>OX638133.1:68206366-69406366 GCA_951804985.1 Dryomyza anilis
GAAGAGAAATCCATTTTGTGCTTGAACTTCAGTTTTTATGTAATAAACGCAGTAACGCAGTGAACTTGTACTTTCCATTAAAGTTTTGATTATTTATATATTTTGTTTTGAGTTTTATGTCGTAAGGGGTTTACTTATCATGTCGTGTTGATTTTTATTTTATTTTTTCATTCAATTCGCATTTTTATGCCAATAATATTAGAGAAAGTCTCGTGGGGTAAAGTCGAACATAAGCATGTGGTCAAAGTAGAAATAGAAAGCGAAAATATAATTTATGAAACTTTTTGTTCTATGAGTTTTCCAAAATAATCCATTCTTACAATATAAGGAGACTTGTCAATCATTTGACCATGATTTAAGAAGTTATTGCAAAAAATAGATAAAATGTGAATAATATGAATAATGGTCAAACAATTTCGCGGGACCAGAATACAACAGCACGAATAGTTTTATCTTGGAATATATAATTCAATCAATTTGAAAGATATCAGCAAAAATGTGCATTCGCGGAAAAAGTGGGTAGTGTTGACTTTACCCCGGCCTATTTTCAGAAGCAGGTTTGAGGTTGTGTCGCATTTGCATTTGTTTCGTGGAAACTAAATATTGTAGATCTTTACATCTTATGGAACATTTTTAGCTAATGAATCAATCTATCCAACTGTATAATTATTTTTGTCCAATGTCATTGATATGGTGGTCAAAATTAGCATTGAAAAAAAAGTGTCGACTTAGCCCCGGTCTCCCTTATATTAATTCTCAAGGTATATCAAGGTCATTATGAACATCTTATGGGATATCATTATAAGACAAGGCATTAAGAACTCATTTAATTGTCAAAGATTTTTCATATACATACATGACAATCACCTGATGAAATGTCTTCGATGCAGTATCTATGAATGAATTTCATGACATCGTTAATGACGCGTCATGCATGAAGTGGTGGGCATTTGTTTGAAAATGTAATCAATACTTTGCAGGGCTAAAATCTTAACGGTCATCGATGCTCCTGACATAGGTGACTCATAGAAGTATTTTAATGATGACATTTCCCACTGGGATTGTTTCGATATCGTAAAAATATCGGGCAGTTTCAAATAATTTATTAGTGATTTAATTTGTAATTTATTCGAATGTGCTTTCATTGTAACCACCCGTTGATATATTTGAAGCTACAAGGTTAATACGAGACCGAAATAAATTTTATATGAAAGCATTTTTAGTTAGAATTGTCGTACTTTGATTCTTGGTATGTCACATGATTGTGCCCCTAAGAAGGAGAACTTTAAATGTGAATTTCAGACTTAATTGTTTTTGAATTAGGAACACTTCTCTTAGGACATTTTTTAACAAGAAATTTTGTTATCTTGCAGCCTTTTAAAAAAAAAAATATTTGTTTAAAGCAAAAAAAGAAACAATCTTTTTTCAGTCTTGTCCTTGTCTAGAAAATTCATCCATTTGTCTGCATTTTGCATACCGCCCCTCCTCGTTAAATATATCCGCTCCGACCCTGGGTAGTTTGCAGCCAGTAATCGAAAAATGATTTTCAATGCGTAAATAGTGAGCAGTGATTCTCAACCTATGTTTTAAAGTTTGGCAAGCATCTAAATGTTTGAACGATGTTATTTTTGACTTCGGAGTATTCATTGTATCGGGAACGCGTTTCTAATACATTGTATGGAAAATCAAGTCAATCAAATACAAATGTACTTTAAAAGTATTTTAATGTGTACAAACAAAAAAATACATACTTAATTTAAATACATAAATTTACTCGTTCCTCACCAACGAAAAATTGGACAAAAAAACTTCTTTTGTGTATTTATTTTGTAGTTAAATTGCATTTTTTGTACCAAACGAACTTTTCGTTTGCCTTTTTAAGTAAATAAGTACAAATATTATATATTAATAAGTAAATGTATAAAACTTTTATTTATTTAGGGTGAAGCTGATAATTCGTTTGAAAGTTACAGTTTAAAGACAACAATTTGAAAGTTAGTTCCCAGAAGTATGCGAAAGTCTAAGGGCCAGTTTTTCAGTGCTCGTTTAAACGTAGTTTAAACTCCGTTTTATTAATCTTCTCTTTAAATTAAACGTCGTTTAATTTTTTAGCAGTTTTTCAGTGATAGTTTAAAATGAACACAGACCAAGACAATACATATGGCACCACAGGCAAATGACAAATAATTCTCTCGATATTGACTTCTGATAAATGTCATTCAAAATTAAATAAATAAAAAAAATGTTTCAGAAAAATAAAATTAATTTATTTTTAAATTTATACAAGAGATCGAGCACTTGAGACTTTTTTTTAATGCATAGTGTGCAAAAATACAAAAATTAATAATAATTTGTGAAACAGCGCAGCGACAGAAAATAGTGAAAAGTGTTGTGAAAAAATTCATGTCAAAAACTTTGAAAGTTTAAACATAGTTTAAACCATCAGCATCGGTCGTTTAAACTAAGTTTAAACGACGGTTGAATTCACTGACAAACAAAGTTCAACTAGCACTGAAAAACTGGCCCTAAGTGATTTTTTTATTATATTTTTTGTTTAAATTTTAATATGGTAAACAAACTTTCGTTCAAAATAAATAAGACTGCTTTTATGATATTTGTTATTTTTTACAGCAAACATGCAAACATTTGCAAGCAAAGTTGGAACATGTTGCAAAAGAATATCTTTTGCCGCAAATGATCTGTAAATAATTTTAGTTTGCCAGTGGTATATTTTTTTTTTAAGTTTTACTAAAAAACATTATATGTTGCACATAGAATATTCTCATCTCAGATATGTTTAAAAATCTTTTTATTTTTATTTTGAAAAATACCCTTTAATTTAGCGATTAGCATATCGTGAACCAAAAATGATTAAGATGCACTGGTTTTGGACACTTCCTTACAGGGTCATGAGGTGACAGTGTTTGCAAGTTACAATAATAATTTTGTGTTCATAACTAGTATTATATATATTTTTTTACTTGTGCACTCTGTTTATTTATATCTAGAACCTCGGCCAATGCCAGCAAAATAAACTCCATGAATCAGAATTCAAATTCGCCAATGCGTGTGTGTGTTCGTTAAACACACACTCATGCATAGAAAGGACAACGACAAAAGTGTTAAAATGTCATGAGACAATTGCCGCAATTGCCAATCAAACGATGGGGGCACGGGGTGCCACTGTCAGTCGGTAAGTGGAGTGTTCTGTGCCACAGAATTCCCACCATAGCGTGATCTACGGAAGGAAAGCAAAAACAGTAACAACAACGACGCAAAGTTATAGCGAATCTGAACGTCCATAAATATAATGCAATGACTCAGTAAAAGAAGCAGCAGGCGTAGGGCGCCAATATTTCGAATCAAGTGTAACAACATTCTGACGACACACGGTGGGGAAGATAGCATGGATTGATGGCAAAATTTAATTTAATCGAATGTGACAAATTAAGATCTGTTGATAATTCAGAAATACATTTGTATTATTGAATTTAAGAACTACACGAACATTCAACAGGTTCAGAAACCCCATTTTCGTCTCAGATAAAAGTAGACAAATGTAAAGTATACGAAGTCGTCGACATTAAATAAAATAAATAATATTTAAAAGTATGTATACAGAAAAAAATATGTGTGTATATATAGCAAAAAATTTGATCAAGACAATTAATTTTTAATTGATTCATCGCCGATACGACCGTTAATTGAATTGATTAAATATTTAATCATATTATTTAATAAATTAATAGAAAATAAACAAAAAGTTACATCAAAACAATTAAAATATTTGCTTAAACGACTATGGAATTAATTGTATTGATTAAATATTTAATCATCTTAATTAATAAATTAACAGAAAAAAACTAAAGTGTTACATCAATACAATTAAATAATTTGTTGAAATAACTATTGAATTAATTGCATTAACAATCACCGTTGCTGAGCACACATGCGGCACGGCGTCACGATGCGAGCTTGCAGCGAATGAACGCCGACAAACAAGCAAACGAAGGAATTTTTGTTTGCGCGTTTGGTGACGCGCATATTATTCCCATTTGGTATATGCCAAGATATACGCTTGATCATCCTCTAAGTGTGTCGTCAAAAATGGTGATGTTGGCAATGGTTGCATATTTAATTATGCTTCCAACTTCATCATCAGAAAAGTATATTTTATGTACTTTCACAAGAATTTATAAAATTCTCTTATAATTAACTGAATGAGAATTATTAAGACTGTGAATATAATAAAAATACTTTTAAAACGTCGACCATACCAATTAAATAGTTTTCTATTTATGAAAAGTTTCTATTTATGAAGCAAATAATAGCGAATGTGTTTGCTAAATCCATTAGGACTCGTTACTAGACCAGCCAATGGAACTCAATTATTTATGGTTGCTGTATTTACGTCGATTAATTTTTTCTGTGTTTTTGAATTGTTATTGCATTTTTACACCGAGAAAAAATGCATTTTTAAGTAGTTCACACTATTAATTTAAAAATATGACGAATTTAAAGTACAACACATTAATTTTAAATTTATCACATTAAAATTCAATGTGTGTATATTTTTAATAACACTGTTCTACAAGGATTTTAATCTTCAGTGAAAGCTATAATTTCTGGTTGATTTCGGTCTTCTGATTCTTGCTTCGTACTCAGATTTTTCTCTATACTTCGAGATTTTCAAAAAATCTTATCAAAGTCCAAACAATTTTATAAATTTAAATTTGTAAAAGATTAGCTGTAGGGTTTCGTCGCATTTTTGATTTTATTTTTTTCATGTAAAACTTTCAAAAATTTCAGTTCAGTCGCTCAGAAGCGTTCGTTGATGACGGATGTGTAACACATTTTTTTTAACCCATTAATGCCGGCCGAATCAAATATACACCAGAGATTACGCAGTGCAATTTTACGAATGTTGTCCGATTTATTCTAGTACCTATCTATCTCTGCGTGCATTTCCCTCCATTTTAATCAAATATTTCATAAACAATTTTTAAAAAATTTTCCGAAAATTTTTCCGAAGATGAAGTTTAAAATATATTTTAGAAATTTTGACAGCAAAAACATTTCGAACTAATATTAAAATGTTTTTTAAGAGAGCTTAGAGAGAGCTGTGATAAATTACTCTCCCGACACACTTTTTCGGTAAAAAAAATTTCTTTTTGATTTTTGGCAAAAACTAATTTCGGGACACAGATTTTTTTGCCAATTCTCCGTAGGGCAAGGTTCATATTTTATTTTGTGATAAACCATGTTTTGCTTTTGGTAAATTGCGAAATGTTATTTAAGCAATTCTAACGGAGAATAAGTAATTGCACAATTTATTAATTTTAATATATTATTTTTGGTAGATATTTATGAATATTCACTATTTTTATACCCTACACCTATGAGGTACAGGGTATATTAACTTTGTGCATATATTGTAACGCCCCTTAGGAGGCGTGTCCGGTATGGAAAAGTATATATATTCTTGATCAGCATCACTACCCGAGTCCGTTTAGCCATGTCCGTCTGTCTGTCCGTCTTGCTGTCTTGCTGTCCGAATACAGAATAACTTGAGAAATACTGATCAGAATGCGATGAAATTTCGTCTCAATATATTTTATCCAGAAGTAGGAATTAAGTTTGAAAATGAGCCAAATCGGTCAACGGACACGCCCACCTACCATACAAGTCACTTTTATATAACTCTTACGGAACTAATAACTCGAAAAGTATTCAAGGTATAGTTATAAAATTTAAAAGGTATTGTTAGAATTCACCTAAAAATATGTGGTCCAAAAATGGGCGTGATCCGCCCACTTTTTTTTCATTATTTTCCGGGTTTTCATAGTGGAAATTTTATCCGTAAATTATTAAAATCAAATCTATGATATATTAGCCTTTCAAAATTTTAAATATAGGCGTGGTCCGCACAATTACATTTTTAATTTTTTTTTTTTAGTTTTTTATACTTTATGTAATTTTTTTAATTTATGGGGATATAAGACGTAAATTTCTGATATATGAATAATATTCTGAAGGTTAATATCCCCACCAAAGGTGTAGGGTATTCCAATAATTTTCAATTTTATTTAAATTTTATATTTATACCCTACACCTATGAGGTACAGGGTATATTAACTTTGTGCATATATTGTAACGCCCCTTAGGAGGCGTGTCCGGTATGGAAAAGTATATATATTCTTGATCAGCATCACTACCTGAGTCCGTTTAGCCATGTCCGTCTGTCTGTCTGTCTGTCCGTCTTGCTGTCTTGCTGTCCGAATACAGAATAACTTGAGAAATACTGATCAGAATGCGATGAAATTTCGACTCAATATATTTTAGCCAAAAGTAGGAACTGAGTTTGAAAATGAGCCAAATCGGTCAACGGACACGCCCACCTCCCATACAAGTCACTTGTATATAACTCTTTCGGAACTAATAACTCGAAATGTATTCAAGGTATAGTTATAAAATTTAAAATTCACCTATAAATATAATTCACCTATAAATATGTGGTCCAAAATTGGGCGTGATCCGCCCACTTTTTTTTTCATTATTTCCCGGGTTTTCATAGTGGAAATTTGATCCGTAAATTATTAAAATCAAATCTATGAAATATTAGCCTTTCAAAATTTTAAAAAAAGGCGTGGTCCGCCCAATTATATTTTTCATTTTTTTTTTAGTTGTTTATACTTTTATATAAATTTTTTAATTTATGGGGATATAAGACGTAAATTTCTGATTTATGAATAATATTCTGAGGGTGGGGAGGTTCAACATAATTAAAAACTTTAAAATTAAGGTATGCAATTAAATATCCCACATTAATATCTCCATCAAAGGTGTAGGGTATTCCATAGTCGGGCCCGACCGACTATAAAAAATGTGACCGAACTTACCCATGCGACCTAACTTTCCCAACTCGTTTCCTTTAAAGGTGGACATATTATCTACAAATAGTTATATTTTTAGATATTCTACCATTACTACAAAAGGAGTTAAAACACTTAAAGAAGTCACTTAAAGAAATATTAAAATTATTTATATATGATAAGTGGTATTTGGCTTTCTTTTATATTTGAACCGCGAAATTCAAAAATATAATTATGCAGAGACATTCTACTCATAAATAGGTTTCCAAAACTGCAATAAAAAAAATCCCAAAATATTAGATACGATGTTCTGACTGTATTAAAGTGCCACTTCTCCATTCCAATTCAGCCAAGTTTATAATTATTTACCATTTTATCATAATATAAAGTAAATAAGAAGTACCAATGAAATATTTTTTTGTTGATTATGAAGAAATAATATAAGATATATATCTTTTCATAATGTATTTTTTTCAGGGAACCGGAATTAGAAGACATTTTTTAAATTGAGTGCGTGGCATATTTGCGCAACTATTACATTTATAAAAAACGTTACATAAATAAATTTTATAAATATAAAAAACTTTCTTAAAAAAAAAATTAATTGGAGGTTTTGAGAAGCTCATGCTCGCACTGACTTGATTGCTGCAACAACCCCATTTTGCTGACTGAGATGTTGTCAGTACCTCATGCTCACAAACTAGGTGGTTTTCACAACTTCATACTCACAGACTAGAACGTCGTCATAACCGAATTAAGGGGTTGTTGCAAATACTAATGATTTTCGCAGATTTAGTTAATTTTCATAGCATAGCAAGAAACAAAACTAGAGTAAATAAATCAAAAGTTTCGTTTATTTATCTTTTGATTCATGATTCAAAATAGAAAATTTTTCAACGATCTCACATTTATTATATTATATATAAGTTGAGACTCTTTTTTTTTAATGAAACTGAAACACTACTGATCTTTAAATGAGACTGTAATACTCTCATATTAGAGCTTCAATGTTTACTAAACCATGCTCGAATTTTTTCTTATTTTTTGGACAAATAATACGATCAACAACATACAAATTATATCAAATTATATGTCTGCTATGCAATGTGTATTGCCTACCATATTCCTGTGAGTTTCCTCAAAACTACTACTATAATACCAGTTTCCTTGCATATTCTTTATCTGGGGTCGCTTCGATTTTACTATATAGCTTTTTAGTCAATTGGGGAATTTTGGTAAGAATACCGGGGAAACTGAAAATATAGGTTGGCATCACTGATATCATCATAATGTCAATCTGTCCGCGTGTAAACACGTTAACTTTGAATTTTTAGTGAAATTAGTATACAATATGTTAAAAAATTTCATTTTTTACGGGGACTCTCACTATAAATCAATTTCACATAATGTCCGTCCGTACGTAGGATACGGAAAACACGTTAAGAAGATAATTAAAAGAGCTATATATCTATGTATAAATTATTTCAGATTTTACAATAAGAAAACTATACTTTTTAGATTTTCTAAAAAATGACTAATTAATGAATGTTGGCTAAAATGCATGATTCACCTAAAATTGGTATGAACAATTCAGTGTGTATCAATGAAAATATTAATATTGACCCATTGTGCGGCGGTCGCGGCTGGCAGGCAGCCGGCACAATAATGGGTGTACTGAAGGATGGCAGACCGTTCATAGAGCAACTAACCTCGCTTAACTCAGCTCAGACTTATTTTAATTTTTTCCATGCTATGACCTAGCCTAGGTAAGTACCCATACAATTTGTTGTAGTTTTTGTTAGTATGCAAACAGTAAAATCGAAGCGACAACCTTAAGCAAATTTATTTCGTGCCAGCATATAATTTTTTTTTTGTTATTCTTGTTATATTTATAACAAAAGTTTCACTTTCACAAACACATAAAAATATCTAGACTTGTGTGGAAATTTTGTGGAGTTTATTAATTTAATATTTTTTTTTAAATACTCATTTAATATTTTTCACATTTTTATAATATTTTGAGATTTCTCATATATCTTAAAATATTTTTTCTTGAAATAAATCATTTCAAAAATGTTTATATTATTTGTTACTTATCGAAACTAGTTTTTGAATTACTTTGTTGTATAAAATCATTTAGCCCAATTTACAGATTCTTGATACATATATAAAATTCAATGTACAACGGGTCGTATGATTAATTCAATAAATCACTTATTATAAAATCACTAATTTTGCATTATATGGCAATTTACAGCATTATGAATTTACAGCATCATTGTATATATGTATTGGGAAATTCAACTTCTTACAATAAACTAGCAAATCTACTTTTCTTGTATTCGAGAATTTTCGATATTATCGATAATTTATTTTTAGTATATTTCCGACTTAGCAGTCAAAACGATTTCAGACAATTTATTAATATTTTAAAACTAGCAATTTACTGTTTTTCTGAATATTATTAAATTTTTTAAATGAAATAATAAAAATATTTTAATTTTGCGATTACTATTTTGTAATAAATACTAAATAATAAATGGCATAATACTCAGTCCAATCATGAAGAAATATTCCTTTAAATTATTTTCACTAATAGGAAATATGCACACAAAAAAATAATTGCTTGGCGTGCAGTTGTTTCAACAAATATTTATTTGCATCTACCAAATTTAGTCAGCCTCAACTGAAGTTCATTTGTGGTAAACAATAGTATGAAGCGTCACCAACTATTAGTTGAAGCAACTGCAACATTGATTGGGAAAACAAACATTTTATCCATTTTCAATTTTTTTTATTTTCATTGCTACGGCAACTAAATTCAAAATGATACCTAATCAATATTTAGTTGACTTAACTGATAATTATATAACATTAAGTTGTAGCAACCAATATTTCTTTGATTCAACTGCGAAATTAGTTGTCTTGTATAAAAGCGATGCCAAAGCAGGACAACACCAGTCGCGCAAGCTTTAGATTTTTCACTCGTTTTGTGCTGCGGATAGCGCGTGCCACGTATAAAATTTGGAATTGTTTTAAGACTTGTTCGTTGTTACTGTTCGGTTTTTTCATGCTCAAATATACTTTCTTCAACAAGAGACATATTCTACATAGTTCTTGCTATTTTGTTTCTATATGTTGTATTTCTATATGCAGCCCTAGCGCTCCAACATGTTGCAAACATGAAGTAAGCAGCACAACGAATCATCGGAAATTTCCGATCTCGGGAACGCTGTTGTGATGCTGACTTCGTGTTTGCAATTTTACCTAGCTAGAGCTAGGTAAAATGGCCAATTTCTCATAATTAAATTGGCTACCACAACTAAACAAATTGGTTGTGTCAATTGAATTCATTAGTTGTGTGAACTGATACGCGGTGTAGCAACAACTGAATCAGTCGAATGTTGTCAGAACTAAATAAATCGGTTGGATTCGTTCTTTGGGCGTGGTATCACAGTAAATTTTCGAAAATATAAAATTAATTCACTGGATATATTTTCATAAAATTAATTTAATTTGTGTTACATTTTTTCCTATTTACACAAAAGTATTACGTCTGATTTTTTGTTAGGAATTTAAATTTTTTAGAAGTGAGTTTGTCTTCTTGTTCCAAAAAAATAAAATGAAAAACAAAATCCATTCTATTACTTCTGGTATTTTGACTTACCAAAAAATTGACTGCTCGTTTTCAATATTTTATTCATCTGACGTATTCATTACGATCCATTCGGTCCAAAGGTGGCGTTCACTTCTTCTGGTATCGATCTGTTTTGTACCTCGAGCTAATATTGGAAAGCTCAGTAACATTTCTGTTACCTTGACGACGTACCAATGAGTTAACAAAAACATATTTAAAAAAGTGACAAATGAATTCATATACGAAAAAAAACACGTTAACAGATCGTTTCCGACAAAACAGTTTCTTTTGCAACGTGCTCTAACTTTGCTCGCAGAAATGTACATGTTTGCAGTAAAAAATAACGTTTGTCCTTAAATGAGGTTATATTTATTCTGAACCTGACCGAGTTCTGCCAACATCAGTACCGATCAGATAACTGCTTTACGAGGAAATCGTGCTATGTCTGTTTCTAAACAGTGCACTATGGGACAGAAGCTTAGCTCGCCGAAAATATACTTTTTTGCAGAAATTTGTAAAATATTTCAATTTATTCAAAAAAAAAAACAAAAAATTATGCAAGTAAACAAGTACTTATATACCCAACACTAAGAGTGAAAGGGTATATTCAGTTTGGTACGCCGTTTGTAACACCCAGAAGGAAGCATCTCTGGAAAAGTATGTATATTCTTGATCAGCATGACCTCCTGTGTCGATTTAGCGACGTCCGTCTGTCCGTCCGTCTGTCCGTCTGTCTGTCCGTCCGTCTGTCTGTCCGTCTGTCTGTTGAAATCCCTACTACTTAAAAAATTAAAGAGTTAGATAAATGAAACTTATACTTTAGAGTACTTGTATATCTACACTGTATGTGGCGAGATCGGTTAATTGTGACCTGTGATCTGACATTTTATATTCAAATAACTCATATAAAATTTTCATCTACTGATCAATTTTACTGTATACGTGCGTAGGTAAACTTTTTTGGTCAAATATATATTGACTTCATGCACAAATACATGAAAATATTGTTTTCCCGCGAAACGACTTGTGGTTCCCAAAAAAAAAAATCTAAATTCGATACACCTACCAATTTGTAAATATGGGTATCAAATGAATGGAAATTCTTCAGCGATTGAAAGTTTGTAGTTATTTTCAGGACTCGTATACCCTGGTGACCTATATACCACTTTGAATGGTAACCACATATATGTGTAGGGTATTTATAGTTGGCTTAGACCGACTATTATGACTATAATTTTGATAATCCTAACTATCATAGTAACACCTTCTATATAATGTCCCTACTTTAAAATTTCTCATGTGATCTAACCTTCCCAACTGGTTTAATAATAAAAATGGGATTCATTGAAAATGCCGTTACTCCCTCAGTATATACTCCACCTGAAGAATGCTAGTTTTATATTATTGTGAATTGAGAGATCATATTGTATATCAAAAATTTCAAATGCCTGATTCAAAATCCTGATTATTTGGCAAACACAAAAACGTAATATATTTTAAATAAATTTTGTTATTTTAATACAAGTTGACAAAACTTGCTCATATTTTGTATGGTAGTTAAGAATTGTAATAAGTAACATCGTACCTAATATTGTCAGTATATCTCTTACGATGGAAATGTAATATAGACTAATAGGAATGGTAGACGTAGCAGTTTGGCAATAACGTCCATATTTAGAATAGTCATTTGCAATTATAGTATGAATATTATCAAAAAAAATACCAGACAAAAGTTATAGTGCTTTTACTTTTCAATTATATAGCAGGTGGGCGTGGTAATGAACCAATCTTGTTCATACTCAAACAAAACTCTGTTCGTGGTCCATGTATGCTTATTGTAAAGTTACCGTGATTATGACGAGCAATTCTACCAATTCCATATAATTCGCGGATGCTGATTCTGATGCTAATTTTTAAGAAAAATGTTATTGAAATTTTAGGCCAATTTGAATAATAAAAAAATATACACTCCCTTACAAAACTAGTTATCTAAAAAACATTTACGCAATTTCTATATCAATTGTCAATACTAATTTTCAGATATGTTTAAGGGTTTTATCTAAACCCGAAAAATTTATATTTTTAAGACTATGTTTTGATGATTCTAATGATAAATAAGATAATGATTTATAGTTAGGCAGAGCATAGTTCAAAATAATTGTCAAAATTACTAACTTTTTTACAACGGTTATAATTTCAAAAATATGGCCACACAGTTTCCGGCAAAAAAAAATATATTTTCAGATTGCATAGTTTATTTATTGAAAATTTATTATATAAAAGAGTACCAAATAATGTCCACAGGGCATATTTAAAAAGTACAGCTCATAGAATAAAGTTAGTAATTTTGATAATTAGTTTGGGCTATGCTGTTGTTTATCATTAGATCTTAAATGCTAAATTAGTATTAATAGAAAGTCCTAAATATGTAAAGTTTCTTAGTTTAATTATAAATATCTTTAAAACGGTAATTAGCATTCATTAGTATATTAAAAAACTGTTTTTTAACTGTAGTATCTTTTTATTAGGTATTCTAAAAAGTGACTAAGGGCTTAGAAACTATACGTTATAGGAAAAAATGTGTATATTGAATAAATTGGTGATATGTCCATTAGACTGACAATGAATTTTCAGGATTTCTAATCGAGAAAAGGTCAACCACTAAAAATGCTCTATTGAATGCCAAAAATCGATGTGGAGAATTTTCAGCGAAATCAGATTACGGGAAATAGAACCACCGGGTATGATATGCTGATCGGATAAATTAGTTAAATGCCATTACAAGTTATGACATACTTAATTTTGTATGAATTAAGTGCATAATTGAGACTGAAAATAGTTTTGTTTCTTCTGTAAAATTGATTTCGTAAGAGGTATTCGAAAATGTAGATAGGCGGTTTTGCAGTAACACCGACGATATCTTAATTTCTATAAAAGTTAAGTTATAAAAAGTTATTGTCGACACATCTTAACATTCATTATTTGTTTAAGTTTCAAATTCAAGTTGAAAGAATAAAAAACGATTACAGTTCCGGTTTTGTCCGTTGCCTGCTGCCAACTCCCACCACAGATTACTGCGTTGATATGATATGATCCGATGGCCTTGAGTTGACGATTGTTAACCAAGCCAATCTATTACATTTTCCGTTTATGTAACGGTAATTCTTGGATTTCTTGCTCAATTAGCAACCCGAACAACACACACCTCCATGCAAATACCTACACAACCAACGAACATAGTCACATTTTGATTGAAATGAAATCACGAAACAACGTACATATTTCGAAACAGTAGTAAGTATGTGCGGAGTATACAAAAAAACGAAAGTGATACAGGCGGATGGATGGAGAGGGAGAGTAGGGTGTATGTGGAGTAGTCGGCGGTATGTAGGTGTTGGGCCAGGACTCCCTGGTACTCAATACTTGCACGCTTCACCAGCGCAACACAACAAACAAAACAGTCGCAACACGCTTTCACCGTTATGAGTTCAGTTATTATTGTCGTGGCTGTTGTGGCTGTTTGTTGTTCGGTTTGACTTTTTAAGTTCGTCAGCGCTTCAAAGACATTCGAGTATTTGCACTCGCTCAGTTCTTTAACGGCAGCGAAAGGATTCTAACGCTCGGCAGTCGCGACGGCGGCCGACGTATTCAAATTCAAATTATAGTTTAAAGTGGTAGCACAACGGTTACGGTCGGTTGGTCTGTCGGTCGGTCGGTCCGAAGAGAGTTAGCTAGTTGTTGGCTTATTAGCGTGGCGCTCACACACACGCAGGCACTTACAAAAACATACTCGCACACACACACTCAAACACGCACGCACTTGCAATGCGAAACGTAGTCCATATGTTCGCGCCATGTAATTTGAGCCGCCTATGCTGCTTCTCATCTTCTTCCGCTTCTGGCACTTGCACTTCTTTCTCTTCTACTGTTTCGCTGCCTGCCAGCCAGCCACCATCATCGTCAACGTCACCGCCTCCTTCTGACGAGGTCTGCAAAAGAATTCGATGTTTTTGTTAAATTACTGTTATTCATTCAGTCGGCAGTCGGCCGGCCGTTATTATTTAACAGTTGCCGCGAACGGTTGACGGCGTCACCATCGTCTTGGAATTCTTTGTCGTCGTTGTAGTGCAAAAATAAATCGGTCTTCCAAAAATTAAAAATTTTGCTAAAAACATAAATTTAAAAAATAAAAATACAATAATAATTTTGGGTTTATTCCTATACGAAAACTGTGATGGTGCAAAAATAAAAAAAATAATGTTAAACCATATAATAACGACGTAAACTTATTAGTTTGAGGTTCATCTTAAATTCGAAAGGAAAATCTAATTAATATAATGAAACTAAATAAAAATTATTTTGCATTATAATAAATTTTTGTGAAATTGTGATTAACATATTGAACAACTTATTGCCTTAAAAATATGAATAATAATATATAACATATGTAACTGTTTTTAAAACCAAATTTTGCAACAACCGAACTAGCAGATGTCATTTAAAGTTCCTCTAGTATAACCAGATAAATACCATATAATTAATAGTTTTCTTACTATTCAAATTAGTCAATAGGATAAATTATTATTTCAATCTGTAAATACCATTAAATACCACAAAATATCAGGATAATCAATAATTATCCTATTGACCAATTTTAAAGCGATTTCATGAAATTTTTTACTAAGTGCAGAGCTCGTTGAACAAAACTTATAAAAAATATTTTATGAGTTTTAATATAAACTAGAAAATATAAACTAGAAAATACCACTACTCAACAATATTTTTCCTATGTGTATCCCATATGGGAATTTGCAGAAAAATGACAACCAAGACCGAAAAATTCAAAATGCTTAAATCTTTAAAATAACGGTGGATTACAAGTTTTAAATATGTGAATCTGTAATCTGAAAAGAAAATTCGACTTAATTGATATTTCTACCGCTTCAAAATAATCATTGAAACTAAAATAACGGAAATATTTTGATTTTTGTATAAGTGTCCCCTGTTGTCCTGTCCGGAACCAAAAAGATTAATTTATTATCATATTTAACTAACAAAATGTTTAAATAGTTGAATCCCCTTTTCCTAAATTTGAATTTTCTCGACATCGATTTCCTAGTGATTCTAGAAAATTTTTGACAACTAATTGAAATCTGTCCCGTCCGGAACTTTGATTACCAAAAGTGTAAAACTACAGTATACAAAATATTAAAAATTTTTGTTTTTCAAAAATAGTAAAAAAAAAATTAAAGACATACATTTCATTCATTTCGTTATAATGATTATATATATTGTCATATACATAATTATTTTGCAAAAAATCGTAGTGCAAATTTCCCTACGGAACGTCCGGAATTATTCTGCGATTTATTACGAAATAACTGTAAACTTTACGAAAAAAGTGTC
This sequence comes from Dryomyza anilis, assembly GCA_951804985.1. Lineage (NCBI taxonomy): Eukaryota > Metazoa > Arthropoda > Insecta > Diptera > Dryomyzidae > Dryomyza > Dryomyza anilis. Next base: position 68,222,282 of record OX638133.1, read on the forward strand.
CATATACAAAAATAAAGTAAATTGTCTCAGCTATGTTCTGAGATAATTCAAAAAAATATATTGTACGCAAAAAGTATATAATTTTTATACGGAATTTTTTGTCCCGTCTGGAATGTACCGTGCGGAATTTTTCTGTGCTTTATTATGACAAAACTATAAACTTTAGGAACAAAGTGTATTCCTAGGGCATATGTTGGCCAGTTTAACAAACTTTATACACACAATGTATTTTAATAGACTAAATTTAATATACCAATGAATGCTTTATTAGGATATTTGCATTTTCATAAAAAAAGTACAACAGATTATAAAACTTTTGTAAAGTTGATCATTAGTTTGAAATATACACTGGATAGCCATAAATTATTTTCTTGTTTGCCATTAGATTATTAGAACAAATTCGCGTATAAATGCAAATATAATTAAAACATATCGGAATATTAGCATTTATTAGTGTTTAAAATTATATTATATATATTATATAAATTTTTATATATTAATTTTTATATATTAATATATTTAATAAAACAAAAATAACACTACACAACACGATTTATGGCATGGACATCACATAGATGAACTCTAATATAATTCGCTTGTGCTGATTTAAACTGCATACTCAGTTGATAAAGCATATTTTTAAATTAGAACAGATGAAAAAAGTTAATAATTTTGATCGTTAGTCTAGATATGATCTATATGAACATATATAATTTCAAAATGTTCGTGTTTGGATTCGGTTTTTTCATTTTCAGTTTTTTCGAATCCCGTTGTGTAAGGGACTAACATTTCGATAGCCGTTAAAAACGTTACGTTAAATAAAAAAAAAAAAACAAATTATGCAGTAAAAACCATCAACCGCGAATAATATATAATTGATATATGGGATGTCCATAGATTTCAGAATATCAATATTTCAGAATATTGATGAATTTTGAATTGGAATTTCAAATGATGTCTTTTCAATATTAAAGGGAATTTCTAAATTGCAATTGATATCTTTTGAATTTCAATTGATCTTTTCTGAATTACATTTATAAATTAAATTGTAATTACACTGAAAATGTTGAATTCTATAAAATATATACAGATTGTTACGTTACACGAAAAGACTGTTACATTACCGGTGCGATAAAATGTTCGCATAAAGTGTAAAAATACTAATAGAATATGCTTCGTTTAAGAAGCTTCAAGGAATTCGAAGAAATCAATAACACCGTAATTATTCATTGAAATTATGTTCCGATTTTTGCATTGTGGTACATAGGATTGACATTAGAAAACAATTAAAATGCATTTAGAAATATTGAAAACTATTTCTAGTTCAATTTCCATATGATTCGGAAATGGTTTCTTGACTGTAGTAATTATAGGTATATTTATAGTATTATAATGATTTATAGTATATTTTAAAATTTTAAATTTGTTTATTTATTACACCGTGTGACAGTATTTTAGACATGCAAAAAATATGCTTAAACGTATTGATCCCTAGTATTACGTGTAATTTATAAAATAAACATATTATACGAAAACAAAATATCGATATCAAGTTATTGTTTTGATCGCTTCACAAATACATTAGCGAAATGCAATGCAAATTAGATCGTTTATTTCATCTAAACCAAAAAAAAGGCTTCCCTACACCATTTTTTACCTATTCTGTGATTTTACGATATTCTACAATAAATATTTTTTTTTGAATTCCGTAATAAAATGTCTTATTAAATGTGAGGGTATACAGTCTAATGCTGGCATGTCAAACTCATTTGGCATCATGGGCCGAATTGGCAGGTTTTTCGGTTGTAAAATAAAATACAATGTTAAGATGATAAAATTGTCCATCGATCTTCGTTAAAAGCGCCGCAGGCGTAATTTCTTTGAAAAAAATGGTTCGATTTTTGTCGAAAAAGTGTCCGAACTTCTTTGATCCTGACAAAAATGTTGTCTGATTTATTTATAACGAAGTATATGTCAAACACTAAACAAAATTTTATAAAACAGACACCTGACAATTATCCAAAATTGTTGCAATTTTTTATGTTGGCAAAATCGTACGATATCGAATTAGATCTTTTACCAATATCGTACTAAAACTGCAAAAATAGTTCAATGCGACAAATCGCAGTTTTTTTCAAAACGATAATAAAAACAATTCAGGATTAATATTGCATCAAATAGTTCAAATATATCGAGATTTATTTGAAAAACATTACGATATCTATGTGGAAAATGTTTAAATATCCTAACGAAAATTACGAAATAACGTATATAAATTTGATATTTGAAAGATTTCCTTTTTATGAACAATTAATTTAAATTGCAAGGACAATGACCATTGATTAGTTGTTCAGATTTAGGACTTATGCCGAAATTTGTTTTATTTTACTTAAAACGAGGTTTGCAGCATTCTACGATCAAGAGTTTTATCTACAACCACAAAAAGTGATTATTGATTAATTTTTTCAAACTTTGGATCACTGTATCTCTGGAGAAGGTTAGTCTTGAACTCTGGAAGATTTGGTGTGAAATGTCTCTAAAACAAAATGTTTTTCTTACTATTTTTTTTAATAAAAGTCCGAATTTTTGTTTCTTGTTTTATTCTGATTGTGCCTTTATTTGATATTGGAGCTGATTCCTAAAATGGTTTTGTTAAATAGGGCCCAGTTATGGAGATTTTTGAGTTTTAATTACTTTTCTCTCCTTTTATATTTTAACTAGCGTGCCAAGTTTTTGTGAATGCAAGGATATGGAGTGATTTTATTAATATAAAGAACATTTTTATTATTTATATCTTCCCCGTAGAGTTTTTCCTCAGTAGAGTTTTTCCGAAGTAGAAGTTTTAGTGTGGTGAATTTTGGTGTGGTAAATTTTAGTGTGGTGAATTTTAGTGTTGTGAATTTTAGTGTGTTGAGTTTTGTTGTAATTATTTTGGTGTGGTGAATTTCGGTGTGGTGAGTTTATAAAATTTGAGGTGGTTGATACCCTGGTGTGAAATATCTTGATATCACTATTATAACTGTTGACATACACATGAAAATGGGGGGTGCCACGCCCTTCTATGGGCCGTTTAGAATGGTTATATATAACGCTGATCCTAATTGCTGATGTGTTTTTAATTTTTGGGTTATATGGGAGGTGCCTAGTCCACCAATCACCCAACATACATATTCTGTCCAAATTTTATTCAATTCGGTTCAGCCGTTTTGACGACTATTCGGAACATACACTGAGGGAAAAAAGTAATAAAATTAAATAAAAAAGTAATTAATTTAAATACTTTTCTACACGTTTTTCACCCGTTGTCTTTTTTATTTAAATTAAATACTTTTTATTTAAAATTAAAGTAAATACTTTTTATTTAAATTTATTACGTAGGTAATAAAATTTGATGTAATTATTTTCTATAACTTTTTATTAAGATAATAAAATTTTAATTTAATCACAAGATCATAAACATATCAATTGGTATTTTAAAACTATTTATTTCATGTAAAGAAGGTTAGGAAAAGATAAAATTATATTTTTTTTTCCTTTTCTCGAAATTTTTTATCACTCACGGTGCTTCTATAGGGTGGACACATGACCACGTATTACATAATTTTGTCGTGGTAACTTTCAAAAAATAAACTTTAATAATGTTTAAAATATTTCTACTATATAATTTTTTAGAAATAATGAATTTAATTGCGTACGTAATAAAATTAAATACTTTTTATTTAACTTGAAATTAAATACGCGCGTAATATATTTTTGTATAGAGTATTACTTTTTTTATTACAAAAGTATTTAAATCAAATTGACATAGATTTTATTTAATTTTGTTTCGTCACTTTTTTCTTAGTGTACATACATACTTACATTCACAAATATATAGTAAAGGGGTTTTCAATAAGAGCACTACAAAAGTTTATTTCAAGTGTTTTTCAACAGGGACGCTACAAAAGTAGAGCGACAGGGACAGCAAACTACGCCATATTTCTTACCGCTCTTTCGACACTTCTCTTCAGTAAGGTTTGCCATTTCATGATGAAAAGATATACGAGCCAATAACGAGTCGAAATTATTAAAATTTACAACCGAAATTTGAATTCGTATATCTTCCCATCATGAAATGGCAAACCTTACTGAACAGAATTGTCAAAAGAACGGCAAGAAATATGGCGTCGTTTGCTGTCCCTGTCGCTCTACTTTTGTAGCTTCCCTGTTGATAAACCTTTAGATAGTCGAACCAAAAACAATAATGTAATTTTCTTTTCGGTGTTAGACGTTCAAAACTATGTGCCATATATTTTTTATATATGTCGGCGAAATATAGCCAAAGGAAAATCAAAACTTAACAATAAATTTAAAATTTTATGAATAAACAACAATATTACTTGATGAAAAAAAGGTAAAAATTATTGTTATGCCATTTGTTCAACGCTATGTATAATAATTAAAATGACAATTAGTAAAATGAATTAAGATTCTATATTAAAAACTTATCAAAAATTGTTATCTTATTTTTTGTATTTTTATATTCTTCGAATGAAATCAATTTTTTTGTTAAATAAATGTATTGAAATTAAATTATTTGTCCCCCTAAAAGATCCCCTTCTTAGTCCCATGTGTACACGCTGCAAAAAAAAAAAATTTTAGAGTCATTTAGAGCTTTATGCAAACAAAAGTATTATTTTAATGCCAAACATTATTATAATAAAAGCAAAACATATTTTTGTTTTCTCTCAAACATACTTATGTTCAGAATGAATAATTTTCGGCATTCTTGGAAACATATATTTGTTTCAATGTGAAAAACATGTTATTTGCATGTAAACATATTTATGTTTACATTTCATTTTAATGTAAAAAAATTAAATTTAGTGCTAAATAGCTTCATTACACAATATTCATTTTTTCCCTTTTTTAAATTATATATATTTTTTTATTTATATTATATAATTGTTCCTATTTGGAGTTCAGTGAATTACGGATTAATTGGATATTTCAAAAACAGCCACTATCTAGTATCAACAGTAATTGGCGGTACTTAAACAAATTCTTCCACCAAAAAGGAACTTTTGAAAAGTATTTAATGTGAGGGTTACTGAGTGCTTAAAAAAGGCAGCGTTGTTATTTAATTGTGATTTCGTAATGTCAAACATACATATAATCAAAATTATGCTATTATTTTTTAATTCGTTGTCACCCAGTAACAATCACGAATAACCAAATACATATAATTCAAAGACCTTTTATTGACAAACATACATATATTAATATCTGATGAAAAAATATATATTTCTACAGAAACATGTAAATCCGCGATTAAAGCAATTTATATTTAAATATATTTCAATCTGAACAAAATATTTATACAAGTCAATTATAATGTAATTAGATTTGACTCCTAATATTTATATGGTGATTTCGAATTACATTCAAACATATTCAAATAAATCTTTTCTATCCGTGTACCCCAAGCGAGAACTTTAACCGGGCCCCATATTCAGAATAAGAATAAATAACCACTGTAATACAGTTTAAACTATGACGAATAAAACAAAATGGAAAAAAGAGTTTATGTGTTCTTCAGATTGTTTCTCCTCTTTCATAAGATATATGTATGTGGGTAATTCCAACTTGAATTTCGAAAAATACAGCTATTTTGATTTGCTCATTAATTTAAAGCCTTTGAAGACCCTCAACATTTATGCAAAATTACGGTTGATATCAGTACTCGATTTATTAAATTTTATTTTAGTCAGTGATCCATCATTATATATATACTTTTCATAGTAAACATGTTTCAAACTTTACTTTTTCAATTTACGTCATTTTTTATTAAGCTAATATTTTTTTTTTCAAAATACCTCGGCCAATGTTTATATGATTTTTGTTATAATAATTGTGATTTAATAGAGGTATATATTTAAATAACGATTTGCAGTTATACCAAGCATGAGATCACTTCATAAATTATTTTAAATTAAACAAGATTCAAAAAAAAAATATTTAGAAATTATAACGCAACTTCCACTTGGGTAAGGAATAAATAGTATTGAATGCCATTTAATACACAAATCATTAATTAAAATAAAATGTCTACTATTTCTTATGTTGTTTGAATGTTTTCGCCTGACTTGATGCAGTGACTTTAAAAATATCTACTGAATAACTACAACAATAGAATTTCAAACTTAATAACATAATTTTTGAGTGTGCACCAATTAAACAATTTAATCTACGAATCACTGGTTGACAAATTAAAATTAATGTCTTTTCACATGGAAGTAAACGACGGCAAAAGACCTTGAAATATTATTTATCGCAAATATTGTACATATATTCAAAATAACACTGTGCTACTAAAAATTTATTTTTACTTCAGGCAACCAGTAAAACAGTCAACAGATTGTTTATCTACAAGAGTTGTAAAATTTGGCAAAACGTTGAGAAATCACGATGTTGAATAAATGGATTTTTATTTACTAATTGAAATTCAGAAATTTCCACTTGAAATTCAAAAATATTTACTAATTGAAATTCAGAAATTTACATTTGAAATTCAGAAATTTTCATTTCAAATTCAGAAATTTCCATTTGAAATTCAAAAGACATCAATTGAAATTCAGAAATTCTATTTGAAATTCAAAATATATCACTGGAAATTCTGAAATTTCATTTCAAATTCAAAAGACAACATTTGAAATTCAGAAATTTACATTTGAAATTAAGAAGACTCAATTGAAATTCAGATTTTCAATTTGAAATTCAAAAGACATCAATTGAAATTCAGAAATTCTATTTGAAATTCATAAGACATCAATTGAAATTCAGTAATTGCATTTAAAATTCAAAAGACATCAATTGAAATTCATAAATTCCATTTATAATTCAAAAGACATCAACTGAAATTCAGAAATTCCATTTGAAATTCAATAGACATCATTGAAATTCAGAAATTTTATTTGAAATTCAAAAGACATCAATTAAAATTCAGAAATTCCATTTGAAATTCAAAAGACATCAATTGAAATTCATTAATTTCATTTGAAATTCAAAAGACAACATTTGAAATTCAGAAATTTCATTTCAAATTCAAAAGACAACATTTGAAATTCAGAAATTCCATTTGAAATTCAAAAGACATCAATTGAAATTCAGAAATTCTATTTGAAACTCAAAAGACATCAATTAAAATTCAGAAATTCCATTTGAAATTCAAAAGACATCGATTGAAATTCAGAAATTCTATTTGAAATTCAGAAGACATCAATTAAAATTCAGAAATTACATTTAAAATTCAAGACATCACTGGAAATTCATAAATTCCATTTGAAATTCAAAAGACATAAACTGAAATTCATAAATTCCATTTGAAATTCAAAAGACATCAATTGAAATTAAGAAATTCTATTTGAAATTCAAAAAACATCAATTAAAATTCTGAAATTTCATTTTAAATTCAAAAGACATCTATTAAAATTCAGAAATTTCATTTTAAATTCAAAAGACAACATTTGAAATTCAGAAATTTACAATTGAAATTAAGAAGACTTAATTTAAATTCAGAAATTCCATTTGAAATTCAAAAGACATCAATTGAAATTAAGAAATTCTATTTAAAATTCAAAAGACATCAATTAAAATTCTGAAATTTCATTTTAAATTAAAAAGACATCAATTAAAATTTAGAAATTACATTTAAAATTCAAAAGACATCACTGGAAGTTCATAAATTCCATTTGAAATTCAAACGACATCAATTGAAATTCAGAAATTCTATTTGAAATTCAAAAATCATCAATTAAAATTCAGAAATTACATTTAAAATTCAAAAGACATCAACTGAAATTCAGAAATTTCATTTGAAATTCAAAAGACATAAATTAAAATTCAGAAATTCCATTTGAAATTCATAAATTTCATTTGAAATTCAAAAGACAACATTTGAAATTCAGAAATTTCATTTGAAATTCAAAAGACATCAATTGAAATTCAGAAATTCTATTTGAAATTCAAAAGACATCAATTAAAATTCAGAAATTACATTTAAAATTCAAAAGACATCAATTGAAATTCAGAAATTCCATTTGAAATTCAAAAGACATCAATTAAAATTCAGAAATTCCATTTGAAATTCAAAAGACATCAATTAAAGTTCATAAATTTCATTTGAAATTCGAAAGACATCACTGGAAATTCATAAATTCCATTTGAAATTCAAACGACATCAATTGAAATTCAGAAATTCTATTTGAAATTCAAAAATCATCAATTAAAATTCAGAAATTACATTTAAAATTCAAAAGACATCACTGAAAATTCAGAAATTACACTTGAAATTTAAAAGACAACATTTAAAATTCAGAAATTTCATTTCAAATTCAAAAGACATCAATTAAAATTCAGAAATTTCATATGAAATTCAAAAGACAACATTTAAAATTCAGAAATTTCATATCAAATTCAAAAGACAACATTTGAAATTCAAAAGACATCAATTGAAATTCAGAAATTACATTTAAAATTCAAAAGACATCACTAAAAATTCATAAATTCCATTTGAAATTCAAAAGACTGCTAAGATAATAAATAATTGCAACAATTATTCCTAATGAATTAAATATTATGTCATGAATTTAATAAAAATCATATATCGAATGATTTTTATGATTAGAAAAAATTCGTTTGGACTAAACATAGTCTCATTATCCTCAAAATAAATCCACAATAAAAGTTCTTATGTTGTTGTTTTTTTTTTATTGGCAAAGAACGAAATTTTTCTTTGTGTGTTGGATCATCTATTCTTCGATCAAATAAATTTCTGCAAAATTATAAATTGTTAAAATCTTTCAAAAATGTGCCTATTTTGTTATAATTAATTTTAAGAGAACAGAGAAATAATAAAAAAAAAATTTAATATTGAAAACCAAATGCCAAATATTATTTTGTATTAATATTAAAACTTTATAAATTGTTACAGACTAATTATGCCTCTTTTTATAATCGCGTGACAGCGTTTTGTTCCTCATTGTGTCAAAATGTTTTTGTTTTTCCAACCTATATGTCAGATATTTTACGTGTGTTGTTTGATTTAGATATTGGAAATGTAAAAATTATTAAAATAATCGTTCTTATTGTTTTACACATGATTACAAAACTATAGTAATATGATATTGATGTTGTATTTTTGATAGTAGAATTTACTTTATTGCATAAATTTGAAATAATGGAAACACTTCTTCAGAATCCGCACGTGAAATTTGGTATACATGCACAGTCAAATCCTTACATCAATGAGATACAGGGTATATTAACCCAAATCATCCTGGTGCTATGATGGTACAAAAACAAAAAAAAAGCACAAACAAACCCAAACAATTGTTAACATCGAATAAGATGGCAACAAATATCAATTCTCTATGTAACTATAATGTTACAATATAAGAAAATTCATTATATCTGTGTATGATACCTAATAAAGTTGATAGTTAATAAAACGCCCACTCAATATTTTTTCTCGGTGGTTTGCTTTATATATTCATTCATTTGTTGGTTCATTCATTAATTCATTACAGACACTACAACTTTACACGTCTTGATTCAAAGTGTGTTGTAATTGGTCACGATATTATCACACTATTCAGCATAATAAAAGCAATATGTTTAAAAATATGTTTCAATGGTATTTACAATATAACCGAAACCGTTATACGAAAATCAGAAATATACCGATTTCGGTTTTATACCGGTTTTAAAACGGTTTTTAAAAAATTAGAAAAAACGGAAAAAAATATATTTTATTTAAAATACAAATGTCATTTAAATCGGGAGTCCCGAATAAATTTCTTTGTGTCTTAAAACATGTTGAGAACACATGATGATTTTTTGAAAAACAATATTTCCCACAATGACGGACTTTGGTCTGAACTTTGTTTTGATATTGTTTTCTTCGATCACTTGTGATCACGGTAAATCGACAAAAAAACACACAAACAAAATTGTTTCTTCTTTCTACGACACCTTAGTGTCGTTCGTAGTGCGACTATGCATGTGTTTTGTTAGTTTTATTCGATCACAACTACAAAAAAAATGCTACACTAGTGTCGTTCGTTATTTGTGAAGCACACTTGCACTAAAATTAAACAATATGCAGTGTGTCTGTTATGCGATTTATACAGGGTACCAACGAAAACTGAGATATTCATATAAAAAATATGCTTTTATTTATGTAATATATGTACATTTTATGAGAAAAATTTACAATATTTTTTGTGAGTTTCAGAACTAAAATTAATTAATTCAATCACGTTGTCAGATTTTCGTCTTAACTATCAGAGGTTATTTCTTTTTCGATTTTAAAGATGATATCGAATGAGATTTTTAATTTTCTCGTCCGTTTAGCTACATTTATTCTTTTTTGTTAAATAATTCAAATTTGTATGGTAATAGTTTTAATTCTTCTGTTAATAAAAGGAGTATTTACATTTCTTTTTTAAGAGATTAAAATATATGGAAAAAATAACAATAATAAAAAACCGAAATCGAAACCGTTACTTCGTACCGGTATACCGAAACTGTTTCGTTTTAAAAACTTAAAACCGAAACCGTAATCGAAACCGAAACGAGGAAGGAAACCCAAATCGAAACCGTTATTCGTTTAGGTTTCAATCCTTGGTAATAATGAAAGCCAACAGTTAAAGAGTTATTAATTCCGGTTCCATTTCTTGGATTCAAGTAAAATTAATACGATATATTGTTATGGGTTGGTATATATGACAAAAAATTTACATATATATCATATACACCGTGTTAAAAATTCATCTGTCAACATTTTCTGAATGTATTACAGTTTCTACTAGTTCTGTTCTTCTAGGGCTAGGATGGTCAATCCTAAGGTTTCAAGAAGTATCAAGTGGAAAAAAAGTATTCAACATGAAACTGAAATTTGGTCTAGTCTAGGATGGTCAACCATCCCAGGCCATCATGATGTCTATAAACTTTGAATTCTCCGTCAAGTGTAGCCATTTTCGGGATAATTTATGGGATAAGGTAGTGCAAAACTTTCGTTTAAAGTTCAAAACATCTAAACTAAACTAGTTGGTGTGGGTGAACACAAAAATGTTTCACTGTTCACATACATATGTGAAATGTGTAGAATTTCATACCCAACAAATGATCACTTCGTTTAGATGTCTTTTGCGATTAACGAACTTCGTTTGCACCAATTTGTAGGTCTTTTTTTGGTCAACTTTTCTACACTAAGAGTAAAAGTATTTAATCAGTTTGTTCATACGTTTTATACCCGGACGTAGATGTGTCCACTTTGAAAAATATATATTCTTGATCTGTGCAAAATCCGATCGACTCAGGATTTAACTATGTTCGTTTGGATGATCGAACTAGTAAAATGTTTTTCAAACATTTAATTCTTTTCAAAGTTTCTCGTTTCTCACAAAAAGCATTTTACGTATGAAACAAATGTTATTTGTCGCAAATATATTTTGGCACATGTTGAGGGTAAACGAAATTTGGTTTAGAATAAATAATAACTGCTTTTATAATAAACGTTACATTTTTACAGCAAACACATAAACTTTTGCACTGAAAGTTGGAGCACATTGCAAAATAAGTTCTTTTATCACAAAAGATCTATAAACGTTTTTTTCGTGTAGGAAGAACACAAATATGAAATATGTGTACAGAAAAATAATATTTTAAACAATATTTTTAAATAAATATAAATCGTCAATTACCTTAATTAAACTCTCTTTAAATCGATTTGACTTTCCTTCCGAACAAGTATCAATTTGCAATACTTAACAATACTTTACTTTGAACAATTTATATGAGAAATGTATAAGTTTTATCATAAAGCCACCAACAAGATATCAATATTCCTGCAATATGTCATAGGCCCCACAATTAGGCAGAAGGCACATAAACACGGCCCATCAAATGCCCAACAAATTGGCAAATAAATTGCTATGTGGAATGCGCTTAATTGATAAAAAGTGCCTTCCGTAGAACAAAGCATCAAGATAACACATCAAGCAATCTTATTTGAAGCATGTTGAACACGATCAACGCAGAAAATTGCTCCGCTTCAAGATCATGATCAAGGGCAGTAAAAATCGCGTCGGGCAGAATTATAAAATATATGCGAATCGGAAATAAAGCATATTCTACACTCTCGGAAATTATAATCCTTTGTAGACCATATGTTTTATCCATAATACATCGGCGCTTTTAAGACAATCAACTCTCACAACAAAAAATATAGTTTTATCCCCGACAGATATATACAAAAAAAAAACTAAACATTTCATTTAAGTAAAGCTGGCACGCGATTCAATTGCAATATTTCTGAGATACACAATGGAAAAATATAATTGTATATCGCACAGACAAGAGCAACACGATTTGTATACAAGTACTTAAGAATGTATTAGGAGAGTCAATCCCCTGATTCCAAAATAATACGGGTTGCAAAATTTTGGAAATAATGTTAGTTTACCAGTATAGTTGGTGGTAGGTTTTCGGCAAATACACAGATAAATGAAAATATAGTAAACCCAAAACCAAAAATATCCCATCTCATGCAGATTGGGCATTTAAAAAAACTCGACTAACTACTATAAGTTACATAATTATAGGAACTTTTATGCAAGCATAACTTTTTATAATAATACCAACAAATTTTTCAGGCATATACATGTTTGTAGCTTTATATAAACATAATATAATTGTTTGATCAATCATTTATCATGTTCTAATGGGCTCTGATTTGCATTATCCCTAGTAGAAATTTTGGTAGTGACATGGTCATGAAGTGATCATGTCATTATTTGAGATGACCGGGATATGACGAGGCCGATAATGTTGTTGTAATGCAGTGTCCTGATCATGTACTGACCTCAGGCCATGATCATGTACTGATCGGGAAATTCCCCATTTTATTATTTACCCGATATTTACCCGACAATTGCTTTGTCAGAGCTCGAGCATAATAGGGTTTCTCTCATTAAATCTCGATCATTGTCTGATGTCATTTCGTTATGAGGAAGAAATAATGTAGCTATGATCGGGAACATTGACTATTTAGATAATGTAAACCCTGGTATGGTAAGCATGATAAGGGCATGCAAAGGCAATGATCATATTTTCTCTAATAGGGCTTACCCAACGAAAACCCGATCATTTCCCGATGGCGCATAGGGCAAATTTCTACTAGGGATGTTTGTATACGAATACTCGAAAACATGGATTCCCCATTAAAATTGTGTATGTTCAAACTATTATTACATCGAAGCAAACAATTCGTCGTCGTTCAGTAAAAAGTCGTTAAGTCTATTTTTCGAAAATATCAAAATAAGTATTCCACTATATTAAAAACGAACTCATCTTTACGTGGGAAAAGTCCTCGTAGTCCTTCATCTTACCAAACCGAAGATATTAAAAAAGAAAAATCACTCCAAATATTTAAAAATTCAGTTCAGTGAAAAGTACTCAAGTCCACAATTAGCCCTTAAAAAGTGGCCGATCAAATCTATTTTGGACTTAAACTTTAGAAGAAGATCATGGCTTATCAAAAATACTATAATATTACCATAATCACGGCGTAAAAAGTAAGTCAAATTAATAAAAAGGTCTTAGTGATTTTTCACTGAACGGCAATCATCGTAATATGAATAAAACCGTGTTGAGTCCGCAAAAATGGTCGGATTTCAACGGTTTTTGGATTAAATGATATACGCTGCAAAAAAAACGGGCTCTCCCAAACATATATCTTTGGAGCCTTATGCAAACAAAAGTATTATTTCATTACCAAACATTATTATAATAACAGCCAAACATATTTTCGTTAAAACATATTTATGTCCAGAATAAATAATTTTCGGCGTTCTTGCAAACATATATATGTTTGATGTGAAAAACATTTTATTTACATGTAAACATAATTATGTTTACATTTACTTTTAATGTAAAAATAAGTAAATTTAGTGCAACTAACTTCTTTACTCAATATTCATTTTTCCCTTTTTTTTTTAATTATATTTTTTTTATTTATATTATTTAATTATACAATTATAAACTTAAACTTTTATTTTTTTATTACACATATTTTATTTATACTTACTAATTTTATTTCCATCTATTAATTCTATTTTGAGTTTAGTGAATTACCGATGAATTGGATATTTTACAAACAGCCACTATCTGGTATTAACAGTAAGTGGCGGTACTTAAACAAATTCTTTTACAAAAAGGAACTTTTGAACTATATGAAAAGTATTAATGTGAGTGTTACTGAATGCTAAAATAGGCAGCATTGTTATTGTATTGTGATATCGTAATGCCAAACATACATATAATCAAAATAATGATATTATTTTTAAATTCGTAACAATCACGAATAACTAAATACATATAATTCAAAGAACCTTTTATTGACGTTGGGTGTGTTAAATAGCAGAAATATCAAGCATACATATATTAATATCTGATGAAAAATATATATTTCTACAGAAACATTAATATAGTAAATTATGTAACGTATGTTTAAATATCGTATAATATTTCAATCTGAACAAAATAATTATACAATTCAATTATAATGTAATTAGATTTTACTCCTATAATGTATATGCTAATTTCGAATTACATTATAATTACATTCAAACATATTCAAACAAATCTTTTCTATCCGTGTAGATATTATGCAGTTTTTTATCTCCAATTCAAACTGAAAACTGGAGCGCTGTTACGGTCTATATGGGACTTAGAGATTTTTCATTGAACTGCAACGCGAAATCTAAATAAAACGGTGCCGAGTCCACAAAAATGGTTGGATTTTAAAGATTTGTGGATTAAATGATAGATATTATGCAGTTCTTTTAACTCCAATTCAAACAGAAGTCCGATACAATTATTTGGATAAACTGGAGCACTGTTACGGTTTATATGGGAATTAGTGATTTTTCAATGAACGATAAAGAAATGAAGGCAATTGCGGTCATGTGCTGTGTCCAAACTATTATTGTCTATACTACAAGATTAGCACTATTTGAATCCAAAAATATTCTGATTTGTTACGGTAATTTATATCTTTGAAAGCATTTATCTCAATACTCAATTTTTGGACTTAGTGACTTTTCACTGAACGACAACGATATATTTGAACCGGAATATTAATATATTAAAAAAAAAATCTTTATACATGCACATTATTATTAAATGATTTATATAAATAAGAATCAGTTAGACTAGTTATGTACTTAAGCGGAACCCTATTAACATGACAAACATGATCTGTCAAAATCATGACCTCCATAATACTACATTTCTACTAAAACTGTAATTGAGAGATAATTTTTTTAATATGTTTTTATGTTAAAAGAAAAAAGTCAAAAATATTTCCCAATAATTCGGTTCATATAGCCAAAACAAAACGATTGTAATTTGGACCACAACCAATTTAGCACAGTTTTAGAATGTATATCATATGGCAACCGAATATGGTAGGAGTTCTCATCTGATCCAGTATTGTAACATGTAATTGTTTCATTTCAAGTAATCCAATTCCAATACATTTTGGGATTGGAACCCCTGTTATGTTTGTGTATATGTCACCACAAACGAAATATTATCGCCACAACACGCTCAGCACACTTCATGCAACTGAAATCGCCACCGACCGACCGCGGGATCAGGTTGTATGTGATATCTGTAAGTTATTCATTTCATAATTGGCCACAATTCAAGCTAGTTCTACTCTAGTTACTAACGCGCAACAAATCGAGACCCGGTTGTGGAGCCAAGCGGCCATAAGTATTCGACTATAAATAACATTCAAATCCTCATTTCGAAACGATTTCAAAGCATAGGGACGAGCGAAAAAAACGCGTTAATTAATTAAAAGTTTTGCTTCATTTAGTTTATTAAGCAAAGCTATTATATCGAACTAATTTAATTGTGAGTGTGTCTAAATATCAAAAAGATACTTTAGAAATCATTATTTTATAAGTGAAAATGTGTTGTCATTAAAACTTAAATTACGAAAATTACGCAATTACAGCATTTAATGCAGTGTCTATGATAATTACTTGTGCTCAACATCAGTATCCACAAACGCATTTGTATCTATGATCCGTGAGATGTTATCCTGTTATTAATAAAACAAAATAAATAATAAAAATAAAAGACCACGTGCCCTAGAATTGTGCAATAGAAATTAATGCAAACGAAAAAAATAAAAATTACAACAGTTTTAAGTGCTCCTTCGTCAAGTATGAGAAATCCACGTCATCAAAAAGGGAGATGAGTTGAGATATTATTTGGTTATTTTTTTATTTTATCATTGACATAATGTTGGATAAATACCTGAACATATTCATATCATTTGGATTGGGATTTATTCTGATATGGTAAGTAAATTTATTTTTTCTAACATGTATCTGTGACTTCCTGTATTTATGAAATATACATAAAATTATATTGACTCAACATTTAAAATCAGGATGCTCATGTTATCAAATATAACCAATGATTGCAAAACATCGTTTTTATATTTTACAAAGAAAAACAATTCATTTGTATGTGACTAAATTTATTAAACTCAAAAATATTTATAAGACTGAGTAAAATTACATTAATTTCATTACTCAGTTTAAATATTTGTGTACTTCAAATTTCAAAAATCCATTCTTAGTTCGTGTCTGTTGATAGCTAGTGTAAGGAGTTAGTAATTTGGGCTAAGCCGACGTATAATTTGAGTACCCATATGTCGATATATGTACCGAATTTATATTTTTTTACCCTAAACATAGAATGAAAGGGTATATTCATTTTGGTACGCCACCCAGAAGGAAGCATATCCGGTATGATCTTGAGTTGATTTAGCGATGTCCGACCGTCCGTCTGTCTGCCCGTCCATCCGTCTGTCTGTTGAAATCACAATTACAGAAAAACTAAAAGAGCAATTTCATTGCAACTTATATATTTATGTTGTCCTGTGAACCGACTACTGGTGTTCACATAATTCAAAATATATATTTTTTTAATTTTTAAAAATACTTTTGTTGAACTACGACACTTTATACACATGTATAGTAATTTGGTTTTTAGTTCGAACTAAACTCTGGATAACCATAAAACATGTTCTTGTTTATCGTTAGATTATAAATGATAAATAAATAATTAAAAGATTGTCTAAAAACTTCAAAATTTTCAGAGTTTATATTCTAAAAACGTATAACAATATTAACATTCATTGGTATATTAAAATTAGCCATGACAATTATAAGAAAAATTCCGTTTAAGATTTTTTTCAACAATATTAAATTTTGTAATAAATTGTAGGTGAAAAGAGGCTTAACATTACTTGAGCACTTTTCTTGAAAACGTTACGCAATATTAAAAAACTGAGTATGCAGTTAAAATCAGCACCATCTAGTTATTAATAATACTCGGTTCGTTTCCTAATTGGTAATGTGTTTTAGAAATTTGCAATCGTATTTTAAGCCATTTTCATCCACTATTTAGAATATAAAAAAATATAGTACAGTTTACCCGAAAAATGCTTTTTCTTCTTCTAGTTTTAATATACTAAGGAATAGTAATATACTTACACGTTTTTGAAATATTTGGATATAAACAAGGTTTTTTTTTTTGATTTTTACCATTTTTAATAATTTATAGAGCATTTAGGATCTAACGTTAAATAAAAAAATGATATAACCATGTACAGAACATAGTATAAACATAAAATAAAATAAAAATATTTATATAAAAAGTACTAAAAAACATGTTTGTCCCTAATTAGATGACCACCACCGTATGTTCAAATTCTACATATAAAATTTACATGAATTTTTCTATATACGAGCTTAAGTGAACTTTTTTTGTCAAATATATATTGACTTTATGTTCAAATATATGAAAATAATGATTTCTCGGGAACAGACTTGCAGTTCTCGAAAAAAAAAGTCCAAATTCGGTAAACCTATCCATTTATACCTATGGACATCAAATGAAAGAAAATTCTTCATCGATTGTAAGTTTTAATTATTTCAGGATTCGTATACCCTAGTGACATATGTACCACTCTAAATGGTAACCACACCCTGAAAATAATACTATATAAATAATAGTTTTTTATTATTATAAATAGTCAATAGGATAAATTATTTTTTTTTATCGGAAAATACCATTAAGTACTAGTATTTTCTTTGTCATTTTCATTGTCATTGAGTTTATATAAACAGATTTATTTTTTGTATACTATTAAACCAATAATTGTCCTATTGACCAATTTTAATGGGATTTGAGGGAATTTTTTCTGGGTGCACACACATATCACATATGGGCATTTCGAGAAAAACGTCAACCACCACCGAAAAATTCAAAATGCTCAAATCTTTGAAATAACGATGGATTTGAAATCTTATATATGTGAATCTAAATATCTGAAAAGAAACTTCTATTCTGTTAACGATAACGTATATAAAAATACTCATAAAGTTCCGTTACTATACAACTTTTATATATACCAATTTTTCATGTACTTTGAGTAACCAAATTAAATAGTGTGAAAGAAATACAGATACAAAATATTATTTTCTGTTTTTTCAGACAACCTTAATTCATATTTCTAAAGCTTAAAAATAAGCATTGAAATTAAGATTAGTGACAAATTTTGATTTTTGTATAAGGGTGTTCTATTGTTACGTACGTAGCCAAAAAGATATATTTATTATTATATTAAACTAACAACATTTTTTAAAGAGTTGAGTCCTCTGATTCTAATGCTGAACTTCCTCGGCGTTTTCAAAAATGTAAACATCGATTTCCTAGTAATTCTAGAATATTTTTGACAGCTATAATTTTAAAAAAGAATGTGTAAATATACAAATAAAGCACATGAGTTCAGCTATTTTTGGAATATTCATAGGAACCTCAAAATGCACTTCCTTTTTTGTCCCGCTGGGGACGACAACTTTTTTAATTTATATCTTTTGATCTACCGTATAGAATTTACTAATTTGTTGCATATGGGCATTACCTGGGGTACCGGACGGGACATTCGTACGCTTAAAACTTGAATATCTCGAAGGAAAATTACTTGATTTTTTGTGCATGTAGTATTTAAATAGTACTAAACATCTGCAAAAAATTATAGAATTCTATACGGTAGATCAAAAGATATAAATAAAATAATGGGCGTTCCGGACGGGACAAAAACGGAAGTAAATATCGAGGTTCATATGGATATTCCAAAAACTAAGAGAATTTCGCGTACAAATGATTTTTTCGAAATATTTTTAAAAATAGTGCTTTCTTTGTATATTTACACTTTGTTCCTAAAGTTTATAGTTTTTTCATAATAAATCACAGAAAAATTTCGGACGTGACAAAAAATTCCGTATAGAAATTATCAGTACGATTTTTATTCTAAAAATACTGTTTACATACAGTATATTTTTTTGAATTATCTCTGAACATAGCTGAGACAATTTACTTTATTTTTGTATATATGCACTTTGTTCCTAAAGCTTACAGTTATTTCATAATAACTCGCAGAATAATTCCGGACGTTCTGTATAGAAATTTGCCCTACGATTTTTTTGCTAAAAATAATTATGTATATGTCAATATCAATAATCATTATTACGAAATGAAAAGTGATGTACTATTCAAATTTCCAGATTTTTTTAAAGAATTTAATTTTTTTTTTTTTACTTATTTTGAAATAAAAATTTGATATTTTTTATACTGTAGTTTTACACTTTTGGTACTCAAGGTTCCGGACGGGACAGATTTCAATTAGCTGTTTTCTAGAATTACTAGGAAAATGATGTTTACATTTTTGGAAAGGCTGAGGAAATTCTGGTTTGGATTCAACTCTTTAAAAAAATATTGTCAGTTTATTATGGTAATAATTGTATCTTTTTGGTGCCGGACGGGACATCGAAAACCCTTATACAAAAATCATAATTTTTCCGTTATTTTAATTTGTATCATTATTTTTAAGTTTTAGAAATAATTATTAATGTTACCAGAAAAAAACAGAAAATAATATCTTGTATCTGTATGTCTTTAAAGTTAATTAATTTGGTTACTCAAAATACATGAAAAATGGGTATATTTACATATTGCATAGTAACGTAACTTTATGAGTATTTTTTTATACGTTACCGTTAACGGAATAGAAATTTCTTTACAGTACCCGTGGTAGCTCAGTATTTAGTGCTTTGGACTGCGAGCCGAAAGGTAAAACATTGCCTATGAAAAAGCTCTCACCCGCCGTTCGGATTCTGCATTAAACTGCACACAAAAAATGTCTCCAAAAATTTCACCAACTACCTGGATTTATCATATTGATGAATACATTCATTGAATTAAAATCGTATTTTTTAAATGTTTTTCATTTTCAATATTTTTTTAAACATAAAATTTCAAACATAAATTTGTACCCATTTACACATTTATGTATTTATAATTCTTATACGAGTTATATATATAATTATGCGAAGACTGCATTTCATCAAATGAATGAATATGTGTACATCATATTGATGAATTTTGTTCACCAAACCATAATTATTTAAATATCATTAATCTTATAAAAATTATAAATACATAAATGTGTAAATATAGATTTTTTTTTTTTTGAAAATTGATGATATAAAAAATATTAAAAATGAAAAACAGTGAAAAAATATGATTTTAGTTCAATGAATGAAATCATCAATACGATGAATACTGGTTGTTGGTGTCATGTTTTTTTCTACTGAAAAAGACGATTTTAACCGAATGTTCCTCAAAATGGCTACGTAGTATGAATAACCATACTTTTGATATGAAGTAATGATATTTTCAGATTACATGCACAATTTTTTTATTAATGTTCACAGGACATATTTTAAAATAATAATAAAAAAAAAATGTTGTTGATCATTAGATACTAAATGCTAACAGAACAATTAAATTTTTTCTAAAAAATCAAAATGTTCCGTGTTGAAATAAAATTGTCTTAAAAAAAATTTTAAATTACGAATGCAATTTTTTCAAAAACATTACTTGATAGGAAAAAACTGAGTAGGCAGTTAAAACCCACACGAGCGAATTATATAGAATTGATCTAATGGCTGCCCATGGAAAAAATCGTGTTGGGTAGTGTTATTATACCTTTCAATAATTTTTTATCATATGGTAACAGCATATGGTTAACATATGGTAACTTATTTCGACAGAAATAAGTTAACTAATAGTTTATAATATATATTATGAGTTGGTAAATAAATGTAGTTGATAGAGAGATATACTTATGAACTGTGAGGTGATATTTTGAGCAAAATAAGAAAAATTGTCATATTCAGGTTTTAAGTCATTTTTAGTAATTCTTATATTTAAAATATATGATAATTTATACTTGTGTATTTATTTCTTATTAAATAGTAGTGTATTCAGTGTCGAATGGATTAATTGGAATATTTATATAAATTTAAAAAATTACACTACACATTCCAAAAAATCATCAAAAATATATATATTTTTTTAAACTTATTGCAAAAATATTGTTTTTGCGGGCTCAAGGTCTGGCCAGATACAAACTGCTATGTACTGGGGAGTGAAACAAACAACAATTGACAAAAACAAAAAGTTGTTGGCTGACCGTACAGCTGTGTCGGAAGCTGCCAAGCTTCCTCATCAGCGGTCTTCTGCACAACTTCTGCATAGCAAAGCCTACAAGATTATTTTGTGCAATGAACTAAATGCGAATTGAGTACAAGCACAAAACAACCAGGCAAAACATGCAAAAATTGCACCAACTTTATGCTTGTCAATTGTTTTTGTCGCATTGCAGCAAGCGTCATATAGGCTATAGTGTCACTACAGAATCAAATACGACCACTTATTAAAAATTAAAATCTCACGATTTTATGATATTTTTAGGTGCCCTACGAATGTATTGTTTCACTCCCCAGTACATAGCACTTTGTATCTGGCAAGACCTTGAGCCCGCAAAAACAATATTTTTGCAATAACTCTATTTTAGGTCGAAAAACAAACAACAATTTATTTTTTTAAATTTGTCTTATTGGCCCTAAAATGACCCCAAAAAAAACTTTAAAAATGTTTAAGGTTTAAAATAAAAAAATATTTACTGAAAGGGTTATACAACGTTTCCTAAACATTGCTAAAGCTTATTATAAATGTAAATATTGCATCATACAGACAATATTTAAGTCTGATAAAACTTAGTATAGCACCATTCCAAATCTAATGTTTATAGCACGGACTTAAATTTAGGGTGTGTGCGAATTCGACTAAATTGCTGACTAAACTAAATTTTGTCGGTGATGCAGTGTTCGACTTTTCAATTTAGCCAATTTTTGAGCAGACTAAATTGAACTAAATTGGATGACAGCAAACAGACAATTGATAATCGATTATGGACTTTAACAATTACCGGTTACCAAATGGCGATCGAATGAAAATCCCTTCAATTTAGTTTAGTCAGTAATTTAGTCGAATTCGCACACACCCTTAATACCATTTGTAGTTAATATACATAAGTCCAGCGGAATGATACTATATTATATTTTCATATTTTTTTGTGTGTATAGCTATATTTAATACAATTCACAGAATTCAATATATGATATAAATATATTATTCTCTATTTTTTTTAGGCTCACTAATTCCACGGAAGCCCTTATGAACTACACGACAAAGCCACGTGTAATTCTGCCGCCTAATTATGTCAAAGGTATGACTAGTTATATTTTAATTCTTTAAAAAAATATTTTAATTCTTTAAAATTCTTTAAAAAAATTAATTAAATTATATTTTTCGTTCATTTTCTTATAATATTTTTGACAAAATAATAGTAATAATTTATAAAAGCTCAAAAACAGAGGCAAATGCAAAAATAAAAACAAAAAAACTGTAAATAAAAACAAGATTAAAATAAACTAGCGAAAAAATTCATTTAATAGAAATAAAATACAAAAATACTAAATTAAACTCGTAAACATATACAAACCAATAATCAAAAAACAAAAACATAATAAAAAAAATAACAAAACCAAATAACTCAAAAACAAACACAAAATACAAATGAGACGTTGAGACTCAAAACTGGATAATTTTATACTATGGAATTTTGGGAAAAAAAAAAACAAAAAACGTATATGAAACAAACGGTAATTTAAAATGTCAAATAGAATTTGATAAATAAGCAGATTTAAAATTTTTTACAACATATTTCCCACATCTATAATCTAGATTCTAGAAGATATAAAGGTTTTAAATATATGAAACTTTTGGCCAATTTTGATGCAAACTTTTATGTTTTTGATTCCCAACGCCTCAAATATAAAAACATACAAAAAACGGAAAATAGTTAAATTATACCTTCAAGTTTTCTTTATTTTAAAACGTAGTGTTTGCGTTTTTTTAGTGTAGACAACCAAGAGTATTTTTTTACAAATTGTTTCTCAAATTAATATAATTTTTGTAAAACCATTAATGAGATTAGAAATTAGCAAAATAGTTAGTAATACAAAATATAGTCACCACTGTAATTTAGAAGTTCATTTTATAAAGATTACCTTCCTCTTTAATTTAAAAAATTCTGTTAATATGCATGATATGGATCTTTTAGTTTGGTCATATTTGCAGGGAAATTGATAAAATTTGTGGTATTAGACTATTAGCAGAATAAAAGATGTGGGACGCATACAACATATTAATTTAAATAACCCAGTTAGATAATCAAACATTTTAAATGTTTAAATGCTCGGAAATGTAATTAGAGAAGGGATTATTTTATATACTGTATCATATATGGAGTGAAACAATTTGGCAATGATTTCATTGCCACAGACAATTTCTGCAAATCTACCAAAACTACATTCATACAATTTGGCAGAGTTTCGGTGCCATGATGTTTGGCCCTGAGCGTAGGAATAATGTCCATGTATCGCATAGTTAAAGAATGAAAATATCGATTTATTAGCGAAACATTTCAGTGGCACGCTTTGGCTAAACCCTAAACGCATTAAATCGAATGTGTTTGTCCTTGAACTTGATTCTTACTCCGAGGAGCCATGTTACCTGTTTCGAATTTTAGACGCCAAATGTCTGCTCACTTACCCTGATAATGAACACGAGCACGAATTCCACGTCCACGGTTACACAATATTGACCAAGGATAAGTACGCCACCCGTTGTGTTTTTTTATCATATAATGCACCCAGGTCCCAACTTTAGATTAATATTCAACGTGTGTTGTGTTCACACTGTTCGTATAAATTCGTGACTCCCTTCGTAACAAGAATGACTATTCATTTCCGTATCCGGACAAAAACGTTTAATTTTATCACCTTTCAAGGTACGAATATTTCTATCGAATAAATGTCTTTGGCAACAAAAAAACAACTCTAAAAATACAAGTTTGTATTATTTATTTGTAAACTTTATTTATCAAGGATTTTTTAGAGGTAATTTAAGTTTTCTTAGTGATTTTATAAACTCTACTTTTGTTATACAGTGTGTTTGGTTCATCGATGTTAATAATTTCTGAGGTCATTCTATGACTTAAAAAATATGAAAATGTTAAATAAAAAAATGCCTAATTTAAGATACAGGGTATTTAAGAGATGCATATTACTGACATAACGCAGTCAAGAAAATTAGTTATAAAATATAATCCCTTGATAAATGAATTTCAATTTTTAACTCTTATTTTATAAAATTAAATTACCTTTCCAATGGTATATCAAATCTTCGAACTACACGATTTCTTCCTTTTTTAAAAGGTACGTAAAGTTCAAATTTACAAAAATAAAATACAAATTTTTAATTTGTCCTCGATTTTCTTAAAATATCGTTATCGATCACCCCATTTTTCTAACTTTTAATGATAGACCAGTTCATTTCCAATATTTTCTTAACAATAACAGTGTTTTTACCTTGGTAAGAAATGCTGCAGAAATAATTAAACAGTGGCGGGTCTTGTGATTTGGTGGTTGAAATGAAATAAAAAATAATTATATTTGGAAATATTATCAGAAAATATGTTCTGTAAAGTAATATGATAAAAAATAAAATTTTAATAAATGTTTAAAATATTTATCGATTTTTTTTTTATTTCATCTTTACGTATCTTTTAAAAATGGAAAGATGTGATACTCCATTGGAAGGGTAATTTAATTATCGAAAGCATTTATCAACATTCATTTATCAATAGATTATACTTAACAACCAAATTCCTTGACTAGGTTATGTCAGTAATATGCATCTCTAAAATACCGTGTATCTTAAAATGGGTGCAAAATTAGATATATTTTTTTTTCATTTTCTTATTTTTTTAGAGTCATAGAATGACCCCATGACTCATTGACATCGATAAACCAAACACCCTGTATAATTACTTAAGGAACTATTAAATAGGAATTAGAACCAATTAATACAATTTCCCCATAGGGGTATGTAATCATAATGTTTATGTAATTACTCGATGCAAATTTGACTTAACTCTCAGTTTATTCTATATATTCTGTAATTGTACATGTAGGAAACATATTAATGCGCGTTGAGCGTTTTATTTTAAATTCAATATCTCAGTACAATATATAGTTTTTCAAAT
Organism: Dryomyza anilis; assembly: GCA_951804985.1. Classification (NCBI taxonomy): domain Eukaryota; kingdom Metazoa; phylum Arthropoda; class Insecta; order Diptera; family Dryomyzidae; genus Dryomyza; species Dryomyza anilis. The sequence goes on from OX638133.1 coordinate 68,247,927, forward strand.
GAATTCAGTCAGCATGCTTTTATTTCGACGATATTTTTCATTGTTAATTTAAACCAACTTTAATAAGATACAGTTTTTCAGTCATATTTTAAAATAAAACAGTTTAAACTAGATGTAATTTCGTCCATTGTCAACGTGTCACACATAAAATGTGATATTGACTGATTTCTAATTGTCTGTATTTCTATAAAGTTTAAATAAATTCGGACATTTTGATTAAGAACTGTAGACGTTTTAAAATGTATAAAAATTAAAAAAAAAATTGAGTTATATTTTAACATGAATTAACTAATAAAAAATAATTGTATAAATCAAGTCATGTTGACGAGACAATTCAAAATCTCAAGGCCATAATAAAATGAACATGTACATAATAAATATAAGGAATATTTCTGTTTTCGTCAGAGATTAACAAAATCCGTATGCTACAAAAAAACACAAATAATATCTTGCAGGATAGCATTTGTCTCTGCGAACACAAACTCAAACGATATATAGCGAACACTAACAGAAAGAAGAGAATGCAACAATAACGAATTACGATTCGTATACACACACTTTCACAACGACAACTCTTCGTTGCTATCCTGTATCCTCGCATGGTAACAAACAAACGCATGGCAACAGACAGACGCATGACAACGGTCAGACGCATGACAACAGACAGTCGCATGGCACCACACAACCTGTATGTATCTAGTACAGCTAACTAGTTGGCAACAACAACGAGTTTTCTTTGTGGTACAACAAATTTCCCGCCAAAAATTCTATCAAAAGCTTGGATGCTGTTTTATTCGCAAAACACAAAAAGCAATATCAGCTAAATGAGGTACACTGTGAAAATGTTCACATATTTTTTTTTTGTTTTTATAAGTTAAATGAAATAATGCACATAGAACTTAACTTAAGAAAAACTTCATGATTTTACAATTAACAAAAAAACTATGTATAAAAGTAAAACAAAATAATAATGTGAATAGCACAGTGCATATGCATACTCGATGTACGAACTAGCGTAGCGAAGAAAAGAGAAACAACATTGTTTTGTCTATTTTATCTTTTTGAAGCGACTTTTGAAGCACTTTTGAAGATATTTACCGCTTCAAAAGTGCTTCACAGACATTGTTTTTAAGATGCTAATATTCTTTAGCCTTGAAAACAAACAAAAAATAAAAACACATCTGTTCACGTTCATAAATATTTTGCACGCGTCCCATTGTTACTTGTTGTTGAATATTTAGTAATATCATGAATTCTTTTGAATTTCATTATTACCTTAAAAACATAATAAATACATTAAAATTATAAAAAACGCAAGGGTCTTGCTTTTCTTGCTTTTCTTGCATTTCTTGCAGTGTTAGCCTTGCACTTGCTCTTGTTCTTGCATTTCTTATCTTGCTCTTGTTCTTGCAAGAAAATCTTGATCTTGTTCTCGCTCTTGTTCTTGCACAAAATGCCAGAACAAGATGCAAGAACAAGAAATGTTTGATCATCACTAAAAAAAAAAATCATCATGGCGATTTATTCAGCCTCTTAGAAGAGCCTTTGATTACCGTATTATTTGAATCCGATTTGGCCCCAAAATTATTTAGGTAATTTTTTGAAAAATCCAAAAAAATCATCAAGGAGATTTGTTCAGCCTCTTAGAAGAGCCTTTGACTTTTAAAATCCAAATCGGCCGTTACCGACTTATTTTAATCCGCTGTTTAGGAGTTGGCTCTGTTTAGGAGTTAGAGCCATAAGTCAGAAAATATCGATCGTAAGGTTTTAAAATTTTGTATTTTTATTTCTATACGTAAGTAGTATCCGCAACCAGAATATTATAACAATTGGCGAGATTGCCTTGCTAGCCGAATTTTCCTATTTGACAAAAAATCACCCATTTATGAAATTTTAATAAAAAAAGGCAACAGAAACTTATTTTTTAAAGGCATTAGATATCGAAAATTAGTAATATTGAACGGTGTTTTGGACAATGCTCTAGATAATCATGACCCATTCTTTGTACTTAAAAAAAATATATAAAAACAATTCAAATATTATCAACAAAATCAACAATTTTTTAATATATCCCAATGTAAAACTAAATGAAATATTCATATTTAAACTTGAATATTTTTCAATTTTTAAAGAATTGTGTAATTTGAGTATCAAACAGTATTTATCGTCGGTGATACTGCAAAACCGCCTAACTGCATGTGAAAATTACGCCTAATTTTATGTTATAATCGGATTTTTAATGATATGTTCATCGGATAAATTAGATAAATTTATGACATACTTAATTTTGTATCAAGTAAGGGCAGAATTAAGACTGAAAATAGTTCTATTTCTTCTGTAAATTTCATTTTGTAAGAAGTATGTAGATAGACGGTTTTGCAGTATCACCGACGTTATATTGATGTCGCTGTTAATATTTGAAGTTGTCCTTTTGTAATTCGCTTTACATCAGCAGTAAACAAAAAACCAATAATTATCCTATAAAGGTGATTGACTTCATTTGTAATAACATTTACAATACTTCATGATTTAATGTCTATTTTATTATTAATCAATTGTAATCAGCATTTAATGACTTCATTCTAAAAAAAGAGTGTAAAGCAAAAATTAATTCTACTAAGAAATTAATTCGTACTAAGGCAAATATTTTACATTTTCATAAACGATTTATCCGAAGTACAATTTAGTTAAAACAAGAAAACTCTTTTCTAACCTAATGCTTTTCAAAAAAAATAGAATTAATTTTTTTAATTCTTTTTGAACATAGATTGGTTCGCGATCTAACTTTTTGCAATAACAGTATACAATTTATATGTGCTTTAATTGATTTTTGGGCTATTATGGGCTATATATTACCAAAAAATATTAGTAAAATTAAAACAACAACAAAATTACGAATATTTCGTATAAATTACGAAACTTTCGTTTCATTATTTTCTATAAGAATTATTCACGAAAAAATTAAATATTTTACGAATGAGCTATACATGTTACGAATAAATTACTAAGCTTTCGCAAATTGTGAGGCTATATGTCAAATTTTTCGAAACGAATAATTTATTTTACGAAAATGTTTCATAAAATGTACGAATGCTAACTCAAAAGTCCGAAAACTTTCGTTAAATGTACGAATATATTCGTAAAAAGGTACACAAATATTCACTAAATTACGAATCTTTTGTATTATGTACAAATGGCTTTTGTAGATAAAATCTACGAATAATTTCGTAAAATAAATAATGAATATACGTAGTTTTAACATAAATTGACCAATTTTATAAAGAAAATTTTATAAAAAAAATTATCCATTATTATTAATAATGTTTCCCATTAGTATAATGATAGTTTTATATTTACAATAGACTCACGACAAACATTTTGAAATGAAATGGCTCAAGTATAACACTACTCAACAAAACGAGAAAAAATTGTTGCCATGGACATCTTATACATCATTCTATATAATTCGCTTTTGACTGCGTATTCAGTTTTCTATTACGTAAAGTTTTAAAGGAAATTCCTATCGAAATGTTAGGCCCTTTTCAACCACTTTCTAGAATTAAAAAAATACAGTCCCTTATACAACTAGTTTTCCCAAATACTGTAAACGAAATTTATCTTTGATAGACTAATAACAATATACTAAAAAAATACTATTATTCCGATAGGTTTTTAAGATATTTTAATCTAAACTCGAAATATATTACTTTTTTTAGACTAATTTTGGACGATTTTTTTAGCATTTTAGTTCTAATGATAAATAAGTAAATGTTTTATGGTTACGCAGAGCATAGTTCAAACGAAAATTACTAACTTTTATTTATCTCATTTTTAAAATATGCGCTATGAACACAGTTTCTGTCAAAAACGGTTAAAATTTAAAATGCTTATATATTTTACATACATATTATTGAAAAATAGCCGTTTTACCGGATTTATTTCTTTCTCAGAAACGCTACATAATAGGAAAAAACTGAGTATGCAATAAGAATAAACATACTTGAGATATAAAGTAAAGATATTTTCAGATAATAGGCATTAGTATTTTTATTTAAAATTAAATATATTAGAGAGTACCAAAATTATGTTCACAGGGCATATTTTAGAAAGTAGATCAATTAGAAAAAAGTTAGTAATTTTGATAGTTAGTTTGGACTATGTTCGAGATAACCATATATTTTTTTTGTTTATCATTAAATCCTAAATCCGAAATGAAATGAAAATGAAAAAAAATCTCTATTGGTATAACTGAAAATGCAATAAAAGTTACTCCGTGAATTGTACCTTTTCTAAGTATTTCTTAAATTATTTATATTTGTAAGATATTTAATTGATGTTTGCGACAAGTAATCATATTTTGTAACAAGTTAAAAATATGTTTATCTTATTTGTTTCATATTTAAGAGCTGTTTGTGTGAAATGCGATCTATGTATTTTGCAAGTAAATTAATTTTGGATTTCTTAGTATGCATTATGATTGATTCAAATTATTAATGTTTTTGTAATAATTATATTTTCAGAAATTAGACCGCCTTCACAGAAAGGTTCTCCGGTGATAGTAGATTTTAGTATATTTGTTGTAGATATTAACTCAATTAATGTAGAGGATATGGACTTTAGGTGAGTAGACATTTGACATACAACATCAATATTTATATTTTATTTTTGATTTATTTTATTCTACGCCGAATATGTACAAATATCTTTAATTTCAGAGTAGATATGTTTATACACCAACGTTGGATGGAATCCAGACTAGATATATCTGACGACATCTTCGAAGAGGGCGATGACTACGTTACATTACTTCCAGAATTTTTCGATAATCTCTGGCAACCAGATCCGTACTTTTTGAATTCCAAGATCGCAGGTAATCGTCATCGTCTGGTTATCAAATCGCTATGTGTTATTATGCCATATGTGTGCGTTTGAATTGATTGTTGTTTTTCGAAGCATACCTTACACCATAAAATTGAAATTAATATTACAACAATATTAATAAAACATTTATTAATTCAATATTTTCGTCGTAGCCGTTGCTCACTTAACTCATTTGAAATGCATGTTTAATTCATTGAAATTGTTACTTGTTTGATGTTCATTATTTATGGCGATGTGTTATTATTTATAATGGTATTTGTATATTTTTAATTTTATTAATCCTACTACTACGACCACAACAACTACAACAACAACCACCATCACCGCTAGGATACGGGAGCCCATATATAGCTACGACCTCTCGACTACGTGGCAGGGCTGAAAGAGAAACGAAATACTTTCATCTTGATAAAGCTTTAAGTATAAAATTTTAATAAAAAAAAAAAACAAAGTGTTAAACTTCACGTAAATCCCAAAATAAATGTGTTTTTTTTTAAACGAAAGTTTAAAAATTAAAAACATATTCAAAAAAGAATTAAACGCATTTGGGGAGACGTTAAAGAGAATTGCGCTCCAGTTGTCTGTTTAAATATCATCCATAGCTCAGGCTTTTTAGGTTTGAACTTTAAAAAATATGAAAAATTTTATATATTATAAGAATTGAACATATAGCTAGCATCGATACAAGACAATTACCGAATTAAGTTTTTTTGAATTATTCCCAACGATCTTAAAGTCTCTTTGAATAAAATAAAAAATTCACGAAACATTTTTGGTCTCCCAGTACAATTTAAAAAACACAAGCATTTAAAAGTTGGGCTGTGCGATTAATCAATTAATCAAAATCTTGATTAATTGATTAATCAGAAACCCTGATTAATCTGATTAATCAGCATTTTGATTAATTGAAAATTAATTAATTTTATTCAATAGCATTTGAAAATTTTGTCAACTTAAATAAAGTGAAAATTAAATTTTAAAATAATTAAAAAATAAAAGAAAGTATTCTAAATATTCAAGAAACATATTGTAAAGTATTTTTTAATACTTTGCGACGCAAAAGTTAATTAATCAGAAATTCTGATTAATCATCATTTGCTGATTAATCAATTAATTACAATTTTGATTAATCAGAATCCTGATTAATTGATTAATCAATGTTCTGATTAATCAAAAATCTTTATTAATCAATGAATCAATTAATCAGGAAATTGATTAATCATAGAATTTGATTAATCGCATAGCCCTAATTAAAAGTAATACATATTTTAAATAAGATGAATACATTTTAAAAAGTTAGAGCAGTTCTAACTTTTTAAATATTCAAGAAACATACTGTAAAGTATTTTTTAATACTTTGCGACGCAAAAGTTAATTAATCAGAAACTCTGATTAATCATCATTTGCTGATTAATCAATTAATTACAATTTTGATTAATCAGAATCCTGATTAATTGATTAATCAATGTTCTGATTAATCAAAAATCTTTATTAATCAACGAATCAATTAATCAGGAAATTGATTAATCATAGAATTTGATTAATCGCATAGCCCTAATTAAAAGTAATACATATTTTAAATAAGATGAATACATTTTAAAAAGTTAGAGCAGTTCTAACTTTTTAAATATTCAAGAAACATACTGTAAAGTATTTTTTAATACTTTGCGACGCAAAAGTTAATTAATCAGAAATTCTGATTAATCATCATTTGCTGATTAATCAATTAATTACAATTTTGATTAATCAGAATCCTGATTAATTGTTTAATCAATGTTCTGATTAATCAAAAATCTTGATTAATCAATGAATCAATTAATCAGGAAATTGATTAATCATATAATTTGATTAATCGCATAGCCCTAATTAAAAGTAATACATATTTTAAATAAGATGAATACATTTTAAAAAGTTAGAGCAGTTCTAAGGGTTCATTAATTGACTAAAACGCCTGGGCTATTTTGTATTTTATATAAAAATATTAATAATTTTAATAAACCTCCCAAAGCCCAAAAACAGTGTTAATATTTTTATTATTATTTTTTTACTACATATTTTAAAATTGTTTAACTAAAATTTGCCAAATTAAACACGCATTTCATACGAGCATTATATACATAGTAAATGGAAAATGTAGATTTTTGTTAATATTTAACTAAATTAAAAAGATATATATTTTTGAAATTTGTTTGGTACTTATTGGCGCTATTAAACTCTGTCTCCCCTTTGGGTTTTTAGCACAGTAAAATGTTTTTTTAAATAAAATTTTTTTTTATACAGAATATATGCTTTTTTTAATTGCGAGTACTTATCTTTTATTTGAAGACTTTGTCATATTATATGCATATAAGTAAGTGTGATTTTTTATTTTTGCAATTATTAAATAATTTTAGTCACCATACCATAAAAACTACATTATTATTAAGTAAAACCTCTTGACGTATTAGAAATGTATCATATTAAGGAAACTACAGTTTAATGCCGAATCCGAACGGCAGGGATGGGAGTTTTTCATGAGTAGTTTTACTCTCGGAGGTTTGTCATCGTCTGCCGAAAGGTAGCGCGTTATAGAAAAATGTTTGATTTAAACATGTGGGCCTTTCGGCTCGCCGTCCAACACACTAACCTCTGCGCTACCGACGCTAAATTTTCAGTGTTTCAAAATTTCAATCAAAAAAAAAATTAACTATATAATATTATCAATAATGCAAAATACAAATAAAAAAAAACTTAGTATAACAAACAAAAAAAAGTTCAACTGTGGTTTATTATACGTCGAAATATAATCCGTCGATTGTTATTTTTAGTATCTTAAAAACATATTTCATCAATTTCCAATGAGTAATCACGAGTGTTTGCAGCAAAACAGAAAAATAGTAAAAAAAAAAATTCTCTGTTCTTAGTGCCGTAAAAATAGATTTTTCGATAATTGCAATAACTTATGTAGTGTAGGAGAAATATTTAAAAAAAAACTAAAATTGAAAAATTATAATAGCATCTCTATCTAACAATACGTTTTAAATTGTATAACTGCACACATAAAAATATCTTGTTTGGTGCAAACAAATACATGAAGTGTTTGAAACATTACATGCAACAACTAATTTGATGATTTGTAGCAAATACCTAAATTATTACTAGCAAACACATTTAATAGTTGTACCCAACTATATTACTATTTTTCTGTTTTGCTGCAAACACTCGTGATTACTCAAAATGTTTCCCAAAGATACTTCTACTGCTTCCACACAGACACATGCATACATTGAACATATTTTGTTTTTACTCATTTAGCCATGGAGTGAAATTTATCATTATTAAACTTTATTCAATCGAAAACAAATATTAATCCAATTTTCCGGTTACAGCTTCAAACTCCATGATCTCCAAAAAGTATTACACAAAATCTGCTAATTTATCTGAGTCGAATATGAGTTCTGCCGAGAAATATATGTACATTAATTACAATTTATATAAAAACATTCGATTGTTTGCGGCAAATAATTCGTAAACAATCATTTTTTGTGTGTATGTATATCTTAACCGGCCTCAGCAGACCAGAGGTATACGCGATGGACATAACATATTGAAACAAAATGTCATCGTATTTGGATCAGTATTTTTCAATTTTATATTCGTTTTATTTCGTCCTGTGGTATTATTATTATGAATTAACTTACAATTATAAAAGCTAAAAGTTAACTATGTTTGAAGCTATAGCAACCAAGGCCTTAAGCTAAGAAAAAAAAAACAATTTATTGTATTTAATAGTATGTTGTGGTTTTTTTTTCTATTAAAATAATAGTGTATCCTATTGACTAATTTTAATAGGAACAATTATTGATTGTATAGTATTTTTTCTGAGTGAAGTTGTGTTTTTATATGATACTTATATGAAATGGAACAGATTGGTGAGTTTAATATAAGTTTTTTAATTTTATTTAATATTGGATATGGAGGGATTTGATAAAAATGTTAGTGGGTTTTTATTTTGAAATATTTTGTTACGGATATTAATGAAGTATGTACAGTGGGATATGAAATGTTCAATGGATGTATTACAGTTAGAGTTGCAAAAATGTAAGAGTGAAGATAAGTTTTTGTTAATGTAATGTTTATAGTGTGACCTAATCTCAAGCGTTCAAATTTAAATAACTCAACTTTGGCATTATTATTTCATTTTTTTTTTTTTTTATGGTAATGAGCAGGGCTCGCTTTTATATGGATTTACATATTCAATATTTAAATACATATTATAAAAATCTTAAGGTCAAAATCCATATATTATAATAAATTCATATTTTTGAAACTGACTCATATGTTTCAATTTACCAAATATAAAACTTTTTAATGTGAACTTTAAGGATCCAATACTGCCCCACGTTTTTTTTTTATTTCATATTTTTTTTTTTCTTATTTTTTTTTTGTGTCAGTTAGATTTTCGTCTGACAAAATTCGAAAGGACTAATATTATTAAAGTGAAAAATATTCATGTTTCAAAGTGTTTATAATATGGAACCATGGCGATAGAACCTTGATGAACCGGATGGTAAGAAAGCGAAAATATTGTATTGTCTTCCAGTTCGAGGAAATATTTAAAATCTAGTCTGTAGCTCATCGCTTTTGTAGTTAAAAATCAATCACAAAATTTGTTCCGAACCGACAGACTAGAAAGCAACCTAATAAAAGCGTTTTAAAATTATTTTATTTTCAGTACAATTTAATTTTTTTCTAAATAATTATGATTTTGGGTATTTAATGGTGAGAATAGTTCTAATAAGATTAAGATAATAACTGTCATTATTGATGCTACTTATAGAGTCAATTGCAAATAATGAGTCATTACATATGGGCATTTCTTAAGGTTCCGGATGGGACATTCGTACACTTAAAACTTTAATATCTCCAAGGAAAATTAATGAATTTACTTGATTTTTTTATGCATGGGCCATTCCACACCAAATTGACCAGCGGATGGAACTCACCTTCTTCGGAATTGATAAAGGGTATTGAGACATGCAGTAAACAATTTTTTTTTTCCGTCCACTACTTCCAGAGATACAGTGGCTCAAAGTTGGAAAAAAGGGCCAAAAATCACTTTTGTATGGTTGTTCATATTTAAATATCTCATTTCATTGATGGCTCGTTTTAAAGCTAATAGAACAAGCTTTTAGAAAAATTAAGTTGTAACCTCTAAACGTGAACATGTGGCCCGTGGTCATTATCCTTGCACTTCAAAATTGATGTCCTTAACAAGGACCCTTTTTAAAATTCTGAAAAAAATCCTATGTTTTTGTTCAATTTTCATGAAAAATTTCAAGATGGTATTTTGATGGCATCATATTTTAAAAAATAATTTTCTAAATTTTTATTTATTTTATGTATAGAAAAAAAAATTGTTTTTTTCTGCAATAAAAGTTGTAATAATTCCTGAATATATATGTAACTTTGATTTCTAAAATGGCGTCAGTTTTATCATATTGAATCTACTTTTTGAGATACTGTTTTTGGGATATAGATTTTACGATTTTCGAAAAATTGTATATATCTCAAAAACTAGAGACAATTTGATGAGACGCCATTTTCGAAATTAGAGTTGCATATACATTGAAAAATATTGCAATTTTTACTTTTGAAAAAATATTTTTATTTTTAATAAAAAAAAAATATTGAAAAAATTTAGAAAATTATTTTTTAAAATATGATGCCACCAAAATACCATCTTGAAATTTTGCATGAACATTTACAATAAATTGACGAAAATTTAGAATTTTTTCCAGAATTTTAAAAAGGGTCCTTTTTAAGGACTACAATTTTGTAATGCAAAGATAATGACCACGTGCCACATGTTAACGTTTAAAAATTGCAACTTAATTTTTCTAAAACCTTGTTCTATTAGCTTTAAAACGAGTTATTAACGGAGTTTCTAGTTCAAGAGATATTTAAATATGAACAACCATACAAAAGTGATTTTTTCCCCTATTTTTCTAACTTTGAGCCACTGTATCTCTGAAAGTAGTGGTCGGGGAAAAAAAATGGTTAGTGCATGTCTTGATACCCTTTATCAGTTGCCAAAATTTTATTAAAATCGAAAAGGTAAAATCTCAAATTTGACTTTTTTTGGTCGATTTGGTGTGCATATAGTATTTAAAAAGGACGAACCATCTGCAAAAAAATTAGAGAAAGATATAAAATAGTAGGAGTTTCGGGCAAAACGGAAGTGCATGTCGAGGTTCATATGGAAATGCCAAAAAGTCAGCTAATTTTGCATAATAATGATTTTTTGGAAATATTTTAAAATATAGTTGAAATTATGTGCTTTCTTCTTATATTTACACTTTGTTCCTAAATATTATAATTTTTTCAAAATAAATCACAGAAAAATTCCGGACGGGACAAAAAAATCCGTATTGAAATTATCAGTACGATTTGTATTCTAAAAATACTTTTTTCGTATAATATATTTTGTTGAATTATCTCAGAATATATGTAGCTGAGACAATTTACTTTATTTTGTATACGTACACTTTGTTCCTAAATTTTACAGTTATTTCGTAATAAATCGCTGAATAATTCCGGACGTTCCATATGGAAATTTGCACTACGATTTTTTGCTAAAAATAATTTTGTATATGACAATATTAATAATCATTATTAATATTATGTACTATATATTGTACTATTCAAATTTTCAGATTTTTTTAAGATTTTTAATTTTTTTTTATGTAGTTCAACATTTTTGGTACTCAAACTTTCGGACGGGACAGATTTCAATTAGCTGTCATAAATGTTCTTGAATTACTAGGAAAATGATGTTTACATTTTTGGAAATGCCGAGGAAATTCTGCTTCAGTGGATTCAACTTTTAAATAAAAAAAAATGTAGTTTACTATGGTAATAAATGTATATTTTTGGTTCTGGACGGGACATCGAAAACCCTTATACCAAAATCGAAATTCTTCCGTTATTTTAATTTAGATCATTATTTTTGAGCTTTAGAAATAATTATTAATGTTACCAGAAAAAAACAGAAAATAATATTTTGTATCTCTTTAAATTTAATTAATTTGTTTACTCAAAATACATGAAATGGGTATATTTACAAATTGCATAGTAACGTAACTTTATGAGTATTTTTTTATACGTTACCGTTAACGGAATAGACATTTCTTTTCAGAGATTTAGATTCAGATATTTAAGATTCCAAATCCATCTTTATTTCAAAGATTTGAGCAATTTGAATATTTCGGTAATGGTTGACTTTTTTTTGAAATACCCATATGACAAAATTGCCATTTTTATACCCTACACTAAGAGTGAAAGGGTATATTCAGTTTGGTACGCCGTTTGTAACACCCAGAAGGAAGCATCTCCGGTATGGAAAAGTATATATATTCTTGATCAGCATGACCACCTGAGTCGATGTCCGTCTGTCCGTCTGTCTGTCCGTCTGTCTGTCCGTCTGTCTGTCTGTCTGTCTGTCTGTTGAAATCCCTACTACTTTTAAAATTGAAAAGCTAGATAAATGAAACTTATAACTTAGATTACTAATATACCTACGCTGTATTGGCGAGATCGGTCCATTGTGACCTATGATCCGACCACTTATGTTCAAATACCTCATATAAAATGTACATATAAAGATCAATTTTTATCTATACGTGCTTAGGAAAACTTTTTTGGTCAAATATATATTGATATCACGCTCAAATACATGATAATAATGTTTTCCGGCGAAAAGACTTGTGGTTCACAAAAAAAAAATCGAAATTCGGTATACCTACCCATTTGTAAATATGGGTATCAAATGAAAGAAAAATCTTCAGGGATGAAAAGTTTGTAGTTATTTTCAGGATTCGTATACCATGGTGACCTATATATCACTTTGAATGGTAACCACACATATGTGTAGGGTATTTATAGTCGGCTTAGACCGACTATAATTTTGATAATCCTAACTATCATAATTACACCTACTATAAAATTTCCCATGTGATCTAACCTTCCCAACTGGTTGTTATTAATATAGTGTAATAAAGCTTCAATAATACCTATTATTTCAGTGGTATAATGGGGAAGATGAGACATTTTTGTGATTGAGTTACCAACTCAATGCTATAAGAAATATTTGAATTATATTTGGATCCGTCAGTTAAGAGAAATTTGTACTTTGATAGGCGTTCTTGAATTTCAAGGAAGTTGTGATCGTCCTTTGATAAATATGTGGTAAATATTGAAATATCAACGAGGTCCATAATACATATAATACTATTATACATATCACGATAAATATTAGAAAAATAAATGAACATGTAATAATTTGTATATATGCTCAAAACTACATGAGTATTTACATATATTAACGACAACAGCAAGTTAAAACATAATATTGCTTATTCGTGATCCATAACCATTACTTGTTTTATATTTCAACCTCGTACTAATTCGAGGGGTTACCATGACTAGACAGAGGACAGTGTTTGTACCTACTGTCAATGTAACGAACTCCATTCGAAATGACCACGACACAGCAAAACAATATAAATATGTATGTATTCAAATGTGAGTCAAAAGTACTCACTCACTTTTACCCAAGGTCAATATGCATCTATTACTCGAACAAACGACCGACCGACACCAATTTCAATGTCACTTAATGGCGGGAAATTTTATAAATTATTTCTGCAGGATGTGGACATTAGTTGATCAAATCGTGTAAATGAGTTATAATTTGAAAAATTTGAAAATTGTTATAAAATTATTCATTTCAATAGTACATTACACATAATAAGCCCAAGAAATATATTTATAATTCGGCTGAATTTTATCAGTTTTATGGGGAGCGAGGTAATTATATATAAAGGAATCCGGAAAAAGGTATATATCGTTTTGGATTTTTGATTTTTATATAACGTTTTAAAACTGACGTATATCAGTTTCAGTTACGAATCCGATTTGTTACCGACACTATATCAACATATTACATAAAACATAGTAAATATTTAATTATACTACATATGAAATATACGAAAAATACTGTGTAATTTAGAATGAATGCTATTTTAGTGCATGTATTATTTGTATTTAATACACCTTTAAATAACATCATACTCATTGAAGGGTAACTTCCTAGAGGCGCTAAGCAGTAGACTGTGTGTAATCTAAAGGATCGAATCCTGAAGGATTTGGACAATACCGGGATTTGAAATAAAACTCCCGGAATAAGTTGTAATTAAATTTAAGCTCCAAGTAAACTTTGACTATTGAAAAAATAATGTAAGGGGGCCATTCCATACTAAATCGACCAGCGGTTGGAACTCACTTTCTTCGATTTCGATAAAATTTGGGCAACTGATAAAGGGTATCGAGATATGCATTGACCATTTTATTTTTTTTTTAGACCTTTACTTCCAGAGATACAGTGCTTCAAAGTTACAAAAAAATTGGCCAAAATTCATTTTTGTATGGTTTTTTATATTTCGTTGATGGCTCGTTTTAAAGGTAATACAACAGGCTTTCAGAAAAATTAAGTTGTAAATTCTCATTATCCTTGCATTTCAAAATTGATGTCCTTAAAAAGGACCCTTTTTAAAATTCTGCATTTCAATCCATATCTCAATAATCTTTATCAGCTGTCCAAGTTTCATTGAAATCTCAAAATTTACTTTTTTTTGGTCGATTTGGTGTGGAATGGCCCAAGAATACTAACGCCTGCAAATTTTTAATATTTTTGTTTTTTATTTTAACTGCAGTTATATTTATTGGTCATCCCGGAAATTCATTACGTGACCCCGTTATCACAGAATTTCGGGATCGCGGGAGGCCGTAGTGTAGAATATGTAGACAATTTAGTTAATGTAACCAATTGTGAGACTATGTATTCAAAGTATAAACTATATACGTCGTAGAACCTAGGGCGAGCTCTCTCACCTTTTGAGCTGTGCGTGTTATATTTTCTACTACTAAATATCTATAAACAATTGTTAAAATAAAGTTTCTCCAACTGTAAAACATTTTAAGACGTGCGGATTGTATTATACCATATTTCACAAAACATTTTAGAATTTCACCTTTTTAAATGATTTTTTTTTTAATTTTAGTTTCAATATATTAATCACTTTTAATGCTTTTTATTTTAAAATACTTGCACTGAATGCACATGTAACACAATTTACTAATATTAATAAACTATATAAAAGTCAATTAATTTTAAACTAACATATTCGATATTTAATTTGTGTAATTGTAGGGTTTGCAATAATTCAATAAATATTTAGAACAAATCATAAATGACAAAAAACCATATTAAATTTAACGAAATACCTTTTTATTGATATCGAAATTATCTAATAGATTTTTTTTTTTAATTCACCCAGTTTGCCTTTTTTCGTAGATCTCCGATGCCTCGAAGCTTTCTCAAATAACTTCGATAAAAAAAATTATCTTGTTGCTTTTTCGAATCTAATGGTTAAATTGATTGTACATTCAATTTCTTTGACAAGATATGATATTTAAGCATTTATTGCATCAAAATCGCAATACTTTTCGAAGCAGAATCGAACATTTTGTATTTTTTTGTTCGATATCATTCTGATCGATTTCTAAAAGTTTCTCCTATCGAGAAAACTTCGATAGAACGCTTTGATATCTACCTACCATGTAGGTCCAATTTGAAGCTCAATAACGCTTCGAGAATGGGCCGATATCGTGTGAATTCTCCAACTACTCGTGTTGGTCGTGTAATGATATCGAAACAATAGGTATACTGGGTAATTGTTGTGTTTTACATTTAGCACCGTACGACACCGTACGACAAAATTTAGCACATGAGAAAATCATATATATTCTTAAAGTATTCTAAAAACTAAAATGTGTTTCCCAGTTTTTTTGGATTTGCATTTAAAATGCAAATATAAAAATGTTTGGTCGAACATTTGAAAAAAACTTGAAAGAATTTCATGATTGAGACGCATTTAAAATGCAAATAAAAAACCTAAATCACGTACATTAAAATTTTTTAATGTGTGCAAAATGCTATCGCACGATGTAATAATACCTAGTTATTTTAATATTCGATATTAATATTAATATTTTTAAATTATATGATTATTTTTTTTAGCAGTGATGTCAAGAAAATAATTTGTTAAAATCATTTTATGATTTGTTCGAAAACTTCTATGCAAACTCTACCGAATAAACAATAAATAAGACACAATTTGCATAAATGGTTCTTTTAATCAATTTCGGTATGATCACACTTGCCTTTGCAGAAATTGCTACCCTAACCCATAAATTCACTTCTGTGACGCTGTACAAGAACAAAACGGTACGTTATGCTGCGCGGATGCACGCAATCATCGCCTGCCAAATGGAGTTCCAGTTGTACCCGATGGACATTCAGGTCTGCCCCATATACATAGAAAGCTGTATGTACGAAATTTAATTCGACAGGCATCAGACGTCATTAACTGCTTCGTTTTTCAGTTTCATACAATAATCAAAAAGTTAAATTGCGCTGGTCCGATTCGGGAGTGACGCTGAATCCGGAACTGAAGCTGCTGCAATACAATCTGGGGCAGCCGTTGGAGCTCGATGCAAGCGATGGCTATATGCCTGAAAAAGTGGGAAACTTCTCACGTCTCACCGTCTATTTCCGCTTCGAACGCCAAATCGGTCACCATCTGATACAGACATTTGCGCCATCCTCATTGGTTGTGATGCTATCGTGGTTCAGTTTCTGGCTGGGCCTGGATGCGATACCGGGTCGCGTGACCTTATTGGTGACGTGCATGCTAACGCTGGTCACAATGTTCACGGGACTACGCGCCGATATACCGCCAGTGGCATATGTTAAGGTTGGTAATTCTTAATAATTTAAACATATTTAATTATCATGGGCCATTCTGCAACACTTAGGCCCTTGATCTGTGGATGGCCGGATGCATGGTATCGGTGTTTGCCGCGTTGGCTGAGTTTGTCGTGGTCAAAGTTTTGGATGTACAGTATCAGTACCAAATCAATAAGATTCCAAAAGTGCTGCCAATGGCAAGTATTTTAAACTCTTACGAATTTAGAATGGGCCAGGATTATGTTAGAAAAGCTTAATTTACTTCAGAAAAGTACAAAATGAATTCAGAAGTCAAAATGATTTTAACAAAAAATAATGTTTCGGAATAGACAAACTGAATTTTAAAAACTGAATAATAAAAACTGTGATATAGTATTTCGAAAATTGTAAATTTGAATTCAAAATGACACACATTTTGCATAGTCAAAATGATTAGATAAAGATTCTAATTTAATTCAAAATAGTCAATTTGATTTTACAAATGCAAAATCAATATCTGGAATGAAATACATAATATAAAAGATTCATTTTAGATGAATTCAAAATAGAACAATCTAAATTAAGTATAATTTATATAAGGATGTGTTCTCATAGCAGGTACATTTTTTAGCATTTGTACACTATTATTATTCTATATATATATGACTGATGATGAAGAAATTGTGTAATTTCGAAATTGTTATTATCAAAAATTGAACTTAATCAATTATTTCTGATCAATGTAGCGCATAAGCAATATGGAAAAAGGTCAATGTGCAACTGTGGCAAGTTGGGAAGGTGGAGCAGTACGTTCCAGGAAAGCCACACAAACACCGACAACTCCAGGACAAGTAAGTACTTCGAAATGAATAAAAATATTTGCAAGAAATAAAAACATGATTTGTAGTATCATGTTATAAAGACTTATGTTTTTATGATTGTGGTAATCATATCACATGGTTAAAACAGTAATGTCGAGATAGTATCATAATGATCTCAATCATATTTCTCTTACAAATATCAGAATTTTTAAATTGCCCTACCGAATTATTCGGTTGCGCAACTTGCTGATTTTAAGGGTTGTACTATCCTTCTAGTCAGCAAGAATGAAACTACTAGTCAGCAAGCATGAACTTGTTTAAACCTCCAAGTCAGGAAGCATGCCGAAAACTCCAATTGAAATTTTATTTTAAGGCATTTTTTTTATTTATGTATAGTTTTCTATATGTATTTTCGATGCGTGAATATTTCACGCACACAATTCGAAAAAGTATATCTATTAATTCCTGTTCCCTGAAAAATAAAAACAGTATGAAGACACATTTAATATTCTATTTTACCATAATTAAACAAAATACAAAACTATTTCTACACTAAGAAAACAAGATGTTTATGAAAGTCTTGCTGCAAATATCTGTTTAAATTTACGCCTTGTAGCAAATATTCAAACATTCCATAAGTTTCAATAAAGTTGCAGCTAGTTACGGGATGTTTGCCACAACAGCAATGAAAATTGAGATATTTACAGCAAAACTTTTGAGGTATTTTGACATTTTACTACCATAAAAAAGGAAAATGTCTTTTTTTTCCTAACGCTCGATTTATCAACAACAATGAAGTAAATCAAATGCTGTAAAAAAGTGTCAACTCAAATATTACATTTTAATGGTAAAAATGAAAATAAATATTTTGAGATCTATATCAAAATGTCCCAAGACAAAAATTTTAGGCAGGATCAACGCAGTTTAGAAACATTTTTTCGACATATTTTAAAAAGAGATAGGCGTAGTTTGTATCACAAACTGTCTGCCCGAACTGCCCGATCCCAAAATAATCCGTGAATCTGTCATTAAAATTTCACAAAATTTTACAGCCTGATATACACTTGCCAAACAATATTCCATTTATCTGTGTGTTGGCCGGAAATATTCCTGAAAAATGACATAATTTTGTCACGGGGTATCAATTTTAGACAAGAATTTTAGACAACTTTAATAATTCGACTTAAAAAAAATTCGACTTTTTTAGAATGTTTGTATAGAATAGATTGTAAAATAGATGATTTTGAATTTAAATATACTTTAAATTGTCTATACTAATGCGCCATAGTTTTTAAAAAATATACATATTTTTTTGTATATCTTCGTTGTACAACTATAAGTCCAAATACCATTTTTGAAAATTTGATAAAAGTTCGACAATTCATAGTTTTAGATGTGTTGGTGTATTTTCATAATTAAAAATCAAATATTCACAAAATATAGTTTTTAAGTATGTCCAATCGGCACTGCGCTAAAAGGTTATGATTGTTTCAAATTATAATTGAAGAAGTTATTAACAAAATAAAATCGATATTGAAACAAAATTATTTGATGACTTTTAGTTCTATAACGACGATTTATAATCCGATTTTTACGTTTTTAGTATTTTTGAAATTAAAAAAAAAAAACTGTTGTAAATTAATTTAATAAATGATGAAGTTACTATTACCTTTTAATTCTTGAATAAATGGTACAAAAATCTAGGTTAAATATCAAACTTAAGTTTGGTACAAATGGTACAATTGGTCGAATGTTATACTTAAAAAAAAATCAAATTAAAATAAGTGAAAATAATCGTTAAAAATACATTGTGTATATCTGAAGTAGTTTTCCAACGATATGACGGTATTGATCACCTTTAATATAATACACAAATTGAATTTTGTTTCCAAAGGGTACTGAGATTTGTACACCTTCCTAAAATCGGAGACCAAAAAAAAAAAAATTTTAAAATTTATATGTGAAAAGTCATTGTAAGAAATGATGGCACTGTAAAACAATGGGTACCATTAGATAACATTCGATGAACATTTTTAATTTATGGTCAAAAATATTTTTTAATACTTATATTTGAGAAATATAAATTAAATTTAATATTATTAAAGTTAAAAATAATTATTTTTGATAAATACTTTCAAAATTCAAATACAATTTTTTTTTGGATACATATTTATTAAAATCTAAATTTATTATTATTTTTGATATATATATGGAAAAGAAGTCGTTACTCCTACCAAAAAATCTCCAAACAAATTGGCTGAACTTCAAACTATCCCCTCTGTTTGGGTCCCAGACTAAATTGGGGCTCGGTCGGACTTGTGGTACCCCAGAAAAATCGAAACCTTATACACCTACCTATATGAATATGTATGTACTGAAATGAAAGATATTGATCTCACGATTAATATATTATTATGTTAATGATCCGATAACCCCAGTAACCTCAGGACCCTTTTTAGTTTTAACAACTGAGTTCATCTTATACACGAATAATATATAGATATAAGTGTGGGTACCCAAACGAATAGAAATTTAATCAGAAATTTAATACACTTTTGTATTTATGTTTTAAAAAATAAAAAATTTAATATTTTTTTAAAAAATTCGCCTGCGGCGCTTCCTCGATATAACTTGCCAACGCAATATTATAATTAACTGTTGGGCCACTTCTAGAAAATTTTCGTAAATATTTTTCTCAACAATCAGCATTTCATTTTAAGTTTATTTTTTACATAATTACAAATCCTAATCGCTATGGTTAATAGATCATAAAAAAAACCATATAATTACAAATGTGGCATTATAACCTTTCATTTGAGTACCTATATGATCAAATGTGTAGATGCACCGGATATCGTTTCTTCTAGGGTACCACGGATCCGACCGCACCCTATATTTTTTTGTTTTTAAGCAAATAAAACGGTTGATTTAAAGAAAAAAAGTTGGTTTAAAGAAGTACAGTTGTGTATAATTCATTATTCACTGTATATGATGAGAATATATAAAAAAGGGGCGCAATATAAATTTTTGGGGCGCATTTTAGAAAAAATTGGAAAAAAGGCGCAAAAAAACCAATCGGCCCCCCAAATCATACTTTTGGATCCGCCCCTGAACCGAACTGCTGTTGGACATGAGTTTGCCTTTTTTAATTTATTTTGTTGATACAATAAAGTACTCAGTTGCCGCAATAAATGCACAAACGTCAAATTTTGGCAGAGTGAAAAATCATGAGGTTACGACAACCGAACGTGCAGTTGCGCGGACTAATACTTCGGTTAGAGTAAAAATGATACGTTAACTTTAATGATATGAGGTTACAACAAATGTTTTTCGGTAGCAACACTGAAACGTTGGTTTAATTAACCTCATGCTAAAAGAAGATTTTTCTGTGTGTAACAACTGCGTAAATCTTACAAATAGTGGAAACATCGTAAATAGTAGAAATTTACGCAAAATTTGTATTGGAATATTTTACGTGCAACTCATAAATTTGTGAATTTTTATGTAGAAATAACGTAAATATATTTTCATACACATTTTGCTCTATCTTTTCGTTAGTAGTCAATGTTGTGTAGTGATAATATTTGATTTAATTAAAAATTAAAGTAAATTAAAGAATTTTAAACGAAGTCGAAATTGAATGCGTTCGAATCAAATTACGCGTAAATTTATTTTTTACGATAATAGAAATTTACTCGTGTAATATGAATCCCCTTAATGCAAATTTATAATAGAAATTTATACAGAATACATACTATTTAAACAATTTTGTAATAACATATAATCATTACTATTATATGTTTGCTACAATCATTGTGATTAATCAATCATCATATTACTTTTGAAGTTCTAATAATACCCTACACTAAGAGTGAAAGGGTATATGTAGTTTGGTACGCCGTTTGTAACACCCAGGAAAAAGCATCCCCGGTATGGAAAAGTATAATTATTCTTGATCAGCATGACCTCCTGAGTCGATTTAGCTATGTCCCTCTGCCTGTCTGTTGAAATCACGATTACTGAAAAATTAAAAGAGCTAGATCAATTAAATTTCTAATTGGCATTATCGGACCTTTGTGACCTGCTTACCGACCACTTATGTTCAAACACCTCATAAAATTTACATCTACGGATGAATTTTACTTTATACGAGCTTAAATGAACTTTTTTTGCCAAATATATATTGCTTTTATTCTCAAATATATGCAAATAATGTTTTCTCGGGAACTGACGTGTGGTTCTCAAAAAAAAAAAATCGAAAATTGGTATACATACCCAATTGTACATATGGGTATCAAATGAAAGGAAATCCTTCAGCGATTTCAAGTTTGTATGCAGCCAATAAACACAAAATAGTTTAAATAAATAAAATGTTTTAAATATTTTAAACTATATTTAATTTTTATATTGAAAATGCACTTCCGATTTTAGACTTCTCTACAAGGCAACGGCGGGCCACCAAAACCAGCACGACGTCAGAGTTTGCTTTCAGTGGCTTGGACGGATACTGACACAGGTGTTGAGAAGATCATGTGGCGCGAAATTGACAAAGTATCGCGTGCAGTTTTTCCAATACTGTTTTTTGTTTTCGTACTGCTCTACTGGCCGATTTTGCTCATGAAATCTTCCTAGGACTGGGGGAGGTCCAGATCGCACTCTGGATTTCGCTGAAAACTCAAGCGATATGGTAATTTAAAACAGGAGGTTCTAAAACGATATAGGTAAAAAATCTACATTTATGTAACTATATGGAGATTTACATTACTCAGAGTAGTACGCAGTTAAGTGGACTGGTGAGATATTTTTGTAGAAACCTTTAAAACTGTGTTTACGATCAATGTTTACGATCAATGTCGTGGCCGATAGGTTATGAATTAATGCAACGATTTATTAATCCAAAACCAATATGATCCACAAATAATAGTTATATTATCTGAAAAAGTCATTTCAGTTCAGTTATTTTTGAGAAATATTGTAAAATAAAAAATATATTTTTGACCATCTCCTGAAATTAAAAAATATGAATACGAAATAAGGTGGGAAACCCCTTAATTTGTAAAACGAAATGAAACATCAGAAATTCAAGTGAATTATTGAAATAAAAACGACGATGAAATGAACAATTAAACAAAAGATGACACTGGAATTTTCGACGAATCACTTTTCGTTTTACGAAATGAGGAGTTTAATCATTGTTATGTTTTTATTAATTTACCTCAAAATTAATTATTAATATTTAAGATTTCTCCAACAAAATATTAAAGTATTTTATAAATATTTCATATATATATATAAATTAGTATTCATACAAATTAGAAAATTAGAATTGTTTTCGGTTTTTGAATACTTGACTTATTTAAAACCATTTATTTTATGAAACTACTTCTTAAGTGAGTTTATATCAATTATAGCCTAGTACTACAAGTTATAATTATAATACAAAATAATTATATAAATAATAATATAACAATTATGTTTATTTCTATATTTCCCAGTCCAGAAATAATTGTGACTCAGCAACATAGTCTGTACATAGTCAATCTTAATGTTAAGCTAATGAGATCGCCTTACAAAAAAATTATTTTGCGTTAAAATTAAAAGATTCATTCCAAATATCTATACATAGTTCCTTAATTGCTGAGGAATATTTTTGTTTTTGCGACAATCAATTAAAAATCCAATTTTTTTAAACTTAATAGGATTAATTAAAGTTAATGTTTAACGAATGTAAAGAAAGAGTTAAAATAACAAATTGCGTACGAGGAGATCTTAAAAATCATTAATTTTGTATAATTAATATAGACTAAATAGACAAATATTGTATGGTATTAAATCGAGAATACAATTTGATTATTAGGTCCCCATCTAAATATCGTCATTGTAGAAGTTAAACTATTCAAATGCAATTTCTTAGTTTCTTAATATTGTTGATGTTTCGATTAATGAACTCATCAATTGTAGATCTGAAATTTATGATAATTTTTAAATTAATAATTGAAAATATTTACCTCAACAATGACGATATATTTTTTTAGTTTGTCAAGCATTAGCTTATCTTATAGCATTTCAAATAGATACACTTTGCTTCTAAACATATTACTCTATGTAGTTCTATATATTTGATCCTAAAATCTTTAGTTATTAACCGATATTTTCATAAGTATTTTATATATACATATACTATATAGACTAAAGATAATCTTGTATTTAAACTAAATGTAAGCGCTTAGTTTGATACCAAAAGGGATTCCACAAGTGTCTTATTATGGAGTCGGCATCTGTGTGTCCAAGGATAATAAAATGTACCCTAAATCAGGGACGATAACGAAATATTTTTGCTATTTATAAAAAAAAATTGGTGCTTAATAAATGATAATACATTTTTATATACAATAAGTACATAACGATAATATATTCCAATCCGATACTCTTGTACTCAGCTTATGCGGATTCAACGCACACATTCACTTGTTACTTTCTCATCAAAATATACTGTAAAAACTATTAAAGATACTATAAGTATATCTAAGTTTAAAAAAAATTGCACATAACTATTTTATATTCCGACATATGGAAGAAAACTATAAGATCTAAAACTACTTACGAAACTTACCGCAAATTAGTAGCTACGAACCCAAAATATTTATTTTTTATTTCAGCAACGAACACAATCTTAGCAACGAATAGAATATTAAAAGGACGTCATTTGAGTTACAGCAAGAACAAATATTATATAAAGGGGATTCATGTATTAATCAAATTGTTTGATTAATCAATATCTGATTAATTTATTATACAAGATTTTCGCCTAATCAGCACATTGATTAATCAAATTTGTGATTAACTAATTGTTCAGCGTTTTTATTAATTAAAATTGATAATTAATAAACTTCTGTCTCGTGAAATATTTTAAAATACTTTACTATATTTAATTATACATTTTTTAAATAAATTTTCACTTTATATAAGTTGACAATATTTTCAAATTTGCATAGCCCTAATATGAATTCATTTAACTAAAAATTAAAGAACATCAAAAATAAAAAGAAAGACTTGACTAAGTCCGTTTGTGTCAAATTACGCGTACATGTTTTTACGAAATTAGTAATTTACGCTATTGATATGAATCCCCTTATAGAATAAATAAAATTAAATTATTTTTGTAAATATTTTTGTTTGTCACGATAATGAGATAATGACAGAAAATTTCAATGTGCTGGCCTTCGTATGAAAATTTAAATTTGGTAAGGTTCATCGACATACACTCAGAAAAAAAAAACATAGATTTAACAGTTTTTTTTTAATAATAATCTAAAAAAATATTCTTTTAACGAGTATATATCATTTTAAATTTCAAAATAAATAATTTGAAGTACCATTAAATCAAGTTTTGAAATAATTTTCATAATTTTCAAATTATTTCATAACAAGTAACTCTGCACTTAATAATCATAAAAACACCTAGTAGACCAAAAAGAAAAACAGGGGTATATTAAATATAAGCTGATCCTTAAACATAGTTGTTAGTCTGAAAGAGGCTTGTTTTAGTTAAAGTTCGATAATATTCTACATAATATGTTTATTTTAATATAAGGAATATTTTAGAGAATTTTAAACAAGCAATTTAAAAAAAAAATGATATATCACGTGACAGGTTTTGAAAACAATAGTTTAATGAATACATTTGCTATTATTCGTTAAATCAGCAATTCCGTTTGCTAATATGAATAATATGAAATACAAATATTCATATTAGCAAACGGAATTGCTGATTTACCGAATAATAGCAAATGTTTTCATGAAATTAGTGAATTTCATTGCTGGAATAATTAATGAATGCAATTAATATCGGTTGCTATATTTACGTTGATTATTTTTTTCTGTGTATGTGATTTTGAGTTCCTTTAACAGTTTACGCTATCTTGTATCAAATCTGAGTTTCACTTTTTTTTTTTTCAATTTATAAACCTACAAATTTGTATTAAACCTTACTTCTTGAAAACCATTATTATTCCAACGATATTTTATACATCTATTGTATTTATTTCAGCATTTAAATTAATTTTGAAAATTTTTAATTTTTAGAAATAAAGCCATTTATATTTAAGTAGCGATATTTCTAAAATACAAAATATATAAAATGCAAAAACTAAAACTATTAACTATAAACAAATGCATAAAATAACTCACCTTATATTATTAGAGAGCCGCGCGATAAATCACAAACTTCTCTTATATAGGAATTTAAATTTTAGTACAAATCCACTGTAAATAAAAGAAAAATAAAAATATTTAATTGTAAAAAACCACATGTTGTTTTAATTTATATTTTGGCAATGTAAGTATGTATTTCATTTCCTAAATTTTCGAATTTGACATAAATCATAATTTATTTCATATTTTATTTGAACTAATATTTTTACGAACTTAAAAAAAAAGTCGGATTGAGAGATTGTCACAACCTCATGATCACCGACTTGGAGGTTGCTACAACCTCATGTACACCGTTTTGGAGGTTGCCAGAACCGAATTAATAGGTTGTTGCAACTACTATATCAGTTGTTGCCGCAACCGAATGATTCAGTAGGGAAATTTAGTTGGTCGCCGCAACAAATCAGTTTTCTGTGTGTGCGAATTGTATTCCATCTAAGGTCGCTAAAAGGAATTGTATAAGAAAATATGGTTACTATATTCTCGAAATAAAACATTTATGAAAAATATTTCAATTGACAAATTTGCATTAATTTGAAAACTACCCAGCATATCGAAACGATATCGTTTGAACGAACAATGTTATCGTTTTCGACTATTGTTAACGATTCGAGAATGATAACGTTCTCGAAAAAAATGAGTCTATCGTTAACGATAACGATACGGTATGAATTCTCGATATCGAAACGAATTCGAAAATTGATTCAATTTCGATATCTAGATGAATACGAAAAATTATTCAATTTCGAAATCGAAACGAATTCGAAAAGCTTATTCAATTTCGATACTATATAAATTAATTTGCCTTGAAATTATCTTTCATAGAGCTGTGCACCAAGCATTCTATAGCATCCACAACATTAAAATTGTTTACCTAGTTTGGGATTAAAAATTAGTTTATTGATCCAGCAACAAAATATTGCATACTTGCTAAATTTTAAAAGTTTGGAAGTTTCTTCCAATTTTAAAATTTATTAAATTTTTTCATTGACAAATAATTCAATACTGATTCTATAGAAATTTAACGATATCGTTACGAATTCGAAACGTTATCGAAATTTTATACAACCGAAACTATATTTATTGGGTATCAAAATTACAGTTTATTTTTTTTCAATTTTATAACATTGAAATTTAAGATTCACTTGTTAAAGATAAATCTTATTCTTCTGAATAGCGTAAATTACAAATAATTATAATAAAGCATTAAATATGTACAGTAAATAATAAAACCACTAAACGTCATCATCGGTTTTCTCATCGCTGTCATCTTCCGACGGCATGTCTTCGTCAGAGTCTACATCAGCTTCTTTGTCTTCGGTTTTGATCAGTAACAATTCTTCATCACTGTTTTCAGCTCCTTCAATCGCTGGTTTTGATACTGTTTCAGCATATTGCTTTTGATCCTTGGCTGCTCTAAGCAACACCTTCATTGTGTACTTGTTATAATCGCAGCTGCAATAATAATAAAATAAGTGAAAACGTTCTTCCTTGCAACTTGCGACTGAAAAATAAGGTAAAAGCATACATTTTATTTAGCATTTCATATTTCCGTGAAATGCTTTCATGCAGAGCCAGCAGCGAATGATGCTGAAAAACGCCATCGCTGTTGCCGTGACTATTCAGCAAAGAACAGGCCCATTTCAAATAGAATTCGATGTGTGGTGTGGATTGCAACATGCGTGCGATATTCTGCAATAAACGATGTGCAAATTCGTCTGGCAGCGTGGAGCAAATCAGTTCGACTATAAATAGAAGAGAGTAAAACAACGTTAGCTCTGACATTTAATAAACAAAGTTAAAAATTGCTGATTATGTTCAATAGATAACAGTTTTTAAAAGCATTTAAAAATTCCAATATACAGATTTGTATACCTGAAATCGTTAATTAATATATTGTGTGGGTACAAGTTCAGAGAATGGTAATTGATTCTGAAACAGTATCAATTATAGTGATTTAAGTTCATCACTTTCTCTCAGATGCCTAAAGGTTCAATATGATTCGTTTCGTATGGAGTCCCACAAATGCCTTCGACTGATTGGTTGTGAACCAGTCCATGCTCTTTATAAAATTTATCACTTTTATACAGCACTTTCTTTTCCAAATATGCGCTGTGCTATCCAGAAACCTGGTATCTTCAACGACGGCAGTGGCAAAATGAATATTGAAAAATCTTTATTTTTTTCTTCGGTTTTCGTTTTTCATTAAGTCAATTTCGCGAGGATTTCCATTAGAATTTGGATTGATGACTTTTAAACTATACGACTATACGATTATTGGCTGTTCTGATTACCAATTGTGGTTTGTCTCATTTATTATGTGTATTATCAGGGACAGACAACAGGCGGAAGGTCGAAGATTAGACCGCCAAATATTGTTAAAAGATCGTCGGTTAATTTATCGCATTAATTTTACTTATTCTCTAGTTTTTAGATTTGACGGCTTTTTTGGTCGATTGTTTAAAATGCAAAGAAAGCAAATTTATTTCATAATTTTCTCCTACGTTTCGGTGGTTCTTTTCCACCTTCCTCTTTTAAATAATTAATTAAATTAAATAAAATAAAAACTAGATTTTTTTCTTGAACTCGATATACCAGTATTCGAAACCTTCTTATTAGATCGACCTGCATCCATTGCGGAACCAGTACCATTTTAAATGCAATTATACGCTACATCCGGTAACCTAGCAGAGTCTGGTGGAATAATCTCATATGGATAGCGGTGCTTTTTGACAGTTTGATACTGGCCTTGATTTTATTGTTAGATTTTAAGGCTGCTTAGTTCTTCGAAACCTTTTTGGAGGTATTTATCCTTGATAAACTTAATTACTTAGATGGCCCTTACAATCTTGTGTCGGTCTTGGCCGCTGATAAAACGTCGCTCCAATTCCTAATACACTACGCGCGCTATCGTAGAACAGAAGCGATTCAAATACCTCTGGCTAGATCATTTTTGTATCCCTTCGTTCCATATTACCTACCCTGCATAGCCCCTGTCAATGACGTCAACTAGCTCATACAGCTATACTATCATCCTGATTCAATAATCTTTAGCAAAGCAGATATGGCGAAGGATTTGCTGAACATTTTTCGCTCGAACATCCGAGTACTCTTTCATTGGTGGAGGTTAGCGTCTATGTTTATGTATCATAATGTAGGGCGGACTTACTGTTTACAAGTCACACATAATAACAGTAATTTTAATTGCCTACTGAGGCCAAAGTAGCAGCTGTTAGCAAGAGTTCCTCTCCGTTTAATCTTCAGACGGACTGGTTTTTCAAGATAGACGAAGTCATTCACGATGTCGAACTTGTGAGTGTACAAAAATTGATATTGTCCAAGACGCAAAGTCTCTTTTTTTGTTTTGTTGACACAAGGTACTTTGTCTTGTCTTCGTTCTCCGCTTGACCTTTCATTGCGACACTTTTTTAATCTGAAGAATACTGCTCGTGTGTTCCTACCATCATTATTTGCGAGTATCGTGACATTTTGTTATAAATATGATGATTTGACGGAGTTCAGCAGCGCGAACTAAAAAAAGTAACACGGGAATATAGTCTGAATCCTCGTTCGGTATTATATAGGTCGGAAAGGTTTTTGGAAATCTCATTGAGCAACGTGTGTTGCTTAGTTTCATATGCATATCGAAGCTCACTTATCGAGGCGGCTTAAGGCGGCTTTGTGGATATGTTTTTCTTGGGTCTTTTTGCTATCATCTGACCATATTCAGCTCATATGTTCTCTATTAGCTCTTCGCCTTTGGTCTTGAAAAACTGAGCAGGTAAGTCGTCACTACCTCACGGTAGTCACTACGGTTTGATGGTGGTATCTCAACGACGTCATCAAGTACTATTGTAGATGGGTTTATTTCCTATTGGTGGGGTTGCATCATTACCGACCAGCAGTTAAGAGAAGTTTTCCCTCCATATTGTCAGTGTGCTCTGTATATTAGACACTACATTCCCATCCACAACTTTACGGAAAATAACCTACGACTAGTCGTCTTTTCTTCTCGAAGTATTTAGAGACACATTCATGTTCCACACATCTCTATTTCCTCACACTCAGGATTTTCTGCTACCTTTTTTTGCACCTGAAGAATTAGTTCTCTTTCCTCCTCTTCTCTTTGTAATGCTATTTTACAGCTGGAGTAGCTATTGACTGCATGATTCTACTGCGCGCCTACGTCATCGAAATGGAGAGTGCTTCGCCTAAGCAGGTGTGAGAGTCGAGTGGAATGACGTCTGTACTCTGTGTTTGATTTACGTAAAGCTTAGACGCACGCGGACATTGTTGTTAAACTTGAGTCAATTTTTGGCAACTCGAATAGTGCGTTCGTCTGTCACATTCCGTCAATAACAAACGTGATATGGTCTTGTGGATATCGAGATGATCCAATATAGTGCTACTATTTACCATTTTTAGTGCTGCGGCAAAGTCGATTACACTCATTCCGTTATCGGAAGTGAAGATTGTTGATAATACTTCGTCCACGGCTGTGAACGAAGATACAAGGTGTCATAGTCTCTTGCCGACTACAAGAACAAATCCAAATTCGAGTTTCATCGTCGGACAGCTGTAGTAGATATCACAGGATGTTTATTTGAAGCAATCCTGTACAATCTCTGGATGGCAGTGATGACAGCGTTTTATATTTTCAAGGACATACACCTGGCGGGTTGTTATGTATCGCGATTCGAAAGTCTGTGCGATACGAAAGTCAATTTAATTCGAAGAACAAAGCGTTAAGAAGGCAAACAATCTAACGGAATTGAAAAGGTCGTGTTGTCACTTTGTGAATTTGAATACTAAAGTTTCAAATTTGAATGCGAAAGCCACACTACCAAAGTACCATTTATTATAATGCGAGTAATATCACTTTCGAATCGCATTACATAGTAACCCCCCAGCTGAATAAAACCACCTTCGCTATACAGACATTCTTTTTTTTTTTACAAATTGACCATCGCTCAGGGGATGCCCCCTTTTCATGCAATGCACAGTGTTGATCGTAAGAAGGGATGATAGGTTAAATGGAGGGGGGAAAGATGGAGTAGTGTCGGTGAATGTTTGTTTTGAACTTGCCAATATCAAAAATGCCGGGAAAAACAGACGCAGGGAGATTGTTCCACAAACGTATCGTGCGACTGAAGAACGAATTTTCTCGGTAATGCGTGGTTCTATTGAGAGCCGAGTGAACTACGAAAGGGTGGGCTTGGTTCGATGCCCGAGTAGAACGAGAGGACACACGACCTGGTGGAATCAGGCCATGTATCTCCCTCGCACACTTACCATTGTAATACCTATAAAACAGGCTTACACACCCAACGGTCCTTCGGTGCTCAAGAGAACCAATAGACGATGAAATATTTTCATCCCCTATTAAATATATTGCACGTTATTGGATTCGATCCAGGAACTCCAAAGAAGATTTTGAAGCCCCTGCCCATATGTGCGAATTGTATTCCATCTAAGGCCGAATATAGGTGGTGTAGACAGTGCGCAAGTCAGCAGGAGTGAAGTATGTGTTACACCGTTTTAAAAAACCGAGGCACTTGGCCGCCTCTTTCGACACGTCAAATATATGATCATTCCAACGGAGATCACATTGAATTGTTCAAATTTCTATGTTCAAATTTGGTTTTGAACTGTTAAATAATCGTGTTTATAAAACGTATGCACAAAATAAACAATTTAACACCCAGATATAATTTTGTAGCAAAATGAGCAACTTTCGACTATAAAATATAATTACTGTTGACTGTTTTACTTACTGTCACTGTACGGAATTTTTTCCAAAACCAACGATATTAAACCGGTCTCGTTTAATTTTAACGACATTATTAGTGCTTTTAAATATTCACTGTTTTTCATGTTTTCTTTGATAGCTTTCGGTGTAACCTCCAAGGTCAAATCGAACGGATCGAATACCACACCTGAGAACAGAGCAAAATTCCTTTATAAATAGGAACGTATTTAAATGAAGAATTAATCGCTAACCCTTATCCAATGCATATATGCAAAGCCCTTCAGTGCATGCCGTTGCAAATGCCTGCCCCGTGGGTGCGAACTTCACGGCAAATACTTTAATTTCTGGTTTAAATTTTCTAGCTGCCATATCGCCTTTCTGTACGCCAGGTAAACGTATCGCCACCTTGCCACCTTCGAGTTCTTCGCGTTGCTCGACCAAAGCCATGTTACCGAACTCGCTTAGATTACGACGACTGATAAATTCCTGTAACACCAATTACGTCAATTAATTATTTGCACAGTTTACACGTTCTGTTTCTACTTGCATTGAGACCATCGAAGCTATGGTTCTGTGTTATTTGAAATTTCTTCAGCAGCATAGCTTCGCGCACATGATAGATGCATATCATTGGAGATTTTCCGCCGGCGAGAATAAATTGTCCATCTGCAGAATATTCAATTGAGGTGAAGCATCTGTGAATACAAAAATGGAATCTTTATTTGATGGAAACAATTTAATTGAATCGTTTACTTTGACTTGAGGTTCGTTTTTGCTGTAATCAAATCCTGTTCCAAACGACCGCTGACCAGATCGTTGCGCCCCTCAATTGAGCTAACTTGGGAAGAGGTCTTTATATCAAACACTGTTATGTGTCCATTGAGCGTGCAAACTGCCACCTATAATTTGCATATTATAGAATTTTATTAAAAAAGTTATTAAAAAAAACGTTTTCTTACATGTTCGCCGCTTGGATCAAACGCGAGCCCTGTCACATCAGACAACATATCAATGGTCTCGTGTTCGCTGCTGCTTTCTAAGCAATTCCAAATCTTAATCGTTTTATCCCATGAGCCGGATATGAGCGTAGACGATGTTGGCACCGGCGAAAACGCAAGAGCCGAGACAGGACCCTCGTGACCACTTATTATTTCCAACAGTTTTCCAAACTTCATGGACCACAGGTAAATTTCAAAGACGTCTTGTCCACCGGCAGCCACCAATTCACCGGAGTAATCAATGGCCACGCAGGAGAACTGCACATGTCGTGGTGAAGTAAATGTTCGGAAATTGCGATATCTATTAAAAGGCAACAATCAAAATTTCGCACATTCAAAGTGGCAGAATGAATACCTTGTTATGTCGAAGGCTCGCACAGTTCCATCCAGGGAACAACTGACGAGAAACTTCTTGTTGCGACTGAATTGCACTGAGGTGACGCCGCTTGTATGCTCGCTGAAGGTAACGAAACAAAAACCACTTTTTGTGTTCCACAGTTTAACCTTTGAGTCCTCTCCGCCGGTTGCAATGTACTGACCATCGGGCGAGTAACTGATGCAAGTCATTTCACTGCTGTGACCCTGTTGCTTCATAATGTATTGTTCACCTGAAAATTATTAATTATAATTATTATTAACTACACTATTTTAATGGAAATTGAGTGCTTTTCCTTTGAAATTAGAAAATTTAATTTCAAATTGATATTTTCAATTTGAAATTGATAAAATTTAAAATGGAAAATCTCACTTTCATTTAAAATTTTTCCAATTTCAAATAGAAATTCTCGATTTTATTTGAAATTTACTCAATTTCATTTTGAAATGTTCCACTTTCAAATAAAAATCTCAATTTTATTTCTAATTTCATATAGAAAATCTCAATTTCAATTGGATTACACCGTTGGACATGGTGTAATTATGATTCAACTTACTCTGCCACTCCCAAACCAGCAACTGTCCCAACTCTTTGGAGGCCAGCGCCAACCAATCACCGGTGGAATTAAACACAGCAGTCGAAATGCTATATTCCGAAATGCAAAGCGAATGTATCATGTTCACGTCGGGTATTTCGTACAGGTAAAACGAGCCCGTGCTAAAAGCGGCAACCAGAATCTTGGTTTTTCGATTGTAGCTGCACGCCGTTAGATATGCGTCACGGTTCTCTTTGCGCGGCTCATCGGCCAGATAGTGACGTCCTAATTTCTTGTAGAAAAACGGATGCGTCTTCTTTACATCTTCGTCTTTCACATCGTTCTCATCATCCTCAATCTTTAGCAGCTCTGACGCGTTGCCGATAGTCTTCTTATCCACACTATTCTCAACATCATCCTCAGACTCTTCCGACTCTGCCGTTGCTGTTGGCGGTTTTTTCTTACTTGCTGGTTCGCTCACCGCAGCACTTCGTGTATTTACCATATCCGAAAGTGCCTGGCTGCACTCCCACAGACACAGCTGACCGTTGCGGCTCAGTGTGTTCAAATGCAGACTGTTTTGCTCGAAAAAGCAGCCCACTATAGCGTCCGTATGTCCGCTAAGAATAAATGTGCGAAAGTTTTTCAAATACCGTATGGCTACAATTTTGGTCGTATTATCACGACAACCGATCGCCAGAAATCGCGAATCAGACGACCAGTCCAGCCATGTGACATCGTCATAGCCTCCGGTGAAGTGACGCACCAGCACAAACGGATTATATTCGCCTGTAATTTCTCCCGGGGTCTTGAAAACGAACACGATGTTGCCCTTGGCCACGGCAAAGTAACCGCCATCTGGACTGAACACCACACACTGCACGGCTTTCTCGAATTTGTGCCTGTGTATTACGGTGCAGGACACCATGCTTATAAGCTGCGCCTCGCCGTCTTCATTCACCGCAACGAGTAGAGTGCCATCCGGGGACAGGGCAATGGACGTATAATTATATTTGGACTCTAGCGACAAGGTGCGAGCTTTATTGCTATAAAACATTAACAAATTGATTACAGATGGATAGGAACTAATAACTCGTCACTCACTTTTTCAGATCATAGATAGTTAAACGATTGCCCACTGGGCTAATGATTGAATTTCCATCCGGCGTAAACAGCAAATTTCCATTGCGATAAATTGTACCCAATAAATTGGAAAACTATGAAAATCGCATTAGTTGAATTTAGTTCATTTTAATGTAAATGTACTTACTTTGTAGGAAAACTTCATATTTATAGACTGTTGCACGTTTTCAATTCAACTGTTTCTCGTGAATAAAATAAATTTGTAAACAATGCATACGCACGTGTTGTTTATCGGCAAATGTCAATTTATCACAAGTGCTGCCACCTGTCAATACAAACATAAATATTACTTTGCCAGTAGTTTGAGATAATTGCCCCTGACTACCAATTCCCACAATTTCTGATACAAATTTGTTAAAAAACGATTTTGATTTCGATGACGCAATACAAAAAATTGTTTTCCAACTGAATTGTGACTAACAATGTCAATCAGTTTGACTAGTTACTTTACTAGTTTCTAGTTTCTTGCATGAAACTAGGAAATTTCCAATGGTGTTACGCTTGTTCCAGATAGAGATTAGATAGTTGAACTAACCAGTTTATAGATAGTGATTTTTTATGGGAACTAGTCGGTCTTTAGATCTTTGTCTCTGCTTGTCACTTGTTTCCCAAAATGATGCCACCTCAGCCTCATTATAATAAACTTTTATATTTTAAAAAGACGCGGGAAAAATTTGACCAATAGAGCGTTGAATAGAGTTGGAAACTTTGAAAAAACTATTTTTAATTCACAAATATCTTTATTTTTGAAATAAAAACTTAATATTTAAGTAAAAACTATTTTGCCCGTAATACCCGGGTATTAACATGCAAATATAAAATAAATTAGCAGAATCAGTCGTTTAATTATTTTGTTCATCGTTACCTGTGTTTTCTTTAACTGTTTTGATATATTTATATTTTACTTAATTAATTTTCCATGTGACAGCGCCACATGCTTAAAAATGAAAAAAAATCTATTTTTATTAAAAAGATGAATATCTTAGCATTATAAATGCTGTTGTAATTCAACAAGACTACATGTGTTTCAATTACTAAAAATCTTTTTGCAACAACATGAATGTTTTTATAATACAAATATTTTTTAAGAGAAATTTAACAAAGCTGATCTTGTTAATAGTAAATTTTTTTGGGTGTAGGAAATAGTTAGTTTCCAAGACACTCCGGCTAAAATCCAGACAGCAAATAGGCTTGTCTAGTAAATTGTTAGTTGAGAAGGGATTTGGGTTGTTGGGATTTTTGCTGACATATAGAACTCACATACCGTTTTAAGGTATATATATATATATATATATATATTTATATATATATATATATATATATATATATATATATATATATATATATATATATTCATATATGTATTTTTTTTTTGTTAATTTGACTTTTGAAATACACTTAAAAAAGGTAACACAGATAACGTATATTTCTTTGAAAATTAACTGGCAGCCTTAGGCAAAAGTATTTTGTGGTGGCAGCTTTTATGGCGGGAAAATAAACTTGAACGACTTGTACATATTGCAATATTTAATAAACTAACAAATTTTAAATAAAATGCGTTCAACGACGCCACCAACACACCAGCTATCGTTCACCGATCAGATTTATTGTTTCACCATATGCAGTACAGACTTTGCTTACAACTTGGTTTGCATAGCGACGGATAAAAAATTAACATTGGGTCTCATTAAATTTCCAGTAAGTAGTCATTCTGTTTTTATTTGCATTAAACGACCTCATGCTAATTCTAACAATTGTAATAAAGGAAGAATCTGAACTAGACATCTTTGAGTGGGAACGTCTAAAGGATATTTATCATGAAAGTCGTTGTCATGCGATCAGTTTTGCACCGGAAACTTCTCTTGTAGTTGTGCCGAAAACAGTCACATTTTGTGCCGCAGGTGCAGATTACCTATTGCGTATATTTCGGACGGATCTGCAGAGTTCTGACACTGTACAGGAATTGAAAGGTATTGTAGACATCTATTATTTAAGACTCAAGTATAATTAATCGCGAGTTGTACACAAATCAAAGGTACAAAAAGTGTAGGGAAGAGCAACACGCATAAAATATCCAAGGTCTTTTATTAATTTAAATTGATATATGTATTTAAAAAAAAAAACACTCTCAAATATGCTGCGTTAGTTTAGTATACCAGAGATTTAAAATTTCGAATTCATCAAAACTAAGTACGTAGTCCAAATTACCCCAACAACATTTTTTCTCGTTGTGTTGAGTAGTGTTATTAATGCTGTTTAAAAACTTTTAAATAAATGGATGACTTTTTCTTATATTATCCAAAAATACCTGAATATTTAAAAACAGATATTAACGTATTTTTGATATGAACAGCTAAAGTAAAAATAATAAACATTTTATGTCCTTATTGATTTATGTTGTTGTGGTGTTACACCTTCCGGCGCCCTATATAATAATTGTCGCAAATTGATGCTTTTATGTTAAAAATTCAAATCGCAGGTCACTCCAACTACGTCAATGATGTTGCATGGGACAACGAAGGCGAATTTCTGGCATCAGTCAGCGATGACCATTCTTGCAAAATATGGAGTGCAGAATCACACTTTGAGAGCGTGACTACATTCTGTCTGTCATCGGCTGGAATGTCGGTCAAGTGGCACCCCGAGGAAGCATGCAAAGTTATGGTGGCAGAGAAGAAAGGCGTAATTCACCTGTATAACGTGCGTTCGCAACAGGCCATTATGTCTGTGGAGTCACCCAAATGCCCACTCATGTCCGCCGACTGGGCCATGAACAATCGGCTGTTTATCACAGCACTGGCTGGAGGCGACATCGTCACCTGGGATCTGCGTAGGCCATGGTAAGTACAAATCAACCAACATTAGTAAGTTGTAATGATGAGGGGAAGTTTTTATGAAACAGTTCGCCGTCTGATGTGAAACAAGTGCACGAGGATGGTGGCCGCGTTATTCGCTTTTCACCCAACAGCGAAATCGTAGTCTGCAGCGTGGGGCGTCCCGAGATCACGCTCAAAGTTTTTACGGCCAAATCTATGGTGCCGCTCATAGAGGCACCCTTAAAATTGTTCGGTGGTATGGCCTGGCATAATCGACTGCCTTACGTTGGAGCGGCTTATGATCGGAAGCTGTGCTTTTGGAAAGTACAGCTTAAGTGAAAATGCATTTTTTCAATTTTAAAATTTAAATATAATAATCTTTCAATATAAATACATCGGCAGCACCAATTGTTTATTTTAGCTATACAATATTAATGAGTATTATGCAGCATTGACGGATGCCAAGTACTCGTTGTATCGTTGCTCCTGCTGTTGCTGTAGTTTCTGCAACTTTTTCAGCTGTCCTTTGCTGACTTCTTTGCCGTCTTTATCGTGCGTTGGCAGGCCCTATAAAAATCGATTGAATTTAATAAAAGCACTGTAGGCATGCGTAAGAGTTCTATACCATTTCGTCGAAGGCCGAATACTTATCCGTCTCTGCCACAAACATCTTCTTCGGATCAATTCTGCGCTGCGCCTCTTTAGCTGCGGCTGCATCAGCGGCAGCTTGCTTCTTGCGCTGCTTTTCCGTCGCCTTTTCTGCCTCCAGCGCCTTCTTTGCCTCACGCTCCTTCAACAACGACTCCCGGTCCACTAATTTTACAGCATACTTTTCGCCCTCCTTGTCTTCTAAGCGCACACCCAAATTGGGTAGCACATCATCGCGCAGCTCATCGCAAAGTTGCAGAATATCAGTGGCACGTAGGTTCTTGGCCTGCTCGCGCACCTGCTTGCGAAACTCTGCCATGGCCTGCACATAAGGCAGCACTGTGGCCTCGACATCTGTGGCCCCTTCACCCGCCAAACCACCTAGCGGAAATCCGATGCCACCACGCGGCCCAACTATTGCGCCGAAAACGTGCAACATGTTCGTAATGTAGGTGGCAATTTTGCGCAACAAGAGGCAATTGAGTTGGGCCTTGTGGTCGCGCATATAGATATTGGCTGCGGACACGAGATCACGTATGACGTCGAGCACAGTTCGAGTGTCGATGTTATCTATATGGATATAGGATGAGCTCATGTTAAATGCAGTACATACGATAATTAACAAAATATTTACCGCATAAGGCTTCGTGCACTTTATCTTGGGCATCGTTGAACTTCTTCAAAAGTGTCGCTTCGATTGCGCTCCAAGCATCAAATTGCTGAGTGGGCTGCTCGCTGAGTACATGTCTGGTCAGGTCTTTCACATTTAAAAAGAACTCCTGCAAATATAGAGCTTAATCAGCTGCACATCTCGCAAAAATAAAAAAATAATTACGTTTAAAAACTTCTCATATTGCACCGCCATTTCCATGGTGTTCTCAGAATAGTCCAGCGTGTCTTTCCACGAATGCAGCAGAAATGCTAGTCGCAACTGGCACGGCGAATACTGCTGCAGCGCCTGTTGAATCGTTACAAAGTTCTTCAGAGATTTGGACATCTTGCAGCCTGCAATAGTCAGATGTCCGGTGTGCAAAAAATACTTAACCCACTCCGCCTCATTGAATGCAGCCTCCGATTGTGCCAATTCGTTGTCATGATGTGGAAATTTCAAATCTACGCCTCCAGTGTGTATGTCGAACATTGGTCCAAAGACATCCGAAGCCATGGCAGAGCATTCGATGTGCCAGCCCGGGCGTCCATGGCCCCATGGGCTGTCCCACCATGGCTCACCGGCCTTGCTGGCTTTCCAGAGCGCAAAATCGTTCCCGGAACGCTTCTCCGAAAGACGGTCTTCCGCCACAGACAAATCACCCTCGCCTTCTTGCAGCGACTTGGTGTCGCCGTACGCCTCTGGCACCAATTTGGCATAGTGATGCTTTTCACGCCTGTCGAAACCATTTACATCAAAGTAGACGGAGCCGTTGGCGGCATATGCCAGCCCATTGGCGATGATCTTCTCAATGAATGCCACTATCTGCGGCACATACTCCGAGACGCGTGTCAGAACGTCTGGTGGTAAAATCTAAAAAGGAGTTGGAGTTAAGGAAAATGTTTAGTTATGTTACACAGTCGTTCACGTTTAAGGCACGCATATCCAGATGAAACTCATTTTCCCAGTGGCGTGGTAGCGCCTCGAAGATCTGATTATCCACTACTTGGGCGCCTTCCTGTTTGTCCATCCACTCAGCAATAGGATCCTTGGCTTCGCTAAGATAAGAGGCTCTGCAACTGGCTATGTTTTCGGTATCCGCGGCTGCCACAGCCTTTATCAGCGCCTCCATGGCCACATTCATGCTCTGTAACATTTTGTCCAGCATAAGCTTCTTATCGGCGTCCGTATTGCGTGCGCAAGTGTCTTGGAAATGCTCCAGCACCAGCTTCTGTTCGGCCAAGAACTGCTCAAGAGTTGTCGTCGCCGCGCACTTCACATACTTTTCATAAAGATGGTTCTGCCGCGCGCGCCTAATAATCTTATCGTCAATGTCGGTGATGTTCATGACGTATTGGATGTTGTAGCCGAAATAGTCTGCGAGTACTCGGCGCAGAATATCGAAGGAAATGTAAGATCTGTACGGTAGAAGATAAGATAACGAGCATTTAGACAATAAGTTTAATTGGGACTTGTTGGGTTGTTGTATGCCGACCTGGCATGGCCCATATGAGAGGCATCGTAGACTGTGGGGCCGCAGCTGTACCAAGTCACATTGTTGCCATCCAGTGGCACAAACTCTTCCTTCTGTCGCGTCAAACTGTTAAACAATTTAAGTTTTGTCCGCTGAACTCGCTCTGGAGCCTGCCACAAGGGTTGTGTTCGCTTCGACATTTTCGATTAGTTTTTAACTATATAAAATATCTTGAAAAATAACACCGAAACAACTAATTTTTGTCCACGTTTAAATATATGATGCACTATTTCCACTAAGAAGTGTCAGTGCCTGTCAGTGTTGCCATCATTGTAGGAAAAATATTCTTTTGAAAGTTTTACGTCGTTTTTGGGAATTGGCGATTACCACACGCAAAAAATAAATTTATTTTCTCTCGTGTGGGAAAAATTACTATATGAATTTTTTTCTGTCATATGTAGTAATTTTACAAAACGTCCCAGCAAGACACTGCTGACCGAAACTCCAACACAAAAAATTAAAAAAATTAATAAAAAATAATTAATTAAATAAAAATTAAAAAATTAATTAATAAAATTACCAATTGTCTTCTTGCTGGAGTATGTCCACTTTTAGAACTTTATTGTTATTTCCGACAATATTTATTGTCGACTTGACATTTTTAATTGTAAAATACAAAATACGATTGTACATTCATAATTCATTAATTAATGTAGACTAAGGCGTATACGCATTAAGAAAACCAAAGATGGTTGGAAAGTATTTGAGTTCTAAACATCATTGCAGTTGAAAATTATTCGAATTAAGTGTTTTACACTTTTCATGTTATTTAGAATATATTAATAATTTTGCTGCAAAAACATTAATATTTATGGAATATGTCAATATTTGCAGCAAGTTCACCTATTCCTGCACTCTCAGAAATTTATTGTCTTTTCCGACAATATTGTAACAATCTTCATGTTCAAAATAGATCTCATGATCAGATTGTCAAATTATTGTCGGCATGACATTTTGATTTTTAATATTGAAAATATCATGCGATTTTTGTTGATAACAATCGAGATTGTCAATGAATAAAAAGGAAATGTTTTTAAAATTTTTAATTGCAATAAATTTAATATAATGGAGTTTGTCGCAAAAAGATCATGTTCTTCGAGAACATGTTTCGTCAAGATCTTAACGACACTGGGACTGCTTCATGAAGGACTTGCTTGCTGGCATACATAATATATCTGCCCGTATACAGGCAGATAGATTTACTAATTTTGCTTATAAATCCCCATCCAATTGTATCAGAAGACATTGCTCTTGACGAGCATTGTAGTTGGTGACTTCCGTATCTAAACCAAATTAATAAAGCTATAATAATTACTAAATTAAAAAATTGTTATATATTACTTACATTTTGCTTGATTTTGAAAATAACAAAAATAAACTGACATATATCTCGCTGCCAGAAGATAGAGGTGCCACATAATTACTGTATAATGAAATGACAATCTCATATTGTTAAAAAGCAACAATATATTTATGGGAGGGCATCACTAATCTGCTGGAATGTTTAGTTAGATGGCAACACCTTCATTGTTTCAGTCAGTGAAAATTTAAGGTTAGGTGGCGAGTATTTGTTTTTTTTACTATTTGTTTCTAAATAAATTGATATGACAACCGAGACTAACTTAAAATCTACCGTCGAGCTGACGAACGCATTGGAGAATGAAGCAGAAGCAGTTCTTCCAAATCCAGATGCAGCATGTGCAGCAGGATCATCCACTGATTCCAAAAATCCCGAGTTTTACAACAAAGCCCAAAAATACTGGTCGGAGGTGCCAGCTACGGTGAATGGCATGCTTGGTGGCCTTGGATACATAAGCGCCATTGACATCCAGGGATCTAATAGATTTCTACGCGAATTGAGAGCGGTCGGTAACAAAAATGCTTTGGACTGCGGTGCTGGCATCGGTCGTGTGACAAAAAACCTACTAATGCCTCGCTTTAATGTGGTGGATCTGGTAGAACAGGATGAAGCATTCAGCAGAAAAGCTCAAGAATATTGCACACAAAGCAGTGAACATACAGTTTGTTATCCGAATCGTTTGGGTAAAATATTTAACGTGGGATTGCAGGCTTTTTCACCAGAGTTGGAAAAGTATGATTTGATTTGGAGCCAATGGGTGCTGGGCCACTTGACTGATGAGGATCTGCTGTCTTTCTTTCGTCGCATTCGTGCTGGTTTGGCTAAGGGAGGTTATTATGTAATGAAGG
Source organism: Dryomyza anilis (assembly GCA_951804985.1). NCBI lineage: Eukaryota > Metazoa > Arthropoda > Insecta > Diptera > Dryomyzidae > Dryomyza > Dryomyza anilis. Next base: position 68,290,323 of record OX638133.1, read on the forward strand.
AGAATGTGACTACTTCAAAGAAAAACGAGCTAGACGATGTAGACTCTTCCTTTACCCGCCCATTGAAGTCCTATGAAATTATATTAGCCGCAGCAGGATTTCGGATCATAAAATCAACACGCCAAAAAAGTTTCCCGAAAGAACTTTATCCAGTTTACATGATCGCATGTATACCTGCTGTTGAAGTAACGTGATCGATAAATTACAAATTAAAACAATAAATGTTGGTCAATTAAGTAATTACTTTCTAAATATTTAACGCAATAAAAACTAAATATATTACAGTCAGATTATTTTTATTTTAGAACCAGAAAACTAGTCATAACTATGGTTTTTAAGCAGCAATTGTATTTAAAACTATTGAATTAGTTTGGAGAAACGTCGTAGAAATAAATTTAAAAACTCGAAGAAGTACAATGAAGACAAAAAGAAAATTATGCGTCTTATACATATACAAAATAAAAGAATCAAAAACAATAAAATGTTGACCATTAATGGGAAATGGTTATTTTTTGTATTTTAGTTATATTAATTTTGTATAAAATTTGATTAACATGACAAAGTGAAATAAAAAAATTATACCCTCAAGTAACAACCCAGATAGACATTCATGAATTTCATATAATGAATTCATAAAATATGTTATCATGATAAGTATGTGAAATCATTTCATGAGTTTACTATGCTGAAATTTTAAATATCATCAATTGCGTTATATATAAGTAGAATATGATTTCACCATCTGAAAATAATTTCATGTACAAAAAGTGAGTTCATATTTCATTTATTTTATTTCTGCATACTGAAAAATCAAGCAGAACTCATTATATGACTTAAATATGAATAAACAAATAAATAATGATATCAAATTTAAATCATAAATTTACCATATCATGATTTTCGTTCAAACAAATTTTGGTAGGCATTTAAATATTATAAAAAATTTGTTGAAATGCTTGGGAGCTGCATTAAATAAACGGTGTCCAAAATAAAAAGGTACTATTAATTATGTAGAGTATTTCGTAAATTTTATATAAGAAAATATAATATCCACAGATGAATTCATAAATCAGGCACGTGAATGTCCAGCACAATCAAAACATATAAACTGACGTAGCTTGCCCATCAACTTCTACGAAAACAACATAAAGAAGTCAATTCAATTAATAGATGTTTCAAAATTTAATTAATGTACATTTTACAATCACAAATGATGCGAAAATTACGCTTAAATAAAATAATTTTTCAATGTAAAATATGGCATATATGAAAAATAAAATTACATTATGATGTTCAAATGAGTAAAAAATTAGCTTGTATCGAAACATATTTTTATGATTAATAATTGAGGGGAATATGAGGTTTACAAAAACACAGTTTTATGTGATTCAAATATGAAACATTTTTGTTCATCATGTCATGATTTCACAATGATGTGTTTTTGCAATCATATATTGAAGTAAATAAATGTTTTTATATTTTCAAACTTTTGATTTCACTGCATGAAATGCATATTTGAATTGAATTTTATCTTTATTTGCTAATAATCATTTCCTCATTTATTTTTATAAAAAATGTTTTAATATTTTCAACTTTTGATTTCACTGCATGAAATGCATATTTGAATTGAATTTTATCTTTATTTGCTAATATTCATTTCCTCAATTATTTTTATAAAAACTGGCTCATATGTACCATCATAAGCGACACACCGGTGTGGATAATGATTGACATGATATTTTATGTAAATATTATGTGAATTTGTTATATGTTTGTCTATTTACCTCTACAGCACAAACTGTTGCTGCAATCTTGCATTAATATTGTTACATTGCATTATTTTATATTTATATTATATATAAATATTGCATTATTTATATTAAACGCAATATTATGCAAAAAATCTCTCTGCAATATTTAAGCAATACAAAAAGTTTTTATTAAAAATAAAAGATTTAATACTGTTTTCAACAATATAAGACGTGCATGCAAGAATATTAACTTCTATAAAAGTTTAAAAAAATGATGTTAAAAAACAGCAAATAAAAAAAAATGGGGTTTGAATCGGCATTGCCGGGTTATAAGTCCCGAGTTCTCACCGTTACGCTATCAGTCTAATTTTTCACAAAGCATTTATTCACAATATTAATACAAATAATATATTTGAGATGAAACGGTAAGAAAATAATAAAAATCAAGTAGTGATTGAAAATATTGTGTACATGTCACAGGTCTGCAGTAATAAATTCCACATTATCTGAAAAGAGCTCATAAATTCATTTGTATACAATAATACTATACATTTTGTAAAAATATTCAACATTGCTAGATCTTCACCTAAATTTTCACAATCAATGTCACAATCAAGCGAATGATAACTCAAAAAAAAAAATTTTTTTCATTAAATTATTGCAAAAACGACTATTTTTTATTAACCCAAAATAATTTCTAAATTTTGCTTAAAAATGTTCGACTTTAAATTGTTTTTATAAAACATTTTAGTAGGAGGACTTGATGCATAGTGAGACTAATTTGGGAAATCGCAACTCTTCATGTGTTTATGTTGTTGATATTTTTCAAATATTTTTTATGAAGTTATCTTTTTATAATTTAAATAACTTGAATAACATGAATTAATACTTGCAATTTTTTGGTATTCGATACAATTTTCCAAATTTCCCAAAAAAATATATAATATAATATAAAATCGGCCAAAATGCAATGCAAAGAAAAAGTAATCATCTACAGCGCCAAATACAATATTGTATTATAATGCCACAATTAACAAATCTATCGAAAAGAAAAAAAATTGTAATAAAGGTGTAAATCAATTTACTTAATTTAATTCAAAATTGATTCAGAAAAACATTTAGTTTTGATTTTAATCGTATACAAAAATATGTTGGTTGGGCAAGGGTTGATTGTCCAAACAAATTTGTTTTCTGATACAATAATCCTCGAGGCGAGTTTAATTTAATGATTTTGGTTTTATTCAGTTGTCATTAATAATTAGTTGACAGAAAGCATACATAAGTTTGGAAAACTTTATATTTGAACTTTTAGTATTATAAACCTTTTTTATGACTATATATAAAATAGTTAGTCAGACTACAACGATAATATCGAAATGAAGTTATGAATTTGGCTTACGATGAATAGTTCAAATTATGAATTGTATTCACGATGAAAATTTAGCACGATGAAAATTAACCGGGCCCGTACTTTTATTTATTTTAGGTGGCACCACTGTAACCACTGGGAGCGTGGCAACACTATGAGAATATATTGGTTTGGCAGCGCCAGCGGTAGCCATTTTGTTTTTCGCAGATAAAAAATTCGTTTAAGCAGAAGGCAGCATTTGTCGCAGTTACGTGAAAATTTATTGAAATAGCTTAAACATAAAACATTGAATTTATTTTATTGTGGAAAAGTGTGCAGAAATAAAAACAAGCTATTGCTTAAGAAATTATCAAGGCATAGGTACGTTTTATAGTTTTTAACATGAATTTAAATTGAAAATAAAATACACGCATGTTGGAAAAATGTGGTATGTGGCGGACATTTTTCTGTATCTTGTGAAAATTTCGTTTGTGTGTTTTCGCAACATTGGATTCGATTGGGAATAATATAATTGAATTGATTTAAGTGTTATTAAAGTGAAAACTAAATTGTGTAACAATTTTACGTGATACAAATAAAAATAAAATTTTCTATTATAAATTTTAATCAGTACATATTTATTTATATATTTATTGCATACAAATCAATAAAACATGTTATAGTATATCTATTTGAAAATTAAAAAAAGTAACAAATAAAGAAATCACCTAATTATGTTTAATTTAAAAATTATTAAATGGTATAACTTGCATTAGCCTGTTCAAGTTACATATACTACATAAGATCGATTTTTTTTGTTGTAGTTTTTAAATACATACGGTAGGTAGTAAGTAGGCTTCTTTCTCTTTTCTCTACGCATTAAAAATGTACCCACATTTATAAGGCCGATCATTCGTTTATACTATATGTAAAATGTGTGAGCGCACTGCTGCCACATTGTATAAAAATTAGTGAATATTGCAACGTAATCATATTGAAAATATATGTAAAACAAATAAAAACAAACAAATAGTATAAAAATTGGAAATCGCATGCTTTATGGTTTTTCCTGATTAGCTAAGCATTTTTTCTGTGAAATGTTGATATATTCGTGACAAGGTCAAGGTCGGGTGGTTCAGTTTAAATAAATGAAAACTGTGTTTCATTGCAAAAGGATAAACTATTAAAATTGTTTCTGTTGAATAATTTCTTTTTTTTTTACTATAAAAAATTAAAAATTCATTAGGCTTATCTCTTCGTTGATTATTTTTACTATATTTAACAAAAATGGGTTTAAAATCACAAACTGCAATACGTGATTTTGAGGGTAAATAAAATGTATTAATATCTGTTATAAGTATATTCTTTTGTATTCAACAGATATAACATCTAATGAAGCGTATAAAAGTTTATACGTTATTTTTTGTTTTTATTGTACATTATTTAAATATAATGAATACAATCGAACAGTTTTAAATAGTAAATTTCAACAAATACTCTCGAGACAGCAATACTCATTGAAGAGTTTGGTGCAAAAAAAAAGATGCAGTGCATTTTTTTCACTTTACTGAAAAATCAATAAAAAAATTTAAATTTGCCAGTTTTCGATTTTTTTTTTTTTTTTTAAAATCCATTGTATAAAATACGAATGTATTGTTGGGTCAGCAACAATACATTCTGCTGGACTTGACCTTTTCTTGCATCAAAAAATTGTATCATAAATATTAGTATCATATAAAATAGCTTTTTATTGTATGAAAATTTTGATTTTTATTCAGTTTTTATACCATTGCTATATGCGTCTTTTATGGCAGGTTTTACATTGCTCGTTTAATTAAAAGTCTTTTAAATTAACAACGTTGAAAATTGAAAGCAGTTTTACAGCGAACGTTTAAAATGAACTGAGTTGAAGTTAGTTTAATATGGCATCACTGACTAATGTCATCAAATTATCGATTATTTGTTGTAAATAAAAAAAAAGAAATTGAATAATATCACTCATTTACAACAAGAGTGCCATAACTAAAAAAAGCAATTGCAAAAACCGCGTTTAAAGTTTTCAATCGTATCTCACCTTGCATTTGAAAAGTATAGGATATATGGATATAATGAGGTAAAGGCATATTCTTTTTTTTAAGCAGTGAGTATACAAGATATGAATACGAATTTTACAAAAGATTAAACATGATATAACGGATAATTCGTCATCATTATATCAAAAATCGAGTTATGACAATTGTAGTAAATGAGCGATATAATAAATGAAATATAATAAAAACGAGCTCAACGTTAACTTATAAGGAAATACGTTTAAATACGAATAAACCAGAAACAGCGTGAACGGACTGATCAAAAAGTGTGCAACTCTCATTGGCTGCATTCAGCGACCTCAGCAGTTGTGGAGCTGTTGAGCAATTTGCGCTTGAATGATATGATACCCTCAACATGTATAGTGAACGGTCGCCATTTTTCCAGCACGAATTTTTGACGCTACATTTGCGCTGCCTTTGTTATCGATGACAATTTTAACTCAAATATTTATAAATATCTGTCAAAAACTTTGATTTTAACGAAGTTTAAAAGACCAACATGAGACGTTATTTTGAATTTAAATTATGGTATTTAAAAATTGCCAATAAACACCCAGATTTTTTTTTTTTAATTATTTGTTGAGAGAATTGTAAACCAAACAAAAGACAAAATGTCAAAAAGTAATAAAAATAAAGGTCAAGTTTTGCTTCTTTAATAGCTGAAATATTTTTAGATCCCATATTCAATTTAGTATCAGGCACACGAAATTAGAATGTAAATTGAATGTCAAAAATAACAGTAATCGAAATAAAATAGATTATTATTCCATTTTTTCAACAACCTTACATGAATGACGCATTTTGCTCAAAACCTATATAAGTTAATCCTCTTTTCTGAATAAAACTGAGACACTTAAGATCTTGAAATGACACCGTAAAAGAGCTTCATTGTTGGTAATGTAATCTTAAAGAAAGAAAATGTCTATATTTATATTTTTGTTTTTTTTTCATAAATTGATTTCTATATCTTATTCATTAAAAATTATTCATCATTGGCTATAACAATTTAGTTTGTTACTACTATAAATATTCTAAAGTGGATATTATTATAAATAAATTTTGTAATTTTTATCGTAGTGTACGGTATTACGAATATGGCACTTTTGGAAAAATGTGAAACCTTCATTAGTTAATTTCTAAGACAGCTTTGCAAAAAAAATTGGTGAATGCAAAAAAATTGTCTGCAAAAATAGGATTAATTAAGTCTGGAAATCGTTCTTAGGCAAAACTATTGTCAGATTGAGACAGTTTATCAACATTCGAAAGGATTTTAGCAGACTATTTTCTATTCGTTCCCAAAAAAATTTCGTGGAATCTGCCTGCTAAATTCCACAACATTTGATAACCAAGTACACGCTTTCATTGTTTGTATTTTCCGGAAATATGCCCGAAAAAATACTGAAAATGCAATTCATTTTGTTTGGGAATTGTAATACTAGTTGTCAGTGCAGCATCAAAATTTCTGTCATCTTTCTTCAATATTTTTGAAATTTACGACAAACCGAAAGATATAAAAACATGATGAGAACTTAAAATTTGTATAATATAATTGTTAATTTAAATAATATGATTGTTAAAATTGAAATTTTGAATAATTATGAAAAAATTAACTTTTTTAAAATTATATTGTATTCAATTGCTTATAAAAGTCACTGTTAAGTGTTTTAATATATTATCACCCAATTTAATGTCAACATTTCATTATTCACAGATTAAGAATTAGTTATTCACGTTATACAATTTTGTTTTTCTTTTTAACTTTCAGAATACAACGAATATAGTCGAAGCTTTTGTCTGATGAAATAAGTGTTTTGACAGCTAGCAGCAACCAAGTCATTTGTACAAATGGATGTAGCTATGAAAATCAAAAAAGAAAGTGAGCAGAGAGTGGCGGAGGAGTATCTGTCCAGTCTGTCGGATCTAAATTGCAACAGCAAGCCGTTGATAAACATGCTGACAATGTTGGCGGATGAAAACATTGAATATGCCGCTGTTATTGTCAAAGTAGTCGAGCAACATATCGCTAAGGTTATCATCAATATATTTTATAACTTAACATACAGCTCCATTAATCTGTTAGCTATCGATTTAGATATGCAGCACACAGGGTTATTTTTCATTAAATCTGTACGATTTATTGGTCATTTAATTCTTAGTATTGCGCTATTTGCTATGCTAATGTTTAACACACAAATAGCAAAAACTAAAAATTTAGATTTTGGTTAGGTCATCTCTGACCTAACATGCAACTGGAATAATTTAAAGAATCTTATGTGGTACTTCAATGCCATTTAAATTCGAGAAACTTACAATGTTTAGAATGTGGAGAACATTCGCGAAAAATTCTGAATCTATAGATATAAATGATGAATCGTAATAACAACAAACTAAACAAACAAAAAATACAAACTATATAAAAATTTGACTAATGATGCTGTTATGCTTTAGCCCATCATAGCTTATCAATAAAAAATAAATAAAAAAACATTTTCCAATTGTAGTATGTGTTGTCTTTTATTTCACTCCTTAAAATTGCTAATATCGAAAAAATGCAGCAATTGACAGAGTGATATTTACGCGATTCTAAACTAAATAGTTTATATTTTGGAATATATATATATATTATTTTCTGATTAGTCAGTGTTTCGCGGACTAAGCGATAAGTCAAACGAGTTCTCAATAAGTATTACACGTTGTTTTGGCATTTAAAAACATAATTAATGAACATACAAAATAAATGAAATGTCGGAAAGAAAATTAAAATTATATAAAATATACACAAATGCTGCCGATTATCATTTTTTTTTTTTTTTTTTAAATAAATTCATTCACATTACAACTTAAAAACACTGATTTATTTTGTGACTTATTTCGATAGTCCGCGAAGCCACATGCTGAGTATTGAAGAATTTTTTTATATATACATGATTGTTGGCTCTTTCGTTCGCAGGTTTTTAAATGCAAATAACAACATATTTATTTCATTTTTTGTTTTCGAAGTTACGTTGGTTTTATGCTAACTTTTTAAGTGTATTATTCGGCAATAAAACATCGCATACTCGGCCGAAACAGATACCTAGAAGTTCAAAAAATAATAGGTTTCCAAATAAACCATAATCTATAAATAACTCCATATCATGCAATCATATTTTTAATTAAAGCATTTTTACTTAAACGATTATAATTTATTTTTAATTGCAAATTACTTGCTTTATTTTATGTAAAAAAATACTAGGTTTGCTTTATGTCAGTATATATCGTGTCCTTTTCATATACTTTATAATAACAATGCTGTAAATAAGGATTGAAAACGTTTCAATTTCCGTTTAAAAGCGTTTCACCGTATCCGAATGAACATTATACAAAACTTATGAAAATGTAAATAGCCGATATAATCGTTTTTGATATTATAATAGTTTTAAAACATAACATTTGAAGTGGAATTAGGGCGTTATCTGAAATAGTAAATTTTGAGCTATTTGCATTTAAAGTTTTTAAATATCCGTATCTCATAAAGTAATAAATCTATTTTCCATTAAAATTTGAACTTTTAGCTTTTTTAAATTTGTTTTAAAGCTATTATTAATATATAAAATAATTAATTACAAAAAAAATGAATAAATCGAGAAATAAAATTGGGGCGAATAATAAACATTACATTAATGAAAGAAAAAACAGATTATTTAACATAGTCTAGGTGTACTTATTGATATGAACGGATATAGATATAAATTATGGTTAAATGGCCCAAAAAAATAGAGATAACGTACGTATTTCATAAAACAAAGAAAAAAAGCAGTCAATATGGGATTTGAAAGGAGGATAGTAGACACTACTAGGATTATTCGGTGTGAATATTGCATAAAGGATATTATAATAACTAACGCCATTATTGCATCCAACGCTTGAATTGTAATTTTAGTCAAAACATTTATTTATTCATTTTTCATTTATTATTAAAATTATAATTTAATTTTTTTTTTTTTAATAATATAGTCAAATAATTAAAAAAAAGCAAATTGTAGAATTTTCGAAAATAAATGATAAAATATATTATCTTAATATCATCAGTATAAATATAAAACAAAGAACATATATTTTAACGATTCAATTTAAGTCATATATCGGCGGACAATGGCCCATGCATGTTTTCACTCAGCTAAAAATCTCTATTGTTTGATCTAATTACTCTACCAAACGAGAAAAATATTTCCTTTAGATATGCCATACATAAAATCCAAATAATTTTCTAGTCCTTATTATGACAGCATAATCAGTTCATTCTTACTACATAACATTTTTAATCAAATTACTGTCGAAATGTAGGCCTTTTTTACAATACTACGAAGAACGTAGTCCATAGTTTTCCAATAAAATAATAACATTAAACTTCTTTTAATTGTCATTGTACGAATACGACAGTTAAAATATTTTGTAAAATAAATAAAGCTGATTCTTATAAAATTTTGATTTTTTTTTAAATTATCATAAATATTTCTCGATGTGAAATGAAAAAGAAGTAAATTAACATTTTATGTGCACTATTTGTCTTCAATTTCACAATATTTCCCAAAATACGACACCAAAAAACATGGCTCAGAGCTACTATCAAATACTACACTTGTGGTTCATAAAAACTTAATGGCAATGTCATTGTATTTTTTAGTATTTAATGGTATTTTCCGATTAAAATAATAATTTATCCTATTGACTATTTTTAATAGTAAAAAACTATTACTTATGTAGTATGTTTTTCTAGGTGTAACAATAAATGCTAATATTCCAAGTTTTAAAGTTTTTTTAATTTTTTTTTACTCAATTTTTATTATTAATATTAGCATTTAGGAAGAAGAAAATGACCCGATCAAATTCTATGTAAAAATTCAAGATTACAGAGTTTTTGTCCATTATGCCCTATCAACAAAGTTTTTTCTTAAAATTATATTTACCAGAATTGGTCTCAAATAAGATACGTAATAGGAAAAACAATATGAAAAGCATACTTTAAATATGAAGTAATGAATTTTTTATTATATAGAAGAGGAATACTAATATTCAGAGCGCGTATTTTAAAAAGTAAAATAAATGGTTAACAAATATTGTAAATATTAATTTGTTCTGGATAACCATTAATCATTTTCATCTTTATCATTAGATCCTCAAAGCTAAAAAAGGATCAGAGAATTGTTTTAAAAAAAAATAAAAATTTTATAATTTTTGATTCAAATATCTTGAAACAGTAATATATAAATTCTTTAGTATGTTACAATTAAAAGAAAAATGCATTTAAAGTTTTTTGAAAAACTAGTTTTTTCTTTAAATCTTTGTATAAAATGGCCAAAAAAATTTCGATTGAACCAACAAACTTGTAATCGTGATAGAATTTTATTTCGAAGTAAAAGGAAAAGTTTAAAAAAACGTTTAATTCGGCTCTCGTAGTGATATATAAGGTATATTTACCAAAGTGGGCCATTCGTCGATTTACCGATCACGTCCATTTTTAAAACCATACAACGTAGGTATATAAGTAATCTAAATTGTTAGTTTCGTTGGTCTAGCTCTATTCGTTCTCCTATTAGCGTGATTTCAAGAGACAAACGGACATCGCGTAATCGACTCAGGATGTGAGGTTAATAAAGACTGTACACTTTTCATACAGGCCACCGGGCTCCTTCTGGTTGTTAAAAACTAATTACCATTCATAAGTTTAGCTATATCTATGTCAGCAAAGTTCATATTTCTACATCGCTGAATGAAAAGTGATTCCAAAAACTTCCAAAAACTTAAACTAATGTTTAAACAAGTATTGTATACTGATTTGTATACAATTTGTTTCTGAAGCTTTTTTTTTATTCTCACTTATCCGAAACGAAAGTGGTACGTCTTGCAATAAAAACCGTTTCATACGAAAAAAAAACTAATTAATAAAAGTATAGAGTCGGTAAGACTGTATAAAATAAATTCTAGAATTGATTTTTACTCATTCTATTCACTTTTGGGCATTAACTACATACAGATATAAACACAACCCAGTAATAAATAGAATGAGTAAAACGCAATTCTAGAATTTATTCTATACAGTCAGAGCCCCCTTATCGACTCGATACTTTCCTTAATTATTATTTATATGAAACGGTTTTTATTGCAAGGCGTTCCACTCTCCTTTCTCGAAGAAGTGAGTGTAGAAGGGGTTCATAAACAATATTATTTGGCGGTCTTCTAGATGTGAATTTTAAGAAGTACTTTTAGAATATATTCACAGGAAGAAATTCTATGAAACCTCAATTTAAAGGTATTTATGGCGCGCTGTTTGAATATATAATAGATACTTTTGAGCTTGAATAAAATTGCAAATAGTTTTATTTCTTGTTTCGTTTAATTGCAATGTTGTTCTTTTATATTTACAATGAATATAAGACACTGAAGTTACACTAACAAAATTAATATGAGTTGGGATCCAAGGTTGTTTGCAATTGATTGAAAAAATAACATGTAGATGGATCTAAAAATATATATATAGTTATGGAAAATTAAATTAAATAATTAAAAAAAATACCCAATTAAACAACTAAATATTTAAAAATATAATTACATCATAAGATAAAGGCTTTATGCCACTAGAAAATGTGTTTGGAACATAGTGAGTCGTTGTTGCAGTAAAACTCACTAAATACATTTTATAAATTTATTAATTAGTTTACAAAAATAATTTTTAATTGCACTAGCTATAAAGTAATTAAAACAAGGTAATCTTTTAAATAGTATATAGAAAATTAAATGTCGGTCTTTATAATATTCTTTAGTTAATTTGGAATATTTGGGGGGATTCATGTCAGTCGCGTAAAACTCGAAATTTTAGAAATTTGCGCAAAATTAGTATATTTTAAACATACAAAATTTATGTTCATTTGATGGTGAAACATGTTTGATTTTTTGCTATCAATATTTTAAATCTCTTCTGTCAGTTGTGAAATTTAAAAAATATACTTATTAAAACTTAAGTGCCTTCGTGTCAGTTCACGTAGTAATTTATAAATTTACGAAATCGTTAATTCACGCTTCTGTAAAGATGCTTCTTTTTACTTTGTTTGAAAAATGTATTTGGTGAGTTTTACTTCAACAATATATTGATATTTTCATAATAGAAAGTGATGATAATAAGCTCGAATATATATGCTGTAAAGAATATGCGAGTCTTCAAGTACAATGCCATTCTTATTAATTTGCCAGCTTGATGATGAATTCATTCCATTCCGAACATTCCATTACAGTGGAGAGAGTTATTGTACACTTGGAGAAATTGGAATTCGTCAGTTAGTGTTAATATTTCTAGACATTTATATATATTTTGTAACTCAAATATGGAGCTACATATATGTTTCTAGATTATTATAAAAATGGTACAAAATAATACGAGAAATTTAAAAAAACCCTTGACTTGACATTATACCATTTAATATTTGAATTTGTGACAATGATGTTACCATTTTAACACACCACCATTTTGCTAAATCCAGAAAAACAAAATCCAAAATGGTAAAGCTACAATAATTAGTTATTATGAAAGGGACCTGCACAGAAGATTATTGGGTAAAATCTTAAAATAAATTATAAAATTTTAATTTTCAATACCTTAAGGTAGATTTACTGATTATTTTTCCTAAATCTCACACAAATAGCGTTTACCTTTTAATGGTGCGTTTAACTTCACAATAAACTGTCTTGTTGATGTTTATATATATAATAATTAGAGTAATACGACTAATGTATTTTATAAACATAATCATAAATATTTATTTCAGATTTTATTATTTCGTTTTATGAGTAGTTGTCACTAACTAAAAAATGCGATGATTAACGATTTGTGTTGTAGAAATATAAAAATTTTCACAATAAGTTTTACAATAATAAATTTTTGAACATGCCGATTCTCTGCGTGAAACCTGCTGTAGGATGTAAAAACTACATGTTATGCTCTGTGTAAAATCTGCCAGAAAACTGCGCTTTTGCTAAAGTTATGTCGTTGTTCTGCCAGTAACCTGCCGTATATTTTGTCTGGGGTTATATCCGACAGATTTTGATTATTGAGAACAATATTGATTACCAATTGATTGATAAAAACATGTTTATATTTTGAAAGCTATTAAAACATTTATTATTAATCATTAAACACAAAAAAATGTATTTGGTTAGATTAATCCTTCAACGATGATGCATTAACCCCCTAAACATGTATCTTTTTATAATCGTATGGCTATGGTTTTAGTTCCCTTCGGCTAAAATAACGTATTTCAAACGTTTTTTTTTCGCTAGCTCTTAAAATGAATGTATTCAACGTTATATTTAAAACATGAATCAAAAATAGAGGTCACACTATATTCAACCGATTTTGAAACGAATTGTAGTCTATATCGTAGTCACAAGGAGGGAAATACATGATCTGGGAGAACGGTTCAGTTTTTTTAATAAAATGTTCAAATTAAACTTAGTTTAAACTAGAAGGAATTTCGTTGATAGTCAATATTTAAAATGTCAAATATATTAATTGATAATTGTCTATCTATTGGTAAAATTTTAAAACATATATGCCCAGTTTTTCAGTGCTAATTCAAACGTAGTGTAAACTGCGTTCAATTAATATTCTCTTTAAATTAAACGACATTTAACTTTGTTTCCAGTTTTTCATTGAATGTAAAGAATGAACACAGATCATGACAAGCTAATGACAAATATTTGTCTTGATTTTCACTTCATATAAATGTGAAACAACGCAGGACAGAAAATAGTGAAAAGTGTTCTGAGAAAAAGTCCTGTCAAATATATTGGATGTTTAACCGAAATTTAACACTTCGGAATCGGTCGTTTAAACTAAGTTTAAACGACGGTTGACGTTCACTGAAAAAATATATTCTGATTTTAAACCAATTTTAAACCACAAACTAGCACTGAAAAACTGGCCCCTAGTCAAATAGACATTTTAAAATTGTGAAACAGTTTAAACGAAGTTTAACAAATAAAAAGTACTCATAACGAACATTACATTTCTTCTAATATGCATATGAACGTGTGCAAAAAAATCGAAACTGCTAGTATTCGTCTGTAGCGTCGAATTCTGCTAATTTGTTTTATTATAAATAAAAGGTTCATATTAATTTTATTACTTTGTTTCAACCAAAGTACACACACAACAGTCCACATTGTACAATATGTTTTTACTAATTGTTTATATAAGTTTGAAGTATTTGAATGGAAACTGTTTCAAAACTAAGTAAGCGTTTTTGTTCGCAAAGATGTTATATTTTAATAGATTTTTTTTTAAATATATTTAAATAGTTTTTTTGTAACATTAATAAATTCATAAAAATGTGTACAATACTCATTCAAGTAATTTTCAATACATTTATATAACAGGAAGAACTGTTTTCTAGTAATTAAGCAATATGTAATGTAAATAAACGCTAATTTCGGGTTGTAGTATTTTATTTTTAACTACAAATAAATTGTTATATTTAAAAAAACTACAATTTATGGACGGCATAATTTGCAGCTTGAACCAGTGTACGTCGGAGAAAGAGGAACTGATTTAAATATGTGTATTAGTATTTTCACCAGCAGATCAAAGTGCCTACAATCAACGAGAGAAACGTGTTAGTTTTTTTTTATTCAATTAAGTATTGTTTTTAATAATTTGGGTACACATTTGTGTTGCATCGTCTGTCTAAAGTATAGCTCAGGAGAATCAAAAAACCGTCGCAACTTATTTTTCTGACGTTCTACAAGCTTCTTCGTTTTTTTTTAACTTAATCATACAGGTTGCTCCAGATTTTAAATTACCTATTCTGTATTTAATCGATTCAATTGTGAAAAACGTAAAAAGTACGTACGTCCAGCTATTCAGTCAGTGCATTGTCAATATTTTCTGCGGTGTCTTCGAAAAGGTTTGTTTGATTTTTATGCACATATATATTTTGTGTTTGTGGTCCTAAGTGCTCTGTTATTGTACTCCTACCTCAAGGTGAACGAGAAGATACGCGAACGTATGTATGCGCTACGCCAAACATGGAATGAAGTCTTTTCAACACAAAAACTCTATGCGCTTGATGTGAAAGTGAAGCGCATGGATGCAAATTGGCCCATTACGGCCATGCAACCGCAACCATCTATACATGTAAATCCGAATTTTCTCAAATCGGTAAGAGAAAAATGTGAACCACATCTTAAAATATTTACCTTAACATAAACTTTTTTTTTATGGTATTAAAGGTAAAATCTGCACAAACCATGCCTACTGATATGGAGGAAATTCTGCAGGCGAAAACGCGCGAATTGCTCGAGTTGAAAAAACGCAAACTAGAGCTGGAACTGGAGGCGACCAAGAAGCACTTGGAAGAACAAAATATGCAGCTGTCGCGAGTCACGGAAAGCGTACATGCGCCAGCAGAATCGTTGGCAGCCATGCCTTTGGTACCACAGCAAGTTATGCCAGACATGATGGCGCAGAACATGATGGCACATCAACAACAACAGCAGCAGCCACCACCTCTTATGCGCCCCGGCATGTATCAACATTTTCGACATGTCAGACCACAACAGCCACATGTTGCGCCACCAGCAGCCATTACGAATATTTCACAGGTATAACGTCAAACGCATTAACACGTAAAGAATGTGTTTTAAAAAGAGTCCCCTTCTTTTTTGCAGTCCTACGCCATTAACAACGCAAACAAGGCAAAAGTTCATCCGGTGACGCCGTCTCTGCTCACCGTGCGAGCGCGTGATCCGCGTCTACAGCGACAGCAGCAGCAACAACAAACGGGGCGTGACTTGCAGAAGCCTGTTGCGATAGGCAGCAACACACAACCATTCATGGAAGACGTTAGAATAGGGGCAGCAGCAGTGAAGTCTGGCAAATCAAACCGTGTTGGCTTTGAGCGAAAATCACCCACAAGGTCATCTTCTAGCCGCTCCATGGGACGTTCATCCAGCAAGAGTTCAATGCGTGACAAGGATCGTGATCGTAAACGTAGCGAATCGAAAAGCTCATCTTCATCCAACAGTTCTTCGGATCGTCGCAGAGGCGGCAGTGGCGGTTCAGGAGCAAGCCACAACTCTAACAGTAGAGCCAAGTGTGAGGATAAGGATGCTTTTGAAATTCCACCGTTATCCTCAGCATTTAAACGCAAATCTGCGTCGCCAGCATCTTCGCCCACAAAATCAAAGGACTCGAAGCGTGCGACAAAACTGCGCACAACAAATGTGCGGAGTCCATCGCCTGAGCTTGCGACGTCTGCTGCGAACAGAGATATTGACCTTCGATTGCCCAATGTCAGCGACAAGCGCATAAAACTATCCTCATCTGTATCACCGAAAAGATCAACCTCGCCCTCAGATGATACCACGGAACAACCACAACCACCTTCAGTTGCTGCAATTCCAAAAGATTTAGACAAACGTAAGAACAAAACCTACAACTATATCTATTTTTTAGTCAGGTTAATTTATATAAATACATCACGTATATATTATATCTAAACATAACAAATCCCTCAAAGTGGAAGACTCGATATTCGCTCAGGTTAGGTTGCCGTCTTTGTTTGTTCTCTGTTGCTGCTTGTAAGGGGCTGCTTAGTTTTGGCCGGAGCCTTTGTCTAGAAGTGGAATTCTTTGGCATCGTCGTTTTCACTTTGTTTCTTGCATACTAAACACTTTTGACTTTTCATACAATTAGTGATCTAGCGCTGTGATATTTACCTATTTTTTTTTTAATTGAATACGTTCTCGAAATTGTAACCTTATGTAACATGTGTAATATAATAAAAACTATCATAAGTACTTACTGCTGAGGGTATTTAATAAATATTATATTTTAAGTAAGAATAATTTCAAAAAGAAAATAAAATTCGCACATATTGTACACTTTAGTTGCTGTTGTTTTAATTAATTTCTCTCTTTGTGCTGCTCGGCGGGTGCTGAGACTGGTCTCCACTTTAAGGGATTTTTTAAGACTTTATTTAATTTAAATTAACTAATTAAAGTACAAATTTGTAACACTGTAAAGATAAAAAAAACTGTGATAAAATGCTGAAAATGCTGTATTTCTTAATTCAATAATAAAGAAACGAAAACATTATTATTATTAATTTGTATTATGACACATTATTAAATTTTAACCAACATTTTACATTCACGAATTCATCTATTATTTTTCGCTATTATTTTTAGTTTTTACTTGTATGTAGTTTAAGTATTTGTCCTTGTATTTTTAATTTCCCTAGTGGTGATGATGATTTTAAAACTTAAACACTCGCTCTTCTTTATTTTTTACCCCTATCCTTTGAAACTCCTTTATTTGCATTATTTTTTTTATTATATCTTTTTATTTTTTATTTGAATTCGATTTTATATAATGTATTAAATGCAAATTTAATTGAAATGAACAAAAATCCAAACACAAAAAATCAAAAAAACTATTGTAGATGTAAAAGAACTACTAGTGGTGCCCATGCCGTCGCTTTGTAGCAAGGACATTGATTTGAGGCCATTCACTTCGCCCTCAGCGTTAGCAACAACACTTAAACATGCTACTTCATCGACAGAAACGAGTGCTAAAGTAGCCACAACATCATCACCCAAAGTGTCATTTAAAATACAGAAACCGTTTAATATATTAGAAAAATCAACAGAACATTTATCAACAGTCACGACAAAAGATTCCTCCGTTGCAAAAGATTCATCCGCCAAACAATTCAAAAATGAGGTGGTGCCTGAGGACGAACCAGCAGTCGCCGGCAGTAACATTACAATTAAAAGAGACTCTGCTGCTATGCCGAAGACCGAGTCCATGTCTAATGACATTAAAGACGATGTTAAAAAACGGCCATCACTTAAGCACGAAGAGGACGAAGGGCCTTCGTCAAAGAAACTCAAACCTACTGAACTCGATCCGTACGTTTTAATAGAAATTAAAATAAAATTTGAATATATACCTATTTCTTTGTGGTTTAGACTGTTTGGTTCCAAGGATGTCGACTTGCGTATGCCACCACAAATACTTGCGGTTCAGAATCAAACTAACGGCCTGTTGACGCCCCCTCCGCCAGTTATATCTGATGACCAAATTGGAAAACCAACTAATGTAGTTTCCGAAAAAGTAAGTTTGAATATACGTTTAAAAAAATATGGCCTTTGAATTAATTCCATAAATGGTTGTAAAAAACTTAAAATTATTCTTTTTGATTTTATATAATATAAATATATTTGAAAAATATATTTGATATAATTCAAATATATTTGAATTGATACCAAAATTATATTCAAAAAATGATAAATTAATTTTTGGCTCTTAAAGTTTTCGTCCAGATACAATTTACAACTTTATAATATTTTGAACTTTTATTAAAAATTATTTTTTAGACAATAGCCAAGCCTGAGTCTCCTGCTAAGAAGAAATCGAGCTTGGACGATGTACGTGCAAAATTAGCCAAGGCTGCCAAGTACAATAAGGTCGGAAAACACGGTAAGTCAGAGCATTGTCGGTTAGTTGTAACTTTATCTAAACAAAACATGCCATTTATTGTAGCAGATAAATCGGGCAAGGAACTGAATCAACGTCTTAAACTGGCTGAGCTGAACATGAACGAAGAAACGCAGGAGGCAAATGACGACAAGATACGCACCATCATCAGTCAAGCACAGGAGCTGCTAGATTCTAAATCCATCAATCAAGAACAGTACAAAAATCTTTTGCAAACAGTCATGTCAATCAATGAGACAACCAAGCTGAAGGAAGCCAAACGTAGGGAGTCCTTGGTAGCAGCCAAAACCACAACAGACGATGGAGCCAGTGATTCTAGCGCCGAGGCTAACGACGTCGATTATGAACGCAATGCGGCGCGCGATGCTGTGCTTAAAAAACGCATACCAAAGTTGTCTAAAGATCAACATGTGGCTGTCAATGAGAATAAATCGTCTGCAGCTACCTCTGGCGCATCGCCCATTTATGAGGATAAAAACTCAAATGATGGCAGCATGTTTAGGTCGCGGCATTCAGTTAAGGAAAAGCGCAACAAACCATCGAAATGGGGAGAACGCGTTAACACACAACATGCCGGACCTGGCGCTCAAATATATCCCAACAACGATGCGCACAAGCCTTGGCATGCGCAAGCTGCCGGCGGAAATGTTGCATTTAACAAACGTGCCGCTTTTGGTGGCGTACCGCATCCACCCATGCCGCCACTTCATAATCCAAATATACGGATGCCACAAATGCCGTTGCCGTCTCCCTGGCAATTAGGCTCCGCGGGCGGCATGATGCCGTTTGCAAATCAAGTTCCGCCAATGCTCCGCTCGAGTGTGCCGCCTCCACCGCAGCCTCCTGCAGTCGCCCTGCCCGCTATTCCCGGGCCGCCGGCAATACCGAAACCCTGCAATTCGATAGACAACCCGCAGGCCGATATGGTACGCAGCATCACCATCGACGGTCGCGCCAAGGAGATACGCATCTACGACGAGGTGGCAATTGTATTCATGGAGCTGGATCAGCCGCGTGAGATCGGCTTCCAGGCCGGACAGCGTTCTATAATTATCGACAACATGGAGCCTATTGCGCTGCAGTTCAACGACGAGTTCAAAGAACTAAACATTGGAGGCGCCGTTCATCGCGTGCGCTTCGGTTGCCCCTCGCGCGAACTCTACATCGACAACCACTGGTATGAAATCTATTTTGGCGGACCGCCAGTTACCATTCCACTGAACAATAAATTCCATATGCTCAAGGCAGAGGGGCCGCCGCCGCAAGTGAACATTGGGGCGCTACGACGCGACCTAGTTCTGGGTAAAATTAATATGATTGTTGATGCACACACGATTATTCCAGTGTTTCTCGACGCCAAGGTGCAGACCTTCAAGCTGGGAGACACTCAACATACCATACAATTTGCAGACAATCTGTTAACTGTGCTGCTCGACGACAAAGTCACACAGGTGGAGTATGGCGGCCTACCCAAGAGTTTGACATTGGCAGGCAAAAAGTACTTTATACGCTTTGGCGCCTTGCCGCAAGGAGTGCAGCCGGGCAAAGTTTTAATCAAGGACATGGCGTACGTTAAAACTGAAGCTCCTAGTATTACGTCAGAACCACCAGTTACCCCAGCGGAGCCAATTGCTGCACCAACGCCAATTGCTGCACCATCACCAATTATTGCAGCAGAATCAACTGATGCTGCACCTGCTGTTGCAGCGTTAGCAGAAGTTCTACCGACAGCAGCTACTGTGGATCCACCTGCCGCATCAACAACTATTCCAATAATTCCCACATCAGTGCTGAACAACATCAACATTGATGAGTTGTTCCAGAAGCTAGTCTCATCGGGTATTCTCGGATCCACTCCGGCGGTACCAGCATCAGTCGCACCGACTGTGACAGTGACAGATACAGCGCCGTTAACAACAGAGCCACAGTTGTCCAAAAAAGACGCTTCGCCAATTACCTTGGTCGACACAAAAGTCGCAGCACCTACACCTGTGGAAGAGCCCCATAAAGAACCAATTAAACCCATTGACCTCTCTAAATCCGATAGTCTAAAGACGCGTCAGTCGGCAATTGTAGCCACTTTGTACTCAGGCATGCAGTGCAGCAGTTGCGGTGTACGCTTCCCACCGGAGCAGACCATTAAATACAGCCAGCATTTGGATTGGCATTTCCGCCAAAATCGACGAGAGCGTGACACGACCCGCAAAGCACACGCGCGCAAATGGTACTACGACGTTAGTGACTGGGCGCAGTACGAGGAAGTGGAGGATATGGAAGAGCGCGAGAAGAATTTCTTCGAATCGCAGCAAGGTGAGGCGGTCGACATTTGCGATGATGCCTCAAATCAGCGATCGACAAATACGCCCGAGCCTAGTTGTGCCGCCGGCACCTCGGATGTCGATCGTGTGTGTGACATGTGTCAAGAGCGCTTTGAACAATTCTACAACGAAGATCTGGAAGAGTGGCATTTGCGCTCTGCTTTGCGTGTTGACGATAAAATTTATCATCCACTGTGCTACGAGGATTACAAGGTAGGCTTCTATAAGATAAATAACTGGCTTAACGTTGTGGGTTAATTGAACTGATAAATATGACGTATTTCATTATTTAATATCACAGTCCAACAAAATATACCATATTTGGATCATATTTTGCACTGTGTATTCTTTAATACCTGACAATGTTTTTCTACGATCGGAACAGCTACTGTTTCTGATTCATATGCAAGATTTAAGGCCCAGTTTAGTTTTTTAGTTACATTTTCAAATTAAACGATTTAAATTCGAAATAGCTTATTTTATTTAAATTGTAATTTGCTTTGTAGGCATCGTTGATTCCAGTTAAACCCGTTGAAGATGAAAAGAAATCTGGTGCAAACGACTCAATTGATGCCGAAGATGATAATGCTATGGACGCTGTTATTAAAATCGAGCTGGACAACAGTACATTGGGTATGTGGAGTGTGCTATTGTTGTATTTAAATAAATATACATTGTTTTGTTATTTATATAAATTAGATAAACATTCCGTTACCATTCCCGATGATGACGATGATGATGTCATCATGTTGCCGAACGAGGAACCATCGGTTACTGAAATCGACGACGATGACGACGACGATGAATATGTGCCGTTGAATGTAACGCGAGAGGAAATGGGTACTTTGGAAGAGGCCAAGAATGCAGCTATCGCCAATAAAGAATTGAACGATACCACGGAATCAGACGTGGAAATACAAGAACCACACATTCCATTTACTGATTTGGATACTTATGTGGAAAAAGAAAGCACTGCAGGCGATGAGTCATCACAGACTTCGTTTATGAATGTCAAAATCAAGGAAGAACCCAAAGACAATGATGACGATGACGAAGATGATGGCTTCGAAGAAGTGGGCACAGTGTTAATGAATCCAGACGATGAGATATCTATACAAAGCAGTGGTATGTATGGTCGGTGGTGGTTGAACAAACATTTGTACTAATAGCTTTCTTTTGCAGAAGGTACACAGACTCACACCATTGCCTCGTCTACGTCCGCGTTGTCACCGTCGGGAGATCGACCACCGTCAACCGCATCATCACAGCACAATGAACAACCCGAGAACGCAGACACAAATCTATCACATGACGGAACGGCGAATCTAGAGTCAGACGACGATCATCACAACTTGTCCGCTGCAGGACCAGCGCCCGCTGTGCCTGTCGCAAGCCTAGTGAATAAGATTAAAATAAATATAACTAAAAATATTATATCCACAAGTAGTGCATCAACAACTACCACAGCATCAACAACAACCCCCCATAGTCTTAATTCGAATGAACCGCATAGCGTTAATAACATAAGTACAATAACAACACCCATTTCCACTATTCCTGTTCTGTGTGGCGGGACAAGCATCGCTGGCAACAGTCATGCTGCTGTTAAAGGACCGAGCGCAAGCTCAACAAGCAGTTCAGCCTATGCGGATACTGGCAGTAGTAGTAGTAGTGGCATTAGTGCCATCTCGGTCATAGGTTCGAACATGAATGTAAGTAATATCTCGGTTATAGGCAGCTATGTTGCTCCATCGCGCTACCCGCATCATCACAGCAGTCGCGCGATGCCGCCACATATTTCTAAGCCAGTCGCAGCTGCCGCCCCAGCAACAGCATCTGCAACAGCAACTAAACCCTTGCCAAAGGTTGCAGAGAAGGCACCCGTTGTGGAGCCAGTCATAGAATTTGAAGTTAAGCCTGCTTTAAAAAATGTAGCTTTGAAGAAAGTGAAGAAATTGGAGCGCGGCTTGGAGTCTTCGGGTTTGTGTTCAATTATGTAAACATTCGAACAACGTTTCACTAATCACAACACAAACATGCTGGGAGACATTATTGTCGTTTTTTTTTTGTAAATATTTTTACATCAACTAAATACGTTGAATTTATACATTTATTTATTTTTAGTTAGTTAATTAAGTTTATTTTATTCGTTACTTAATTTATTGTTGTCTGGTCATTGAAAATTACAACTGATGCTGCGTTGATGCGCTAGGGTATTGCTGACTTTGGAATAGCATACCCGCCGTGCCCACATGCCGAACATTTGTCAAAAATACACGCCTCTTAAAACACTTTTACAAACATTACAGAGAGCAAATTCAATGAAATAAAAACCGTACAAATGTGATAATTTTTATATGAAACATTTACATTAATAGCATTATTAATCAATTTTAATAAAATGAATGCAAAAACAAAATTAGATTTTTTTCTTACTAAATTTGATGTTCGTTCCATCGTACTAAAAAGTCACATTTTAGTTTAAAGTAATACGATATATAAACATATTTAATCAATAAAAGTAATTTTACATTTAAAACTTAAAATAAGTGTTTTCAATTTTTAGATATAAATAGCCGTTAACACCTTTTTGTAATTGTAAAACTTTATCGTTTATAAAGTGTGGATATATTTACGCCCCTTTTTCCTTTTTAGTGCATGCCTACGTCGCATTTTTTCTGCCCACATTGATCATAGTTCTATGCCCCTTTTTCCAATCTCAATCACATTCCACGTGGCTATTAAAATTTATAAAAATGATCCTTTATTTCGATTTGTACAACTCTCCTATTAGTAAATCAGGAGTTTTAGGGGCCTATTTTGACTGGCGAAGCGAATGAATTTGGCGAAGCGAACGAACGAATAAAGCTTCACAGCATCCATTCGCCAGACGAATGAAGTTCAGGCGAATGATTTCTACGTTCTCCTGATTTTTACGTTCGCTTTAGTTTCCTTTTTTCTGGCGAATGAAGTCTGGCGAATGGATGCTGTGATAGCTATTTTACGTTCGCTTCGCCAACTACATTCGCTTCGCCAGTCATAATAGGGCCCTTAGCATTTTTAAAATTTTTGTTATATGGGAAGTGTAACGCCCCATTGTCCAATTCCGTCCAAATTCTATGCAGGGCTCTCTACTCCCAAAAAATCCATCCGTTTCTTTTTAGGATTTTTTTTATCCACTTAAAAAAACCAAGATTTTTGGATTTTTTTATATTATTGATTTTTGAACATTTTTCGAATTATAACTTAGGAAATATATTTATGTTTTAAAAATTTAAGGAATTGTTATAAACCACCAAATCGAAAATTATTTGAACCACTGCTGGATGAAATCTCTGGTAAAGATGGTAATGAAATGATTCATATATTATAGTAGCCAACATATTTCCCAACTTAGGCCTTTATGTAGATCCAAATAATTTAATGATGTAGCCGCCGAAACCATGGATTTAATTCAAGTCAATTTTATTCCAATTTTTAAAGTGGTAGATATTGATTGTTCTATTGAAGGTTCTGAAAAGTTGTCGTGTTACAAAGAGAACATTCAAAATAGATCAGGCACTTAGGTCGTTTCATTTTCTCGTACATATGACTAATTCAGTAGATAGAAGAACACGGCTTCCCGATCCAAGAAGGTCAATTTTTCCACAAAGTATTCGGATTTTTTTTCCTGCTCTGATTCTACGTGTCCATTACAGTGTTTAATATAATCCATTGTTCGTTCTCCCGTGATGCTCTGGCACACACAGGACTTTTTATTTTTATATATGGGCCATTCCACACCAAATCGACCAAAAAAAGTCAAATTTGAGATTTTACCTTTTCGATTATAATGAACTGGCAACTGATAAAGGGTATCAAGACATGCACTAACCATTTTTATTTTTTCCGACCAATATTTCCAGAGATACAGTGGCTCAAAGTTGGAAAAAAGGGCTAAAAATCACTTTTGTATGGTTGTTCATATTTAAATATCTCTTGAACTAAAAATGCTAGAAACTCCGTTAATAATTCGTTTAAAAGCTAATAGAACAAGCTTTAAGTTGAAAATTCTAAACTTTAACATGTGGCTCGTGGTCATTATTTTTGCACTTCAAAATTGTAGTCCTTAAAAAGGACCCTTTTTAAAATTCTGAAAAAAATCCTAGATTTTCGTCAATTTATTGTAAATGTTCATGCAAAATTTCAAGATGGTATTTTATTGGCATCATATTTTAAAAAATCATTTTCTAATAATTTTCTAAAAAAAGGGCCCTTTTTAAGGACATCAATTTTGAAGTGCAAGGATTTTTGGCCGTTTTTTTCCAACTTTGTGCCCCTGTATCTCTGGAAGTAGTGGACGGAAAAAAATGGTTACTGCATGTCTCAATACCCTTTATCAATCCAAAATGATCCCAAATTTTCATTGAAATCGAATAAGGTGAGTTCCAACCGCTGGTCGATTTGGTGTGGAATGGCCCATATATAGATATGTCGTTTGTACAAGCGGATTAATATTGCTGCTTATAAAACTTTTTCACGTGGTAATGTTTGTTTACAATACCCAATTCTATTTTTTTCATGGACATCGCTATATATAAAAGAACAAGACCTGATTGATCAATGCCCGCCCAAACGCTTAGACTTAAAAACATGAAATTTGGACAGGATGTTCATCTCCGGACATAGGCTTCCACTAAGACACATTCGCCGTCTAAGATACGAAAATTAGTTTTGTCCTATTACTGTTGAAAAAAGTTTTACAAAAAAAATTGTATTTTCTATTGTCACAAGTTATTTTAATAGGTATACTAGTGAATGATAATATTCCAATACGTTTTTTTAAATAATTGTATCAAAAACACGGATAATTTTTATTTATTTAGACATTTTTTTTATATATATTAGCAATTAGGATCTAATGATAAAAAAATGCATACTCAGTTTTAATTCATGAATGTATTTCTAACTCTGATTTCTAAAATGGTACCAGTTTTATCATATTGACTCTAGTTTTTGAGATATAGATTTTGGGGAATATTTTTTACATTTTTCGAAAAATGGTATATATCTCAAAAACTAGAGACAGTTTGATGAAACAAATACTATCAGAATACCATCTTGAATTTTGGCATGAACATTTATATTAAATCAATAAAATTACACGTTTTTTTCAGAATTTTTAAAAGGTTCCTTTTTAAGGACATTAATTTTGAAATGCAAAGATAATGACCACGGACCACATGTTAAAGTTTAGAATTTACAACTTAATTTTTCTTAAAGCCTGTTCTATTCCCTTTAAAACAAGCCATCAACGAAGTTTCTAGCATTTCTTCTTTAAGAGATATTTAAATATAAACAACCATACAAAAGTGATTTTTGGCTCTGGAAGTTCCAAACGCTGGTCGATTTGGTGTGGAATGGCCTACATACAATTACTGAAAAATAGCCGGTTTTACTCGAATTTTTATCAAAAACACTACTTAATAGAAAATAACTGAGTGTGTAATAAGAATATGCATACTTTAAATATGAAGTAAATATATTTTCGGATTACGGGAATTCGTTTTTTTTTAATTAATAAAAATGAGTACCTCTATTAAATTCTCAGGACATATTTAAAAAAGTGGATTAAGTTGAAAAAAAGTTAGTATTGTTGATAGTTTGGACTATGCTCTAGATATCCATAAATCATTTGTTTATTAATTGTTAAATACTGCATGATAAAAAAATCTAAATTTTCCGGGTTTAGATCCAATTATCTTAAAAAAACATTTTTGGAATATTAGCATTCATTAGTATAATCAAATTAATCTAAACAATTAAAAGTAATATTGCTTTTACTTTTTTTTGTTAAAATATTTTACCAAAGAAAAGTTTCCTCAAAAAAGTTACGTAATAGAAAAACACTGAGTATGCGGTCAAACTCAGCACCAGCGAATTATATAGAATTCATGTCCATAGCAAAAATCGTGTTGAATAGTGTTATTGTTGTTTTATTGTTCAGCAATTTTTTCTGAGAGTGTATAAAATATTAGTAACTGAAAAAAAAAACTAAAGCGGCAGATGATGAAATGTTGGTGCTTTGGCGACTGTTAATTTTTAGTTATAAACAAATGATTGTCTTTATTTTAATTTATTACAAATTAAAATAAATTGTGGTCAATTTATTTATATCCATTTAAATGTCAATAAATGAAATGTGTTTCTTTTAACTAGATTAATTTATTTTTTTAATAAAAATGATGCAATAAATCAACAGCATTTATTCAAAAATTGATACATTTAATAAAAAATGAAATATTATATAAAATTTAGTTGAAAATTTAGTTATTGGTATCTACAAACTGTAAGTTTAGCTGTTTAATCTCTATATAGTGCAACAAATGTCAAGCCAGTGCCAAGTTCCTAGTAATTTTACTAGTTAGAAACTAGTAGGGTCAAACTGGTTGGTTACTGTTTGGCATTGTTAATTGGAGCCTTGTTCGGGTTGTGTTCACTTGCGATATTCCGTTACCGTCTACCGGTTTAGGATTTCAGAAACTAAAAATATGGCAACTATTTAAATACATATGTTCTGAACACCTCCACGTCGCATGAAATAGTGGTATAGACAAAAACACAGTCTGTCTCCTTCCTTTTGAATTGTCAGAGGAAGCGACGTGTGCTGCTAGAAGTTTTTGTGTAATTTCATTTTTTGCAAACGGTAAAATCAATATGAATTCTCCTCCTGTATTTATCGATTTGTCTTTGGACGAGCAGGTAATTATATATTTTTTTAAAATCTAGCCAATAAATTATAGTTTGTTACTCTTTTAACAGCTAAAAAAAGTTTGGTTATGTTGCCATATCGCGACAAAACAATTGAGCCTCACCTTTGGAAATGCTATATTCTCTAACGCGTTTTATTGTTACAGGTACAAGAACTGCGCAAATTTTTCAAAAAACTTGGTGCCGAAATTTCTTCAGAAAAATCTAACAAAGGCGTTGAGGATGATCTGCACAAAATCATTGGTGTTTGCGATGTGTGTTTCAAAGATGGGGAACCAGCCCAAATCGACGGTATTTTGAACAGCATTGTGTCAATCATGATCACTGTAGGTTCTTAGATATTTGCTTTAGCGAGGACTAAATATAAATTTTCGTTTGTAGATTCCACTTGATCGCGGAGAGAATATTGTCATGGCCTACTGCGAGAAAATGACAAAAGCCACAGATGTTCCATTGGCTAAAGTGTGCCTGCAATCGTAAGTTTTTCGCTACACTCTAGCAAACATTATTCATTTTTTTTCATTTAACCAGCTTGTGGCGCTTATTCAACAATCTCGATACGGCCTCGCCATTGCGTTACCATGTGTATTATCATCTGGTGCAGGTGGCCAAGCAATGTCACCAGGTGCTGGAAGTGTTCTCTGGCGTAGATCAGCTGAAGGCGCAATTCGTCAACTGTCCCCCATCGGGTGAACAAATGCAGAAGTTGTACCGTCTGCTGCATGATGTCACCAAAGACACAAACCTCGAATTGTCCGCCAAAGTGATGATTGAACTTTTGGGCACCTACACTTCTGAAAATGCATGCGTCGCACGCGAAGATGCCATGAAATGCATTGTCACAGCGTTGGCCGATCCCAATACGTTCTTGCTGGATCCATTGCTCGCACTGAAACCAGTGCGTCTGCTCGAGGGCGACTTAATACACGATCTGTTGCTGATTTTTGTTTCGGAGAAATTGCCATCGTACATACAATTCTACGAAGATCACAAGGAGTTTGTCAACTCGCAAGGTCTAAACCATGAACAGAACATGAAGAAAATGCGCCTGCTCACATTCATGCAACTGGCCGAAAGCAATCTCGAGATGTCGTTCGATCTTCTTACCAAAGAGCTGCAAATTGCTGACGACGAAGTGGAGCCTTTCGTCATCGAGGTCCTCAAAACTAAATTGGTGCGTGCGCGTCTAGATCAGGCCAACCGCAAAGTGCACATCTCATCGACAATGCATCGTACATTTGGTTTTTCGCAGTGGGAGCAACTACGAGATCTTCTTCATGCGTGGAAGGACAATTTGAATGCAGTGCGCGAAGGTCTAACTAATGTATCGGCTGCCCAATTGGACTTGGCACGCAGTCAAAAACTGGTACATTAAGAATTTAATGCTTAATGTTTTTTTTTTTTGTTGCATTAATATCCATGAAGTAATGAATCATATTTTCTATAAAATAAATATTCCATAAATTGTAATAAATGCAATAATATCTGCGCAATAATATCTGCGACTCAAAATTTTAATAGAATTTCACATTTGCTCAATTTCCACTAAGAACAAACCAAATATTCGACTTGATCCACTAAAATAAAAAATATACTACAGCGATCACGGAAATACTTTCAGTTTCAATTTCGACGAATTTAACACATTTTTTTTTAACTACGCAATTTCACATTTTTTTTCTTGAAACATTTTTAAAGTCGCAGCGGGAAGTATCTTCTCAACTTAACAAAGGTCCAGTGTTCTTGTACTTCAAATTTTATGAAGAACCTGAAAAAATCCTAATTTTTTTTATATATTTATTTTTAAACATATTGTGGGTATGTGCTCCCTAATTGTCAGTAGTAAAAATGTCATGGTTTGAAAATGAATTTATAAAAATCAAAACTATCTTTAATCAAATTTTAAATCGAATGCAAAATATTTGTGAAATTAAAAACAATACTAAATTGATTTACAAATGATTTACAAAAATGATTTACAAATTGTACAGTAGGACAATTGAGGAGTTCATTTCCAAAATGTGCTAAGTGAAATGAAGATATCTTTTGTAAACCGGAATTACTCTTACTTAATCGTAAAATCAAATTGAACCAAAGGTGTTTTCCACTCCTAGTAAATTCGTTATTTCATTCTGTATATTCATTTATAATGAAAAAATCATTAGTGTGACGTATATTTGTAAAAAAATCATTTTATATAGCACGTTTTGGAAATGAGCTCCTCAATTAAAGTCAAAATATTTAATTAAGGGCTGTTGTTGCAGTGTTCATTGATTGGAAACGGTTTCAATGAATGCAGGTTTTAAACGATCAAATAATCTTCTCCTGAAAACAATTTTAATTTAGAAATCTTGGAAGTTCTTTTTAAAACTAAGTACGAACCAGCATATTTAGACACAAGAGGCTTAGTGGACGTATCACATCTAACCCAGACGTGAGAACAGTAAGTCTTTATGATTAAAAGTTAAATGCTTTGCATGATTTGAAGCCGTGGGTGGTCAACAGTAGCATTCCTATACATTTTTTAAGTGTTCCACGAAGACTTAATAATATACCCAAGAAACAAAACGTACCGTATACGTGCCGTTAACGGTACAACATATACGGAATCAGATTCCGTAAACGTACCGTATTACGGAGCAGTATACGGTACAGAGAACGGATAAAACGTGACATCGAAAACGGTGTTCGAAACCGTTTTTCATACAGTATCGACGCACCGTTAACGTACCGTATTTACAAAATAAAACGGAGTGTACTCCGTAGCCTACATTACGTTTCTGTGCCGTATACGGACCGTATTATTATAATGAAACGGAGTGGACTCCGTTGAGTGCATTGAAAAACGTACCGTATACAGTACGTTTTCCTTCCGTAATTTAAAAAAAAAAGGGAATGGCATAATGTTCATATATTACTGCTACTTTTCATGAATATAAAATACAGTTGGATACATATGTAGTATTTAATGATTTGTATTTAAAATAACCAAAATTATTATTTAAAAAAATATAAAATGAATATATATATATATATATATGTATACATAACAAAAATAACAAAATTTTAAATTCAACAATCAATTTAAATCAACGACTTTGTTTTTGAAATTTGTCCGTCCATTGCATTAATGTGTTTAGCTGCATCTTTAAATTTCTATATAAAAATTTTGAAAATAAACATATATAAGAATAAATATTATTACAATATTATTTTGTTTTTGTTTAGGCTAATAGTAACTAAATAATATTATGTGAAACGAATTAATTTATACCACAAATGTGGTATAATATATATTACAAAATTGCCCCTTTTCCACAAAAATTAAAAATTCCACAAATGGACAATTTTACAAATAAATGGCAAGTATGTCGAAAAAAAGAAAAAAAATGTACAATCTGGCAACTATGTTTACAAAATGTCAATTTGAAATTTTACTTAAATATTAAATTGTAGTTATAGATGCGCTGGATATTGTCTCAAGGCGATGCAACTTCATTGTAGAGCAATAAGCCGCCCCAACAGTATTCCAAAGAATTAGAAGTGCTAGAAATCCGAATGCAGTTGTGTTCTGAATACAGGGATTAGTTCCAGAATCATATGCGTTGACCATCGCAGCCAAGCATCGTTTTCGCCTCTCGCGCCAAGTTTGGGATGCACACATGCGTGCTGAACATTTTCTCAGCTAATCGTCGCCAACCCCACTCATGACAATATTTTCTTGCAATGCCAGTCTTAAAATGTTATATCCATGGAATTAATGTTATTGTTATTAATACTTACTTTACTTGCTTCGTGCTTCTGCTGTGCAGCTCGTTATAATACAAAATGAAAAATTATTGAAAAAACAGATTGAAAACGGTGTATGGTGTCCGTACTTACCGGAGTACAAACGACATAAAAACGGTGCACCCCGAAGCAAACGTATTTTAAACGGATACGTCACAACGGAGTGAATACGGCATAAATACGGAATATTCGAAATACGGATAACAAACGACATATAAACGGAGTGGAATATTTTGGCATTCCGTAAATTTTCCGTTTTCATTCAAGTATCGACGGATCCGTCTTGAACATACCGTAAACGTACCGTTACAAACGGAATTATGATTCCGTTTCTTTACGGAGCAACGTTAAAATGTTTCTTGGGTAGTATGAAGTGTTTTAGTCCAATAATTATAGATTAATAAAATATAATTTTAAATACTATAAACAGAAATATAATAAAAAAAATGACTATGAAAAGTCAATGTGAAATTATTTACAAGCACATATTAGAAAATCTAAAATGATATCCATGGCTAGTGCAAGTACTGAGTATTTGGTTCAAAAACTTGCCATGGATATATCCCTCACAAAATGAGGGATATAAATTGATAAAAAAAATCCAACACGAGCGATATTTTCATCATTGATGAGAAAAAATATATCGCTCAATGATGGAAATTAATTCTCACCTCAAAAGTACTCATCATTGATGATGAAAATAATTTGTATCTGCAATTTTTCTCATCATTGAATGATGAGAAAAACATAACGAATATTATAACGAATAACATAGCGAATTTTCATCATTTGAAGATGGATATAAATGATGAGAAAAGATTAAAAAAATGATGAGAAAAAAATTAGGAGGAAAATGATGAGACGAAAATGACGTTAAAAGTGATTAGAAAAATATGAGGAGATGTGCGAGATTGGACACATCCGATTGCTACTAGATGATATGTAAGCAAAGGTTTCGACATGTCCATTGCATTTTGGACATGTACACTGGAGGATGAGGTGACCTTGGACAATTTTTTTTTATTATATTTTGAAATGTCTTAAAAATGCTTTTGGACATGTACACTGGAGGATGAGGTGCTCCTGGACATGTTCATGATGACCTTGGACAAACATTTTTTTTCATTATGTTTTGAAATGCCATAAAAATGATTTTGGACATGTACACTGGAGGATGAGTTGCTCCAGGACATGTCCAGGATAACCATTCCAAGTGGGCGGAATTGATGAGGGGTCGACAATGGAAAAGATCAAAAAGATAAATAAAATCAAAGTGATTTGAATACTTGAAAAATAAATTATGTGTATTGTTTGAAAAATACAGAAATCGACAATTTTATCGCATTTTTTATTCCGACTCAATTATTGTTTATTTGACTTGTATCATTTTGACATTATAATTTTATAAAACATTGTTTTTTGTTTCATTCAAAATATAAAAATAATCGTTATTTACGGACCATGGTTGTATACCGTAAAATCAACTGTTTTTAATAGTTTTAGAATAAAAAAAGTTATTCAGAGATATTTATTTGTTCGATTACACTTAGTACATAAATAAACTGTTTCTTGCAATGAACTGTAAATGCTATGTAGTAACACATTATAGATTATTCAAATTTGACTTTTAATTTCATTAACACTATAATCTACAAAACCAGAAAAATATTTCCTACAGACATCCAAATAAGCTGTAGTATTTAATAAATAAATTTATAAAAATATTCCTACATAAATATGTTAAAACAAATAAATAAAAAAGTTAAAATAAATGTTAAAGTTTATATCTCAAAAAGAAGAACAGATAGTTCAATTTTATGAAATTTTATCCAAATATTTAGTAATAAATTTAAAATTTAAATATTTATTCGAATTTAAAAAAAAAATGATGTCTATAAATAAATTTCATTGCTGAGAATTGTGATCAATTGGGTACTAATATAAAATAAAAATGTACTTGAATACATTACAATGGCAATTAATTGGTTCATAATTGGAATGATTTAATTAAACTATGCGCATATAATGCTTATGATAAATTATGAATCTAATGTATGAAAATGGCGTTTCCACGACATCTGCAATTTTACAATTCTTCGTGTACTTTTGCGTGCAGTTGTCTATCCTTTTCCTTAGGATAAGCCCAGAAGTAGGACGGAAATCCATTGACGTCGCGCTCACGCTTCACAAATGCACTATATGAGGAAATACAATTCCCAATGAAGTGATTGGAAAGACCCAAGATGGCCAAATCGAGATGCGGATTGTCCACAGACAGTTTATGCACCGTGATATTCATGCGAGCTAATGCCGTATTCAGATCGGGCAACATGTGATTAGCATCGGAAGCCACAAAAATTGAGCGCACATCATTGTGCTTGTGGGTCTGCTTAACATTTTTGATGAGTCGCTTGAGTTGCTTTACAATCAGTTCCTTTGGTGGCATACACAGCTCCGGGAATAGCTCGCCGCGCTCATTGCTGTATCCCAGGCACTGCGGCGATGCAAAAAGTTGCATGCTGCCTTTTATGTGCTCACATGCACGTACCCAGTCTATGCCATTACGCAAGTGGATGCCGATAAATGCACCCTTAGGCAAAACATTGCGTATAAAATTCTTTGCTTCGTCATGGTACTGCTGTGACCAAAGCATATGCTTTTGCACTGGACGGTTTTCCAGTTGCACCGGAAAACTTGCTGGAGCACCCGTGAAGGCTAACACTGGCCATTTTCCGGCCGTGTACTTATTTTGCCATTTCTGTGCCACTTCACTATGATGTACATCAAAATGCAACGGGCCGTAAAACTCCGAATCCGCAAAGTCGATGCCGTACGTGTCCCAGAAGGGTCCAAACGGATTGCCATCTTTGGCATAACAGTCCTTTTGTGTGTTCTCCTTGTTGATGCTTTTCCGTTCAAGGTAACAGAAGGAGATTCTTTTTTGTGGAGGCCACAACTCTGGCGCAATGTGCTGCATGAAATCGTCCATCAGAATGACACGGTGGTAGTTTTGGAGCGGCTCTACCTGGAAATATTTGTTGAACGGTACCTGCACAGAGCTTACCTGGCCCTTGCGATACTCAACCCATGGTGGTAGTACCAGAGTACGATTCAGTGCCTTTGCGAATGCAAATGATCCCAAAAAATGATCCGCTTGGTTGCCGAATCGACCTGTAGGGAAGCCAAACGTGAGCTCTTTAATCAAATTAAGAATAAAATTAGCTAACACAAGACTTACCCATGCATGGGCAGTAAGCTAGATATCCATTTGGATCTGTTTCATATGCGAGACTTGCATATAATAAACTTAACAAAAGCAAATATTCGAAAATTATTTTTAGTTTAAAATGCATTTTAGTCTAATCTACCGGCATTCGAAATAAATGCAAAATGCATGTTATATTTCTGCATTGTTGCCACCTAGTTAAATTTAAATGATATCATGGCTTGAACCAGGGTTTTATCTACACAGAAAAAAACGTGTATATAAGTAACACAGATAAAAATTAATTTAAATTTTTAATTGTAAGTCAGCCGATGTAACTTTAAATTGTATTGAATTCAATATAATAGTATAATGAATAGGATCTCAATAAAAATTCTGAGTTCGATCATGATATAAATTTTGTAACTACTGTAATACTACGTGGTAGTTGTATCATGATCCTGAAGAAAATTATATTTCGAATGTGAAAAAATTGGAAAGCTAATTTTTTCTTTACAATATTTAAAATACGATTGCTGCACTAAGAAAACAAATATGATTACCAGACACATCACACCCCTAAATATCAAGTTATTTACAAATTATTTAAATCGTCTTTGAGACAACCATCTCACAAACATTCTACAAATACGATAAATATTGTTTGCAACCATCTTTCAAATTTACGATTATTTATAGCAACCATCAATTAAACATCTTATAAATAGGAAGATAGTTGATGAATATTTGAAAAAGGTACTCCATTAGAATTCGATGAGTAATTTTTATTGAATTGAAATAAAAGTAATTAAATGTATTTTTATGTATTCTAGAATTAAAATAGAATCCTGTTATACATCGCCATCGTCTTTAAAAATCCTTTGAAGGTAAAATTGTACAACGACTTAAGACTTCTTCACGGAAGAACCAAGTCCGACCGACGATGCTGTCATCAAAGTAAACTTTGAAAGGAAATATTTTCCATCACGTTTTTATAATTTCAATCCCAAGAAATTTTATTTTCGCTTTTACCATTAAAATATACTATTTGAGTTGACAATTTTTTACACCATTGGATTTACTTAATTGTTGTGGATAAATCGAGCGTAAGGAAAAAGTAAGCCATTCTACACCGATATACAGAACGCTGTTGAATCATATTGGATTAATATGATACAACAGCATTCTAGAAACCCTTATACAGAAACCATAATGGCAGCTGGGATATAGCTGTTAACATGCTACTATATATCTTCAATTCGAAAGCATAAAAAAATATTATGTAAATGTTTTTGAAATAATTTAAATTTATTTTTAGAAAATTAGAAACATTGCAAACATTTTCGACTTTTACGAGAAGAATGAATTTGATACAGAAAGGGTGGGTATGTTTTAAGAAGTGTTGGGTGGACGCTATAATTGTGAAGAATTGTGAATAGCATAGAATTGTGAAAAGGGGATGCAAGGCGTCAGTACTTGCGTTCAAGTAGTTGCGAGTGGTTCGTGCAACATGACTCGGAAACATTTGATCCATCAGCTATCGCGTTTTCGATAGCATTATTAATTATCATAATAGTACTCTTGCATCGTCTTGTATGACTGAGGTTTGATTGTTGCTTGTACAACATTATCGGCTTTTAAATAAGTTGGTCAAGAACTTCTATAAACCTTAACCATCCATATTAAACAGCTAATAATTACTTGGGTTATGCTCACCGACTTGGAAGTTCTCACAACCGAATTAAGAGGTTGTTACAATTACATTATTAGTTGTTGCCGCAACCGAATAATTCGGTAGTACAATATAGTTAGTAGCCGCAACAAACCAGTTTTCTGTGTGTACATAAATTTAAATTTGTAGTAAAAATGTTCATTAAAAAATACCACAGAATTTATTTAAAAATAAATACATGGTAAGTTAAATTTAACTACATTTTATTTATTTTTAATACAGTATTTTTTGGCTGTGTAACAGAATTCCCATTACATTAGTCCGATAAATGGAATTGTTTTATCATAAATATGGCAACATATTTTTTTCCA
Organism: Dryomyza anilis; assembly: GCA_951804985.1. NCBI lineage: Eukaryota > Metazoa > Arthropoda > Insecta > Diptera > Dryomyzidae > Dryomyza > Dryomyza anilis. Next base: position 68,327,151 of record OX638133.1, read on the forward strand.
TTATCAATTAACCGGTTATTAGCAAGTAATCGGTTGTTGAACATTCATTTATATTTATTTACACACGATTAACTGTATAGTAACTAGTTATTTTACCACTTGGACAATTTATAATATTTTCGCTCTATCTTCGACGTACGTGATGAAATAATAGTCTTCATAATTGTCTAAATAATCTTCACTGTTTTCAGTTCGGAGTTAATATAATAACAAAACATGAGCAAAAAAACTATAAGTAATGCAATGTCTGCTGAAAAAAGAAAATACGAGATTAGCGTTAGGCACTATGCGGACATTAACACTTTTGGCAAGCAGACATCTCAAAACAAAACAAATAAAAAGGAAATGGATGAACAACCTACTGATCCACTAAGCTATGAACCACCAACAAAAAAACATATTTGCGCTTCAAATGAAGGTAAGTACCAAGTAAGAGCAATTGATAACACATGGTGTCGTTATGACGTTGCTCCGTCAAGTATTAGAATAACTAGGTCTTGAAGACATTTGGCCCCATTGTTGATCTAAACGCCACCATCAATTAACGTTTATTTTATTCATTAAATTCCTATATAATGAAGCTGCTTAAAACTGAAAAGTCCTTGAAATCATTGTCTTATAGTATTACTTGATAATTGGAACCATAGATTTTTAATATTTCTGTCGTTCTGCTGAATATTTGAATTTAGTGTTTTTATGCCCGGGATCTAATCTTTTACCATTCAGTAGCATATTTCATTTGGTATATTTTTAAATTATCGTTTAATGAGTACCAAAGATATGCCGACCTCAGCAGTCCAGAGATTGCGCGCTGGACTAGCATTCCGAATGTGATATATTAACGCTCGGGGTGATATATTAACCAGGAAAACGTAGGGAATAGATTTCTCAGTACAATGTATATAGTCTGAGTGTTGGTGATCTTAGTAGATCTTCCAAATAAAAGAGATCCGAATGAAATTGGCTCTAAATGTATTCTGCTGCAGAGGAATCCATAATTTAGTTATAAATTTATGATTTCACTTCCTTATTGAAAACTATATGGAAAACTCACAGAGTTTAAATCTGGAATGGGGCTAACAATATCTTTTCACAGAAAAACTTCTTCTATACCGCGCTACCTCTCGGCAGTAAATGGCAAACCTACGAGAGTAAAACATTGCTTACCCCACCGTTCGTATTCGGCATTGATTAGTAGGTCTCACCTAAGTACTACTATAAGCAGAGTGAAACGATATTGGTATTTACAAAAACTTCGCACGAACGAAGCTGGACCCGTGCCAGTTAGTATACAATAAAATTTTTGAGGTACCACTACTTCAGACATTGCCATAGCAACATTAATACCCCTCTCTGCTAAAATATGAATATGCAGTACATGATATTATATATTATAAATCGAATGAAATTGGTTTTAAGATGTTATTAAGTGTTCCATTTTTGCTGTATTGTCCATTAAAATTTGGTTTTTATCCCAATGTATAATGGCCCAGCACGTCTATGTATATTTTATATAATTTATTTGTAAAATATTGTTATCAATAAATGAATAACTTTATAGCCATCATATGATAAAAACTACACAATAAAAATAATCCATTGTTCCATCCCATTCTTATAATTGAGCATGAATATAATTCATTTAATTTATAGAGTAGACTACATTAGTCTACATGATAAATAAACATAAATACTCCCTCAATAGACATTTTTTTTCTTCCAAAATTTATGAAAAAGGGTTTTCCTTCACTGTAATTATCAATATTTGAAATGAAATGTAGCAAATGCAGATTTAAATGCAGATGAGTGTGTACGTCATTACTATCGACTTGGACTTCAATTCGTAATTCTTTAAAATCTTATTCTTTTATACTCTAGTTTTATCATTTTTTTTTTTAATTGTTACTATTCAGATATTACTGGTTTGTTGAAAACTATTATTGCAAAGCAAGATAACCTACTTGAGCGAATAAATACGTTGGAAAATATTGTTGTCGAAAACGTAAGTACATAAAATAATTTAAATAACGTTCTAATTGGTTTTATATATTTTAAAATCTGAGGCAGACGTAAATTTTCACTAATATAACCTTCTACTTCAACAATAACCATTTTCGCACACTCAATACATTGGAAACTTAAATTTTGAATTTTAGACAATTACAAAAAATGAATTACTTGCTCAAAACAAAATAATAAGAGAAGGACTTATTATAAGCAAGCAGGTTTTGCGAGCTTCTAAACGACTACTGTTTGAAGATATGGATGAAATTGAGGTGGAGATTGCGGCTCGGTTCCCTTTAGGTACCATTGCAGATGTTATGGATGTTGAGGAACGTCTAAAAGATACAAAATTTTTCAATTCAATGGTACGTTTTTTTATTACAAAATATTTAATATTATATAATCTATTCTATATATTTATAGAAAATATATTTAAATAAGCTCAAAAGCGGCGATGCTTCAATAGATAAAATTTTTCGAAATCTAGTAACTGACAACGTCGTATGCGAGTTCAATTGGGATGGTCGGTGCAATAAAAGAGCATTGGCGAAGTTAGTACTATTTAATGAAATTTTGAGCGGTAATTTATATATTTGGTTAAACATTTGAATTGTTTTTAATAAGTATTGTTTTAATGTAGATGTTTTTCTAACCAAAGGAGTTAAAGAATTCCAAAAAGAAATAAGACGGTCTGTGGAATTATCACACAATCGCCACAAACAAAAAATGTTCCTGCAAAACAAAAATGTACCGAAGAATGTTTGTACAGAAAGAGATATTAAGGAAGCAATTAATGCTTGGCACCAATGATAAAGACAATGATAAAATGACAAAATTACATTTTACACAGTATGTATTTGAATATTATTACTCATTAAATGACAAATGTTAATAATCCATTATTTCTGTTTTTTATTTTAATATGATTTGCAACTCTTTTCCCATCTTTTTAATTGATAACGACTTTAGGGTAATATGGTGATTTCGAATCTGAAGTTTTTCTACGTCGTCTCTGGGTCACTCATAATTTGCAGTCAAGTATGAAAAATTAGTGTGTTTAAAGAAATTACAAAACATATTTTAATATCAAAAGATACATAATTGGTGAATGGTAGATGAAAAGATCAGTTTTCTACTAAAATCAAAATAAATTACCTTTTGTGTGTTTTATACACAGGATAATCTTTATCAGATCAGAACCTATGTGTCTTATAATGTGTGCAAAATATTAGACCTTCATATTTAGGCTTTCAGGAAAAATTGTTTTTTTTTTTAAATCGATCGGTTCGTGATCGACTTATTTGAATTCGCGTTTTGGCTTCGTTTTGGAGTTTTGGTCATATAAGTCTAACGTAGGGTACTCAAATTTTGTATATTTGTACCTATACATAAGTAGTTTCCACACCAAAATATCAGAACAATTGGCGAGTACAACTAGCGGACGAAACTAATTGAAAAAAAGTTACCCATTGAGACAATGCACATTGGAATAAGGTATCGTTTACATCAACTATAACAATACTATTGTTATTTTTACTCCGATTTTAGCTACTTTTGACGACGAAACCCCTATCTAATATAGTTAGATATATATATCATTTTTTACTTAAAAAATAGTTATATTAATATTGCGTGTTTTGGCTTGTGTGTGGAACCGAAACTAGAACTGGAACCATTACTGGGAACCGTATCTAAAATATTTATTTTATTTTTTATAGAACCGGAACTGAAACGGAAATAAAAAATAATTTATGAACTGGAACCATTTTTTATAGAACCGGAACTGGAACCGCAGAGAATAGAATTTCGGTTCTTAACACTGTCTAAAAACATTTAAAATTTTCAAATTTATATCAAAATAGTTCTTTATAAATTAAAATTTGTCTTGGCTGTTAAAATAACAATTAGGTTTAAAGTTTTTAAGTTTTTTTAAGTGGTGATATTTAAAAACGCTTTTCAAATAATGATTTATGTGTTAATTGTTTATAAAAGTCTTATACAAATATTTTAATTTCGTTATAAAATGTAATATTTATGTATCAATACACCCAGAAAAAAATTCCCTCAAATCCCATTAAAATTGGTCAATAGGACAATTATTGATTTAATAGTATACAAAAAATAAAAATTTTCATATAAACTCAATGGCAATGTCATGGTATTTTCTTGTATTTAATGGTATTTTCCGATTAAAATAATAATTTGTCCTATTGAATATTTTTAATAGTAAAAAACTATTATTTATATAGTATTTTTTTCTGGGTGTATGTAAAGAAATCTTCAAAAATGAAAAAATATCATGTTCATGTCTATATCTTTAAAACTAAACAAGATATTTTCTCAACTGAGTACTTTTTCTTTAGATCTTCTTGTAAGCTTCTATAAACTTTTTTTTTGATTTATTCATTCCCAAGAAACAAAACGTACCGTATACGTGCCGTTAACGGTACAGCAAATACGGGATCAGATTCCGTAAACGCACCGTATTACGGAGTCGAATACGGTACAGAGAACGGATAAAACGTGACATCGAAAACGGTGTTCGAAACCGTTTTTCATACAGTATCGACGCACCGTTAACGTACCGTATTTTTAAAATAAAACGGAGTGTACTTCGTAGACGACGAGTCGTTTCTGTGCCGTATACGTTCCGTATTATTGTTATAAAACGGAGTGGACTCCGTTGAGTGCATTAAAAACCATACCGTATACGGTACGTTTTCATGCCGTGTTTTTTAAAAAATACGGAATGTTATATTTTTCACATATTTTTGCAACTTTTTCATTTTTTTGAAATAAATAAAGTCAAATACATTATATTTTATAATTATTTTATTTAAAAGAAATGATTTTTTTTAAATATAAAAATTAATACAAAATCAACAAAAATATTAATAATAAAATTAAATAAAACATATATTTTAAAAAATCTTAAATTTTAATAATTAAAAATGTGTCCATTGAATTACTGATTTAGCTTCGACACCTTTAAATTTCTTGAAACAAACATCTGAAAATAAAGAAAAAAAATGTATATGATTAAGATGATAATGTGCATTTGAGACTTTATATTATACACAAAAATTTTTAATTTAACACCAAGTTAAAATGACCACGAAAACGACAAAGATTTTTATTGTGTGTAAAAAATTACCAAACGAATTAATTTGTAACTCAAATTACATTATAAAATTACCCCTTTTCCACATAAATAAAAAATTCCACTAATGGGAAATTTGCAAAAATAGTGGCAACTATGTGCACGAAAAGAAAAAGTCCTACAAACTGGCAACAATGATAACAAATGTCATGTTTACTTACATTTATTCTTATTAATTTGATGATAAATTGAATATTGTTCAGGGCGACGCCAGGTACCAACAAAAACAGCTCCATGTTCGAGCCGCAACAAGCCTCCGCCTCCGAATTCCAAGGGACCAAAAGTAGTGAAAGGCATTGGAAGAACTTGACCATAGACAAACTTGACGATGTTTTCAAGCCACAACTCGTCTTAACGGCATGCAGAGGAGACAGAAGCCCCAGGCTCAGAATGCGCTTTCAATCCGTGCTGAGCATATTCACAAATAATTTCCGTTGTTTCTCATGCCCATATTTCAACCCGAGCAACAATTTACTAGGCAGCTTAAATACTGCTAAGTTTCTGGTAGGATTTTGAAGAGTATATACTCGCCAGTAAAAACTAGTCAAAAACTGGTAGGAAACTGGTAGGAATTGTTACTTGGGAATGTCCAATCCAATCATGATTATCTATAGAAATTTAGATACCGTTTATTATTTCTTTTCGAATAAATATTAGCACTTACATTATTTGTTGTTAAGAGTCCACATTCACATCTACTTCATAGCTTTAAATATACGTACTAAACATTTTCATATTAAGGTCTGACAATCGTAATGAAAACGGCATAAAAACGGTATATGAGGCCCGTACTTTACGGAGTATAAACGATGCAAAAATGGTGTGCTCCGTAGCAAACGGAGTTCAAACGTATACCTCACTACGGAGAAAAAACGGCAGAAAAACGGTATGTTCGAAATACGGACTATATACGGTATATAAACGGAGTGGAATATTTTGGCATGCCGTAAATTTTCCGTTTTCATTCAAGTATCGACGGATCCGTCTTGTATATACCGTAAACGTACCGTTACAAACGGAATTCTGATTCAGTTTGTTTACGGAGCTACGTTAAAATGTTTCTTGGGTTGTAATTATAAAGCCTCCAAGGCCAAACAAATATAATAACTAGATATTTACAATGCAAGTAAAGTACTTAAAAACTAACATAACAATTTTATAAACATTAAAACTAATAATATCACTACAGACTTCTCTTCAAAATTTTAAGATAATATAACTCGTTTGAACAAATAGAAATTATTAAAAATAGGTCCATTAATCAACAGGAAATAAGAAAAATGCAAAAACTAAACAACAATAATCAAAACGAAAAATTAAATATAAAATAACGCAATAAGCTGCTAATGTATAGTTTATAATTAAAACATATATTTTTAAGAACAAAGCAACTTACATAATGTTCTTTATAGATAAATACTGTAAAATGTTGCATTTAAATACATTGAACGATTGCGAAAACTGTCTTAAATCAATTGGCAAGTTATTCCAATATCGGGAAGTTCTGATAACATATGATCGTTCAAACAAACCAAGGTTAATTTTTGGGTAAATAATTTGTGGGTTTCTAGAAGAATGGGAAAAAATAAAATATTTTGTAAGATATTCAGGCGTGTGGCGCTTCGTAATTTTATGGAAGAAAAGCAACAATCTCATCTTAATATAACTTCTAAACGGAAAACTTAGAAATCTCAAAATATGAGGAGATATACACCCAGAAAAAAATCATGTTAAATTGATAGTATTTCAATAGAAAAACAATAATTTATACCATTAAAATTGGTCAATAGGATGCGTCCCATTAATTCAGTAATATTGAAACTGTTAATACAATGTGTGGTTGTACCATAAATTTTATAATGTGATATTTTAATTACAATAAGAAAGATCTATACAAATTTAATGATACGTATTTTTAATTTTATTGTATAATCGAATTAAATTTTCCTAATAATTTATTAAAACAAAAATGTATTTTAGTTAATTTATTGTATATATTATTTTATTTAAATGTCGAAATTGATATTCGCTTTTACAACACACACATAAAAAGACACTTCTTGCTGCAAAAGGTTATAACACATTTAATGTTTGCTTTGGTTTCCAATAAATAATTGTAGTACTTGAGTCTGCAGTTATTTTTGAGTCCGTTGCCATAATAGAAGTTCGATGTATTATTTATTTTCTGTAATAAATAAAAATATAAATAAATATATAAATATAATTTATTTACATTAAATAGATTGAGTCCTTACCAATGTCGCGTTTAATAATGTAGATTGTTACAAAAAAATACATGCGACCATTTTGAGTAAACACGCAGAATGACGTACGAAACGAACATGTTTGTATTCGTTTTATGTTTTTTTTACACCACGTATATTATAGGAGGAAACCATTAAAACAACAGTATTTATTCTATGTAAAATAATAATATTGAAATATTTAAATTTATGGTAGTGAATTTTTCAAATACTATTGAATTAATTAGAAAACTTTTGATTTAAAAAGAAAAAACTATTAATTCATGAACCATAAGATCAATGGTCGTACCATAAAGTACTTAATGGTACATTTTCTTCTGAGTGTATGAACGCGAATTTTCACATTATATAAATAACGCATTCTATTAAATAAGAAAATAATTTTCTAAATGTTGTGATAGTGATAGTGAAAAAATCTCAATGCAGTAGGTTAATACAGAGAATAACAAAGCATGAACCATCCGTTGTTTTATGTGAAGTGGCAGATACAAATTTAAGTTATATAACTTCCTTAATTTGAAATTTTTTCTTGAACTAAGATTATTTATATGATAGTCAAAAGTAAGTTTATTATCAATATAAACACCTAAACATTTCATATTCTCTACAAAAGGTATATTAACATTATTAACTTTTATAGGGATATTTACATTAGCCGTCATAGGTTTGGTAAACATAACCGCTTTTGTTTTGCTTAAGTTTATATTCAAGCAATTTGAAAGCATCAAATTGCATATATTGGACATATTGTAATCATTCAAGGCTACAAACATATCCAAAAACTGATGATCTCCGGAGAATAAGATCTGTATATCATCAGCATAAATTAATGGTTGGCATACATTAATGTATGCCAACCAAATCCAAACACTCCACAAAATCGTTTATATAAAACATAAATAATATGGGACCCAAAACTGAACCCTGTGGAACACCACTTATGACATTTAATATTTCTGATGTAACGTTATTACAACTAACAAATTGTTTGCGATCGCTAAGGTATGAATTTATGAGGTTATATGAAATGCGTGAGAAATTTGTGTACAACTTTTGTATACACTCAGAAGAAAATGTACCATTAAGTACTTTATGGTACGACCATTGATCTTATGGTTCATGTATTAATAGTTTTTTTTTTTAAATCAAAAGTTTTTAATTAATTCAATAGGATTTGAAAAATTCACTACCATAAATTTAAATATTTCAATATAGTTATTTTAATTAAAATAAATACTGTTGTTTTAATGGCTTCCTCCTATAATAATAAACGTGGTATAAAAAAACATAAAACGAATACAAATATGTTTGTATTCTACGTCATTCTGCATTTTTACTCAAAATGGTCGCATGTATTTTTTTGTAATAATCTACATTATTAAACGCGACATTGGTAAGGACTCAATGTATTTAATCTAAATTATGGCAACGGTCTCAAAAATAACTGCAGACTCAAGTACTACAATCAATTATTGGAAGCCAAAGCAAACATTAAATGTTTTATAATATTTTGCAGCAAGAAGTGTCTTTTTATGTGTTTGTTGTAAAAGTGAATATCAATTTCGACATTTAAATAAAATAGATTATACAATAAATTAACTAAAATACATTTTTGTTTTAATAAATTATTAGGAAAATATAATTCTACTTTACCATAAAATTAATAATACGTATCATTGAATTTGAATAGATCTAGAAATAACTCAAAGTATTATCTCAGGAATCTAGATGTTAACAAACATATTTTATTTCTATAAAATCGAGAAATCTTTTATGAATATCCATTTTAAATTCCATCTGTGTGGCATATTTGCAATTAATTTATTGCTAAAATTGGAATCGTTCCAATCATGGTTGAAGTATATACAGGTTAAGTCACCTTTCAAAATTCAGGCGCCATTTACTTTTTTTTGAAAACTGTTTGAAAGTCTCAACATTTGTTTACGAAAAATTTAAAACAGAACATCAATGCTTTGTTTACAAATTCATAAAAAAATTGAAACTCAAAATTTGAAACTAAATAAATTTCAACATTTTAGCAATTTTCAAGCTGCCTATGGACTCCAGAAGAACATCGTAGTTAATAACAAAAGTGAAAAAGTGAATTTGTGGTGTGAAAGTTGAATAAATTAGCCAAATTAAAGTGCAAAAAACATAACCTTGAAATAAAGTTTAAATTGACAATTAAATGTTGTATTTTTTAAATTTTCTTATTGACATTCTTAGCATAGTGTATGCCAACTAACTGTCTAGATGAACTAACCTGTATATACTTCAACCATGGTTCCAATTTACTATTTCGTTAATATCTTCATTTTTAAATGATCACAATTGTATATAAAATTTAGGTCACTACATCCAGATATATCATTAAATTAATTGGCTTTACATAAGGACCTATGTTGGCTAACACGTTTTTAATGACGGATGACGGCTAAATCTATTTATTGCTGACTATTAAATGATTTTTTTTTCTTTTCATTGTATATGAGGAAACTTTCATTCATATTCACTTTTAAAATTTTGGATACCAGCTCATATAATTGTTTCGATTTAGTGCTTTATAAATTCTTAAATTTTCAAAAAAAAAAAATCGTAGTCCATAACTCGAAAAATATACGGAAATCAATAAAATCAAAAAAAGGCAAAAAATCATAAATTTGGATAAAAAATCAGGATTTTTTTTTGATTGTGTACTTGATGCGTTTCTAATTAGTTGCACCCTGAATTTTTTAATAGAATGAAAAACACCAGAATTTGAATACTTTTTCAACAAAAGTATTCGATATCGATACCCGTACAAATACCGAATACAAAGTATTGGGTACCCATAAAAAAGCCATCACTAAAAAAAAAGCAATATATAAAAAGCCATCCCAAACAATTCTTCCCATATAAAATAATGAACGTAAAAAATGGATGTTTGGACTAAATATAAAGGTAAGTTGTTACATACTTGTATATGTTCTTATTATATATGAATAAAATAAACAAATTCTTTTCATAGAATACCCTTATATGCTGGTAGAGTTTTTAGAAGGCAACCGACAAATTGAAGCTGTATTGACAATATGGACATTCTTCGAGAGGTCCACAAACAGCGTGCAAGCATTTTTTCCAGCACCACCATACACTAATGATTTGAAAGCGAAGTTAAAACGGATGCTCAAACAAAAGCGGCCATTCAGTGTGGAGTGGGATGCATCTGACATCAAACTACTTGCATGCGCTAGTAAGTTTATTCTCCTTAAAAATTAGTCGTTTAAAACAACAAAAAAAACTTCGAAGTTACAGCAATTGTAAAATATATGAAGTTAAAAATGTAAAGTAATGGTTGTTTTTTGTTAGTTCGAAATGGACATACGTCAATCTTTGTTCCAATCCCGAAGTAATTTGTCAATCCCGGGATTAATTCCGAATTATTGAAATTTATATTATAACTTTGTTTTCATGTTCGTAAACTTTTAACAATAGTTATAACTTTATAGCACAATGAGACTCGGAAATATGGTGAATTGAGAAAATCTTTTCATTATAACGCATATCAGATTCTGATAATCAAAATCTATCCCTGGTACTCAAGAAGTAAAGTTTATACATACAGCTTTGTGAAAAATAATAGCATTAGATATCCTTACATGATAACAATCACTTATCTTTATATGTATTGAAAAAAATAATGAAAATATGATGCAAATTTTAGAAATTAGTTTTAATTTATATGCAGATTATTTCATTGTCAAAGATACTAATTTTCTCCGGGATCAGGGAAACTCATAACAGCATATTATTTTTATTGAACGTTATCAAGTTGTGATTGTAATGAAACTATGTAAGTACTTATTGCCAACGAAATTTTACTCACGGGAATCCAAGTTTATATTTTAAAGTGTGTAGATTGATATTTATGGCTTCTAAACGTAAGAAAACTTGATTTAGTCAGATATAAGTATAAATTTAATGATAAAAAATCGAAAAAACCACCGAGCGGATCTATTAAGACCTGAATTTTTTTCCTCCAACTTATCATACAAATATCCTACATTTCATGCATGATTCTTATTTCTTTTAAATACTAAAACTTCATACGATGTTACAATGAGAAGTTAAGAGGAAGCATGAGGTCTGCTCTCAAAACATGGTATTTTTGAAAGGAAATAATATTGTGTATTCTTCTTTTTTTTTTTAAACACAAGTTTTACAGTTCGACATACCATGCAACATCATCTTCTTTTAGTTTTTGAATGAACAACATAATTCAAATTTAAAAATTTAAATTCATTTATTTCTGCTTAAGAATAACGATTTTTGTATTTATATATATTTTTTTTTACTCAAAAATAAAATAAATCACACAGCCCTAATATTAACAAATTATTTTAAATCTAAAATAATAAAAAATGTGCGATATCGGTGTTTTCAGATTCTTACACACAAGCTCTAAGTAAGCTTCAGTTGCTACGAAAAAGAGCATACGCTTTTACGCCCGTGGATGACGAGGATGAAGAACTTTCTTATGAAATTGAAAAAATTCAACAGGCAAGAGAAAAATGGGAAGATGCTACGTCGTCTTACGGAACAATTAATGACGAACGTAAACAACATATTTAAACTATTTTTAACATTTAAATTTTCTCACAAAATTTTAATAATTAATGAATAATAAATAAAAATAATATTAATTTTTAACAATTCTTAATAAAAATTTCAAGTTTTACTATTAATCATTATAAATTATATGAGAAATTTAAAATCAGTAATTGCCGATTTTGCAGCATAAGTTCAAAAAAGTATTATGCATAAAAATTAATAAAAATTCAAGAAAAAGACGATGAAAATTAATGCAATTTCATAAAATAATTTCTTGTTCTTATTCTGCAAAACTACCACAAAAGAACATTATCAAATTTTTCAAAGCACACTGTATTTATACTGTTTATAGATTCATACACACAAAATCACATAAAAGGTGCGTCTGCGACCGCTGATGATGAAGTGGAGAACTCGGAGGAGGAAGAACTTGTTTCTCAAATAGTTATAAAAAACCAACGGCCCAAGCGCAAATTGGAAAATGAGGATTCTGGACCAATTAACGTGGAACGTAAATAACAATAAAATTTTTCATCAAACATTTATATTTGCTCAATAAATTTTCAAAATTCTCATAAAGGTCCTATTCTGACACGAGTCACAACTTCAATTTGGTCAGAATTTTCACTATTTTGTATTAGGTCAAATTTAAATTTTCTGTGTTTATTGACGCAAAAGTTTCAATCAGTTGTTAATATTCGCTGTAATAGGACGGTTAATCAAAATAAAAAAAAATATATATGTATATTTGGTTATTTTTAAAATTTATTAATCCAATTTATTGCAGTACCCGATATAAAAGTACATAAAATACGCAAATATGAAAAGAAGACCACCCAACAGAACCGCATTAAGGCTCACGTACCATCATCTATTTTGCCGGATAAGGATCCACTTATATCAGTTCCTGTAACAGAAGGCCAAGAGGTGAACTCGACAAACGCCAGCACAGAAAAAACAGGTGAGGGAAGCAGGACTGGAAAAATCCGGACTTTTGGGCTATTTTCTAAATATTCTAAACATGAATTAATTTAAACTTTTTATAAAATATGAGCCTGTTCACAGTTTAGTCGTTTTCAAATAGTGTAAGCTTCTATTTTTCGAATTCCGACCAGAAGTTATACATTTGTCAAATCACAGCCACATTTTATGTTTCGTATGCAATTTTATATATGATCCAGAGCATAAGTCTTTGTAACTACTTTTAATATCATTTATTTTTAATAGCATTTAAATGTTTTGGTGACTTTTTTTAAGATTTATTATAAAATTATTTCATAATAATTAATTGCATATTTGTAATTTATTTAAGATAATTGGTACAATAATTGACTTATTGATTGGTATTAATTACTTTTTATTTGTAGATAACACAATTCAACTTATTAGCAGAATTGCTACAAACATTACTCACGAATTAAATGCAGCTGGAGTGGAAACGATAACACAAGGTAATATTATTTCTTTGTTTTACGTGTGCTAAATATACGTCTGTCCGTCTGTATGTATTTAGTACAGTTGTTAAAAATGGTTTAAATTGATATCTGATTTTATACTATTCTGTAATTTAAACTAAAAAAGTTCCTTAGTAACCATATAAATCTATATTTTTTTAATAAATGAAAACAACGAATCAAAATGCAAACAATTTACAAATCAAGTGACAAATCAATGAATTGCAAATGTTTAGAAAATATATTAGATTTTATTTAACATATTTTTTACAGATTGCGTAAAATCCATCCTGCAAGGTGTTAATGGAATTGTGGAATATCACGTTGCCAATATGCGTATGGAGCTGTGTCAAGATTTAGTTGAAATCAAAAATTCAATTAAAACAGGGATGCCAAATATTGAAAATTGTGGCAATTTGAAACACTTTTGCAACAAATACAACTTATCAATGCCATTTTCATCTAAAGATGAATTCGAAATATTTAATGATAAACTGAAAAATAGTGTATTTTTAAATGATTTTGTAAGTATTCTCAATGGGGATTGGAATCTTTACTTTAGGTGTTTTGATATCCGTTACCCTAATAGAATTCGATATGGTTTCAATCCTTGCCTCTTAGATTAATCAGTTTCATTATATATTTAAACAAAAATATGTATTTAAAATTTAGATTTTGTCGTTGTCCAGTTTGTATGGCAGTAATAGATCGTTGACCAAAAATTTGACTTGCATTATTCGTTCGATATTAACTCGAGACGTGGCGCTCACATACACGGCGAAAAAGAAGGTACGCGACAAGGATGTTTTTTCGCTATGTCGTTTTGCGCAGTGCATTTCAGGTAATTTATACACAACTAATTTCAACTGAAAAGCTTTACACTTTTACATTGTTTCATTTAGATTTTATTCGAACTAATAATGATGGTCTGGGCACATTACCGTGGCAAATCAAATTTGAACGAGCATTATCAACAGTACTCACCAATTCCAAAGATTGGGATGGTATGCGTAAAAAAAAATTTAAATATGAAGCGTAGTCGACATTAACGCAATACTTTTTTGAATTAAATATTTTTATTTCAAAGAAATGTTTCTGTAGATATATTTGTATTTTTTTAACTTGAAATAATTTAAAATATAAAATATACCCTGTATATTATATACACGAAGTTCCTGACTCAGCGGATTCACAATTCGGTCATTGACAGCATCACAACGAAATTTCAAACACCTATCGGCAGGGACGATACATGGAGTCAAATTGCCGCTATGTGTCGTTATATTCTGTATTTAATCTAAATTTAAGGCTTTAGAATCTGTTTTGTTAAAATCAAATTGCTTGATTGATCTGAAGCAAACATGGCCAACAAAAATCGAATTTTTGGTAGCATAAAAAACTCCCTTTGTGGTAAGTCACACAAAAATTACTAAATATTGGACTCTATCGATGAGAGAGAAAAGTTCTCCGTAAAAATCTATCTGCTTTGCTAACGAATATCGGAGCAGGATAAACCATACTCAAGGGTATCAAAATTCATTCACTTCGCAGAAGGTACTTGGGTCGAGACTCGAAGGTAGACAGTGTAGAAGAGGACGTCAAATTCTGAGTTGGCTTTTTGTCAGTGGCAAACAATATATATATATATATATATATATATATATATATATATATATATATATATCAAAATTCATTCACTTCGCAGAAGGTACTTGGGTCGAGACTCGAAGGTAGACAGTGTAGAAGAGGACGTCAAATTCTGAGTTGGCTTTTTGTCAGTGGCAAACAATATATATATATAAATATATATATATATATATATATATATATATATATATATATATATATATATTCGACCAATGCGTTCTTATTGTCGTCCAAAATTATATATTATATATTTATATATATATATATATATATATTCGACCATTGCGTTCTTATTGTCGTACAAATTTTTTTTTAACAAATGTCGGATATATATATTTTTAAATTCCGAATAGACGTCAAAACGGCTGAACCGAATTGAATAAATTTTTAAACTCACCACACCAAAATTGCCCACTTTAAAACTCACCACGATAAAATTCACCATACAAAAACTCACCACACTAAAACTCATCACTAAAATTCACCACACTAAAATTGATCACACTAAAACTCACCACACTAAAACTCACCACAATAAAATTCACCACACAAAAATTCACCACACTAAAACTCACGACAATAAAATTCTCACATTAAACTTCACCACACTAAAACTCACGAAATCTACACTCACCACACCGAAACTCACCACACTAAAACTCACCACACTAAAACATCTACTGTGAAAAATTCTACGGAAATTCTACAGGGAACAATTCTACCCAGATGAATTCTACCGGGAAGAATCCTACGGGAAAGCGTTCTATGGGGAAAAATTTTACGGGGAATATTTCTACTGGGAAAAATTCTACGGCGAAATGTTCTACGGGGAAGAATTTTAAGGGGAAGCGCAGTCTGAGAAAAAATTGTCTTTGAGAAAAGTTGTTATGGCGGTGAATTATTATTTGGTTACTACATTTATAAAACCAATAAAAAACTTCAACAACTAAGCACGGGTCCCTTTTATAAATAATAAAAATGTTTTTTATATTAATAAAATCGCTCCATATCTTTGAATTCACAAAATCTTGGCACGAGTCGTTCACGGGTCCAGCTAGTATAAAATATTTAGATAAATACACCCAGAAAAAAATACATAATAAAATTAAAATAAATAATAGTTTTTTCATTTCATTTATATGTTCTATATTTGTTCTATATTTTTACTATTAAAAATAGTCAATAAGATAAATTATTATTTTTATCGGAAAATACTAGATAATACCATGACATTGCCATTGAGTTTATATGAAAAGATTTATTTTTTGTATACTATTTTAATGGGATTTGGGTTATTTTTTTTCTGGGAGTATAAAATGTTTAGATTGATATAAATATGTTGCTTTAGTTTAAATGACCGATAATAATAATAATCACATTCTTACTAAATAAAACAATAATATTCAAAATATCTATTTTTTTTTTTAAGCAAAGCACAGTGTTGATCGTAGGAAAGGTAGGGTTAGAGGAAGGGAGGAAAGATGAGATTTGTTTTGAATTTGCTAATATCAAAAATGTCGGGAAAAACAGACGTAGGGAGATTGTTCCACAAATCGTGCGACTGAAGAACGAATTCTCTCTATAATGCGTGGTTCTGTTGAGAGCCGAGTGGACTACGAAGGGGTGGGCTTTGTCCGATGCCCGAGTAGAACGAGAGAACACACGACCTGGTGGAATCAGGCCATGTATCTCCCTCGAACACTTACCATTATAATACCTATAAAACAGGCTTACACACCCAACGGTCCTTCGGTGCTCAAGAGAGCCAATAGAGGATGAAATATTTTCATCCCCTATTAAATATATTGCACGTGGTTGGATTCGGTCCAGGAACTCCAAAGAAGATTAAGAAGCCTCTGCCCATATGTACGAGTTGTATTCCATCTTAGGCCGAATATAGGTAGCGTAAGTCAGCAGGAATGAAGTATGTTTTACACCGTTTTAAAAAACCGAGGCACTTGGCCGCTTCTTTCAACACATCAAATATGTGATCATTCCATCGGAGCTCACACTGAATTGATATGCCCAGAACGTCAAGAGCAGCTGACTGCGCAATATCCACAGCACCCATATTGAGTGGAGGGAGGGGTGAATCCATTCGTTTGTGAGATAACAGACAACATTGGGTCTTGCTTGCATTGAAATCAACTCTATTTGCAAGACCCCACTCGGAGATTGATTTAAGGTCATTGTTGAGTGTGTCATTCATAGTGCGTCTTTTACTCTCAATCTCCAAAGAGTTTGGACGCTTGTTGAACGAATATGAATGACAAATGTTACTGTCATCTGCAAAGGAATGAATTGGGTTCTGGGTCATTGATGAATACCAGAAATAGGGACGGGGATAGGACGGAACCCTGCGGAACTCGAGAAAGTGGAAGTTAATTACGCTTTCCATTACCTTGGAGAGCGCAGAGCATATTGCAATGGGTCGGTAATTGGCAGGGTTCGTAGCCTCGCCCTTTTTCGGAACTGGCTGGTCATTGGCAACCTTCCAACAAGATGGAAAAACTCCTGTCGTGTAGGAGATGTTGAATAGGTTACGCAACGGACAAACCAGCGTTGACGCGCACTTCTTCAACACATGGGCAGATATGCCATCTGGCCCAGAGGCTTTGTTTAGATGGTATGCATACCTAATAAAATAATATTTTGTACCATTAAAGCCGCGGCATTTATGTCTCTGTCTGCGAAACACAATTTCCAATTAAAGTTGCGAAAAAAATCATTTAACGCAACCCAAGTGCATGATGTGTGCTTGGATTTTGAATTTAACCCAAATTGTATTAAAATCGTTATCCGACACACTATGTTGTTGCTGCAGTTGATACACAGCCTCATCCGAAAAAATAGAGCGAGACCCCTATGGGCAGAAAATAATGGCACTAGTGATACCCAGGTATTTGAAAATCCAGTGGATCTGCATATTCACTAACCTGGGTCTCACCCAGAGCCATTATTTGTGGTCTATTAATGGACACATAGTCATATATAGAGAAGAAAGGGAAGGGATGGAAGGAATACGAAACAAACCTGTGCAAGTGCAGCAAAGAGCATAGAAAAGCCCTTTGCGTTGGCAGTGCAAAAAAAACGTTGAGTGCAGCAACTGAGCAGGCAGCGCGAAACGGGATCTATAGTGTTGTTGTTGTTTGTTATTTTATTGTTCTATTTATTTGGTTGGTGTTTATTGAAATGTAATTTTGTTTTTATGTAAGTTTAATTTAATTTGTGTTTTTATGTTGGGCGGGCACACTAAAGACAATTAGACTTAACAGCGACGGACCGAGCACATTTAAAAGACATGAAGACGACACGTCCGTCCCTCATGGCAGCATTGACACAACGGCAAAATGTTATACAGCAGTATTGTAGAATTGTATCATATTTCGTGAACACACTTATTTCATATTTGTGTAGTATGGTAGTTTTCAGTTTGATGTACCAAAAACAGATGTTTTTGTTTCATTCATAATTTATATTTATTGCTTATTGGCCATATACCATATATAAGTACACACATAGAAAATTATTGTTGAAATTTGAAAAAAATATTATCAATTTATTAAAATCTTCAAACGACAATATTATTTTTAATTTTGAAAGTAAAAAGAAAGTTTTATTTTGACATTTGATGTTTCTATTTTTGAAATATTCAAATTTATCGCGCGTTGTTGAGTGGACTAAAAATGTCCAATAATTTGAATCGCGACGACTAAATCGTGTAGTTGAGGCGTGTAGTCGGGTGACAACTTTAATCTGCATTCAGTACCCAGAGATTGCTCTTAATGGTGTTTTAAACATACGGACATACGTTCGGCACTGTTTTCGGTCGGCACTGCCATGTTCGTCATTAAGCCCTACTCATTATTCAACGAGATGCACGGTACGGTTTCACAACTCATTTGCGTTCCAACACCGGCGTAAAGGTTCTCCCACTGTTCGTGTTCGACTATTGGGTAGTGATACCCGGTGACACATGTGAGTCAGTCAATGTGTAAACTTTATGGGCTTAAGGGTTTTTTCTTTCCGATGTCGAATTGTGTCAAACATTATTAATCGTATGAAGTTATAAAATAAAAATGCATTTTAAATTGTAAAAGGGTGTTTGTATTTATTTCATTTTTGTTGCCTTTTCAATTTTAAATTAAAAATGTCATTAAAAGCAAAAACAAAACTAACAATAAAATTATTGAAAGTTTACATTTTATTGTCAATACTTGTTTGATAATTTTATTGTTGTATCCGACAATAATTTGAAAATAATATTTGTGGATCCATTTTAACATAAAATATTTTTAAATGATTTATATTTAAATGATTGATCGAATCCGATTCGACAATAATTTTCTATGTGTGTATGCCTTTTGTTACTTATTTTTAATTCAATATCTCATATCAATTTATTAAAATTAAAACAACCCAATATGCCATTGCACTTAATATTAACTTGCGAATGCTTTGAAATAAATCATTACTTTCAAATCGTAGAGTTGAGGTTAAAGTTTGAAACACCTTTAACCTAAATTTAAGAATCATAGCTTTTTCAATAAAAACTGGTAGCTTAACCTTAACTTGAAAATTCCCTTATTTTCTAATCAATATTAACACTAAAGGTCCATTCATATCAGACAGCACGTTGCGTATCATGCACGTAGCGTATCATGCACGTTCATGCAAATGCGTTTATATCAGCATCATGCAAACCGGCAACACTTTCATTTATTGTCAAAATAATAAAATATATATATAACAATAAATGAATTTATTAATTAAAATAAAAACGCTATCAAATCGTGTTGACGAATAGTTTATCGGGCGATTTAACATCGGTAATGGGCATCAGGTCGCTTTACTGAAAGCACCGTTTTAACGTTTGGCTAACAAAGCCAGAAACTTCCCAGTTCTTGATATACGTGCCACCGTCTACGCGCAGAAAAGATCAAGCTGATGGAGGCGCTGGAAGTCGTCAAGGAGCCATGCATCCTTCAGCGCTATATCAATTTGACCTGGAACGTGCGAGCCCAATACTTCTGCAGAACATTTCACAGAATCACGTCGGCCAGAGCTTGATCTGGGACCATGTGCGCGAGAATTGGCCGCGTCTAGTCGAACGCTTCGGTATCAACGAACGCTACTTAAGTAGGGGAAATCAATCGTACCAATTTGTACGCTTGATTTCCCCAATCACTATGCGTTTTGCGTCGCAGACCACACTCGAGGAGGTGGAGACGTTCTTCGCCAAGTAACGAGATGCTGGTGCCGACACTGCTGCACGCAAGCAGTCAAGACCGTCAAGTACAATATCGAGTGGCTGGCGCAGAACAAGAACAAAGTGTGCAGCTGGTTGGCGGCGCAGACTGAGACAGAGTAGACGACTGTAGAGCCCGCTCTGCAAGGCGTTTAAATAAATATTCTAAACTTTATAAAATATTTTCATTTCCCCATCACACATTATTCAATTATAACAAAAATATAGAACTGTAAAAGATTGCAAAACAGATAAATTAAATTATGAATAATCTATAGGTTACTCATTTCTTTCAGAAGATAAAGTTGTACTTCGCAAGCATTTCCTGTGAGCCAGCAGAAAGTTTTGGCATCCCCTCAAGTGGAGCAGCATGCTCAAGAAGTACAAAAAGCTCAAAACTTTTAATGAACATTTATTACGCATTTGCGTCTCGTTATAAATGTCACATGTCGCAGCATCGCGGAGTTTATTCTTTCTAGTAGAAATTAATATGCATCCTCTCATGCTACTGCAATTTCTTATGCAGCATCCCTAAACAAGTTATTAAAAGATAAGGGCACAATTATTAAAGTTAGGGCACAATTTTTAAAGTTAAATAAAATTCAAATTTAAATTTGATTTAAACTTTTGACGTTAAATAAAAAAGGGTAGTCCTGTTAAAATAAATAATTAAAAAATATTACAATATCACTACAATCTCAAAATTTTGTAATAAAAACAAGAAAAAGCAGTAAATATTTTATATTTCTACAACAATGCATGCGGCAGGCTCCTGCATAATATTTTGCATGATACGATACGTGCATGAACGGACCCAAAACACATGATGTGAACACTCTCATATAAAATGTTCTGGAGAATATTTGTCGTGCATGAAGTCTTTGGTGCATGATACGCTACGTGCATGATACGCAACGTGCTGTCTGATATGAATGGACCTTAAATCGTAAACTGTTTTCAACGTTAACTTCAAATCAAAATTTAGCCTAATTTTCAAATTGATATTCATCGCAACTGCTCCGTTTCGTGAATAACCTTAATAGCTATCATATTCTAGGATTTTTATTACGTTTTATTTAATTATACTTTTAATTGATTTCTTAAGAGATTTTTTAATACATTATGCTTGAAAAACTATTATATTCAAGTTAAATTCACGTGAAGCTTTTAAAGCAAGTACCCTATTATTTTTGCTATATTTTAATGCCACTGTTGCCACTTCGATTGGTTATTTATCAGCCTGATATTATTTTAAAAGGTGGCACATCTTGCACATGCAATTTTATCAATTGAAAATAAAAAATTCAAGTGGTTGTAATCCGAATCCAGGTTAATGGCATCACACACATTTAATCAAAAGAAGTTCGTGCCTACACCACCTGAGAAGGGAAGTTTTCCGCTCGACCACGAGAGTCTTTGTAAAAAGTATTATTTGTTGTACATGAGCTGTCTTACCAAAAACAACGACAACAATTCGCAGTGTCGCCAGGAAGCCAAAGAGTACTTGGGCTGCCGCATGAACAATCAGTTGATGGACAAAGTTCAGTGGTCTAAACTGGGTTTCGAGGACGATCTCGAGTCTGGAATCAAAGAATCGCAAAACAAATCATCACACGCACAGAGTTAATCGTTATTAGAAGGATCACATATATTGTATAAGTTATTGTTGTTGAAATTATTATGAAACCGCAGAGAAATATTATCATTGCCTGCACTGGCAGCGTAGCAACTATAAAACTTCCGCTACTGCTAAGGGAACTACAGCAACAAGATGTGCCTTTTCAGTTTAATGTAAGTTTTGGACTTGCCTAAATTTACTGTGTTTTAACAAATACTATAATAAAAAAAGAGCCAAATATCCGAAGAATTTTAATATCAATCCTTAGATTTTTCTCGAATAAATTCTTTAATTAGTAGTGTTTCAGCACCATAAAGAGATGCACATTGAAGCCAAGAACTCCATCTATAAGCGCATGTGTGTCTAAAACAGAACACTTAAATAATATGGAATTTCCAAATTAGCAAATGATTTGCGGATATTTTTTTCTTTTTGTGATCCGATTATTATAAAGGTTTCATAGATATAAACGTCCACGACAATTAAAATTACGTCGAACCCCACAAAATTTAAATCAGCGACTACAAAGAACCGATTCTGGAACGGCAGCCTCAACAACATTTGAGTGTTTTGTCTACTTGAATTCAGCGCCACAATGTTATAACTTCAAATATTTCAAAATTCAATAAATTTTCGAGTCGAAGTCGTTACAATTTTCGTTACAATATCACTTAATTTTTTATTTGTTGTAATAGAAATGAACTGAAATCTACGTATTAAAAAAAAACTAAAGTTTTTGTTTTATTCTTCAGGTTTTTATTGTTCATTTTGAAACCAAAAACTTTCCACAAATTTAACTAATTTATGTATTGAATTTTATTTATATAAATGATTATTTATATAAATTATATTTTTATCTGTTTTCGTTTTCGAATATCTTAGTTTTCTCCAATCTTTGAATTCATAACAATTGTCTTTTTTCCTGTTGAAATGCATTCCACGAAAGACAAATCGAAACTTTTTATAGTACTGCTTTCAATTTGGTGTCGATATTTCAGTATTTACAAACATATAAAAGGAATAGTTATGCTGTAAACTATTAACCCTAAAGAAATAAAAAAGAACAGAGTTCTGTCGGCCAAAGTGGTCTGATAAATAATAATAGCTTCGCGCTACAGCATAAATAAAGTCTACATTAGTTCAGTGGTTACAGAGTTATAAAAATTAGCGCGTGATGAAATTCGGAACTTTTTAGGTCTATGTTAAACGAATTCATATTTATCCAGATCTGATCGAGGAGACATAGATAGGAAAGTTATTAATTAGAAATATATTTTTAGATAAAAGTGGTTATAACCGAGTACGCCAAACATTTTTTTGAGTTGACTGCTATTCCGGCAGATGTGCAAGTTCTGGACAATCGTGATGAGTGGATTGCTTGGAATAAGCGTGGCGATCCTGTTGTGCATATTGATCTCGGCAAATGGGCTGACATAGTCGTCATTGCTCCGTTAAGCGCAAATTCCTTGGCGAAAATTGCGAGTGTCAGTATTTTATTACTTTACTTTGATGAATAGTTTATTTTGTGTTTCCTTCGATAGGGAATTTGCGACAATTTGATGCTGTGTATTGTTCGTGCCTGGGATATAGAGAAGCCACTTCTCTTCTGTCCTGCTATGAACACACGTATGTACGATCATCCGATAACGCGGGAGCATATTGATAAATTAAAAAGTTGGGGTTACCGTGAAATACCTTGCATATCCAAAACGCTGATGTGTGGCGATACTGGCAATGGTGCAATGGCTGAAGTGCAGACAATTGTTGATCATGTGTTAGAGTCATTAGGAAATTCATAATTTATTTTCACAATTAATTTAAATTCTTGTATACTTAGATAATTACAAAATCAGTAATTAATAAATAATCTACTATTTTGATTGTGGTTTCATTATTTTTTTTAATTCCGGACCAAGTTATATTATTTTTATTAGAATTGTTCAATGCTTTAACTTGATTATCAAAATAAAATTGTTATTTAAAGGATTATTTAAATGTACATAAATAAAAAAATTAATTCTTTCGGAAAATAAATGTGTAATTAATAAAATTATCACTGATCACTTGACTGAAATTTTGACCAGGATACTATGGAGTTCGGAGGTTTACATAGGCTTTTTTGGGTGTGATTTGACAATTCAGCATGGTACCTAGTTGGATATAACTCAGCACTTACACCAGCTACGAACATGAAGCAAAATACTCGCATTCAATAAAAATATTACCTCATCGAAAACACAAAAATAAAAGCTATAACACCAAAACAAAATCAAAAACTAATGCAAAAAAAAAGAATAAAACGATAAACTAAAACAAACAAAAAGCAGAATCAAAAGAAAAAAAAAATGAAAAAGACAAAAGCAAAAACAAGAGCAAAAAAAAAATAGTAAAAACAAAGGCAGTCTTACCTCAAAAACAAAAATAGAAACACAAATAAAAATCAAAAGAATAGCAAAAGCAAATCAAAAATGGGAAAATCAAAAAGGCTAAAAATAAGTAAAAACAAAGGCAAAAAGAAACAAAAACAAATGAACAGCCATGCTAAAAAAACGTAAAATAAAAAATATTTTTAAAATAAAATGTTTAGGTTTTCAATAGGTCATATCATGATACAAATATTTACAGGTACGATCACTCTGACATTAGGCAAGTTTTTTTGACAAATTTTGAAATATTTTGTTTTGATTCAAATTCAAATTTTCCAAAATTGAAATTTATGTTCAAAGAAAATATGAAAAATATTTTTCAGATTTTGTTTTGATTATAAACATTTTTGTGAACATTTTTAAGTTATATCAAAGCATGCCTTGATAATTATTTTTCATTTCTATAGAATTTTATATTAGTTTTTTTCAATTGTCGATTTTGTTTTGCTTTTAAATCTAAACTTCAAAAAACTTGCCTAGTGTCAGCTAAAGTAAACATTGGAAAAAAATGAGAGAATGATCGTACCTGTATATATTTGTATCATGGGTCATATCGTCGTTGTAGAACGAAAAGTCACCAACTACATTTTTATGAAATACTTAATTTTCGAGTTTGTTGATTAATATTATAAAAAGTAATTGACGCATTTTTAAAGTTTAGAAATCAACTAATAGATTTACATCATGTGGTAAAAAAATGGAGATCATCGATTAAAAATTGACAGATTTACCAAGATTTTTGTAAATGAATATTTGGGATTTTTAAATTTCGTGATTTTTCTTAGGTTTACGGGACATTTGAGCCTAAATGCATTGTTACTTTTTAGCGTTTACCTTACAGCATCGCTGGCAGGACTTTGTTCATCGGCGAAGAAGTCTCAAGTCGTTGTACAATTTTGTCGTCGAAGGCTATATAAGACGAAAACGATATATTAAAAGGATACTGCTTTAATTCTAAAATAAATAAAAAAAAAACATTTCATTTCTTGTACATTAATTTAATAACAATCCCAGCCAACGCAAGAACTCCGAAAAGATTGTTTTCACAATCTTTTGTCTGAGCCTGAGCGCTCATATTTCATTCAGAAAAGAGTCTTGAAATATACATTTTCTTTTGTAGTTGAGTATTTATTAAAAACTGAATGAACAATATAAAAGTATTGAGAACATAACAAAACATATCTGTGATCAGAAAATTACAAATAATATTAAGTGTTTAATGATACAGTGATAACTATAATATAACAAACAATAATCATATTCAACATTTTCTGATAAAAATGCGTCATTCAGACCTGAGCATAGGTAGAAGGCTCTTTTTTGAGTATTGTAGCGGAGCCTAAAAACAATCTAGCAAATGAGCCTAAAAGTAAGCTAATAATGCTCTCGTAGCTGAATCTTACAAGATTAATTTTTTTTATTTAAAAATGCTTCTGAAAATGCTCTGAAATGAATGAATTTGGAAAATTGCTCTTCTTTTTTGCAATAAAAACGTGCAAATAAATTGATAAGTTTTTAATATTACAATTCAACAGATATCAAATATAAAAATACAATTAACATAAAAAACAATTTCGCATAACTCGATGGAACCGCGATGAACCTCCAGCTTGGTATGTATATTTATTTCACACTAGAATAGCAGCAACTGTGGAATGTGTATATCTACGCTATGCTGCATTGTCGCAATGCTGTTCACAGCTTGCTGACCGAGATCCTGAAATGTCCATGTCTTTAGTGGCAGCATACAGTAATGGAGAAACAATCGAAAATATGACTTTTCAGCCGTTCAGACGTAACAGATCGTCGGTTATTGTGCTCCTGATAGGTGGATGTTGTGCAGTGGAAATTGCAAATTAATCATCGTCTGTGAGGAGTAAGCGTGGTAGAGTAAACTGTAAATTTACTTGATTAAAAAAATATATATCAGAACAATAGTTCTAAAACACTTGTGAAATAAAATCAAAACATTCAAGTAAGATTCAAGATACTAGAGCCTGAGTGTAACTTGAACTCTGACGTTAGCTGGGATTACTCAACTATACTCCTCAACTATATTCATATTTGTATGATGTTTCATTAATGTTTGCTATACGTAATCGTAAATTTGAAATATGTTTGTCTGAAAACAAATATTTTCTATCACATGTTTATAATTTCAATCCAAGGAAATATTATTTTCACTATTGTTAATAAAATGTAATATTTGAGTTGATACTTTTTTACATCATTGGATTTACTTAAATGTGAATAAATCTAACGTAAGGAAAAGTACTCCATTTTTCTTTTATATTAGCCAAATTTCAAGAGAGACTAATAGTTTTTCTGCAAATGTCCCGTAACTCAGGATGTTTTCTATTATTCAACTGTATTATCTCAATTTTCATTGGTTTGGCATATATGTCATATTTAAATAATACACTAAGAAAACAAGATGTTTATGAAAGTCTTGCTGCAACTATCTGTTTAAATTTACGCCTTGTAGGAAATATTAAAACATCCCATAAGTTTCAATAAAGTTGCAGCAAAACTATTAATATTTTTTAAATATGACTTATACGCAGATAGTTACGAGATCTTTGCCACAACAGCAATGAAAATTCAGATATTTACAGTTGACTGATAGCAAACATCCTGAGTTCTTGGACATTTGCAGAAAAACTGTTGTTATTTTGACATTTGACTACTATAAAAAAGGAAAATGGCGTACTTTTTCTTTATGCTCGATTTATCCACAGCAATTAAGTAAATCAAATGGTATCAAAAAGTGTTAACTCAAACATTAAATTTTAATGGTAAATGAGAAAATAAAATTTCCTGGGATGAAAATTATCAACATGTGATGGAAAATATCTCTTTTCAGAGTTTACTTTGATATCAGCATCGCCGGTTGAACTTGGTTCTTCCGCGAAGTAGTCTTAATAACCAAGATACTATTTTAATTCTAGAATAAATAAAAAATCATTTGATCCTTTTATTCAACATAAATTACTCCGCGAACCCTGCTACTTTTTGTTACTGTAATATAAATCGAAAAAGTAAAATTTCACTAACCAATTTTCTACACCCAAAAAAAAATCTTGTACAATTCCAAAAAAAGTGTCTTTTATATAACAAGAAATCTTGTTAATTTACATCCAATGAGATATCTAGTTAATACAAAAACAGTAGTATTGTAAAACTTCAAGATATTTTAAATTGACGCACAACAAAGTGTTGTTAATATCAAGGAACATTATGTTACATACACGGATAGAAAAGATTTGTTTAAATATGTTTGAATGTAATTAAAAAGTAATACAAAATTACCATACATGTATTAGGAATGAAGTGTAATTATATTATAATCGAAATTAAATTTATTTTTGTTCACGTGTAAACATTATTATATTGTCCAGCAGAATCTGTCAAATTTACCATAAATATGTTACAATACCAACATAAAATTTTAATTGCATTTGAATAAACTGTTTCTTGGCAATTTACTTTGTTAAAACTATGTTTCGAAACACAGAAAATGCTAAGCAAATCTAAATACAACGTATGTTCGCAACGCTCGTCTAAATTCGATAATTTATCGACTGACGAAGTTGGCAACGTTGTGCAGCATTTTCTACCTACGCCATCTTTTGCCATCGTTTGAACATATTGATGTTTAAAAACAAACAAAGAAAGGAATTGGGTTTAATTAAATGTATTCTTCCAACATTTTTCTTGTATACGAAGTTGGCACTCGTTTAGCAGATTATCAGAATCTGTCTTTTCTTTTTTAATCGTTACCTGTGTTTATCTTCAAATGTTCTGATTTATTGTTTACTTTTTATTTAATTATTTTTCCATGTGACAGCGTCACATTCTTAATAAATCTATTTTTATTAACAAGAAAAATATCTCGGCATTATTAATGATGTTGTAACTCAACAAGACTACATGTGTTTCAATTAATAAGAATCTTGTTGCAACAACAGGAATGTTTTTATAACACAAATATTTTTGAAGATAAATTTAACAAAGCTGATCTTGTTAATAGTACAACAATTTTTTTTGGGTATATAATAAATATATAAAGAAATTTAGGTCAATAATTAAAATGAAATTTAAAAAATTGATTTCTGACATCTATGGTCAAACGTAGTTTTGAATAAAATTAAAAGCGCGCAGAAAAAGTCCTTATGTTAATTCCAAGTTAGAAATTTTGACATTGTTACAAAATTTTTAGAAAAAAAAGTGTTTATCTTATATGGAAGAACACCTCTCCAAATGTATTTAGAAATAATAGAACTAATTTTGAAAAACATTTGAACAAAATCATAATTGGCGTTTTAACCGAAATTCGAGTTCGAATACTTTATTATATTTTAATAATTATAAACTGATTTTGAAAAAATGAATGAAAACCAGAATCAAATACTACGTTTAATACTATATTCGAAATAACCTCAAAAGGAAAAGTGTGTGTTTTTTAAAGCATCACAATTTAGTTAAATTTTCGAATTTCGAAAAAAAAAGTAAAGTTATATTTTTCTTAAACAAATACAAAGCTATTGACCAAGTTTCATTAAAATCAATGAGAAAACATTATTTAATTTAATTAAAAAAAACTTCCATGCGCACGTTTTT
Source organism: Dryomyza anilis (assembly GCA_951804985.1). NCBI lineage: Eukaryota > Metazoa > Arthropoda > Insecta > Diptera > Dryomyzidae > Dryomyza > Dryomyza anilis. Next base: position 68,356,182 of record OX638133.1, read on the forward strand.
GCTAATTTTTTTCCCAACGTGTGCCATCGACAATGTGAAGCAGGCTGCCTTGCTATTCGTAAAATCTGCCGTGTGGCAGCTGTTCTGTAAATTTAAAAAAATAATTGTCTGTCAACAACTGGCTTCCGATATTCTGCCGGAAACCTGTTACCAGGCAGCCTATTTGAAATAGAATTCCAAAAACATTTCATAAATCTGCGTGGAATGTACACATTTTTTGAGCATGCCAGTAAACTGAGATTTTGTCTAAAATATGTCGATTGGTATAGACGAAAATTCACCCGATCGACAATCCACCAATTCAAGTCCATTTTCAATTTCAGAGAGCGAGGGCATATAAGGAATCTATATTTGAAGTTTGATTGATCTAGCTCTTCTAGATTCCTGTATTCGTGATTTCAACAGACATACGATATAGTTATCGCGTCTCAGAAGTGCTGCTCAAGAAGTAAGAAGTTGTAGAAGTAAAAGTCACCAACTACATTTTCAAAATGCCAGTTATTCATTTACATAAATCGTTATATATCTGCCAATTTCTGATCGATGAGTTTTTTTTTACCAACAAAGTTGAAATTTAAGATTTTCATAAAAATGTATTTGGTGACTTTTAGTTTTACAACGACGATATATACTTTCCGTACCGAATATGCCTCCTTCTGGGTGTAACAAACGTCGTACCAAACTGAATAAACCCTTTTACTCTTACTGTAGGGTTTATATAAAAAGTGTTTACATTACTAAGATCTTGAGTAGGTATATATATACCTTTAAATAAAATATATTTGCAATGATTTGTAATTTTATCATATCGTATTTATTGAATAATCGTTTGTAGTGAGTGCATCTAAGAGCAAATTTCATCTCTTTTTGTTGTTGTTGTTTTATTTATATTTTCTACCAACAGTAAGTGATTCGTTTTTATTTTTTATATTTTTTTTAAGTATAAGATAAATGTATGTATGTAGATGTGTGTTAATACAAATGATTACATAAATTAGCATAACAAATTTATAGTATAGTACACCTAATCGATAAAAAATGATAATAAAAAAATAATTTACAAATTTCACTTTATATATTATATACATAATTATTATAATTAGGTAGTAGTTATTACTTCTTTTTATTATGAATACTTGAAATTTATACAATGTTTAATAAAGTGCGAATTAATTAGATTTTTTACAAGTTATAAATGTTGTTATTTGTTTAATTTTATTTTTAATAATAAACATTAACTATCAAAATTGAAGTAGCCCGAAGCCTCCTTCAACAAGTTCAATAATCAAATGCAATGAAGTGAAATAAAGTGCGTGGTGGGCATCATGAGAAGTCATGAGTGGGTGGAGGCACTCATGCTGCATCTTAAGCTTTTTATTGTAACTTAACATAAATAATTAAAGTAGTTTTAAAATAATTACAATAGATATGAATAAACTTAATATTTAGAATTCTACATTTACTTAAGAAAAACGTTATAAAGATTTCAAATTTTATGACATACGCGAAGCTTATACATATATCTGGGTTGGACTTGGGGCGGGAGGAGGCCTGTTGTTATAGTTAAATGAATGAATACAATAATATGTTCACAACACTTCTCTGGTAAGTTCAACTTATTTATACTGCCGTTGTACATACTATACACACTATGTACCGTACGATTAGTTTCTATATGTATCTGCGGGTTTTGCTGTATAAATTTCCTATCATTAAGAAGGCAGAGAAAATCAACAAACGTATATTAATGTATTTAATAATTGTTAGTTATCGGCTATAATGCATTTTAGCGTATGTATATAGAACCATGTTTAATATTGTAATCTATTTATTATGTTATTATTTTATGTGGGTTAATTAAGCGGATTGCAATTTGAGTACCTCATCTGATCACGCATGAGACGCACAATCGGGTGGCGCTGATGCAGTCATCGTGACAGAATGCTCCGCATTGTTGGCAAATGACCATTGCGTTTAACGAGCAGGCGCAGTTGCTGTTGCCATCAGTTGTCGGTGGCGTATTCTCACCGCTGGTGTCCGCAGCTTGTGTTGCAGTCGCCGCAGCCGTTGCAACAATATAATTGTTGGCGTCTACAAGTGAGGTGGTTGCAGGGAAGTTGTCAATATAGGTGATATTACCTAGAAAATATATAGAATTTCTAAATATTGGCACAAATATGTTGGGCCCTAATGCATGTGAGGACTTGAAAAATCGAAATTATTTATATCTACTATATATTTGCGAATGTAAGTATGTATGTCTGTATGTTCCGAATAGGCGTCAAAACGGCTGAACCGAATTGGATCAAATTTTGACACAACATGTATGTTGGGCCTGGGCAGAGTATAGGCTATATCTCGGTGAGATTGGTGGACTGGGCGTGGCACCTCCCATATAACCCAAAAATTAAAAACACATTATGTCAGCAATTAGCATAGCAAATTTAATGAAATTCTGGTCAGCGTTATATATAACCATTCTAAACGGTCTCGCGGAATGTGGGCGGTATTATACCACTGGGCGTGGCACCCCCCATAGAAGGTACATTTTCCAGATGGTGTATTTCAACAGATATTATAGTGATCTTTGTAGTGATCTTATGATATTTCACACCTGGGTATACCAACCATCCCAAATTCTTTAAACTCACCACATCAAAACTCACCACTCTAAAATTCACCACAACAAAACTTACCACACCAAAATTCACCACACTAAAACTCACAACACTAAACTCACCACACTAAAATTCACTACACTAAAACTCACCACACTAAAATTCACCACTCTAAAATTCACATAAATTCATAATAAATATGTTCTTTATATTAATAAAATCACTCCATATCCTTGCATTCACTAAATCTTGGCACGAGTCGTGCACGGGTCCAGCTAGTTGCTTATAAATACAGCAGTCGCTTCAAAGCTAAAGACGAATGAATAACGGAGTCTAACTGAACTTATAAGTTGATTTTTCATTTGAATTTTATTTAAAATGCATATTTATGGAAACACTCGTAAATCATAGACTTGCAAATCGCGGTCAAATTAAATGAAAATGCTAACTATTTTAGAAATGTTTATACATTTAATTTTGGAGTACTTGAAAAGTTTTTTAAATCTCTTTCATTTAATTAGAACATAAACCGCTAATGTGTTTGAAGTTTGTTGTTTAATACGTTTTTTAAATGATACAGCATTATAATAATAGTTCGGCACTACAATTTTGAAGAATTATCTCACCCGTTGAGCTGAGTGATGCTGAGTGATACAGTATTGTCGTACTAAATTAAGACGACTACAACAATACTCATGATTCGTCGACTGAATTAACTGGCCCTCGTTTATTTAGTAAATACTAAAATTAATTAATTCAGTCAATTTTCCCATTTTGCCAATATTACATAGATTGGTTAAACTTAAACCATCGGTAAATATTTAATTTCACCTCATAATTGTTTGAATTTTTGTAAATTATGCAGCTTAATACTGTATGTCGCCGATCGACGAAAATCGCTCAGAATTTTTCTGAGTTTCGTGTGATAAAGTTTTTTCTACGCTGTGTAGCTGAAGCGTCTCTCAATGACTTTAAAGTGGCGAACATAAAAATATTCTTGCCACATTGATCTACTGGTACCCTATAAATATTAAAAACTGACAATAATGGAAAATACACCTAGAAATTTTCAAAGAATCGTACAAACTAGGGCTGTGCCGTTAATCAATTAATCAAAATCTTGATTATTCAGAAACACTGAGTAATCAGCATATCAATTAATTGAAAATTAAATAATTTTATCTTATAACATTTGAAAATTTTGGCAACTTTAATAAAGTGAAAATTAATTTTTAAAATAATTAAAAATAAAAGAAAGTGTTTTAATGGTTCAAGAAGCATATAGTAAAGTATTTTATAAAGTATAATATTTCGCAAATCAGAAATTCTGATTCAACAAAATGCTGAATAATCAATTAATCACAATTTCGATTAATCTGAATCTTGATTAATTGATCAGTCAACGTTCTTATTAATCTAAAATATTATTTGATCAATTAATTAGAAATTGAGTCATCCAATCATTTGATTAATCGATTAATCACACAGCCCTATTACAAACCAAATTGTGTTTATTAAATTTGTTTTATTTTAATTTGGATTCTGAAATACATTTTTTGATTTGCCAAATATACAAATTATCAAAAATTGTAAAGTTGCATAAAATGTTCTCTGCTTAATGCAAATAAATCGATGAATGTTACGCAAGATATATAGTAGGCCGGGTCGGTCTCCATACAACAAAAAAAATTTTGAAAGACCGGCCATAAAATGAAAAATTATCTCGTAAAAGTGTCAGAAACATAAAACAATTTTTTTTTGGAACCCGCCAAAAACCACCGAAACCATTTCTTCATTATAGTTTTGTTATTTGATGTCCGATCATGAAGTTTTATATACCGTTGAAGATGTCTTAGCGGTTAACACATTTCTCATATTAGTTGAATTGACCTCCGAGGTCACCTTCCATGAGTGACATCACTTTTTTTAGACTTCTACCTCCCAAAATTAAATTTTTTCTCATATAATTAAAGATCTCAAAAAATTATTTAATTTTGCTGTTGAAAATATTTAGTTAGCTTCATAAATAAATAAGTTACAAAAAACTCGTTTTTAAGTTAAGATGTTATTGAAAAATAATATATAAAATTTTATTTTTATTTGAAGTTCTGTCCTAAACTTAAAGCTTACATCGAGATAAAGTCGAAATCAAAATTTGTTTTTGTTTTGAATCCTCTAAAAACCGCCTATATATTGTAACTTTTTTGTTTATGAAGCAATCTGAACACTTTCAACGGTAAAGTTAGGTAGAAGTCGGAAAGAACTAACATCACTTATTGAAGTTGACCTCGGAGGTCAATTAAACCTATAGGACAATTATATAAAACTTGATGATCGGACATCAAATAAGAAAGCTATGAAGAAAAAACGATTTTGGCTTATGATTTGGCGGGTTCAAAAAAAATAATTTTCCTGTTTTTACCACTTCTCAATGTAAGCTTTTATTTTAGGGGTGAACTATCATTTTTTTTTTAAATATATTGTTTTTAAATAATTTTTCACATAAAAAAGAGTTAGCTGTAACTTTTTTGTTTATGAAACAAACTAAATACTTTTAACGATGAAGTTTTATATTTTTTCGAGAAATTTAATTATACACTCAGAAGAAAATGTACCATTAAGTACTTTATGGTACGACTATTGATCTTATGGTTCATGTATTAATAGTTTTTTCTTTTTAAATCAAGAGTTTTCTAATTAATTCAATAGTATTTGTAAAATTCAGTACCATAAATTTAAATATTTCACTATTATTATTTTAAATAGAATAAATACTGTTCTTTTAATGGTTTCCTCCTATAATAATAAACATGGTGTAAAAAAACACAAAAACTAATACAAACATGTTCGTTTTGTACGTCATTCTGCGTGTTTACTCAAAATGGTCGCATGTATTTTTTTGTAATATTCCACATTATTAAACGCGACATTGGTAAGGACTCAATGTATTTAATGTAAATAAATTATATTTACATATTTATTTATATTTATATTTCTATTTATTACAGAAAATAAATAATACATCGAACTTCTATTATGGCAACGGACTCAAAAATAACTGCAGCATCAAGTACTACAATCAATTATTGGAAACCAAATCAAACATTAAATGTGTTATAACCTTTTGCAGCAAGAAGTGTTTTTTTATGTGTGTGTTGTAAAAGTGAATATCAATTTCGACATTTAAATAAAATAAAATATACAATAAATTAACTAAAATACATTTTTGTTTTAAAAAATTATTAGGAAAATGTAATTCGACTATACCATAAAATTAATAATACGTATCATTAAATTTGTATAGGTTTTTCTTATTGAAATTAAAATATCACATTATAAAATTTATGGTACAACCACACATTGTATTAACAGTTTCAATATTACTGAACTAATGGGACGCATCCTATTGACCAATTTTAATGGTATAAATTATGTTTTTTTCTATTGAAATACTATCAATTTACCATGATTTTTTTCTGGGTGTATGATAATTAAAATTGCATTTAGGGAGAAGAAGTCTGAACGAACGAACATCACTTGTTGAAGGTGACCTCGGAGGTCAATTTGACCGCCAAGATCTTTCCAACAATGTATAAAACTTGATGATCGAATATCAAATAAAGAAGATATGACGAAAAAACGATTTTGGGGGATTTTGGCGGGGTCGAATAAAAAATTTAAAAAAATATTTCTGACACTTTTACAATTTCATTTCTTTTTTCGACACGGACTAATATACAGCCTACCTTTTTGGGAGGGATGTGTGAGCGAACTATACGACATTGGTCACCCACGAAATTATTTTATAATCCAGATAGACGTTCATGAATTTCATAAAATATGATATGATAAATATGTCAAATCATATGATGAGTTTATTATCAGAGCTGTAAAAGATTAACCCTTTAGTCGGCAAAAGAACCATGTTTTTTTATTATGAGAATTTTTGTTTTGGGTTAATTTTGGTATGAGAAACAAAAATCCGAAGTCCACTTGCCAATTTTTTGTTTTGTTTAGCCGCCAGGTTAAATAAAGTCTACAGAAGTTCTCGACTAAATCGCTTAGAGGGTTAAATCTTTTTTTGAATTTAATTCATTTAAAAATCGAATGGTTTGATTCCATTCCTTGATTTTAACTCAATTACTGATTGTAAAAATCAAATCATAATTCTTTTTGAACAAATACATTGCAATCTCTATTTTTAAAATCTTATATCAAATTCAAGTTATTTTATTCACTTTGATGATATCTTTTTGAAAGAACCTTATTCGAATCATGTGCAAATGAATCGTCAACAGTTTCATCATTAGTATCATTATGCTGTAATTTTAAATATTGCCAATTGCTTTGAATTGAGCTCAATATGATGTCACAATAGGAAAAACATTTCATACTTAAAAAGTGTGTCGAAATATCAGAACAGAGCTGAGGTATGACTTAAACATTAATTAACAAATATAATTTATAAATCATACAGATGTTTGAAAAATAATAGCAGCACTTTCCTATAAAATAAAAATTAAATTTTTCGTAGTGTTGCGTATTAAGAACAATCAATTTTTTTTATAATTTACATGTATTGGAGTTATGACATTAAAATGCCGTCTTGTTTTAACATATTCTTAACCTATTTCAAAAAATATGATATCTTTTGTAAATTAGTCTTGAATTTAGAGAAATAATAGATGCGATACCAAATTTGTTACAAAACCCATTATTTTCTTCAAAGTTTTTAAATTTAAAACTTTTTATCTTAGTTAGGCTAATTTGAAAAGTATTGTTGAATATTTGAAATATTTTCTTTTGCTTTGATTAAATATGGAATTTACAAAACCTTGTTTTAGTAAATCGCGAAAAACCCTTAAAATTTTTTAATGGAGCCTTCAAAATTTCACAGGATATTGTTTATTTCATAGCTAAAATGTTAACTAAAGCAAATAATTTGACCAAAAATACAAAACACGTGTTGAAACGTAAAAAAGTATCAACAATCACTTTTTTGAATACTACATTTGATTTAAGTAACCTTTTCTTTGAAATATACCAAGTGAAAAAAAATATTGATATGTAATTCGAAAGATATGACCCTAGAAAACAACTTATAAAATACATTTTTTTATAAAAGGAGCCCTGAAGGACAAGTATAGACCTCGGCAAATATTGAAACTACTAATTAAAAGCATTTAAACATCGCGACTAACTCTCTGTACCATTAGTCTAAAAATTGCGGCATTTAATACTGTCCAATGCATTAAAATTTGTACTTCTGATATTCCAGGAATCAGTCATAGCAATTTAGAACCTTTGGATCATACTAAGTTACGCTAATGGTAACATCAAGTTACGCTTATGATAGACACGTGCAAAATCGAGATGTATCAATATTTGCAGATGTGTATTATAGTTCTTAAGGGCTTTTTACATAAAAACTTCTTGTATGTGTGGTTTCTCTGAATGTTAATCTTTAAAATTGCATATCAATATTTTTTTTCACTTTGGTACATTTCACAGAAAAGAATTCTTAAATCATATATAATATTCAAACAAGTGATTTTTTTAATACTTTTTTATGTTTAGATACGTGTTTCGTATTTTTTGTCAAATTATTTGCTTTAGTTAACATTTTAGCTATGAAATAAACCATATCCTGTATAAATGGGAAAACTATATTAAAAAATTTAAAGTATTTTTCGCGATTTACAAGGTTGTGTGGTTGCATATTTAATCAAAGCAACACAAAATATTTCAAATATTCAACACAACAGTTGAAATTATCCTAACTAATATAAATACAAGTTTTAAATTTCAAAACTTTAAAGAAAATAATGGATTTTGTAACATATTTGGTATCGCTGCTATTATTTTTCACATCTAAATTTAAGACACATTTACAAAAGATACCATATTTTTTGAAATAGGTAAAGAATATGGAAAAATAAGACAGCCTTGTAATGACATAATTCCAATACATGTAAATTATAAAAATAATTGATTGTTCTTAATAACACTTCAAAAAAAACAGCTGTATATTTTTCATATCACGATTTTCATTGAAATTAACAATATTTGAATCTTTTTTAAATAACTTATGGCCGTTTTCACCATATTCGGTGAAGCACTAACTGCCACTTTAACATAGAATTATCCATAGAATATATGGAATTGAAACACTTAAGTGTATAGATATTGTGCAAAAGTTGTATAAATGAAAGATATATAAAAAAATCATAGTATGAGACTCATGATTCCAATATGTAGACAGTTTTGTTCGTCATGATATGTGTTCACTATGATTAGCTCTGGCAATCATATATCGACGTGCAATAATGTTTTAATTATGTGAAACTTGTGAAATATATGTTTGAATTATAATTTGTTTTAAACTGGCTTATATTTTCCATCATAAGCGACACATCAGTGTGGAGAATGATTGACATGATTTATTGTGTATATGGGCATTTCCACAGAAAAGTATAATTTGTAATTTTTTTCACATCACACGTCATTAAAAATACTTATATTTCAGAAATATGCAATTGTTTTATTCTCTTTTACTAAATTTTGACGCCTCTTACGAACCCACATGTTTCATCATTAAAAGAAGCATAGGTTTATTTATGCGCGAAAAAAAGCATTAAATTTTTATTTAACCACGAAGAGAATCTCTTTCCCAAAAGCATAAGATTATCTATTCCACGAATAGAAACACATTTATATTTTTTCTACGAACAAAAGCACATTTTTAATTTCGTATTGATATTCGATACAGATATCGCAATAGACAGTTATGTGGGTAAGAAGTCACAAAATGTTAATGATGAAAGTGATTATGACCAAATTTGTTCATTTTTCATTGATGACATGGTATTCCAGGTGCGTCGTTGGTATATTTTTGGATGGAACTTTTCCAATGGGCGTAGATTCACATCCAGGTGCGTCGTCATTAGAACTTTTTTTGGATGAAAGTCCAACATAAAAAAATGTCCAATGATGCAAGTAGGTTCTGACTAAATCACAATGGAAAAATTTTTTACCACTAAGGTTGAAAAAAATATTATATATGGGCCATTCCACACCAAATCGACCAGCGGTTGGAACTCACCTTCTTCGATTTCAATGCAATTTTGGGAATTAATAAAGTGTATTGAGACATGCACTAACCAATTTTTTTTTATTTTTTCCGACGTCTGTTTCCAGAGATAAAGTGGCTCAATGTTGGAAAAAAATGGCTAAAAATCACTTTGTATGGTTGTTCATTTTTAAATATCTCTTGAACTAGAAATGCTAGAAATTTCATTGATGGCCGTTTTAAAGCTAATAGAAAAAGCTTTCAGAAAAATTAAGTTGTAACTTCTAAACGTGTACATTTGGCCCGTGGTCATTATCCTAGCATTTCAAAATTGATGTCCTTAAAAAGGACCCTTTTTAAAATTCTGAAAAAAATCCTAAGTTTTCATCAATTTATTATAAATGTTCATGCAAAATTTCAAGATGGTATTTTGATGGCATCATATTTTAAAAACTAATTTTCTAAACTTTTATTTATTTTTTGTACAGAAAAAAATTTTTTTTTTCTACAGTAAAAGTTGTAATAATTCCTGAATATATATGTAACTCTGATTTCTAAAATGGCGTCATATCATATTGTATCTAGTTTATCATATTGTATCTAGTTTTTGAGATACTGATTTTGGGATAAAGTTTTAACGATTTTCGATAAATGGTATATATCTCAAAAAAACTAGAGACAATTTGATGAAAATGACGCCATTTTCGAAATTAGAGTTACAACAATATTGAAAAATATTGCAATTTTTACTTTGAAAAAAAAAATATTTTTTTTTCAATACAAAAAATATTGAAAAAATTTAGAAAATTATTTTTTAAAATATGATGCCATCAAAATACCATCTTGAAATTTTGTATGAACATTTACAATAAATTGACGAAAATCTAGGATTTTTTTCAGAATTTTAAAAAGGGTCCTGTTTAAGGACTACAATTTTGAAGTGCAAAAATAATGACCACGAGCCACATGTTAAAGTTTAGAATTTACAACTTAAAGCTTGTTCTATTAGCTTTTAAACGAGTTATTAACGGAGTTTCTAGCATTTTTAATTCAAGAGATAATTAAATATGAACAACCATACAAAAGTGATTTTTTGCCCTTTTTTCCAACTTTGAGCCACTGTATCTCTGGAAGTAGTGGTCGGAAAAAATAAAGAAAAAATGGGTAGTGCATGTCTCGATACCCTTTATCAGTTGCCAAAATTTCATTAAATCATCGAAAAGGTAAAATCTCAAATTTGGCTTTTTTTGGTCGATTTGGTGTGGAATGGCCCATATATAATATATCGTCGATGATACTGCAAAACCGCGGTTTTTAATGATATGTTTATTGAATAAATTAGAAAAATGCCATTATAAGTTATGCATTACTTAATTTTGTATGAAGTAAGTGCATAATTGAGACTGAAAATAAATTTGTTTCTTCTGTAAAACTCATTTTGTAAGAGGTATTCGAAAATGTAGATAGGTGGTTTTGCAGTATCACCAACGATATGTGCTTTTTGACATAGCTAAAGGGAAAAAGTGTTTGTTTTCGTGGCGAAAATTAAGTTATGCTTCGTTTCACGGATAAACAAATTTATATACTTCATTTCTTGGGTATAATAAAAATGTGTTTATTTTTGTGGGGAAATTAAACTTGCGTTTCTTTTTGTTGTTACTAAAAACGTAAATGTATATGGAGGATAATCGGTAAAATTTTAATACCATGTCAGGTACTCCATGTAGCGTCGGTAGCTCAAGGTTAGTGCGTTGGACTGCGAGCCGAAAAGTCCCAGGTTCAAGCCTGGACTGGGGCTAACAACTTCTAATCATAGAAACATTTTTCTATATCGCTCTACCTACCTCTCGGCAGTAAATGGCAAACCTACGAGAGTAAAACATTGTATATGAAAAGATCTCACCAGCCGTTCGGATTCGGCAATAAACTGTAGGTCCCCCCACTTTGAATGTGGTGAAAGAGCTCGGCCTAAGTTCTTATAGGACTGTCACGCCAAACTATTATTATTATTATGTCAGAACTAGTATTTAGTATTTAGTATACTAATTTGTAATAGTACTCATTGCATTTTGAACCTTTTTGTTAAGTTTTTACGATTTTAATGGTTCCCAGTTTTTCGGAGAGTTATTGCCGCATAACTATAGACAATTTTGAACTGGACTGCAACTCTGGATTTTAATGTACAACTTTTTGGCATTTATGTTCAAAAGAAAACTTTAAAAAAAAGCTATATATTAATGTTAACAATAGTTACGGGTCATTCAGTGTATTTGTTAAACATGGTTTGCATTGTTTTCTCTGTAGCATTGTTCAAATTCTTATAATACGTGAACATATAATTATTTGAGGTGACGTTATTAATTTTGTCTAATCATCCATATCCTGTTTGTACGTCAACAACTCTTGCATTATACACTTTAAGTTAATGTAAACTGTTTAAATTATAGCAATAGTCAATAACGTAGTAACACTCGGCATTTAAATAATACTGTCAAATTAGGGACATTTATAATTCCTGCATATATCTATTGTTTGCCATTTTACTCAATTAATAAAATTACACCACCCAGTCTGGAATATACCTGCACTGATATTGCGTCTTACAATATTGGCCGAATTTGCACCGTGTAAAGTTTGTTGAATGTCATGCATAGTGTTTGAGGTATCAACATCTACTGATGCAGGACGCCCGCGTCCTGTTATTGGTATGCCGTTCATGCCATGAAATTGGTGTTGCTGCTGTGGAGGATAATATTAGCATGTTATGCATTCGATGCACAGACAAAGTACTAACTAACCTGATTCTGTGGTACAGGCGGAGCACTAGAGGCGCGCGGCGCTTGGTTGTCGGCTGCACCGACATTGGCGCGATGCACCAACACATATTGCCCGCTGCCGTTTTGATGCAGATCATGCTGAGGTGGCGTTTGATGATGGTGATGATGTTGATGTTGATGCATGACATTCAGTTGCTGCGTCGACGATGGGATGTTCACTACACCGGGAGCTGAGTACACGTGGCGTATCATGGTAGGTGAGGGCTGTCGTTGAACAAATTTCTTACGAGGGAATCCCATGCGTGGCCCTATCACCTTTAAAGATATAGATGAAAAACAAATGTATTTTTAAAAACTACTTTTAAGTTGTTTATAATATATAAATTGGACTTAACGAAACATTTAGTGCAAATAAAAAATAACTAATATTTATAAGCAACATACTTTGTAAACGCCTGGTCGACTAACTCCCATCACATTTGGCGGAATTCCACCGACCGCTGACAATGTTACTGGCGGAACTACATCATCGCCTTTTACTGTAACTCCAGACGGCGATGGCGACGACGAAGCCGATGAACACGAATTCGATATGGATGTGGAGGACGGTGAGGTGCCTCCTGATGATTGTTGCTGCTGACCCAATATGGCCGATGGTGGTCTAAGTTGCGCCTTGAGATTTTCGCGATTCGGACTGTTCTGTATGACCGCCTGACAGATCTGGTAGCTACGCTCAAGATTCACTGCACCCGGTGGCAATTTGTTGGTGGTGGCTTTGCGACCCTTACCCGAGGGCAGTTTTGCAAGCGGACGTTGCTGAGCAATTGTGGTCGGCACGCACGATGTTGGGAGAGTCTTAAGGGCGGCACTCAGCGTAGACGGCATCGCCATCGGCGGAGTATGCGGCGCGTTAACTGCCGCTGTTGCTGTAGGCAATGTTGCGCTTGTTGCTGGCGAAGTGCTGTACGAATAGCCAGTAGCGGTGGTTGCAGAAGACGGTGGAGTGACGGCCGAAGATGTTATGCTCATGGACGATGAACGCGGCATAGAAATTATATTTAATTGCTTTGAGATATATTTTGGTTGCTGCTGCTGTTGTAGTTGCTGCGTTTGGCTATGAAAGTTAGGCATATGCTGGTGGTGGTGTTGCGGTTGAGGGAGTTGGGTGTGAGGCGTCTGCAGTTGTATTTGTTGTGAAGGCATAAAATTATTGCTTGTGGATGCGGCGGCCGCGGTGCTGCTTGCTGTTTGTGGTAAATAGTTGCGTGGCTGCTGCAACGTAAAATGTTGCAATTGCTGCTGCTGTTCGATGGGCGCATGTTGCTGGTGGTGAGCGGCAACGTTAGTCGGGAAAAGTGGCTGCCCATTGGCTCCTGCCAAGTCGAATTGTCTGCGTATAACTTGCATGGCTAGTGGTGCTTTATGTTGTTGCTGTTGTTGCGAATCCTGATGTGCCAAAAGTTGCGCGTTAGTTGCCGCTTGTTGTTGCTGCTGATTAGCTTGAAACGCAAGTTGCTGCTGCGCATGTTGCAGCAATTGTTGATGCTGTGATTGCAGATGTTGTTGCTGCTGTTGCACCAAAAAGTTGCGTATTATTTGACCATTAGAATCGACAAGAATTTGTCGCTGCTGTTGTTGGGTGTGAGGTAGCTGCTGCTGTAGATGATTCATAATAGTGTTGGAAATACTGTTCCCCGCGGTGCACATGTTCAGCTCGCTGCTGCTGTCGTTGGAATTTCCGCTAGTCACCACGGTGCTCGTTACTTCCATCTCAGCCGCAGACATAGGTACCTCGCAAACCACATCGGACGAAGACAGCTGTAGAATAAAGGTACATGAAGAAAGAACAACAGAGCGAAGAATGCACTTACCTCAGACATTTCATTTGAGTAGTCCACATGATCCGACGGCGGTGGAGGCACTGAAAACTGTGGCACCTGCATCACATGCATCTGTTGCAAATTATCCTCCTGCTGTTGCTCCTGCAGCAGTTGCTGATGTTGCTGCTGAAGTTCATCGACTATGTCGCGCACCGCATCGCTATCGTCCATTTCATCATCGTCGTCATCATCATCATCACCGGCAGCACCCACCAGAACGTTGCTTATGTTTGGCAAATATTCTGTCGCAACATTGTTAAGTTCCACTGCATCGATTTCATGTGGCTGTTGCTGGTGCTGAATAGCATTCAAAACACTTGAACTTGGTTGGTGCTGGTGCTGTTGCTGCAGTTTTAGCACACCAAAGTTCCAGTCATGTTGCACATGTTGGAACAACTCATTGCTATGTTTTTGCTGTTGCTGATGCTGAAGAGGTGGTGGCAGCGGTGGCGGCGTCAGCTCTTCTTGTTCAGTTCGTTGCGCATGTAGCAAAGTGCTCGAAAGCGAATTGGCGGCTGATAACATTTCCTGCATATCAGACACTGTCACAGCCGATGATGTGGTAGCAGACGACGTCGCTGATGATGATGATGATGACGAAGACGACGACGTCGTTGCGGACGAAATGCTCGTCGGCAGCACCGATTTGTTCTCGTACAAATTGTCACAATCATTTGAGCCAATAACTACACATATATGAAAATTATTTGATTTAATATTTTTATCCATCACACAACCGAATTCATTGCAAATATGGCATGACACTAGATTAATTTAAGCTAGCATGCAAAATAGTATCGCTAGGATTTATTAAAAAGCGAGATCATGCTTCAAGTGGTTTGCATTTTTTTAACAAATGACTGTGCAAATCTACACTCACTCGACGTCTGTTTGTACTAAATGATAAAATGATTCCTAGAGCATGTATTTTAAATATAGATAGAGTCAACTACTATTATTTACTACAAATAGATACTTTGTTCATTATGAAATGGATTTTATTTGAATGCAATGGATCAAAATAAATATGTTTTGAATACAGTGCTGGCATGTTTTTAGTAAGGTCTTTAATATATATATTTTTTATTGAAAAACAATAGCCTCAAACTAAATACGCACATTAAATGAACTTCGTTATTTGAAACTGTTCGATCTAATTATTTATGGAACCATTTTAGATATATGCTGTATTTGTAGAATCAATGAACGATATTTGAGTAAAAAATAATTGTAGACTTTCTGAAACTAGTACTCCTAAAACTAAGAACAAGGCTTTAAAAGCATGTATTTGACCCTTTCCCTAGAGACAAGTTTGTATTGTTCAATCCATTCATTTTTAATTAAGTTTAAAATCAGAACTAATGTGTCATACAAACTTTACGACATTTAATTGTCACAACGCACCAGCATAATTTTTTAAAACAAAATGTCGCTTCATGCCTTGTGTAGGCATACACACGGGACATGTTTGACCAACCGTTAATTTTGTTTGTAATGGTTTTATACCAATGGTTGTTCGGAAATAAAGCAAAATATTTGTTACAATTGATGTTTTTCTTCGGTAATTTTGAATTTAACTAAAAATTCGCGCTAGCTCAAAGCCAAATTATTATGTTTAAATTTGTCAATAAAACAGAAACAAATAATTTTATTTGTCAAACGCTCGACTGACTAGAAAGTAGCTCTACTTTGACGGTACTCTGGCGTTACGACATTTTTTCAACTTTTACGATATAACCAAGGTGTATTAAGCAAGGTGAGGAAAGTCGAAAAGACATTCTCTTTCAAATTTTTATCATCAACAAATTTTTTTTGAGATCTCCAAAATTTCCTCACCTTCCTTAATAAACCTTGGATATAACGCTTGAGGTCGCATGTTGTTTTGATTCATATGAATTCCTCTTTTTTACTTTATTTGTCAAAGCACGACAGACCGAACACCGTATTGTACATGATTAAGAAGAATACATGAGTTCAAACTATTAGTAAATATTGAAAGCATTGCTAAGTCAATGGTTTTTTTAATTGTCATTAATTCATCAGTTAGAGAGCTTAGTTTTTCCGTGATTCTGAACAGAAAAATTGATTGTCAGTGATGTTAAAAACCGCACAGCTAGTTGATGTTGCAAAAATGTGTAATTTGCTTTTTACGGTAATGCTCAGTTTTCTTCCATATACGTTTTCTTAATTCCCAATAAACATTTCGTCAAGTCTTGGCGAATATTTTTTGATTTTCCTTGTTTTCAATAATATTTTTCGACTATTCCTCAAGCCTAAATAATAAAGTCGAAATCATAAATTATAAAGACTTGAGTATAACTACATAAATAGTTTATATAAACTATAGTAACAATATTAAAAAGTATAAAATCGAATGTCTAAATCAAGTCAGTCTAAATGTAAATATCTGTGGATATCAAACATTGTTAAATCAAGTTGATAGCAGCTTCATAATAAACGGTAATTTGGGCTAAACATTTGTGTTCTATACGCTCACTAGCATATGAATATTCTACACTATTTAAAAACTTGAGAATAACTTGTACAATTATTATTTCTAAACTATACTTTCTACACTTGAAATGAGCTAGAAATTGACTTGAGATTGGTTTGAAGTAAAATTTATGCTTTAATTATATTTTTCTTTTTATATTCGAAGGCTTTGTGTAATATATGTGTGCTATATAGTTTGAATGTTATAAATAGTCGGAATTGTACCCGCCATATTATTTTTGCATTATAAACTACGAAATTCTACAATGGTTGCATCTCAATTATTAAAGCGTGTGTTCGGAGACCCGCTACATCATGTGTCTTTTATTGATTTATGAAAATCAAACTAAGAAGACACGGAAATCCGCTTAAATGATGATCAATATTTGATACTTCTCCGATTTCACATGCAATGCCCATTTCACTATTAAATTCACTTTTATATTGTTAGATTTCTGATAAAAGCAATTTGCAAATATGTTGAGATTTATTATCAACATCAAGTTTCAAACTAGTGTAGTTATATTGTGTAGATTAATATGAATATTATATATCCATTAAGCTATTTATGTACTAAGGTAAATGTGTGAATATCAACTATAAATATAGGGTAAAATATGCGTGTAGATTTCAAGTTAATTGTACATTGGAATATAATTTGAATAACAGGATGGATAGTACAACTTTTTAATTAACATTTCTCCACGCTATTCTCAACACACAAAATCGAGAAAAATACTTGATTTAAACTTGCAAACCTATTTAATTCGAGGGCAAATGTTTGTTGGGTTATTTCAGGGGATACATTAAATTTGCTTTATGGCAATAAATGCGTAATAAAATCGCATTTTAAAATTTGCTTAGAATAAAAATTTTGAAATTTTCGAATATCAAAATTACAATAGTACGAAAAAGTCAAAATTTTTTGTGTTTGGGCAAGCCGTGAAACTGTAACGGTTAACTATTAATTAATAAATAAAAAAATAAATATCTTTTTTATCTTGAAGCAATAATAATTTAATTGAAAATGGTCGTTAAAAGTTCAAAAATGTCCTTTAAACACTTTGCGCAACATCACAGTATCAATTTTTGCTTTTAAATGTTTGTTCTTAGTTTTAGGGTTCCTAGTTTCAAAAAGTTGACGCGGAGCAAAGCACTTAAAAAAAAGCACTTAACATTTGTTTGATTTTGAAGCAGTCTAATGTATAGAATAATAGAATAAAAAACTGTTATTAATAATAGTTTTAATGTGGCATAAAATCAAATACATGTTTATCGCAGTTTTCAGATAATTATTGTAAATTAAGTTTAAATGGCATTTTAGAAATAAAGCATTCTTCTCTCAATTGACACTAACATAAACGTAATTAATCTGACACTTTAAAATATGTAAAATGTTGCATTAAATGATGAATACAAAAAATATGTTTAATTAGTTATAAAAAGCGAAAAAGTTACAAAATGACTACGAAAAAGCAGTATTATATTTTCTGTATTACACAGCTGATAGTACAAAATACATGCAAATTCATTTTAAGAAAACTAGTAGCGATTATACGTATTTTGTAGATTATTAAACGTACAGACCGGGATAAATGAAGAGAAACTAATAATACAGCCAAAAATAAATGAATATACACAATGGAAATTACGTAATTATATTTATGATGAGATGTGATTTAATTACACAATGACAATAACGTATTTGCTTATTTTGTGCAGCTTTCAAGTTTGTAAAAATGTGAAAATAATCTTACCGTGATCGAGCGAACTGGTGAAAATGAATTTGCCTTGATTGAGATTGTTTTTATTGCTTACAGCACTTATTGTGGAGTTCTGCACGTTGCCGATGTCTAAAAAGGTTGAATGAAAATAAAAAAGATTAGCGTTTGAAAACTTAAACAATTTGTATAAATTAAGATTACCTCCACTGTCTGTGCTCACATCACCGGACTCCAAAACATAGTTCTCTGCGTCCGCAAAGTTTTGCGCAATTATATCGTCTTCCACTTCAATGGCAGGTGGAGGTGACTTGTCAGCAGCAGCTGCTGTTTCAATTGTTTGTAGAGTTGTTTCGGGTTTAGCCTTTTTTGCAACACTGTCTACAATTGCATTTAACGGTACATTCGACACCGATAATGATGGAATAGTATCACAGGTACTGTTTATGTTAAGGTTTTGATTGGTTTGTGAAAAATATTGCGATTTATTTGTTGAAGCTGTTGATGTGGATGGCTCAGATGGACACAAACTCTCCACTGCAGTTTTCTGTTGTCGCTGCAGGAACTGTAGGTGCTGCTCAAGTGCAAATTTTTCCAGAATTTCTTGTGCATACGCAACATCATGTGGCGCAATATTAAGGGGATGTGCATGTTGCTGTAATGAAGCAACTACATCCGATGTATCGCCAACTTGTGCCAGAGCTGCTGGCGTCTGATAACTTGTCTCGAGTGTGGACACAAAACTGTTGTTGATTGGTTTAGGAACATTTTCGTCATTCGTAATTTCAATTTTAATTTGTTTGCTTTCCAAATAGCTGCCTTCGGGCGTTTCAAAAGTTGTCTTGCTATTTGTTTTATTGTCATCTGACAGCAACTGGCTACTTGATGCTGTTAGTGTGTCCGATGATCGTTTAATACCACGTTTCACCGATTCGTTATCCAAGTCATTGTTGCTCTGCATTCGAAGCAAATCGAACACAGATGGCTGTTCATTTTGACTGATGGATTCTTCTAATTTTATGCAACTCGTAGTTGCTTCAATTTTACCATACTGAAAAGGAGCACAGGACGAAAGACATATTAAAAATTCAAATTAGTAAATTGTTTTTCATCAAAATAAATTAGGAATAAATTTTTGCAAATATGCCACACTAATAAAATTGCAATTTAAGTTATGTTCTCTTTGTATTTGATGTGTTTCTAATTAGTTGCACGCAACTGTAAATGTAGTATCGACGTTATTAGAAGTCAAATAATTCTCAAATCCTCAAATAATTCCCCTGTTAATTATTATTAGACTATATAATTGTAGGTAGAATAATGTAACTTGAGCACGTCAAAACAACATTTGAAATATCTAAATCGAGATATTAAAACCAAAACAATTAAATACAATTAGACATGATAGATTGAAGTTGCGTCTGTAGGTGCAGTGGTTAGTGCATTGAATTGCGGCTGAAAGGTTGCAACCGCAGCTGCAACATAAAACATAGAAATTGTTTTTCTATTCGGCGCTAACTGAGGATAAACAAAAGATCCGTCTATTTCGGTTCAAATAATTATTATAATTCTGATTGAGATATCTATTTTAGTTTTAAACCAACGTCATATTTGCAATATATTTTTGATACAGAAAATAACAGTGATTAAAATACTACTAAATACATTTGCAATCTCACCGATTCAGTCTGTTTATCACATTTCATTTCATCTTTTGTGCGCCGATTATGAAGCATATCGCTGAACACATTTTGAGCGGTACAGGCAACGTTCACATTTTCCTCGGGCGACTCCTTTTTAAGAACAGCCACTGTCGCAGCTGGCGCTTGTTCTGCTTCGTATTCCATGCTGCTTGGTTTGTTATCGATTCTACATTCAATAATCGATTTGGAATCATGTTCCAACACGACTGCCGCCTTGCTACATGTCGCACTAGTGCCAGTCACCTTTGCAATGGTCGCGGCCAGTAGTTCAGTAGTTTGTTCCAATTTATATTCCAGCTGTTGCTCGGTTAAACTTTTACAACTGGCACTATCACTGCTGCAATGCGTTATATTGCCACTATCACCACTTTTATTGCTACTAATACTCGAGTTGCTGCTGCTGCTACAGGCGCGATTGGCTGCCTTTTCGCCCCAAATGGGCTCAAAGTGCTTCAGCTTCCACGGATCCAATTTGTTACGCTCGCGTTCAGCCTCCGTTTTAAGTTTTACTTGATTTTCGGGCGTAAATTCACCCTCGGCTAGACGTTCGCGCCACTCTAGACACGCACGCGCAAAGAACTCGTTGTTCAAACTTGATGGACCCAAACGTATGGCCTCCATGGACGCAGTCGTGTTTGTACCCTGTTTCCGTTCCATTTCAATGGCCTCGCGATCCACGCTGGGCAAGAGTTGGATTAAGTTGTATTGATAGAGCGGCGGGAGCATAGAAAATGTTTGTTTGTTCAGTAGAGCGCGCAAATTGGTCGACGCCAAAATGGAATCCGGCGTCTCTAAGTCGATCTTGCCATCTTTAGTCTGTTCGATTTGTGCAGCAGTAGAAATCTTTTTTGAAGAACGGCGACGTGGTTTCAGACTAAAACCCGGTATGGACGCGAGCACCTCGCGCATTGTTGATGCCTGTGTGATGGCCGTTGTAGATGCTGTTGTTGCAGAGAGTGTTGCCGCTGCAGCAGCGGCTGCGGCAGCTGCTTCTGCGGCTGCCAAAGCGGCCGCAGCCTTCGCTTGTTGTTGCTGCTGAATGCGCCTACTGCTGCTACCACGACTGGATGGACTGGTGTTCGCTAGTGTAGTCGTGGTGACCACTGATGGTGCACCTGATGTTGTAGCTGCGCTTTTCTTTTCAGGTGGAATTGGCTTCACGATTATTCTTGGAACGTGGCGTCTAAAATATAAATGATAGCATTTTATTTATTCATAGAATATGGATGTCGATAGTTTTTTTTACTCCTAATTTCTAATACCCTCGAATTTACACTTTTTACTGCACATATTACTTATGTATTCCTAAAATACTATTCCCTAAATTGCTCAAAACAAACCCTTGTATTGACCTAATTTCAGACAATCAATGAAAAATTAAACGAAGAATTGTGTGGTGTTAGAGCGTCATCAAAATAATGCAAAGTCAGACTTTCTCTGTTATTTAAAATAACGGTTTAAAATAGCATTTTGTTCTCAACATCATATTTGAATGCAATGTGACTAATGCATCTCAAACAATATAATTATAACAAATAACATTTTACAATAAAAATTAATATTAACATGCTCCAGTTTCAATAAAGTTGCAGCAAAACTAATATTATTTTTTAATATGTCATATATGCAGATAGTTACGAGATGTTTGCCACAACAGCAATGAAAATTGAGATATTTACAGTTGACTGATAGCAAACATCGTGAGTTCTTGGACACATGCAGCAAAACTGTTGAGTTATTATGACATTTGACTATTATAAAAAAAGGAAAATGGTGTACTTTTCTACAACACGATTTGTCTACAATAATTAAGTAAATCAAATGGTGTAAAAAAAGTGTCAACTCAAATATTACACTTCCCATTAAGCAATTTAGGAGCGCTCTGAAATTGGAGTCATAAAGGAGACCAATTTTTGAGTGTTTATGAGCCCTCAGAAAATGACACTTAAAAGTATCTCATTTAAGACTGTTTCATAAATTCATCAAATTTAAGAATATTTTTGGAGCACTCAGAAAAGGGAGTCATAAAAGTATCTTATTTATGCTGGCTTTGTTGAGCCTACTGTTTAAATAAAATTGATAAACTTGTTTTCGTTTTGAATTTAAAATGAAATGAAAAATAATAAAATATTAGTGTAAATTCAACAGACAAACCTACATATTTAATGGATTTTTTTGAAATGAATGCATTTTCTCACGGATGTCTGGACTAAGATAAACATGAACATGTACTATGTTGGATTAATATCAGACACATTCTATATTTCTGAAGAAAGAAAAACTCCAAAAATGAAGCAATTGTTGTGTCCGGAAATTCTCAAAAATGTGAATAATTTAAAATGATCAAAAATAGGCGTATTTTTGCGCTCTTTAAAGCGTGTGCACTACCCAAGTTTCGGTAGCATTTTTAGGATCTTTTCAGGGCTCAAATATGAGTGTTTTAGGAGTAATAAAAAAGTCAGAAATATGGGGGTTTTTGGGCTCATTAAATCGTGCCCTCTACCCAGGGGTTGGGAGCCTTTTTAGAGCTCAAATATGAGTGTTTTAGGAGTAATAAAAGTGTCATAAATATGCAGATTTTTGGGCTCATAAAATGGTGCCAAGGGTTGGGAGTCTTTATGGGCTCTTTTAAGTGCTCATATATGAGTATTTAAGGAGTAATAAAAGTGTCAGAAATATGAGGGTTTTTGGGCTCATAAACCCCTCTATCCAGGGGTTGGGAGCCTTTTTGGGCACTTTTTAGTGCTCAAATATGAGTGTTTTAGGTGTAATAAAAGATTCAGAAATATGAGGGTTTTTGGGCTCATAAAATGGAGCCCTCTACTCAGGAGTCGGAAGCCTTTTTGGACTCTTTTAAGTGCTCATATATGAGGGTAACACTCATAAATATGACACATTTAGGAGTCTTAAAAGACTCAAAATGTTTGCTGAGATGATGGAAAATATTTCTTTTTAGAGTTTACTTTGATGACAGCATTGCCGGACGGACTTGGTTCTTCTGCGAAAAAGTCTCAAGTCGTTGTACAACTTTACCTTCAAAGGATATATAAAGACAATGGGTATGTATAACCAGAATACTGTTTATATTTCAGAATAAATAAAAATATATTCAATTCCTTTTATTTCAATTCAATAAAAATTACTATTCATATTTATAAGATGTTTAATTGATGGTTGCTATACGTAATCGTAAATTTGAAAGATGGTTGCCAACAATATTTATCGTATTTTTCGGATGTTTGAGAGATGGTTGTCTTAAAGACAATCTGAATAATGTGTAAATAACTTTATATTTAGGGCTGTGATATTTCTGGTAATTATCTTTGTTTTCTTAGTGTAGAAAAAATACACTCAAACTATAAGAAGCGAACCATGAGTGTCTGCAAATTAAGGTACTTAAAAATGTAAGCATATTCATTCCTGTAATGTCCTCAAAAAAAATATTTCTGAAGCCCTTCTGCACTGACTTCCCCAAGAAACGAGAGTAGAACACCTTGCATTAAATATTGATAGAGTTGGTAGGCTCTGGCTTCATAGAATTGATTCCTGCTGATTATCGAGTGTTCATTACTTATTTTATAGGTTAGACTTTCTGTGATAAGTTTAAGTATTATTTTAAAGAAAACTATCAATATTTAAAAAAAATAATTTACTTTTAATTTTTGAATAAATAAAACTGAATTGTGTTTAAACAAATGTGCGAAACCTACCGCAGGCTATGTGTGTGCTTAACAGTTTTTTGTTCCTGTGCCTGTTGTTCCGACGATGAGTCCAGAGCGAGAGGATCTTTCTCTTCTTCATCATCGATGAGATTAATGTGCGTGGTGGCTTCCATAATAATTGATGTGTTATTGGGCCGTGTATCGGATGAAGTTGACATTGATTTTGTCTTAACAGTTATTGGTGTTAGAGTAGATAGTGGTGAAGACGATGTTGATGGTAAAGATGAGTTCGTTGCGTATTCTACAGGCTGAATTGATTGGAATGCTGTTGTTTCGGATGTTACTGGCGTGTTCATAGTATCTTCCCGTGTAGATTTAATAATATTATGATGATGATGTTGTTGATAGGCGTGATGCAACTTTTGATGATTATCATTACTCCTATCACTGTCTTGCGCGGCAACATCATATTCCATTGCCAATATTCTATAATTATTTACTCATACTTCATAAGTAATCTAAATATTAAAATAAATAAATATGGTAATTATATATTATTTAAATAAGAAGAATTTCGTAGTAATATTGTACAATATAAACTAATTGAAGGCGTCGAGACAATGGGTTTTTAATAAGGGCTGGCAATTTTGTTCAGTTCAAAAAAAAAGTCGTACTGCTTTTTTTATCCACTTAAATAAATCAGTGAGTTTTTGACTTTTTGTTTATTGTATTATATTGATTTTCGTACTCTTTTCAGTACTATTTATTATTTCTTAAAACGAATTACGAATGAACTTAATTATCTGGGCTCTGTTGGATGAAATCTAGAGAGAATTCTATAATGAAATGATAGATAATTTTATAAGTAAAGCAATTACTTTAGGCCATGTTCCGGATTTCGATAGAATTCCTATCGAATTTCATATAAAATATGTAAACACACGGTTTTGAATTCGATTTCACAATACAAAAAATGTGTTTTTCAAACGAAATCAAATCGTTGAAGTAAAAGCAAACGGATTGAATTCACTGAAAAAACAAATGTTTGTTCTGAGACGTCGAATTCAAAACCGTTTGTTTACATATTTTATATGAAATTCGATTGGATGTCGATCGAAAGTCGGAACATGGCCGTTTATTATTAATTGGGTGGTCTATTCTGCGAAATGATCCGATCATTGATAGCATGTTTACTGGAATTGCAAATGTTTTTGACAAGTGATTAGTGGGACAGTTCAAAATTTTATATGTGTTTATTTCAAATGAAAAATAACTTATATTGGTCCCACGACTTATAGATGTAATGTAGTGCTTGAGAATTTAAGAAAATCATTATAATTATATTTTCTATTAAGTTCTGTCACTGGAATAGCGCAATGTTTTGATATATTCGTTCCGTTTTACGTTATAGGGGGTTATGACGAGATATATAGCTTGAAAATATAGAAATTATTTAAAAAGGTACAGTGGTGGCTACACAATTAGAATCGATCATGTTTTTATATCTTAATTTTCTAAATATATTTTTATGGAAGTACGATACTCTATACATACTTATGGTCATTTTGGTGTTTAGTTTGGACTATGCTCTGTATAACCATAAATCATTTTCTTGTTTATCGTTAGATTATAAATGCAAATTAAATAATTAAAAATGTGTTAAAATCAAACTAAAAATGTTCGAGTTTATATCCAAATATTTTAAAAAAGTGTAAGAAAATTACCATTCCTTAGAATATTAAAACTAACCTTGATAATTATAAGAAAAATTATCTTTATTGTTTTTTGGGATTTTAAAAGTACCTATTATATTTTTTTTACATTCTAAGCAGTCGATGAATATGGTTTAAAAGGACGATTGCAATTTTCTTAAAAACGCTACGTATTAGAAAATAAACAGGGTTTTTATAATAACTCGCAGGAGCTGACTTTGACTGCACACTCAGTTTTTTCATATAACGTAACGTTTTTAAGAAAAGTGATTTCGTAATTTTAAAAATCTTTTCACCCACGATTCATTACAAAATTTAATACTGTTGATAATAGTTTTCCAAAAAAAAACCTTCAACGCAATTATTGTTATAATTACCAAGACTAATTTTAATATTCCAATATATATTAATATTGTTATTTGTTTTTATGATATTAAGTCTGAACATTTTGTGATTTTTAGACATTTTTTTAAATAATTTATTTAGTATTTATAATCTAACGAAAAACAAGAAAATGATTTATGTTTATCCTGAGCATAATCCAAACTAAAAACCAAAATTACTATACATGGCGTACTTCAATAAAAATATATTTAAAAATTAAAAACTTTAAAAAAATCGTTTCTAATTGTGTGGCCACCACTGTATATTGATAAGGAAGAATAGTCCAGATTTTGGTATGTAATTTCAACATCGGGCAGTTCCAATAATATATGATGCTTCGAACAGAAAAAGGTACCTTTTGGAATACATAATGTATAGCTTTCTGTACAAACGTTAAATAAGAGAGTAAATTCCTAAGACAGAGTACAAAACATTCATACATTGGATTAATGCAGAGAACAGAATCAAATGAACTATTCTATGTATTATGAGAAGTGGCAGATACAGATTTTGGCTATACCACTTTGTTTGCTTGAAATTTATTCTATAATTCAGATTTTTATATCCCAATAAACACTCAGATTTAAGTTAGGCTTAGTCTCAGGATTTTAAAATAGATATATAGTGTCGGTAGCGCGTCTGGTTAGTGCGTTGGAATACGAGCGAAAAAGTCTTCGGTGAGTTCGCTACGAGCCGAAAGGTCCCCGCTTCGATCACCAACGACTGCCAACCAACATCCTTTTTATAGAAAACATTTTTCTATGCGACGCTACCTCTCGGCAGTCAATGGCAAACCTACGAGAGTAAAGATTGCCTATGAAAAGCTCTCACCCCGCCGTTCGGATTCGGCAATAAACTGTAGGTCCCACCCAGTATTATCAGATGGGCAGATAAACCTTTTTTTTGTCAGTTTTTGAGAAGGTAAAAAGGTTTCAAGTTATTTTAATTTATACAGTTTTTTTAGTTTTTATTTAATATTTCTAACTAGTTCATTGAATTAAATACACACAACATTTTTTTTTCTTCGAATCTTTCCATTACTAAAAAAACATTGTTTGATCTTTTGTCGATTCCTGTAGCAACAGCAAATTAGAACGTATTTTTCTCAAATCAATATTAAGAATAAAACAAAATTATAAACATATTTGAAATTCCCTCCTCAAGTGGGATTCTTCGTCCGAAGGATTCCTAAAGAAAAGATTGTACAGTCTTCAAAAATTACGAAAAAGTTTGACATGCATATTAAATAAATTGTTAGACAAATTGGTCTACTTCGTATTACCTTTCTCCTATTGGTCTTATTAATGAGGCAATTGCTACGGAAATGGATTTTACTACCCCACTTTTACCTGATTTTTACAAAAATGCTTCTCCCAACACAAATCGAGGTTAATCTTAAAAATAACTTTTTATATAAAAATAAAAATTCTTAAAAAAAAAAAAAAGAAACAAAAAAAAAAAAAAGCTTGTTCATTTAATCCAATAATGTTATAAATTTAATTATATATTAATATTAGTTTAAGTTATTTTTATGCGTAGTTCTAAGTTTTTTATTTTAGTTTTAAGACCAAAAAAATGTGGGAAAATAAATCCCCAAAAAAATATTTAGTGTCGGGAGCAAGCACTTAACAATTTTAACACATAATCAACAATTAATTTAACACGAGGCAGAAATACGAAGCAAGTTGCTTTAAATATAACCAATGTAAAAGAATTAAAACAATACAATATAATTTTAAGTATTCTTCTAATTTTTAGAAACAATTGTTTAACCTAAATTGTACATTGTAAAAGTTCGAAAAGACTCAATAAAATACTTTACTTTACTTATTATTAATTGATATGTTTTCGTTATTAATATTGTTATTTTTGTTTAATTACACTAATCAAGACGAATATTCCTATGTACACCCAATACAGCTGTTTTATATAATTCGTTGGTGCTGATTTATACTGGATACTAAAACCTAATTTTCCCATTTGTTTATATAAGCTTTTTTAATATTTCATTTTGGCCAAAATTACAAATTGTTCGAAAAAACAATTTGGGTAATGTTCCAATTTTACAAAAAAGATACAAAATACTGTGTAAGACTTAAACTTTTATAACTTTAAACGGATACTGTGTATATTTTAAAAATTAGAACGATGTAAAAAAGTTAGTAGTTCTGAGTCTTTTTTTAGATCAAGTTTTTTCTCGCAAAAAAAAGTTTTTTTATTCCGAAAATAAAAGGTTTTTCAAAAAAATATCTGACAACACTGGTCCCACCACTTTGAGAATAAATAAATAGAGAGCTCGGCCTAAGTTCTATACAGGACTGTAGCGCCAAACTATTATTATTATTAGATATTCAAATGTAAGTTTGTTCATTTCCTGTCCAAGAAATGTATGTTTTTTTAAAAATCCTGTGGTTTTTGAATTTTATGGATTTTTGTACTTGTTTAGTATTATTTATTATTTTTTTAATATGAATTCCATCTCAAAAATGTATCCATTTTTTCAGAACACACTTTATTTAATTATTTTTTAATTTAAGAACTAGGGACGGATCCCGCAAGTGTGATAAAATATGCGTACACAAACAGCATAATTTACCGAATGTAGGAAGTGTACACGTTCAGTTTTCATGAATATTTTAAGATAGTCAGTTCTTTTTAAGAACTCAATAAACTTTAGGTCCCACCACTTTGAGTACATATATAACACGCACAGCTCCAAATGGTGAGAGAGCTCGGCCTAAGATCTTATAGAGCTGTAGTGCCAAACTATTATTATTATAATGAGTTTCTGTGTAAACTTTCGAAATCGTCAGATTTCTATGTTTTCAAAATATCGTGTACATCGCGATTCTCACAATAACGAATCAGTCCCTGGGTATAAAACACCAAAACAGAATAATGTAGGCCTCTGCTGCATGATATCTCGGAACAAGTCAATAACGAAATAATCCAAAATTTGAAAAGTAAATCAATTGAAAAGTAAATGATTCGATCATGCAGTTTTATTGGTAACTTAAAAACATTTAAAAAGTGCATAACAAAGATAAAAATTCGTATTTTAATGGAAAATTATAATCAATTATATCGGTTCATTAATTTATGAGATACTAAATACAAATATCACGACTTTTTCTCATAGGGCATATTTTAAATAGTAGATCAATTAAAATATATTTAGTAAGTTTGATAATGTGGTCTATACTCTGAATAACAATAAATAATTTTATTACACAGTGCAGCAAAAGCCTACTTTCTTTTTGGTGTCAGAGATTTGACAAAAATTTAAGGCTACTTGAGTAACCTGAAGAAATTTCACCAAAAAAAGTTGTGTCCTATCACGTGAGGTTTCATATTTCATATTAAGGAGTATCATATTGTATCATATTGTCCATGGAAAAAATACTCAACATAAAAAAACATAAAAAGTGGCAAAATATGTCAAAGCCGCACGAGCTATAGTTTCTCTAATACTGAGCACTGTAAAGTATTTTTATACCCTACACTAAGAGTGAAAGGGTATATTCAGTTTGGTACGCCGTTTGTAACACCCAGAAGGAAGCATCTCCGGTATGGAAAAGTATATATATTCTTGATCAGTCTGTCCGTCTGTCTGTCCGTCTGTATGTCTGTCCGACTGTCTGTCCGTCTGTCTGTCTGTCTGTCCGTCTGTCTGTTGAAATCCCTACTACTTTTAAAATTAAAGAGTTAGATAAATGATTATAAATTATAACTTAGATTACTAATATACCTACGCTGTATGTGCGAAAAAATTGGCGAGATCGGTCCATTGTGACCTATGATCCGACCACTTATGTTCAAATACCTCATATAAAATGTACATATAAAGATCAATTTTAATGTATACGTGCTTAGGTATACTTTTTTGGTCAAATATATATTGACATCATCTTCAAATAAATGATAATAATGTTTTCCGGCGAAAAGACTTGTGGTTCACAAAAAAAATTCGAAATTCGGTACACCTACCCATTTGTAAATATGGGTATTAAATGAATGGAAATTCTTCAGCGATTGAATGTTTGTAGTTATTTTCAGGTTCGTATACCCTGGTGACCTATATATCACTTTAAATGGTAACCACACATATGTGTAGGGTATTTATAGTCGGCTTAGACCAACTATAATTTTAATAATCGTAACTATCATAATAACACCTACTTTAAAATTTCCCATGTGATCTAACCTTCCCAACTGGTTTTATTTTATATAAAAGTGCAAAATACTTTAATATTTTTTTCGTATTAAAAGGATGAAGGATTTTTCGTAGCTTAAAATCGAATGATTCTTTTGCGGTGCCAAGGATTTGGTTTTATTTTAAATATCCTGAACGTGTCAAAAAATTTATCATACTATAAAATTATGTTCTATCACGTCAGGATTTCAAGGTATTGACCCTCAAATATCTGGTAAATCCTTAATTATCATACTAACATTTCTGGAAAACGGTATTAGATATGGATTTCATGACTGAAAACCAAATATATGCATTCACCTAAGCATCGTTTCTGTAGTACTTTTTAATTTTCTATCTCGTCCTTAAAATTACGAATTTCTCAAAAACGTTACGTAATAGAAAAAATAAATACTGAGTATGCAGTCAAAATGAATAGTAGTGAAGTATATATAATTGAACTATGGGATTTAATGAAACAGCTGGATGTAGCCGCCGAAGTCTTAGATTAACTTCAATCCGATTTTACGTAATCTCGAAAGTGGAAGACTTTTGGTTGAATCTATTAGTTTCTGTAGAGTGGTCATCTTCTAAGGAATACATTACAAATAGATATCGTCACTGTCATGCCAAAGGGGCGAATGTGCATTTTTAAAAATGTTGTGAAATCAAATTTTAAAGTTTGAAGTGCTTTAAAAATTAGAAAAATTTATATTTTTTTAATTTTTTTCTGTTATTTTAGTTTATTTGTCAATTAATATAACGTATATAAAATATTTTTAGAATTGCACAACCTACTGAATTATAAATACGGATTTGGTGAGGCTATATCCTGATAAAAACGCAAATATTTTTGATTTTTATGCTATAACTTTTTATTAGTGCAAAATAGTAATGTAGAGGCATTAATTGTTTGTTTTTACAGCACCTATCTATTGCCATAATAAAATAAAAATATTTTGTCAAACATTAATTTGCCATTTATTATTTGCAGGATAAATTCATTGGCAAAATATTTTAAAATAATGATACAGTTCGATAGGTTCTTTAAAAAGAAACAATTAATACCTTTACATCACTATTTTGCGCTAATAAAAAGTTATAGCATAAAAATTAAAAAATTTTGCGTTTTATTTTATCTTGCACCAATAAAAAATTAAAGCAAAAAACTACGAAATTGGAAAAATTGAAAATCTTGTCATGCCAAAAGGGCGAATCTTTTAGTTTTTCGCCATAACTCTTTAATGGTACAAGATAATGAAAAAATTCTCCCTTTTGGTTTTGTCTTTTGTGGCTAGAAATATCCAACAAAATGACACGCGATTTTGGCACAGCATACTTGAGGATAAACTACATTCAAAAATGTAAAAAACGCAAATGTCAAAAATTGCACATTCGCCCCTTTGGCATGATAGTGACGATATGGCACTTAGGCCGTTTCATTTTCAAGCTAACATGATTGATACAATATAGAGAGGAAAATAGCTTAAATATGAATACGAAGAACAGGCTAAGGAATCGAAACCCAAATTATCATACATATGTGATCCAAGACGATGATATATTTTTTTTTCATAAAGCATGTATCAACCAAAATCTTTTTTCGAACGCGACATGGAGTGAAATAATGGCTTTAAAAACCAATAAATCCAATTAAAATTATTGGCCCGTAACTAAAGTCCAAATTAATCTGGAGTTTAAAAATAATGACTTTTTTGATAGTTTTTATAAGAAAAGAACAGTTTAAAATTATCTATGGTATTTATAAAAAATCTAAATAAAATACCAAGTTTATATAATATGATGCTCGTAAAAAATCTGTAGAAAATAAAAAATTACTAGAAATAGAAAGGAGAATGTGCGTCTTTCAAATTTAGTCAGTAGAACCTCAAAATTTGTTGCTTTTTTTATTTTTACAGTGCACTCTGGGACGTATGTTAAATCTAGGTGGACAAAAGTCGAAAACTTTATCACTCAAAAATCGACGATTTCGTCAAACTTTCCGCTTTTAGGATCCACAACAAGTTATGTGACGACATGTCGGCATTAGATGCTAATATTTTTTACTTTACCTTCATTTTTTCAGAAGTATTTTGATAACTAAAATTTTGCTTATTTTGTCGGTTTGATCATTCGGTGTGATCATTCAATCACGCCCATTTTTTACTGTTGACAAATAAGGTCTACATATATACATATTTCATCAACATATTTTATAGAAAACCGGACTTACAACCGTATACGCTGTTCGCTTATATGGTAGGTAGGCGTGGCAGTGGTCCAATCACGACCATGGTTTCTTTTGTATTTCTTTTGTCAATATAACTCAGACCTTTGTCAACGTAGAACAGGATTTCACCCACAGTGCACTGTTGTTTTTTTTTCTATTATAATTTACCAATAATATGCATAGCCCATGTTTTGAAACAGTTTAAAGGGTTTATAGCGATTACAAATAAAAATATTATTTACTTTCAGCATTTTCATTGAATAAAATCATATAGAACTAATCAAGTACAAAGGTTTATACCAAAAAAATAGTTAAAATTGACTAATCTTAGCCTTTGAATCAGTGTTATGTACTCACTATGACATTATTTCATTGTTTTTGAAATCATACTATATCGTAGCACATACAATTTTTGGAATATATGTATTCTATGTTATAATAGTTTAATTAATCAGTAAAAATTTAACTTTAGTTACCTGTAAAAATAAAACAGAGTATATAATAGATATTGTGTTCATATATAAAACATACCTAGAAAATACATTTTTTTTATTATGGAGCAATGAAGCACTGCATGGTAGTGTAGGAAAAAAAAACTTCTTTGACACGATTTTTGCAGCGTATTTCAATTATAATATTAGGCATATATTAAATGACTTCCTCTTTAATTATTTTAGAATTAATTTCCTCTTCAGGTGTGACCACAACCAACAGCAATATTGGTATTAGGAACACTTAATGATTTTTTAGTTGCCCAGATTGTTCCTTGCTTCGTCCGTATGTGTTTCCTTATTGGTTGTGGCTGGGCTCGTTCCTCGTTTGCGTAGTATATTTCTGTCTGTCTTTGTAATTTCGTTGATTTTTGTCTTTTTTTATCTTTTACTGGTTTCCTTTCTACATCTTATTCTGTACTTTGCCTTTGCACTTTATTTCATTTTGTTACAACAACACAAATTCGTTTTCTTCTTCTTCTCTCCTTTTTATTGCATCGTCTAATAAAACCTTTGTCAATCCTTTTGATTATTTATTTAAAGTACTTTCTGCACTTTTTTTTTAATTTAAAAACTACGAAAAACCTTTGATGTTGTAGTTTTCCTATTTCAATTCACTTTCATAGTTATTTCGTTTAATTAATTCATTGGAAAATTAGCATAAAATAGACAAAATGAAAATGGAAATAAATCCAAACACAATCGAACAAACAAAAGCAATGAGGAAAACACTTTTTTGTTTTTTTTCTATAATTTGTTGCAACATACAGCGTACACCTTCTATCTTTCCACTAGTTTATGCATTTTTCAGACTACGTTGTATATGTCTCTTTCTTTGTGTCCAGCAAAACTTAGCATTGCTGCAAGTGTACAAGATTTTTTTGTTCATTTATTTATGCGTTTATTTTATGAAGTCTTTATTACTTTCATGAAGTTTAAACAAAAATTAGTTTATTACATTATTATTTTTGTTAAATAATAGTTTATTTTAATTTCAATTTACACATTTTTCACAAAATAACTTTCCGTCGCACGTCGCAGTTAATTCGATACCCATTCTTTGACTGTTTGTCATGGTTGCCAATGTATTTAGAGAAATCCCAAGTGTGGTATTTTCTCTATGTACATCAAATAATCCCAATTGCTTCCCAGCAAGACACTGCTGACCGAAACGGGAAAGGGGTAATTTTGTAATTTCATTTTTTTCCACACAAATGAAAATAAAAATATTAAATTTTATTAAAATATTAGTTTTTTTTATCACCATATTAATCTTTTTAGGGGATTTATTTTTCATTGACGTTGGTTTTAAATTAGTTCTTTTGATTTAATTATTTTTGTTATAATTAATAATATATATTTTTTTATTTATTTACAGATGTTAATATCAAAAACATAAAAAGAGAGAAGACGGCATTTCAACGAATAACTTTTTAATAACAGTAACGAATAAGAGTCTTAACGGAGGTTCACTGTATATTAATTAATTGTAAAATATTTTAAAGGCTAAATCACAAAGCGGCGTTCAGTCGGTCGTGCTTTGATTGACTTTTGTTCACTTTGCACAAGCTTTACGATAATAAATTTTCACAACGCTCCAGTGTAACTTTATAAAACGAAATGTCGCTTCATGCGTTGCATTGCATGGAAATCCACTCTTGTTTCAAATGTTAATGGTTATAATCTTTTATATTTTTACCGACTTCTGATTGGAAGATACAATACGCGTTAGTTTACAAAAGCCAACAATTTTATTAATATTTAACAATTTAACATAAACAAATAAATTTAAATGTAGCTCTACTCTGGCGTTGCCTATGGCGTTACGATATTTTTTCATTATTTACGATAAAAAACTTGAAGTCGCTTTCTGTTTTGTTTCATATAAATGCTTTGTTTTTATTTTATTTGACAACGCACGACCGACCGAACGCCGCATTGTGATTTAGTTTTAATATTTTAATACTTAATTTTATTATTATTTGCAATTATTTTTTATTTGTTGTAAAATAATGATAATAATAATTTGCAAAAGGTAATTTTGTATGATATGAAAAAAGAGTTTTTAATCTATTCCCTACGTTACGTTAACGGACCGTCGAAAAACAATCTCAACTGACTCACTCCGTACTTGTCCAGACTGGCGGTCCATTAACGGACCGTCGAAACGTAAAATCAACGGATGCACTCCGTATTTCATCCAGTATCACGGTCCGTAAACGTAACGTTAAAACGTACTCACGACGGACTCACTCCGTGTGTCATCCTGTATGACGGTCCGTTAATGTACCGTCGTAACGCAATCTTAACTGATTCGAAATCCGTTTCCATGTTCCTCTTTATCCGTTCACTGGACCGTTTTCGTATCCAGAAAACGGAACGTTTACGGAATTGTATTCCGTATTGTTGTTTCGTATACGGCACCGTTAACGGACCGTTTTGTTTCTTGGGAAGTAAACGACTGTGTTCTTGCTGCGGCGGTATCCCAGCAAGAACATAGTTAACGACTATTTTTTATTAATCATTTTAGGGGTAGCAATGATCAAAGTTTTGATTATTTTTTCGGTCATTTGTAGAATAGCGGCGGGGAAAAATAATAAAATTATTTGTGTTCGTGTGACTTTACATCCCTGTCTTACGCACGTTTACACAGCTTTTTCTTACATGTATAGCGGCATCCAGACGGTACTACAAGTTGTACAACCTAGTTAGATGGGAAAAATAACGGCACTTTTTTGTTTTTCGTCCACACGGCACAACCTGCTTGACAGACTTCATTACCCAATATGCCACAGGATAAGCGTTTGAAAAAATAACCATAATTGCCTTTAAAGTCTAGTGTGTTTTTTTCAAATCAGTTTCATATATAAAATAAGTGCTGTACTTAGCGCTAAATCTAGATTTGAAAATGATTTGATTATAGCATTACCAAAAAGGGCAGTGAAAATTAGGAACAAAAATGTAGTGACGCTATAAACAGTATGTTTTTTTTATGATTACATAGAAACCCTGACAAAAAATATAACATAACAACGCGCGTCCAAATCTAATAGCTTACCGAAATCTATTAGTGTTTGGACTTACGTGAATTTTTACAACAATATACCGACCGCCCCCGCAAACCTTGAGTAGGCTCCAGAATGGTGTTCGAGAGCTTGAAACATACAAGCTTAAAAAACACGTCTACCACATTTTGGATGCTGGCATCGATTTCCTGCAGTTGTCTTGACGCTCGGGCTTGAAGTCTACGTTATTGGTTGGATGACATATAACGGGATAATTAATAGAAAAATGCCCTTTTTGTAGTCCTATATGAAGATCCTCTTTTTTTACTTATTTTGTAGTAATAAGTCAATATTTAAAAGCAAAAAAATTAATGTATGTTCATTTGATATCATGTTGAAAATACGGCTAAATTTTGATTTGAATTAAACGTTGAAATCAATTTAATAATTAGTGTTTATATTGATTTAAGAATAAGGCAATTTTCAAGTAAAGGTTAAGCTACCAGTTTTTATTGAAAAAGCTATGATTCTTACATTTTGGTTAAAGGTGTTTCACACCTTAACCTCAACTCTATGATTTGAAAGTAATGATAGATTTCAAAACATTCGCAAGTGAATATTAAGTGCAATGGCATATTGGGTATTTCGCAGCATTCATGCAGTGCAATACCCATCGACCACGATGGCTCATGCATTGGTACAATACACAAAAAAATTTCGCCTAAAGGCAGCATTTGATGTTTGAAATTTGTCTACCTTTGATGTGCACTCATCAAAAACTGCGCTCGAATGAAAAAACACACTAAGGTGGATGGGTTTACGTCCAAACGATACAACTGCTTGACAGACCAGCGAAAAAGTCAAAAATTTTTGACTTCATCCAACATGTCATCAAACGAGTCGTTCGTAGCATTCACAAGGTACGATTTCCGTACAACCCAACCTAGTTGTATAACTTGTAGTACCGATGCTGATTATAAGTGAGTAGCAAACATTTTGCATTTGTGTTGGAGTTTGCTGATTATACATTTGTGTTAACCAATGGTATTTTTATGGTATTTTTTAAACAGAGAGGGATATTTTGTGGATATTTTAAAGTGGGATAAAAGTATTTTCTATGATTTAAAGAACTGGCAACTACCTTTGTTATAATCAAAAATTGGAAATTATTTTGCAAGATTATATTTTTTATCGATATAATAATTAAATCTTTTGTAAATTGACAAATAATACTACCTCCAACATGTTGAGTAGCGGTATATATTTTTTCCATCGAAAAATGTTTAAACTACATTTGCTCTACCTTTGCGTTTCATTTGTTTTTTTCTATCCACATTAACATTTTATAATTTGCTAGCGTTTCTGGTAAAGTTAATATGAATTGGATTGTCAATCATGTTTAAAACAAGAAAAAGTCTTTGGAGTTCCGTTTTTGCGCCTAACAATATGTTTATGTTAATATTATATGTTTAAATTATGGTTGAAGTATATACAGGTTAGACCATCTGGACATTTAGTTGGCATAAAGAGTGCTGAGAATGTCAATAAAAAATATAAAAATAAACAAAAATAATTGTTGTAAATAAAGCAGTTATGTATTTTTTCAAAATGGTCATAAACACATGCTAAATCTTTCAAACTGTTTTTAAAAAAAAGTATATGAACCTAAATTTTTATAAATGGGTGTGCTAGTAAATTGTAGTATGTATGTTATGTGTTGTTATATGTTTATATTATATGTACACTTAAAAAAAAAGCTAAAAAAAATTCGTATCAAATAAAATTTTACGACAAAAATTACCAGTCATTAAAAATTCACATGTGATGCCCGATTTACATTGTATCTTCTGTGAGTCTCACTGTATCTCCTAGGGTTGCATTTTTTTCAAAAAAATGCTATTTTTTTTAAAAATTTTAAAAAATGCAATCCTAGGAGATACAGTGAGACTCACAGAAGATACAATGTAAATCGGGCATGAGTTCCCAGCCGGCCAAACTATCATAAACGACATCGTAAATGATAGCAAATATTCGTAAGTAATGAATAAAACAATCGTATACGAGAATCGTAAATGAATCGAAAACGCATACAGTTTCGTTCTTAATTTGTCCTTGGTAACGAGGTATCATAAACGAACTAAAAACACTCATATATGATAAATTTTCGATTGTTTATGATCGTAAAATACGATTACATACTCTTTATAAACGATGTTTTTTTGTTCGTAAACGAACTCTTTTTTAATATTTTTTACGATTAAATTTTAATGGTAAATGATAATAATTTTTTAACTCTTTTACGAGCTTTTTCCTACTTTTTTAACGATGCAAAAAAAATGAAGTAAATGCATTTAAATTTTATATTAAGCTCCCAAATGTATTTACTTACTTCTTAATTACAGCAAATGATTTAAAGTTTTCAGCAAAACAATTTATTTAATCTTGTTGAAAATATTGAACATATTATGCATTTTATTAAATTAACTTTTGATTAGAAAAACAATAATAAATTTTGACAATCTTTTTTTACGAGTTAAACACTCGAAAAATAAGAGCCATCGTTATTTACGAGCAAAATATGATTGTTTTTTTTCATTGACATTTATCATTGTATAATGATTGAAATTTATGATTATTTTGAATCGTCAAATGATCGTAATTTACGATAATCATAAAAAATGTGTGTAGGTGCCGACTGGGTTACTTTTTCCACTGCAGTTAAATATTACCACAAATGGGAAATTTCCCACGGAAGTGGCAACTATGCACTTTATAAATAACCATTGTTAATTACTGATATTGTCGAACAAACCTTCAGTCGGCGGGTCTAACATTGTTTTTATTTGGAACTGATGGTAAACAAGAGAATTAATTGATTGAGTGTTTGTTAAATAATTTTAGTTTGCTCGTACAATTTTAATAGAAATTCTTTTTATTCTATTAGAAATTTCAAAGATGTTCTCCATATGCAAGCAAACTCACCCGGCCACAACGGTCGAATTCGCCATCACTTGTCGCTTCTTTAACAATCTGGAGGAAAATTTAGTGGTTGCCGGTGCCAACGTGCTGAAGGTCTACCGCATTGCGCCACAACTGGACGGCCACAACCGTAATAAAAATGTAAGCGACATGCGGCGGCCCAAGATGAAGCTAGAATGTTTGGCCACATATACGCTGTACGGCAACGTGATGTCGCTGCAGAGCGTCTCGCTGTCAGGATCACTGCGCGATGCACTGCTAATTAGCTTCAAAGATGCCAAGCTATCTGTGGTACAACATGAACCAGACACATACGCACTAAAGACACTGTCGCTGCACTACTTCGAAGAGGATGACATCAAGGGCGGATGGACGGGACGCTATAACGTGCCCATGGTACGTGTCGACCCCGACAATCGCTGCGCCGTGATGCTGGTTTACGGAAAGAAGTTGGTCGTGCTGCCATTTCGCAAGGACAACAGCTTGGACGAGATCGAACTGACCGACGTGAAGCCCATTAAAAAAACTCCAACGCAGCTGGTATCGAAGACACCGATATTGGCATCTTATCTGATTACGTTGCGCGACCTCGACGAAAAAATCGACAATGTCATAGATTTGCAGTTTCTGCACGGCTACTACGAGCCAACTCTACTCATTCTTTACGAGCCCGTGCGCACTTTTCCCGGACGCATTGCCGTGCGCGCTGACACATGCGTCATGGTGGCCATTTCGCTCAACATACAGCAGCGTGTGCATCCGGTAATTTGGAGCGTCACCGGTTTGCCCTTCGACTGTCTACAGTTGTTTCCCATACAGAAACCGATCGGAGGCTGCTTGGTCGCCAGCGTCAATGCCTTCATCTACCTTAACCAGAGCGTGCCGCCGTACGGCGTCAGCCTGAACAGCACAGCTGACCACAGCACCACATTCCCACTGAAGCCGCAGGATGGCGTCAAACTCAGTCTGGATGCAGCCAAGATGGCTTTCATCGACAGTGACAAGTTGGTCATATCGGTGAAGAGCGGCGATCTGTACGTACTGACGCTGTGCGTGGACTCCATGCGCACCGTACGAAATTTTCACTTCAACCGCGCGGCGGCCAGTGTACTCACCAGCTGCATCTGCGTCTGCCAGAATGAATACATTTTCCTGGGCTCGCGGCTGGGCAATTCGCTGCTGCTGCACTGCACCGAGGAGGATCAAAGTACCGTCATAACACTGGACGATGCAGACGCGGCAACGCCACCCGCCCCCGAAGCTCCCAAGAAACGTAGCGAGGACGAGGAACTGGAAGTCTACGGCACGGGCGCAAAAACGTCAGTGCAGCTGCGCAAGTATGTGTTCGAGGTGTGCGACAGCCTATTAAACGTGGGCCCTATCAGTTTTATGTGCGTGGGCGAGCGCGTTGAAATGGAAGAGGATGGCGTCACGCTGCAGCCGCCATCGGAACAACTGGCACAGCTAAAACTGGAAATTGTATCTTCCAGCGGACACAGCAAGAACGGCGCACTCTGCGTCTTCGCCAACACCATTTGCCCGCAGACCATCACCAGCTTCGAACTGGAGGGTTGCCTGGACGTCTGGACCGTCTACGACGATCCCACCCGCAAGAACGGGCCGCACGATCA
The DNA here is from genome assembly GCA_951804985.1 of Dryomyza anilis. NCBI lineage: Eukaryota > Metazoa > Arthropoda > Insecta > Diptera > Dryomyzidae > Dryomyza > Dryomyza anilis. The sequence goes on from OX638133.1 coordinate 68,396,729, forward strand.
GCACGACTTTATGATCTTGTCACAGCGCACCGCATCACTGGTGCTGCAGACTGGCGATGAGATCAACGAGATCGAAAACACTGGCTTTAGCTGCAACCAGCCCACGATCTACGTCGGCAACCTGGGAAATAATCGCTTCATACTGCAAGTGACGACGCGCAATGTGCGCCTGCTGCAGGGCACGCGGCTGCTGCAGAACGTGCCCATCGAAGTAGGGGCGCCGGTGGTTGAAGTGTCGCTTGCAGATCCCTATGTTTGCCTGCGCCTGCTCAGCGGGCAAGTGATCACGCTGGCACTGCGCGAGACCAAGGGCACGCCGCGCCTGGCCATCAACAAAAACACGATCAGCAGTAGTCCGCCAGTTAGCTGCCTGACGGCATACAAGGATCTCTCTGGCCTGTTCACGTCGAAGAGCGGCGACGAGATGCTAGGCACTGGAGCCGCGGGCAGCGCCGCTGGCGGCTTTTATGCCGGCGGTCTGGGCGGCTATATGAAGGCCGAACCTAGCATGAAAATCGAGGACGAGGAAGATCTGCTGTACGGCGACGCTGGCAACGCGTTCAAAATGAACAGCCTGGCTGCGCTGGCAAAGCAATCGCGCTACAAGCACGCCGACTGGTGGCGCCGGCTGTTGCCGCAGACTAAACCCAGCTACTGGCTGCTGATAACGCGCTCAAGCGGCACATTAGAAATCTACTCGATGCCCGATCTCAAGCTCATGTACCTTATCAATGACGTCGGCAATGCAGGCACTGTGCTGAGTGACGCCATGGAGTTTGTGCCGGTGCCGCAACAACAGCAGCAGCAGGAAAACAGTAAAGTGGGAATTTTGCTTAACTGCAGGCCGCAGCAGACGGCAGGCGCACCGCCGCTTGAGCTCAGCATGTTGGCGCTGGGCGGCGCAGCAAACAGACCGCTGCTGCTGGTGCGCACGCGTCTGGAGCTACACATTTACCAGGCGTATCGCTATGTCAAGGGCCATTTGAAAATACGTTTTCGCAAGCTGGACAGCGTTAATCTATGCGCACAGCAGCCGGAAGATGACGAACCGATCGTGACAGATGCGGACGATGTGTACAGCTTACAAGATAAATACATTTCGCAGCTGCGTTATTTCGGCAACATCGGTAGCCTGGAGGGCGTCATGGTGTGCGGTAGAAATCCATGCTTCCTCTTCCTTAGCGCCAAAGGGGAGTTGCGGGTGCATCAGCTGCACGGCCAAAAGCGCATGCGCAGCTTTGCGCCCTTTAACAATGTAAACTGTCCGCATGGCTTTCTACATTTCGACAGCGGCTACGAGCTGCACATCTCGGTGCTGCCGACGTATCTCAGCTATGATGCGCCGTGGCCAGTGCGCAAGGTTCCGCTGCGTTGCACGCCGCGACAGATTGTCTACCATCGCGAAAACCGCGTCTACTGCGTTGTGACGCAAATGGAACAGCCGACGCATAACTACTATCGTTTCAACGGTGAGGACAAGGAGCTGACCGAGGAGAATAAGGGCGAGCGGTTTATGTATCCCCAGGCGTCGCGCTTCAGTGTGGCTCTCATTAGTCCCGAAACGTGGGAGGTGGTGCCCGATGCGAGCATTGATTTCGAGGAGTGGGAACATGTAACGGCATTCAAAATAGTTAAGCTGGCATATGAGGGCACTCGTAGCGGTCTAAAAGAGTATTTGTGCATTGGCACCAACTTCAACTACAGCGAGGACATCACATCGCGCGGCAACATCTACATCTATGATATCATCGAGGTGGTGCCGGAGCCCGGCAAACCGCTGACTAAGTTCAAGCTGAAGGAGGTCTTCAAGAAAGAACAGAAGGGGCCTGTCTCGGCCATCTCGGATGTGCTCGGCTTTTTGGTGACGGCGCTGGGTCAGAAGATATATCTGTGGCAGCTGCAGGACGACGATCTGATCGGCGTCGCCTTCATCGACACCAACATCTATGTGCATCAGATAATTTCGGTGAAATCGCTGATTCTGATCGCAGACATTTACAAATCGGTCAGCATATTGCGCTTTCAGGAGGAGTTTCGCACACTGTCGTTGGTCTCGCGGGACTTCAATCCGTTGGAAGTGTACGATATCGAATTCATGGTAGACAATGCAAATCTAGGATTTTTGGTCACCGACGCCGATGAGAACATTATCGTCTACATGTATCAGCCGGAGGCGCGCGAATCGCTGGGCGGCCAGAAACTAATACGCAAGGCCGATTATCATTTGGGCCAGGTGGTCAACACTATGTTCCGCGTGCAGTGCCATCAGCGCGGCGAGGACCAGGAGCGCCAACCATTTATGTTCGAGAAAAAGCACATGGTCATGTACGGCAGTCTGGACGGCGCCATCGGTTACTGTCTGCCACTGCCGGAGAAGTTGTATCGGCGTTTCCTGATGTTGCAGAATGTGTTGCTGCTGCATCAGGAGCATTTGTGCGGGCTCAATCCCAAGGAGTTCCGCACCATTAAAACCACCAAGAAAGTGTCGCTGAATCCGTCGCGCTGCATTCTCGATGGCGATTTGATTTATGGCTTTATGCTGCTGTCCATGGCGGAGAAGAACGAAGTGGCCAAGAAGATTGGCACAAAGACTGAGGAAATACTGATGGATTTGTTGGAAATGGATAAAATTTCAGCTGTATTCTAGTTACATTAACTATGCAGATTTGTTTTTTACAAAATATTATTTAATACATCTTTTAAAGTTTAGTTTAGTACATAAAATGTATGTTATGCTGACGAAAAGTTTGCTTTACTATTTTCGGTCAAAGAATGAAAGATTCGACTGTTTATTTGTGTACGTTCCCTTGCGGAGAACAATGAGGCCAGCTTTTCAGTTTAATTTAAAGTTAAGCATGTAACTATAAAATGTAAAATACATTAAAACACCTTTAATCATCCACCTTGTACTCTCATTTGCAAGAAGATTACCCAATTTTGAAAATCATCGATAATAGTGTTAAACCCTAATATTATCGACACCAAAAACTATCAACGTTATAAGAGTTCAACCAAAATAGTGGCATTCTTCTTAATATTATTAATAAAATATGAAATCACAATTCAGTGATTTCTCATTATTTTTTGGCGGTAAATACCAGCAGATTTTTTTAGATTGAAGCAAATTTTTGTACATATTTTAGCATACAATACATGCCGTGCTTTAAAAACTATCTTACATTTGAGCGGTCTTCGATCGATTTAATGTTATTTGAAATATATGTAAGGCTATCTACAAAAACACAGTTTTCAGGAGAGCAAAAAGAACTGATTAAATCGCTTACCGCAAAAATGGCAAACAATGTTAAATATTAATTCTACAATCCTATCCTATATACATATCGAGGGCTTATATTCAATACTGCCTATCTACAATTTTGACTAAAACCTGGAACTACTAAAAAGAATTTTTCGTATACGGAAAACTAACTTTTCAAAGATTTTTTCCTATTCTAATATAAAGCCTTAAAGGACGAAATTTGAATTTAGTCTGTAATGAGGAAATATAGCTTGTACCATTGCCTTTATGGTATTTCCAGACAAGATCTTCAGTGTGATTTATAAAGAATGTTTTCAGATATGTTAGGGATTCATAAGATTTTTACGGGGTCAATACATCCATATCCTTCCAAATAGGATATTAGTTTAAATATTTAGTATAACATTAATGATTTTAAAATAGCCATACAAGAGTTAATTGTTTTTTTTTTTATTTTAATCTTTAAAAATGACGGGTTAGATTACGGAATATTAAGACCTTTAACCATCATATTCCTCGTAAAACGAAAATGGTAGAACAAAAATTAGTGGGTGAATTTTGTTTAGGTTACACTAGGATATAAAAAAATGAACAAATTGCTGATTCCAAGAATATTTTCTGATCTATCTCCACTACAATATTGTGAAATATGTTCTATCTGCTCGTTTTTTCATAGACATTGATCACATTTGAATAGCAATAATCTCTATCTACCATAGCACGACGAATAGCGCGAAATTGCTGATTTTTTTTTAGTTGTATCATTTAAAGACCATTTTTATTTAATATTGTAGAAGAAATATTGATCGTCACTTTTTACGGTTTGCGATTTAATCAGTTTTTGCGCTCTCCTGAAAAACCGTGTTTTTGTAGATAGACTGTATTGAATATAACCCCTCAATATAATAAATCTCTTTGTTGGTTTGTTTGTTCCGCTTCTCCGTCTAAACGGCTCATCCGATTTTCTTGAAATTTTTACCACCGATGCGGTATGGTCTGGAACGGAATTATAGGCTATATATGGAAGGGATTGAACAAAGAGGCGTGGCACCTCCCATTCAACCTAAACTTTCAAAACGATATGACTCGGCACTTTCACCAGCTACGAACATGAAACAAAAAGTTCAAATACAACAAAAAAAATTAAAAGCAAAAACACAAAAGCACAAAACAAAAATACAAAAAAAAAGCAATAACATAAAACCACAATAAAATTCACCACACTGAATTCACTACAATAAAACTCACCACACTAAAAATTCACTACACTAAAACTCACCACACTAAAGCTAACCACACTAAAACTCACCACACTAATTTTCACCACACCTAAACTTACCACACTAAAACTTCTACTGGGAAAAACTCTACGGGGAAGAATTCTACCGGGAAGAATTCTACGGGAAAGCGTTCTATGGAGAAGAATTTTACGGCGAAGATTTTACTGGGAAGAATTCTACGGCGAAATATTCTACTGGGAAGAATTCTACAGGGATGCGCAGTTTGAGAAAGAATTGTCTTTGAGAAAAGTTGTTTTGGCGGAAAATTATTATTTGGTTACTACATTTATAAAACTAATAAAAACTTCCACAGCGAAGCACTAAGAAAACAAGATGCTTATGAAAGTCTTGCTGCAACTATCTCTTTCAATTTACGCCTTATAGCAAATATTCAAACATCCCATAAGTTTCAATAAAGTTGCAGCAAAACTATTAATATTTTTGAATTATGACATATATGCAGATATTTTTGAGATGTTTGCCACAACAGCAATGAAAATTGAGATATTTAAAGTTTACTGATAGCAAACATCCTGAGTTCTTGGACATTTGCAGTAAAACTTTGGATGTATTTTGACATTTGACTAAGGAAAATGGCGTACTTTTTCCTTACGATCGATTTATCCACAACAATTAAGTAAATCTAATGGTGTAAAAAAGTGTCAACTCAAATATTACATTTTAATGGTAAAAGTGAAAATAAAGTTTCCTGGGATTGAAATTATCAACAAGTGATGGAAAATTATTTCATTTCAGAGTTTACTTAGATGACAGCATCGCCGGACCGACTTGGTTCTTCCGCGAAGAAGTCATTGTACAATTTTACCTTCAAAGGATTTATAAAGACGATGGCGATGTATAAACGGAATACTGTTTTAATTCTAGAATAAATAAAAATACATTTGATTAATTTTATTTTAATGCAATAAATAATACGCCGCGAAATCTAATGAAGTGCCTTTTCCAAATATTTCTCAACTATATTCATATTTGTAAGATGTTTATTTGATGGTTGCTATAAATAATCGTTAATTTGAAAGATGGTTGCCAGCAATATTTATCGTATTTGTCGGATATTTGGTAGATGGTTGTCGCAAAGACGATCTAAATAATTTGTAAATATCTTGATATTTAGGGCTGTGATATTTCTGGTAATCATCTTTGTTTTCTTAGTGTATCTTTGAATTCACAAAATCTTGGCACAAGTCGTGCACGGGTCCAGCTAGTTAATATAATAAATCTCTTTATTGGTTAGTTTGTATATTTGTTTGTTTGTTCCGCTTGAAGACAATCGGATCAGCCGTTCGATCCGATTGTCTTCAAATTTTTACCACAGATACGGAATGGTCTGGAAGAAATGATAGGCTATATATGGGCGGGATGGGACAAAGGACGTGGCACCTCCTATAAAGCCTTAAATTTCAAAACGATATACTTACACGAGCTATGAACATGAAACAAAAAACTCAAATAGAAAAAAAATATATTTAAAAGCTAAAACACAAAATAAAAAGCACAAAACAAAAGCAAAAATCAAAAACAAAAGCAATAACATAAAACTTAAAGCCAAACTAAAGGAAAAACAAAAAAAGAAAACAAAAAAAACTAATACTCACCACACTAAAACTCCCCACACTTTAACTCACCGCAATAAAACTCACCACAATAAAATTCACCACAATAAAATTCACCACACTTAAGCTCACCACACTAAAACTCACCACACTAAAATTCACCGCACTAAAACTCTCCACACAAAAAATTTTACGTGAAAGCGTGAAGATCTGTCTAAGAAACAATTGTCTTTGAGAAAAGTTGTTTTGGCGGTGAATTATTTTTGTTTTGGTTACTACATTTATAAAACCAATAAAAAACGTCCACAGCGAACCACGTGCTTTTTATATTAATAAAATTGCTCTATATCCTTGCATTCACAAAATCTTTGCACGAGTCGTGCATGGGACCAGCTGGTATTAAATAAAAATGGCCTTTAAAAAATGGTCTCAAAAATTTATAAATCTAAATGTAGATAGAGCATATTACACAATGTTTCAATGGAGATAGATTAGAAAATGGTTTTGAAATCAGCGATTTGTTAATTCTTTTTATATTCTAGTGTTATCTCAACAAAAATCACCGACTAAATTATAGGTATATGATGGTTGAAGGTCTTAATGTTCCACAATCTAACCGAACGTTTTTTAAGACAAAATTAATAAAAAAAACAGCAAACCCTTGTATTGCTATTTTAATATCATTAATTTTATCCTAAATCTATAAACTAATATCATATATCGAAGGATATGGATGTATTAACGCATAAGAATCATATGAATACTTAACATATCTGAAAAATGTCTTTTATAATGGTACTAAACATCTTGTCTAGGGATGACATGAAGACAATGATACAAGCTATATTTCCTTAGTACATAATAATAGTTTGGCGCTACAGTCCTGTATAGAACTTCGGCCGAGCTCTCTCTCCATTTTGAGCTGTGCGTGTTATATTTGTATTCAAATTGGTGAGACCTACAGTTTATTGCCGAATCCGAACGGTGGGTGAGAGCTTTTTATAGGCAATGGTTTTACTCTCGTAAGTTTTCCCATTACTGGCGAGAGATAGCGCGGTATAGACCCATGTTTCTATGAAAAGATGTTGTTAGCCCCAGTCCAGGCTTGAACCGGGGACCTTTCGGCTCGCAGTTCAACGCACTAACCACTGAGCTACCGCGGCTACATACTAGATTCTTAGTACATACTATATTCAAATTTCGTCTTTTAGGGATTCATAATAGGATAAGAAAATGTCTTTGAAAAGTTAGTTTGACGTAAAAGTTATAGCTCCAATGGCTGTCATCCCGCCAAAATCGTTTTTTTCGTTATAGCTATGATGTCCGATCAGTTGTATACCGTAAAGGTATCAGCGGTTAGTACATTTGTCCCATAGGTTGAATTACCTCGAGGTCACCTTCGATGAGTGACATCACTTTTTCAACATTCTACCACCTAAATACAATTTTGTTTGCCATATAATTAACGAAATCCATATAAATAACGAAAACCAAAAATTAAGTGCCTTTACACCACTATTTTTTTTCTTGTACCAATAAAAAGTTATGGCAAAAAAAAAAAAAAAGATTCGGCCTTTTTCACCAAATCTAAAAATATTTTATATATGTACGTGATGATAATTGATGAGTAAACCAAAATAACCACTTCATAAATTTTAAATTTTCTCGTATCATCGTATCACAAATATTAAAAATATATTATCTGTTTACTCATTGTCTATCTGCCTGTAAAATTTGAAGAACTTCGATCGTTTGATTGGGAACAACAGACGTTTTAAAAATGTGGAAATGTTTGAATTGAGTTTAAACATACTTTGAAGAATTGTACATTAAATTAAAAAGAATTCGATAAAGTTTCGCATAAGCTAAAAACTTCCAAATCTGATTTAATATAATCATCCTGAGTAACCATGATTTTAAAGGTAAAATACAAAATTCATCAGAAATAATTCCCATTGTCAATAAACGTTTATCTGACATTTATTTTCATAGGAAAACTTAAAAAAGTCGTAATTAAATTTAAGTTCCAGGTTATTTTTTAATATAGTTACGGTTCATGAATTTTCATATAAATGGGGATTTTCATTTAAAAAAACACAATTTTTATATGATAAAAATGTTTTTTTTTTAGTATAATTTTGGTGCAATAAAGTGTCCAGTTCATCAGTCTAAAATCTTAAAAATTTTAGTTTTTCCTATGCAAACCAAAACATTTTTTCCCCAAACCCTATGCTGCGAAGCAGTCCCTAATTTGAATACACCAATTATATAATTATTTTGTTATTGAAATTATATTCAATTTTATTCAAAGAGAAATAACTACAAACTTAGCCTTAATATTTATATTACAAAAATATGAAGTGATTTAAAATAGCATTCTGAAATCACAATATCTTATTGCCCTGCAGATTGTTGCGTTGGTTGATCTTGATGTGCGTCTGTCGTTTCTTCTCCTCTTTGAATGCTTCTGCGTTGGCCTTCTTCTCAATGCGGCGCTCAGTTCGATACTCTCGCAAAATACGTTTGCGTTCGCGCTTCTCTTCGGGTGTTTCGTCTTTGGGGCGTAGCGAGAGCACGCTCAGCGTGGACATCATCGACTTGGCACACAACGACTTGGGCCCTGTCGCCGCCGACGAGCACTCCTCCAGCTTGGACAGCGCCTTGGCCGTCAGTAGGTTGTTGTCGCCACCGCGCAACACATTTGTCGGCAACCCAGTCTTGGGATCGATTTCAATTTTTGTTGGTTCATTGGAACTGCGACGTCTGCGTCGTGGTTCATCGATGAGCTTTGGATGATTGTAAATATTCGAATATGTGGACAGAATCGATTCACAATCCCATTTCTTCTCCTTCGGATCGTCAACCTCGTACTCGATGAGTTCCTCATCTGGATCATCTTCGCCCTCGACTACATTGCGATATTTTTCCAGGCGCTCATTGTCCCATTCTTTCTTGTACTCGTCCGTATTCTTTGATTTTTTGAATTCTTTGTAACACCCGAGCACATAGGGATGCTTTTGGTGCCAGGACCCTTCGATTTCCTCCATGCCCAAGTCGCCCACTTCTGGATCATCGTAGCTTTTGAAGAACTCTTCGAAACGATCATCCAGCAGTGATAACTGCTCGTTGCGCCGAATGACACTGGAAGACATAGAATACTCCGTAAAGCGCGACTTTGTCTCCTCATCGGCGAAGCGTCGCTCCCGCATTAGCGGCCCCAGACGATCCATTAGCTCATCATCATCCTCCTCATCGGTCTCCATTAAATTGTCAGAGTCAACATCATCATCATCACCTTCTTCGTCGTCCTCATCACTCCAATCGCTGTCACCTTCTGCGCCCTCGCCGCACATAGCCTGCATAACGAAGTCATCTTCCAGCACATTTGTTTCATTCTCGAAGTCAAAATCGTCATCGAGTGCTGCCACTACATCTGGATCCCAATCAGGGCGTGGTCCTGGACGAAGCGCTGCTTTGTTCAGCATGCCCTCTTCTTCCTCGAATTCTGAGGCAAACACTGAACTCGGAAGTTGTAGCTTAGGCGCCGTGGTTACTTGTCCCTCGTCAATGCGTTTCTTTGCTTGGTTCGGGTTCTCAACATATTCCCAGACAATCTCCTGCTCTGGCTTCTTGAGATGCTGCAGATAGTCGTAATCGTCATCGTAGAGGATACCGAACTTCTTCTGCTCCTCACGACGTTTGGTAGGATCTTCGACCTCAGTCGGTTTCTTGGGTGCTTCGAGCAGAACTCTTTGCGGCGCAGTTTCGTCTGTGACGAGTGGATCGTGTTGACTGCGATGCACCAGGTGAAATGTCACAGCATTCTTTCGATCTATGAAAGATTTCTTTCCTTTTCCCTGTTTTAATGAAAATGATTAAAGTATGTTTATTTAATTGTTTAACTAAATTATTTACCATTTTGTGCTAATTTTCCACCTATTTTTCCACGAGAAATGTATATGAAAAGTCCACTTCTTAAATGATCAACAACAACACATGTGGCACCATGGATGCCAACCTCCCATTACACAACAATTTATTCCAAAATAAAAACGGTGAAAAAATGTTCAAAATTTCATCGTAAGCATAATTCAACGAATCAACAATTCATCGTGCTGAAGTTCATCGTATCACATTTCATACGGCTTGCGGATTAGAGAACTAATAGGTCAAAACAATCGGAAGACACCTATCAATATCCTGCTACCTGAATGGTGATACAGTAAATAGTGATAGATGAATTGTGATATAATGAATTGTGATACAATGAATTGTGATACAATGAATTGAGATACAATGAATTTTGTTTACAATGGCGGTATTGAACGCACTCAACAGTCGCAAAACTGCCATTTTTGTTTATAAATATATGAGTTCATATGTCATTGAATATCATCGAATGAAGCGCAAATATAGCATAAACATTATTCGATTAAAAAATTACGACAGCGGTTTGTATGCCATTTAGGCTGCACCATGTTAAGTGCGCTTAAATTAGTCAATGGCGACATTCAGCTTTGTGAAACTGTTGGGTATTTTGCTCTTGAATTGCAGCTACCCTCAACATGTTTAGTGAGTGGTCGCCATTTTGTCCATCAAAAAAATTTAAGCTACATTTGCGCTGTCTTTGCTATCGATGACATTCGATGATTTTTAATTTTGTATAAACAACAATGGAATTTAAATTGGAAAAATATGTTTTCAATCAATAGGGGTACACATTCCACTTCGTATGTGCGTATCTCACGTATCTCGTAAAGTTATGCATGGTCTTTCGCTATCACTCGTCATCACTATTTCGCTAAACAGAGCTGAAATACAAATCATTTCGAACCATAAATATGAATGTTAGAAAGAAACGAGTACATACAACACCTTTTTATAGCAAGCGATATCCCCAGATGATATTGAGGGATAACGAGAGATAGCGAGTGATTGCAAAAATTCAAAAGTTTTAACTTTTCACTTTTTCAGCTTTCTATAACCAACACTTGTTTTTTGTATCTCGAACAAAAATACACGCAGAAAGATACGAGCGCTACGAATCAATTTCATTGCGTATGTTGTGCAGAGTTGAGTATTTTAATTTCTACACAAATTTCTTACGCAATATATGCAGCTACACAGAATACGCAACATACGAGACTTACGCAGGTTGACATATGTATCCCTATTGAAAGAGTTGTATGTAACTTTAATAAAATATTAATATTAAATTCTTTTGTAAATTGACAGATGAGGTAACGGTGCATTCAATAAAAGTGAGTGTTTAATTAGTGAGCAGCCTCGCAACTGTTGAAGTCGCTGAATGCAGCAAATGAAATGTAATTCTTACATGATACGATGAATTGTTTACGATGAATTATCCGAAATGAAATGAATCACAATTGATTTTGACATTTCACTACGTTCTAATTTTACTGCAACACTGCGCATGTCAATTTTTTGACGTTAAGGATCGGTGAATTGTGTAAAAATGGTAACATTTTGCAACAAATATTTATAATTCCAAATAATATACGACAATGGAAGAAAGTGAAAACAATAGTTTCGCAGCTTTATCAATAGCCAGTGTGTCTGCAGCTGAGCTCAATGTGTCCGGTGTGGACCAAGGTGAGTCTAATCCACGTATGTATTTGGGGTATAATCTAAAAATATCCCATGCTTCAGATATTACTGCAAAAGTGCAGGAACTGGAGCTGGAGAAGAAAAAATTGCAGGCTGAATTTAACATGCAACGCGCCAAGCTGAAGGAGTTGTTCATTCAAAAAGAGTCGGAATACGCCAAGTGCCAGAGCGACAAACAATCACTGAAGCGCGAGTTGGACGAGATGAAGAGTCAGTTCGTAGTGGCCGATCTCAAGAGCGCTAATGAGCTGCAGCTGAAGGAACAGAAGGCGCAAGAGGAAATCTCCTCGCTGCAGCAGCTGGTGCAAGGTGAGCTATGATGAAGATTAATATTTTTACTACAATCTCGTTCACCTCGTAGAAACTATTGAGGAGTCCTCCATATGCAAAACCGAATTGCAGCGAATGAAGGAGGAGAGCAGTCGACTGTGGCTGGAAAACAGAGAGCTACGCGATGGTCAGCAGCAGCAGCATCAACAGCATCATCAGCAGGTGAATTAAAATTGTTACCTTCTGAGGCGAGTCTAAGTTGTACGCGTCTTTCTATAGGAATCCAACAGCCTGGGTCCGCATGTGTTGAATCAGGTAAAGAAGACCTTGGCCAGGAAACTGGGTGGCGATTCGAACGCACAGCCTGATAGTGTTGAAGTCAATTCGAAGAAGGAGGCGAATAAATACGTGAGTCGTATAGCTGACCAATCATAGCATATCCTTTGTATCAACAAATTACAGGCGCAAGAAGACGCCGAAGTTCTCAATTCGATTGTGGTGCAGCTGCAGGAGGAGATGAAGGCGCTGAAGGAAAAACTGCGTGATGCCGATGACCAACTGCAGACAAAAAGTGCCGCAAGCAACCAGCTTGACTTAGAAGCCTGCTCAATCAACAAATCCACCTCTATGGAGATGCACAAGTGCGACACATGCCACAGCTATGAATCCAAAGTACAAACGCTGCTTAAGAAACAAACGGAGGACGAAGAAAAAATCGAGCAACAGCAACGTAGTCTCGAGGAGTCGCGCGAAGATCTAAAAAAAGAGGCAGCGCTGCGCAAGCAACTGGAAGACGAGTGGCAAGAGAAGCGGGAGCTGCATAAGACTGAGGTGCAGAAGCTGCGTGAACATGTGAAGCGCAACGAAATCGAGCTGCTGGACTTGCAGCAAAAGTTTCTCGATTCCAAGGAGGAGATCTTACGACAGTTACAACGTTTGACGGATGATCGCGAACGCGTCAACAAGCATCTCGATACGCTTCAGGCTGACAATGACTTTTTGTCCGGACGATATTTGGCCACCGCGGAGGAGATCGAAAGCCAATACATTAACCTGCCGGATACGGTGCCAGAGCTGCAGGAGCTGATGCTGCGCCAACAGAGCGAACTAATACAGGCGCGTGTCGGAAGTCAATATGAAAAACAAAAATGCGTTACCTCCCTGGATGAGATACAGATACTGCGCGATCAGCTGGAAGCGTGCAACAACGAGCACCGATCATACAAAAAGAAGGTGCATACGGAGATGAAGTCGCTACAGTAAGTATTTACTGATATTTACCTTTAAAAAAGTATATTTCAATTTTGTCTATCACAGAGATCGACTGACACAGCACTTGGTTACAATGCAAAACTTCGAAACAACGAAGAATGAGCTGGAGCGCAAGGAGGTGGAACTGAATCGACAGATTTCTGAAAATCGCGTTGAAATAATAGAGCTGCAGGAAAAAAATGTAGGTGATGTTATGGGTTATTTGTGTTGGTGGGTTATTTGGTCGCGAACATTTTGCGGGAATAAATTGTACAGAATTTAAAATTTTGCGATTTGTGGCTTTAGTCAATTCAACAATTTACTATACAGTCAGGGTTGCCATGTGCATATTTTTTAAAATTTGAATATTTTTCAAAAAAAAATATTTATGTTGATTGGGCATATTTTAAAAGGAGAACCAATGAAAAAACCGTTAGCAACTTTGAACGTTAGTTTGAACTAGGCTCTGCATAACCATAAATAATTTTCTACGATATCATTAGATCCAAAATGTTAAAAAAATCAAACACAAATAATCTAAACTGATCAAAAATTTTCGAGTTTAGATTCAAATATTTTTAAAACGTATCGAAATATTAAATTAGTTTACCTTTTTTTTTTTTGAAAACTTGTATATTTTTTTTATTCTAAAAAGTCGCTGAAAAGTGTTTAAAATTTCGATAGTGATTTTCCTAAACACGTAACGTAATAGAAAAAAAACAGAGCATGCAGTCAAAAGCAGCAAGCGCGAATTGATGTATGGGATGTTCATGGCAAATTTATTACTCATTTTGTTGACTATATGTTTTGTAGTGTTCAGAAAATCCAAACATTTTACTACATTCTAAATCAAATATAAAATTAGCTAAATATGTTATATATTTTTTTCTTGTTTAGGAAAAATTAAACCGCATCAACATTGACTGCAAGTCAAAGATTAAAAACCTTCAGGAAGATCTGTCAACCAGCGAACAGGTGCAAAAGGATTTCGTTAAATTATCGCAGACCCTGCAGGTAGATACATCATTTATTTGCCTTGGTTTTATATTAACTTTTACGTACTTTTTTTTTCTTTCTTTGCTATTATTATAGATGTCACTGGAGAAACTGCGACACGCTGACGCTGAGGTTCGCTGGCAAGACGATGATGACGTGGACAACTGCTCCGTTTGCAATGCATACTTCACGGTCACCGTGCGTAAGTTCCATTGTCGCCATTGCGGCAACATCTACTGCGACAAGTGCTTGTCCAAAACAGTGCCATCTGGTCCACGCAAACGCATGGCTCGCGTCTGTGATATTTGCCATACGCTGCTCACACCCAATACAGCGCCGTACTTTAGTCACGAGCCGCAGCAACAGCAGCAGCATTCGTCTTAAAATTTATGTTTGAACTCTTGGAGTGTATTAAATGCAATTTAAATATTTGTAGGATTCTCATCGTTACAAAAAACCACGTGATTCTATGTAAGGTTTTGGGCCAAATGTCACGTTTTATACTATTGTTCTTTTTCTTAGTACTCACCCCTTCCCCGCTCTTTTTGTAACGCTGTTTTGTTGTTTGGACATGTTAACTAAAATAAACTGTGTTTTAGGCTAATTAATTATGTATAGTGCAGACAAGAAATATGCGAATATTTTGAAAACGAAATAACAATAAATTAAATTCCATTTTGTTAATTTAAATATTTTTATTTTCAATTTTACTAAGGATAGAATTAGATTTAGCACAGTCGGCGTAACATCCGGCGGCATCTGTGTGCGGCTCCTAGCTCGTCCAGCGATTCCTGTTGATAGCATATATATTTTAATTGACAGTTGAATTAATATGATATTTAATTTCATAACATTTTGTAACTCTATGTCAGTTCTCTGAAAATATGGGCTCTTAATCACACTAACGACGAACTAACGAAATGAAAATTTTTCACATCAAATATTTTATAGAATTCGTTTAGCGTTTAATCGATGGTAAAACTTTCAATTTGTGCTAAAAAAACCAAAGCGAAAAATCGATAGAATTGATAATTCAATTCAATTTCGTTCTAATGATGGTAAATGTCCGATTGTATTTTGTATATTTGTTTGATTCTCATAAAAATTGGATTAGATTTACTGTATATGGACACAGGTCTATCTTCGAAGTTTTCAGCATGATCGAACTCTCAAAAACAGACTACATAACACGACAGATGGAAATAAATCCAAAACAACGTAATACCTAATAGAGAACAATGTATCGCTAACTCGCCAACCAGCAATAGCCAGCTTCAGGTCTTTACTGACGGGTCTAAGATGGAAATAGGGACTGTATCCGGCATTTTCTGCGGTGCACTGCAAATTCACGAGTCACATAGACTTCTCGATGATTGCAGTGTCTTTCAAGCAGAAAATTCGCAGCACAGACCATCCAAACAAAGAACATGAATTCATCGGAGATTACAATCTTTGTGGATAGTCAGGCTGCCATCGTAGCACTAGATAATGAGGGCATAAAATCGAACACAGTACTCAACTGACGTCGATCACTCAACATACTAAGTCAAACCCATGCGATAACCATATGCTGAGTTCCCGGACACAGCTATAAATAAGGAAACGAAAAAGCCGATGAGCTAGCGCAACAGGGTTTTGCACGTAGAATACACGACGCTTGTCCTTCGATTAGGATTCCATTATGTGTCCTAAGAAGACAAATTTACCTTAAAACGACGAAAAAAATAAAGGCAAACTGGTCATCCAGAGACGACTGCGTTATCTCACGTCGTCTCTGGCCACACAGCAATGAAAAAAGAACAAAAAGCCTGATAAATAACAAAGAAGCTACCCGCATCCTCACCGATGTCCTAACAGGACTTTGCGCAAACGGCCCAGTGCCGAACAGATTGGGCATCCCCGCGCCAGAGTACTGTAGTAATTGCTAAGAAATTGAGGAAGTAGAATCAATTGAACATCTACTATGCGATTGTCCAAATCTCCAAAGGCGCTGACTCCAGTACATGGGGAACAGGTTCTTTGGAGAACTGGAAGAAATAGTAGAAGTTCCAATTGAAAATCTGCTTGGGTTCGTAAGAAGATCAGGTTGGTTTCGATGAAACTAACCAACAGTTGTCAACATACAATGGTTGTCACACAGATAAAAGGGAACACAATAGACCACTAGGCCCCCGAGAGTGCTTGCTGATATAACTTCAGCAGCACTCCCTTACTAACCTAACCTACTGCATATTGGAAACTAGCTGGACCCGTGCACGACTCGTGCCAAGATTTTCTGAATTCAAAGATATGGAGCGATTTTATTAATATAAAAAAACATTTTTTTATTATTGATATGAGGGGCCCGTGCTTAGCTGTTGAAATTTTTTTATTCGTTTTATAAATGTGGTAACCAAATAATTCTCCGCCAAAACAACTTTTCTCAAAGACAAATTTTTCTCAGACTGCGCTTCTCCGCAGAATTATTCCCAGTAGAAATCTTCCCGTAAAATCCACATAGAACGCTTTCCCGTAGAATTCTCAACGTAGAATTCATCCCGGTAGAATTGTTCCCGGTAGAATTCTTTCCCGTAGAATTCTTCCCCGTAGAGTTTTTCCCAGTAGAAGTTTTAGAGTGGTGGGTTTTAATGTAGTAAGTTTCGGTGTAGTGAGTTTAGATGTGGTGAATTTTGGAGTGGTGAGTTTAATTGTGGTTAGTTTTGGTGTGGTGAGTTTTAGTGTGGTGAGTTTTAGTGTGGTGAATTTGAGTGTGGTGAGTTTAAGTGTGGTGTTTTTAAGTGTGGTGAGTTTTAGTGTGGTCAATTATAGTGTGGTGGGTTTGAGTGTGGTGAATTTTATTGTGGTGAGTTTTAGTGTGATGAATTTTAATGTGATGAATTTTATTGTGGTGAGTTTTAGTGTAGTGAATTTTAGGGTGGTGAGTTTTAGTGTGGTTAATTATAGTGTGGTGGGTTTTAGTGTGGTGAATTTTAGTGCGGTGAGTTTTAGTGTGGTAAGTTTTAGTGTATCGAAATTTGAGTGTAGTGAGTTTTAATGTGGTGAGTTTAAAAGTGGTGAATTTTAATGTGGTGAAATTTTAGTGTAGTGAGTTTTAGTGTGTTGAGTTTTAGTGTGGTGAAATTTTAGTGTTGTGAGTTTTAATGTGTTCAATTTTAGTGTGTTGAATTTTTGTGTGGTGAGTTTTAGTGTGGTGAGTTTAAGTGTGGTGAGTTTTAGTGTGGTAAGTTTTAGTGTGGTGAGTTTTGGTATGGTGAGTTTAAATGTGGTGAGTTTTAGTGTTGTGAATTTTAGTGCGGTGAGTTTGAGTGTGGCGACTTTTGGGTATAGTGAGTTTTAGTGTGGTGAGTTTTAGTGTGATGAGTTTTAATGTGGAGAAATTTTAGTGTGGTGAGTTTTAGTGTGGTGAATTTTTGTGTGGTGAGTTTTAGTGTGGTGAAATTTTAGTGTAGTGGGTTTTAGTGTGGTGAGTTTAAGTGTGGTGAGTTTTAGTGTGGTGAGTTTTAGTGTGGTGAGTTTTAGTGTGGTGAGTTTTTGTGTGGTGAGTTTTAGTGTGGTGAGTTTATTGTGGTGAGTTTTTAAGTGGTGAGTTTAAGTGTGGTGAGTTTTAGTGTGGTGAGTTTTAGTGTGGTGAATTTTAGTGTGGTGAGTTTTAGTGTGGTGAATTATAGTGTGGTGGGTTTTAGTGTGGTTAATTTAAGGGTGAATTTTAGTGTGGTGAGTTTTAGTTCGGTTAGTTTTAGTGTGGTGAGTTTGTTTTTCTTTTTCTTTCCTTTTTTTGTTTTTCATTTAGTTTGGATTGTGGTTTTATGTGATTGGTTTTGTTTTTGTATTTTTGATTTTGTTTTGTGTTGTGCTTTTGCTTTTTTTTTTTATTTTTTTTTTTGTATTTGAGTTTTTTGTTTCATGTTCGTTGCTGGTGAAAGTGCCGAGTTATATCGTGTTTAGGTTGCATGGGAGGTGCCACGCCTCTTTTCCCAATCCCGCCCATATATAGCCTATCATTCCTTCCAGACCATACCGCATCTGTGGTAAAAATTTCAAGACAATCGGATCAGCCGTTTAGACGGAGAAGCGGAACAAACGTGATTGCTTTTGTTTTTGTATTTTTGCTTTTGTTTTGTGCTTTTGGTTTCTTGTTTTTAATTTTTTTTTGTGTATTTGAGTTTTTTGTTTCATGTTCGTAGCTGGTGAAAGTGCCGAGTTATATCGTATTGAAAGTTTAGGTTGTATGGGAGGTGCCACGCCTCTTTGTCCAATCCCGCCCATATATAGCCTATCATTTCTTCCAGACCATACCGCATCTGTGGTAAAAATTTCAAGAAAATCGGATCAGCCGTTTAGACGGAGAAGCGGAACAAACGTGATTGCTTTTGCTTTTGTATTTTTGATTTTGTTTTGTTTTGTGCTTTTGTTTTTTTGTTTTTAAATTTTTTTGTGTATTTGAGTTTTTTGTTTCATGTTCGTAGCTGGTGAAAGGGCCGAGTTATATCGTATTGAAAGTTTAGGTTGTATGGGAGGTGCCACGCCTCTTTGTCCAATCCCGCCCATATATAGCCTATCATTTCTTCCAGACCATACCGCATCTGTGGTAAAAATTTCAAGAAAATCGGATCAGCCGTTTAGACGGAGAAGCGGAACAAACGTGATTGCTTTTGCTTTTGTATTTTTGATTTTGTTTTGTGATTTTGTTTTTTTTGTTTTTAAATTTTTTTGTGTATTTGAGTTTTTTGTTTCATGTTCGTAGCTGGTGAAAGGGCCGAGTTATATCGTATTGAAAGTTTAGGTTGTATGGGAGGTGCCACGCCTCTTTGTCCAATCCCGCCCATATATAGCCTATCATTCCTTCCAGACCATACCGCATCTGTGGTAAAAATTTCAAGGAAATCGGATCAGCCGTTTAGACGGAGAAGCGGAACAAACGTACAAACGTACAAACGAACAAACAGATTTATTATATTAATAGGATAGGATGAATTAGCAAGTAGTTTTGTTTTGCAAAGTATTTTCAGCAACACTCAAACATTCTGTTTTCTTAGCGTATCGTCTAATAAAACAAGTTACTGGAAGGTTAGGCCGCAAGTGAAATTTTGAAAACACGACAATAACCCACGCACCCGACAACCCATTTAAAGGACTATGATTTGCGGATATGCACCTCGAATATTCGAACCTTTTATAGAGAAAGTTCTAATGTCCACGAACAATTCAAGACTGACATCACTGCAATCCAGGAAATGCTGCTCTAAACAGGCATCCTGTGACATCTACTACAACTGCCATGCGGAGATGCACGAATTTGAATGTGGATGTATTTATTCTTATAGTGATAGAGACTCCGCCACCTTGTCTGTAGGTTCACACCCGTGATCGAACTGCTGGCACAAACCTCATCAAGGCTAAATACTTCCACATCAGCATCAAGGCTAAATACTTCCACATCAGCATAGTTTGTGCACACGTTTCGACGAATGTGCAAGACGATGATACCAAAAAGCGTCCCGATGATACCAAAAATCATGATTGGCGACTTTAATGCCAACAATGGGAGGCTGATGGAATTCGCCGCAGCACGAAACATGGTAATTAGTAGTACTAGCATCCGCTATCTCAATATTCACGAGGTCACGTGAAAGTCACCTGATCAGAATACGCGAAACCGAAATTGATCACGTTGTGATTGACGGAAGGCAAGCTTCTAGTGTGATGGACGTACGTTCGATCCGAACTGCCACAATCGACTCGGATCAATTCAACACACACAAAAGAATGAACAAGCTTATGCCACTTTACGCTCATAACTTGCCCAAGGCACTCTCCCTCTCGATGCATACGACTGTCGAAGATGTACTCGGATTTCAACGCCTCCCACGGAACAAGTGGTATAACAAGGAGTGTTCGCGAAGCCACTTCAGAGAAAGACGTTTGAAAAGATCTACCCTGCAATCGATAGTTACGCAAACCGCGAAGGAGCGATACAGAGAGAAGAGAGATATCTTTTCAGGTGCAAGAAAAGGTAACTAGAAAGACGTGAGTGTGAAAATATTAAGATGCATTGCGACAGGAACGAGGTTCGAAAATTCTTTCAGAATGTTTCAAGACCGGAGATTTTTATTTTAAGGACGAAGACGGCAATCTAGTTACAGATGTCCAGGATACATTAAGATTATGAAAGGAGCACTTCTCACGACTGCTAGTCGACGATGACGACAATAATTCCGCCAATAGAGAAGATAGCCCGACAACCCCATTTGCTGACGACGGCGTTGACATACCGCCGCCTGATCGTGATGAGGTCTGCACAGTCAAGCTGAAAAACAACAAAGCCGCAGGCTCGGATGGCCTGTCTGCCGAATTGTTGAGTGCCGGCAGCTCACACACATGCTTAACAGCAGAATATAGTCAGAAGAATTTTTGGCCAGTGAATGGAATCATAGTGTACTCTGCCCAACCCTTAAGAAGAGGGAATCCACAACATGCGCCAGCTTCTGTGGCCCATCGCCAACTGACTGATTGGACTTTATCAGTGCAGCTTCAGACTTGACAAGTCCATAATATATCTTATTTTCACATAATTCCAAAACCTGAAACTAAAGAGAGGCAGATCGACACCCACCACTTTTTAATCGACTACAAAGCAGAAGATTGTAAGAACGCCGAACGCCATTACAATGTCATTATTTTCAGCATGAGTGTCAAGCTGGTCGGGTATGCTGATGATATCGACATAATTGGCTAGAACGCACAAGCAGTCAGTGCAGCATTCTTCAGTTTAGAGAGGGAATCGCGATGAACTTACGGTGAACGAAACCCAAGATGAAGTACGTGGTGTCAACAAACAGAATGTCCGGCATCTTGGAAAGGCATCGAAATTGTGGGTGTCAATAGTACCCACAATTTCGATGTCGTGAAAGACTTGAGCATCAACCAAAATATTAATGTCAGTCTCGAGAGTAGCCGAATAATAACTGTTGCCAACAGGTACTACTTTGGACTCAGTAGGCAATTGAGGAGTAGAGCCCTATCTCGTCGGACAAAAATTACACTCTATAAATCACTCATGACGTCAGTCCTCCTCTATGGTGCTGAGGCATGAACGCTTTCCAAAATTGAACAGCCGGGAAGGGTTACTCTGTGACGCGATTCGAAAGTGATATTACTCGCATTCTAATAAATAGTACTTTGGTAGTGTGACTTTCGCATTAAAACACATTGCGTTAGATTGTGTGATTTTGCCTTCGAATCGGTTTGTCATTCGAATAGAAATGACTTTCATATAACATTGACTTTCGAATCGCGATATAGAGTAACGTTCCAGAAAGAGTCTTAATCATAGTTTTCTAAATAAAAGGACTTTGTTTATTCTAGGGTTCGTTTGTGTTTTTTCTCGTTATTAGTTATTAGTTTTAGGTGCAAGAGCCCCTGCTTTCAGAGATTCAGCATTTATCGATAGCGTCGAATATGAATTAAACGATTTTAAACCAATTGAAATTACACAAATGACCACATACATTGATTAAAACACATAACTAACATTCAATTTTTTATTCTAATTCAATCGGCTTGGTTGGGAACTTAACAGTATACTGAATAAACTCAAAATCATGTGATTCACGTTACTATTACAATAATGCGAAGGTACACAAGACTGTAAAATTATGCTAAATGTTCCACAAAAGTATTTAGTATTAATACTGAAACTAATTTTACTACGTATATACTTAATTAGTGATTATAATTAATTACGTATAGTGTTATATTTTACATCGTGCAACGCATGCATGGATCCATTAGATATACATTCCAAGTGCAACCACAACACACATCATACACCTCATATGTATTATTATAAAATGTTAACAAAGACTACAATAGGATCGGTAAATGCAATTAGTCACGGCGCTTAAAGTCTGGATCAGTATGTGCCGCTGATCTCGGGATTGGATGGTCTTAAAGTTGTAATATATCTGAAAGTACAGAAATGTTACTATTTTGACAAGTGCAAATGATTTGAAAATTGTTTTACCTCACCATATAAATCGTCCTAATACTGTGGCAACGACTGCGACTGCCGCCACGCCGATAATGCTCAAAAGTTTGGTGCCCATGACTGCAATTAAAGTGGTTTTCAATATTAATATATTTGAATACAAAATAAAAACATATAACTACTAATTATGATGCTAAGAGGTCAGAAAAGCAATGTTTTAAAATATATATACAATTTGGTGTCATTACACAGAATACGAAAACATTGTACTTAAATATATAATTTAAATTAAAATACTAAATACTAACGAATTTCCTACACACAGAATATAAATTGGTTGCGTCAGCCAACACATTGCACAACCAAGTTATTCGGTTATCTCAACTGCTAAATCCGTTCTTATAATTAAAACGATAAGGGTTCTAGTTTGGTCCTCAACCAAAGTTTGGTCCTCAACTTTTAAGTTCCATTATGTGGATGTTAAAAGTAGACATGCTATTCGAAAAATTCAAATGTTCTCATTTATTGATATCAATTTTTTTATGTAAACCTAATACGGACATTTTAAAAATATATACATAGTTGGCTTTACTTTTACAAAGATGGTGCTTTGAAAACAAACAATAAATGCCTTTACACAACTATTTTATCTTATACCAATAAAAAGTTATGGCGAAAAAACGAAAAGATTCGCCCTTTTGGCATGACAAGATTTTCAATTTTTCAAATTCGTCCTTTTGGTTTTGTCTTTTATGGCTAGAAATATCGAACAAAATGACACGCGATTTGGGCACAGCATACTTGAGAATAAACTACATTCAAAAATGTAAAAAAACGCAAATATCAAAAATTGCACATTCGCCCCTTTGGCATGACAATGACGATATATTATGTTGATAATTTAATTATTAAAAATAACAAAAAACTGAAATATTTCCAGTGTACCACAATTCGAAGCCTTCAGTTGTCTCTAACAATTCTCGAAGTGGCTCTGGTATATAAATTAGATCTTGATCTTCTATCAATTCTTTGAATACCAAATGTGATTTCGATATCTTATATTAAATCTTGTTTAAATTTCGCTTCACAAATTAAAATTCTGTGAGACCTGAACAATATTTGAAAGAAATTTAGTGAATCTCTCAGTAATCATTAAGCAATTCAGGAGTTATGAATTGGAGTCATAAAGGAAACCCAATTTAAGCAATTCAAAAGCGCTCTGGATTTGAAATCATAATGGAAACCGATTTTTGAGTGTTTTAAGAGCCCTCAGTAAAAATACTCCTAAAATTAAGGCACTTAAGACTTTTTCGGAGCTATCCAAAATATTACTCAAAAGAGTCATATTAAGGAGCACTCATAAATTATACTCCTAAAATCGTGGACTCATGGATTCATAAAAAGCAATTTTGTAAAAATAAATTTTATTAGTTCAACAGACAAATATACATATTTGAAGGATTTACTTGAGATTGGATGTATTTTCTTGAACATATGGACTTAAAAATACGAGTTCACTACACACGATATTGGACTCATTTATGGCACTTTATGTCGGGAGGAACCTCCGAAAAGTCTCAAAATATGATTTTATTAGGAGTATTAAAATTTTTAGAAGTATGAGAATTTTTGGGCTCATGCTCTCTACCCAGGATTTGGGTACATTTTTAAGTTCTTTTTAGTGCTCACACATACGTGTAAAAAAAGTGTTAAATATGAGGGTTTTTGGGTCATTAAAAAGGTGCCTAAGAGTCGCGAGCATTTTTGGGATCTTTTAAGTGCTCATATGAGGCTAATTCTTAAAAATATCACTCATTTAAGAGTCTTAAAATATTCAAAATATTTGTTAAGTAAAGCCATTATAAATATTTAGTGATAAATGATTGAAAATTTCCACCTTAACGATAGCACGCAATTTCGATTTTTAAAATCCTTGATTTCTCGCGGTCCCAAATTTCATCTTTCTACCGTTTTACAATTTGAAAATAAACTTTAGCCGACTTGCCAACTTGACCCGACTTGCGTGAAATATCATACCTATAACATGCATTAAATTTAAAAACTGATTAAAACACTTACTTTTCCAATTCAGTGAACGATATTTAAACGATACATATGCTGTAGACAATTACAAGTGTGTGACAGATACAGATACCTCGACGGCATCCATCTCGTTTAGGACGAGGAACAAGCTTGGTTGATGTGTTTGAGTTGCACCTACGAGATGGAGCCAATGATGGTTGATGATTGGTTGGGTTTTGTGTGTTTTAAAATTAAATTTTGAGTTGTATTGTTTGCTTTCTTTGTGAACCAGCCACCTATTACGTTTGCGTATCACATTTAGGGTATTCGAGTTTTTCAGCAATAAATAGTTTATTCGATGCAATGATATTTTGTATTTTGTTGTTGTTGTTGTTGGTGAGATTTTCTAATTGATTGTTGTTGCAACAAAAGACAAAACGGTGATGTGGTGGGTTGTGGTTATGTTGTACGTGTTGAGAGTTATAGCGCATTTTCACCTGTTGCAGTACCCGAGTTCGATAGCGATAACTGGCGACCATACTTCGCCAGCAACTCAATTGCGACGCCATTCGACCAGCCGAAACCTTTCTGTACACCGTATTCGCCGCCGCCTCCATGACCGCCAAAGCGCTCCGCATCATACTGTGGTCGGAAGGAGGAACATTTAAAAATGGCTCAGTTGAAAATTCAGAACATAACAGAACTTACCTTTTCGTACATGGCTTGCGTTTCTTTGTACGCTTCAAAATTGGACGTGACCCAGCGTTGACCCCAGCGACTGGAGAGATTCCTGGCCTCTGCAGTGCCCAGTTTTTCGAGTCCTTCGACCATCATATACTGCATGGGTGGCCAAACGTTCGGGAAATCCCACTGTTCACCAGTGTTGTACAGCGTATTTGGCACACCGCCGGGGTATTTGTCCAGTCCCTGTTGTTCGATGTAGCGCAATACCGCCGACGAAATCTTTTCCGTATCGGATATGTTGTAGGCCTTCATCCAAAGTGGTGCCAAGTTTGTCGGGACAAAGTAGTTGCGATGTTTGTTGTTGATCATGTCGTAGTCCAACCAGGCGCCAACCTCTTCGTTCCAGTGAACTGCTTGAATTCCCTGTGAGTGTTAAGAATATAGAATAAAGAAAAATAATTTAGAATAGTTTAAAGAAATAATGTAATAGAGTGATATAATTTGTTTTAAATTTGTTCTGTTCCGCAATCGAATGAAACTATCAAATTTTTAATTTCGGGTTTGTTGGTTATTATTACAAAAAGTAATTTATGTATTTTTAAAGTTCAAATACCAATTGATAGATTCACATTTTGTTATCATTTGGTACAAATATAGAGCTCATCGATCAAAAATTGACAAATATATAAAGGTTTTTGTAAATGAATAATTGGGATTTGAAAATGTAGTTGATGACTTTTCCTTCTACATCGACGAAATGTTCTCGAATTTCAGATATGTGCACTAAACGTAAAATTAATATTGTTTTAGAATTCTATTACTTGAAATAGCTGAAATTGAGATCATATAAAGAATGAAGAGATATAATGTGTTATCGGGATTAACAAATCAATTCAAAAATTGATTGAATTGATTGTCATAATCCTGACACATGATCAATACTAATTTCGTCAACTATTTTTACTGAAATAACCTGTATAATATGTATAATCAACAAACCTCTAGTATCTTTTCTGCTTTGGACTCGTATTCAGCCATTTTATCTACATTATCAGCCAACATATGAAACTCTGCTATTATTTTTGCATTCCAGTACAGAATGGCATTCAACTCCACCGGCACAATAGAGCGTGTCTTCAGATTTGTTAGATTGCCCTCGTTGGTGCCGTTCTCGTTTATGAACCAGCGCGAACTGAAGTCCATGCCCGACTCGGCCGCTGCCTTCAATTCGGAGTAGTGCTCCTCCTTCTCTGCGTCGGTTTGGAACATTGCCGAAGTCTCAATATCTTCGCGATATGATTCGGGACGTGGTCCGGTTGAGGTGTCACCATAGGCCGTTAAATTGTAGCCTTTCGCCTGCACTGTATGATTGTTCATCCAGTACTCGAACTCGTGCTCTAGAACCTCCAGCGCATTGATGGCGAATAGATCGTCCTTAGTGAATTCGACGTACGACTTAATCATGGCCGCTAGCAGTGGGGGCTGTGACCGTTTGGAATAATAGATACGGCCACCGTTTGGTATGAAGCCGAAACGATCTACGATTGACATGAAATTTTCCAGCATGCCACGTGCCGTATGATACATTTCGGAATGCAGCAAACCACGTATAATCCAATACGAGTCCCAGTAGTAGAATTCAATAAAGCGGCCACCGGGCACAATTACTGGGTGTGGCACCGGTATGATCGAATAATATTCGGAGTTTGTGTGCACATCATCAATCATTTTACGTCCCAAATCCTTCCAAATAGCATTGAGTTCCGAGCCCCATTGCTTTAGATCCGGATCATTGATCATGTCTACATACAATGGATCTTTTACCCAGTCATCCGGTGTCCATGGTACGAATTCTTTGCCTGTATCATCGAAGTGATCCTAAAGGTTTTGGAAAAAAACGGGAATTGTTTACACATTTTTTTAAAATTCATGATTTCACTTACATTGACGAATTGTTGTATATCTGTTTTAGTTGGTTTATCATCTTTAGATGTCATGAAACTTTTGAAATTCGCCATTGTTTGATCCGGTGAAAGTTTTAATTTCATGTCCACAAATGTTTTGGAGTCATCGAATAGATGCGCCATTTGTACCGTGTGCAGTAGAGGTCCATTGCAATAAATTTGACTGTAATATATAAAATTGAGATTTTAAAATCAAATAAATTCAAATATCGTCATTGTTGAATTACAACTCATTAACTTAATTTTCACGAATTGATTTACAAAAATTCTTAATACTGTTCGAGTGCTATTCAAAAGATAGATTGTTAATTAATATCTATCTTTTGAATAGCACTCGAACAGTGATTTGCATTTTTAGTTTAAAAAAAAAAATGAAATAATTTAATATTCAGGTATTAAGGTTTTCTGGAAAAACCAAACAACTTCTTGACAATTCATCTTGCAAATGCCATTTTATAAAAGTTGTTTTTTTATAGTTAGTTACTAATTGAAGCTTTTCAAACAATCCATGCAGATGTTGACAGCTCAGATATATTGTAAGTTACAAAAACAACCTAGTGATGTGGATATAAATCGTAAACTCTATAGGAAATTAATCATTGTTGAAGCGCATCGGTTGCACTTTTTGTGTCAATTTTAACTTGTTTTGTGTCTACTTAACACTTTTTCCAGCAATTCTTTCATAACAATGGCTATGTAATTATAACCTTGGGATTTATAATTTGCTTTGAGCAACGATATTATTTTTGTCATTCTATCGAGCAGTGCTACCTTACTTTGCATATAAACAAAATTACCTAATTTGATTAAAAATCGCATTTAAAAACAATGTTTAGCATTTGTTGTCGATTAAGTTAATTTTTAATATTAAATTATAATAATAATGATATCTGGCAATGAATTATGTTCTATACACTGAATTGAATTCCCATGTTTTGAGTTTAAATTCCATGTTTTGAGTTTAAATTCCATGTTTAAGTTTAAATTTATATTTAAATTGTGAATTTTCAAATTGAAAGTGCATTGCAGTGCAGTTGTAAAAATCATTACTACCAAATGTTGATAGTTGGTTTCATTGTTTTACAATTTACATTTTAGCACTACTGTCACTATGATTGACAGTTAATTATCATATACAACACAGAAAAAGTATCGTTTGTCATATTTTCGTAATATTGACGTACAAGTTAATCAATATAACGTTCATGTTATGATGTACTGTCTATCAGTATTATGTATTGGGGTCTTAAGCTCTCATGTATACACAGAATATGCACTAACACACAGGCATTGTGTAATGGCATTGAGTTTTTGTACCAATAAAAAAAAGGTTCTACTTCAAGCCAGTCAATTGAAAAACTCAAAAAGTAGGAAATGCTGTGAAGACACCTCTAACCCCAGTCATTTGGACCTAGTATTAACCATTTGAGTAGAAATATAACACACACATCTCAAATAGTGACAGCGAAAGCTTGGACTAGGTCCTTCAGAGCTGTAGTGCCAAATTATTATTATTATTATTATTTGTGTTAATACTGTTAATCCTTTTTTTATCTATTAGTAAAGCAATAAATTTGTTGTATAAAATATAAAAAAAAAAATTATTAATTATGACAATGAGCTCATTGGAATTTTTAATACATTTAGCAAATTATTTTGTTATATTAAATGATTTATTAATTTAAATTATTCAATTAATGATATTTGATACATTAACGTTGAATATTTTTATCAGCGCCAAATGCAATAAAGTGTAATCTTTATTAAGTTTTTGTATAGAAAATTTATCGCTTGCTACAAACAAAAAAGTATTATTTCAAGTTTTATATTGTAAAGATAATATTTATTAACTGCGTTATAAACGTTTCAAACTTGTTATAAAAGTCTGATATGTAAATCTTAGTCAACTACATTTGAAATGATCACAAATTTAGTATTTTACATACAGAAACATTATGAAAAAAGTTAGCTGAAACAGCCCTATTCGGTTGAAAATAATAATAATAGTTTGGCCCTACAGTCCTGTATAGAACTTCGGCCGAGCTCTCTCAATGTTTGAGCTGTGCGTGTTATATATTTGTACTCAAATTGGTGGGACCTACAGTTTAATGCCGAATTCGAACGGCGAGTGAGAGCTTTTCATAGGAAATGTTTTACTCTCGTACACAGAAGCAAAGTGTGACGTAAATACAACGAACTTGTGTATCAGTACGACAAAAACATTAATAAAATGTCAACCGAGAGGTAGCGTCGCATAGAAAAATGTTTTCTATGAAAAAGATGTTGGCAGTCGCTGGGGATCGAACCGGAAACCTTTCGGGTCGTAGTCGAACTCACCAGCGACTATTCGCTCGTAATCCAACGCACTAACCAGACGAGCTACCGACGCTAAATTATTGAAAATTAATGTTAATAAAATTATGAATGAGGTACAACGTTTCTTTGTCTTATTACACCCATATTCTACGAAAGCATTTTATTTTTTTTTCATTGACGGAAAGTAGTAATACAATTATACACAAAAAGTAATAGATTTAGATAGTTTTCTGCATGTTTTGCACTCATAGTCGTTTTATTTAAATTGGAATACTTTCATTTAAATTTGAGGTATTTGTTTAATTCTATTAAATACAACATTTATGTAATTTATCGGGAATATTTGGGGCATATTTACGGCAAATGCATAGACAAAATTTTTGGCAGGGTCGAAGAAGTTTTGAAATTTTTTTTCGACATATTTCAAACAGAAAATGGCGGAGTTTGTATAAAAAGCTGTCTGTTTTCTGCCCGTTCCCCAAATATGGTGTGAATCTGCCAAAAAAAATTTCACAAGAATTTACAACCTGCTATGCACTTCCCAAAATATTCTATTTATCTGTGCGTCTGTCGCAAACATTCCCGAAATATTTCAGAAAAATGCCAAAAATTTAGTCTCGGGCAGGTTGTAAAATTTTGTGGAATTTTAATGGCAGAATATTTTGGGAACTGACAGAAAAAAAAGACAGCTTTTCATACATATTCCGCCTTTGTCTGTTTGAAATATGTCGACAAAATGTTTCTAAGCTGCCCCGACCCTTTCCAAAATTTTGTGTGGGGTAGGTAAAACAATTTTTAACAAATGTTATTTATTAATTTTTATTACGTAGTTATTAAAATGTACATTATTAAATACTATTAAATATGCTATTAATGTTACTATTTTAAATTCAATATATTCAGAAAACACAAATAAATTCCAATGGTGGTATTGCATTATTATAATAATTATTATAATAATTATTGTTATGAATTATTATAATGTCTTATTGTTGCCTTAAACAAGTTTTTTGATTGTTAAACATCTTGTTGTTCTTCACACACAAATTTTGTTATACGAACAAGTTATTTATTATTGGTACTTGTTCTATTAACAAATACTTGTAAATCTTACAAATTTTCATTTGTCAATTTATCCAAATTCATTATTTAACGAAGCTCACTTACTTTTGCATTTTGTTAATATAACACTGGTTTTTGTAAATATAACAATGGGTTTTATAAATATAAAATCTGTATTTGTTTCACAATAATTCTCTATTATATAAAAAACGAACATTTGTATTGTGAACCATGTTCCGGCTTTCGATCGAATATCTATCGAATTTCAAAAAAAGTACACATATATTTTTGAATTCGTTGTCTCAGTACAAACATTTATTTTTGAATTGAATACAATACCTTTGCTTTGATTTGCACGATTTGAATTCATTTGGTAAACATTTTTTTGTATTTAAATCAAAATTGTTACATGGCCCAATATTTATTTATTTAACAATTTTTAGAAAACAAAAATACTAATGCCTGGTTTTCACTATTATATTTTGTGTCATATTTGCAGAAACTGTCCAAAATTAAAATGTCAGTCGATATTAAAATGCCAACATGTTGGCATTTTTTTTAGAACTTTGCCATATCGAAAAACATGATCTGTCAGGATTTATATGGAAATTTTTATACACAAACTAGATGGGTTATCCACGTCAGAAATATGAATCTGGGCACGATGTCTTCCGATTATGATGAAATTTTGTGGATATGTTGTGACCAAAAAGTAAAGAATAACTGTGTACTTAGTTTTTTTGATGTCATAACTTCAACAAAGTTATGCGAATCGAAGTACTATATTAGAAAATTATTTATTTCTCTATAACTATATAACATATTTTAATGAAACTAATGGTTTATATAAGCTTTATAATCACGCATTCCAATAAAAATAACAGTTTAAAAAAATATAATACATTTAACTTAGAAACAGTTAAAAATATTTTTCAAACCACTGTTTCGTATACGCTCCATTATTTTAAAATTTTTCCCCGTCGCACAGAGGAGTATTTGTATGAAAAATCTGGCCAAAAGTCAAAATCTCAAACTTTTTAAAAAATGTCAAAATTAATTTTCGCGTATAGTACAAAATGCAATACATGTAAATACGATGATTTCGAGAATATAATGCATTCATTATTTAAAACAAAAATCATTGAAATCAGTAATTGTGTGATTAATATGAGGTACAGGGTATATTGTAACGCCCCTTAGGAGGCGTGTCCGGTATGGAAAAGTATATGTATTCTTGATCAGCATCACTACCCGAGTCCGTTTAGCCATGTCCGTCTGTCTGTCCGTCTTGCTGTCCGAATACAGAATAACTTGAGAAATACTGATCAGAATGCGTCTCAATATATTTTAGCCAAAAGTAGGAACTGAGTTTGAAAATGAGCCAAATCGGTCAACGGACACGCCCACCTCCCATACAAGTCACTTTTATATAACTCTTTCGGAACTAATAACTCGAAAAGTATAGTTATAAAATTTAAAACGTATTATTAGAATTCAAAATATGTGGTCCAAAAATGGGCGCAATACGCCCACTTTTTTTTTCATTATTTCCCGGGTTTTCATAGTGGAAATTTGATCCGTAAATTATTAAAATCAAATCTATGAAATATTAGCCTTTCAAAATTTTAAATATAGGCGGACCACGCCCAATTATATTTTTCAAAATTTTTTTTTAATTTTTTTATACTTTTATATACATTTTTTAATTTATGGGGATATAAGACGTAAATTTCTGATATGTGAATAATATTCTGAGGGTGGGGAGGTTCAGCATAATTAAAAACTTTAAAATTAAGTTATGCAATTAAATATCCCACATTAATATCCCCACCAAAGGTGTAGGGTATTCCATAGTCGGGCCCGACCGACTATAAAAATCCGCCCCATGTGACCGAACTTACCCATGTGACCTAACTTTCCCAACTCGTTTATTTTATATTTGTGTGGTGGAAAGTAAAAATTATATTAATCTTTTTGTGGGCATAAAAGTTGGCGTAACAGTGCCAAAAATGGTCGAATCCACCTTGTAATTTATAACACTCAATATGACTTCCTTTCGAAGCGATTTGGAATGTAAACATAATTTTGGCCAACTTTTTTAATCAAATACTCCACTGTGCATCGATTAAAAAACTAATTTCAATGGGGCCTCCCATAGTTTTCGAACTATCAAGTTTTAAAGATCAATTGCCGATAATGATATGTAATGATATATTTTTATTTTCGATAAATAATTATAGAAATTATTTCATTGACAAAAAAAACTTAAGAAAGATTTTTTATATCATACAAAAGGTTTTTCAAATTTTGAAATTTAAAATTATCTTAAATTTTTTGAAGGGATGTATTATTTATTTTTTTTGGCAAAAGTGAATTTGCCGCGAAGGACTCTTAGAACACAGAATTCGTTAAAACTTACCACGCTGGCAAATATGTGCCGTTTATTTGATCCGATTTTGCTATCGCGTTCTCACTGAAAATCGACTTTGCGACACAGGGCTGAGCCAAAAAAATCACATAAATCAGCAGACTCAGCGTACTCAAAACGCCAAACTGCAACATTTTGTTTTATTTATTTATATTTATTTAGTTTAATTACAGTTTAAATTTTATTTTATTTTTTTTTTGTTTATTTTATTTAAGTTTCAAGCTTTAAGTTTTATTTTTTAATAATACACTAATAAGTACAAGTTTTTTCTTTAATTAAATAAATTAGTTTAGTTTATTAAAATCGATATTCTTGCAATAATAAATCACTTTCTTTTTGTTTCTATTTTGTTTAATAAATATATTTTTAAAGCGAATATTGAATGAACTTCGTGCTGACACAACCGACGGCTGTCAGCCGAAGAATACTTCTAACTGTTTCAGTCGACGATCTTTTTATAACTCGAATAAATCGCAAGTTATTCACACAATCGACAATTGCGCTCTACGCTCTATCTCTCTCTTACGCGCACTCTCTGTCTCATACAACAATTGCGCCTTTATCATTCGAATGTGTAACGGTGTGTGTGTGTGTGAGAGTTTAGTAAAACCGTTTATTAGTTACAATTATAAAACAAATAGTATTTGATATTCAGTCACTAAAAAGTCCCACTCGGTTTGATCAGTTTTATTTTTTAAAGCGAATTCTTATAATAGAAAGCAGCATTAAAAAAGTATTTACGTGCTGCTTTGTCATTTACTGGATATAATTCATCTATTTTATGCGACTTTAAAAAAAACATTTTAAAACATTACTGATGCATCTGGTAATAACGATTATAAATCAAAGAATATTTTTAAATAATATGAGAAGCATATAAATATCACTTCAAAATTGCTCAACAATTTAGTGAAACAACCGACTTAAATATAGAAATTGAAATAAAAAAAGTCATATTTTAATTTAGGGTAATGATTAGGATAATTAAATAATTCCATAATTAAATAATAAATAAAATGAAATAAAAATTAAAAAAAAACCAAAATCATTAAAACGAAATAACACCCAAAGCTTTTATTTATTTTTTAAGAGATGGTTCCTAGAATATATTCGTGTATAAAAATTAATGCTTTTATATTTGTATTCATTCGGATTATGTTTTTCAAGTCAGAAATTTAATTGGGAATATTTCCAGCCCAAAAAATAATTTTCAATATTTTCGCGAATAACTAAAATGAAAAGAAAACGTTTTTCTGCAAATATTTGAATGATATCGAACCTGCCATTCCCTCCCATATTAAAAAAAAACATTCATTGATTAGACTACTTAAAAAGTTACAAAATTCAAAAACTTCTCCGTAAAAAAAGTCCAGTTTAAAATTTATAATTATTTTTAACGACCTCTTTTTATGTTTTAAAATTGTTGTAATGGGCTTAAGGGCAAAAGTTTTTAAAAAATACTCATTTATACTAAGAACATTTTTGGTTATTACTTGGGATATGATCAACCGATCTGTATCAAAATTTGACAGAATCCAAAAAATAATAACATTAAAAACAAGTCGAATTAGCATAATTTGGAATGGGATGGTATATATCTCATGCATTTAATTTCGAAAATATTAATTTACACTTTTTTATAAAAACTATTATAGAGGAAATTTCCTTAATCATTGGGCATATTGTTCACTTTAAAATTCAAGTACGATCTATGTCATTGGATATTTTCTTTGACAAATTGAATCTTGCATAGTTGTGTAGTTAGGTTCTGGGAATATTAAAAAAAATCAGTTTCGAACATACATAAATGTCAGATCATAAAATTTTGAAAAATGGAGTTAATTGAAAACTCGAAAGAAAATCAAAATCGTTATTTATGATTTTGTAAAAAATGTATATAATAATTATTTTTTATTTAGTACCGGTTTTTTCTTGTATATCTTACAAATTTATGGAGAGTTTTACGATTTTATAGTATATCCCTAAAAGAAGTCCAATGACATAGGTAAATCCCAAAGGAAGAATAAAAAATATAAAATAATAAAAGTCTAATGTTATAGTTTGGAAAATTCCAAAGGAAGAAATAAGATGTATAAAATACAATGAAATGTATGAAATTATAATATTAAAAAAATATTTTGTAATATTGGTTTTAAATCGAATTTTAAAATAAAAAATGTTTTTTATATTCTACGGTTTAAAGGTTAAAATATATTTAAAAAAATGTATAAGCTTCAGTGTTCAGGAAGTTTTTGAATTTTATTCACATGACATACAATTTCGAGATTACACTTTTTTCCCGGGAATAATCATATTTCTGCTTAAATAATAAACAATTATAATGCATAACATTTATTACAAAGGTTGCGTATAGAATTCAAAATATTAAACACCAGTACAAATGGATTTTTTGATTGATTTTGCTATTATTGAAATAAATTTATATTTAAAAGAAATATCAGGTTTCGAAACCGATTCTCTGCAGTTTCGGTTTCAATATAAAGGGTGGTCCACTTTGGGGTGCAAGTATTTTAGGGACTGATTCCTTGGTTCATACCATGAAAACAATTGTTCTAGAGTTAGGGTCTATTTGGAATACCCAATCATATACAGGATGTTTTCAAAATTTACTTTATAAAAATTGATACAACCGTATAATTAATTATAACTTCTACAATTTATTTAACTAAAAACTGTTTTTTATAAGAAAATTGAATTTTAAGGAATTTGAGAATTTTGAAAGCACTACAAGGATTGCTCCGCAAGGAAAACGAAAAGTACGAGATATAAATAGTATATGAAAAAATTGTTTACTACAATATGATACATTCAAATATTAAAAAAAGATTAACAAAATAAGAGATAAAAATTGCGAGAAAAACTGGGTTTTATAAAAAATAGTTGTACTTAAAAAAATATTTATTTTTTACTTTGATGAGAAAAATCTACTACCGCACATAATAAATTATACAATATTAAAAATATACTAAAAACTATGATCGATTATCTTTAAAATGAATGTAATATTTTTGCTCTGGTCAATAAATTGCAGAAGTTCTAAATAAGTATACGGTTGTATCAATTTTTATACCCTACACCTATGAGGTACAGGGTATATTAACTTTGTGCATATATTGTAACGCCCCTTAGAAGGCGTGTCCGGTATGGAAAAGTATATATATTCTTGATCAGCATCATTACCCGAGTCCGTTTAGCCATGTCCGTCTGTATGTCTGTATGTCCGTCTTGCTGTCTTGCTGTCTTGCTGTCCGAATACAGAATAACTTGAGAAATACTGATGAGAATGCGATGAAATTTCGTCTCAATATATTTTAGCCAAAAGTAGGAACCGAGTTTGAAAATGAGCCAAATCGGTCAACGGACACGCCCACCTCCCATACAAGTCAATTTTATATAACTCTTTCGGGACTAATAACTCGGAAAGTATTCAATGTATAGTTATAAAATTTAAAAGGTATTGTTAGAATTCAAATATGTGGCCCAAAAATGGGCGTGATCCGCCCACTTTTTTTTTTCATTATTTCCCGGGTTTTCATAGTGGAAATTTGATCCGTAAATTATTAAAATCAAATCTATGAAATATTTACCTTTCAAAATTTTAAATATAGGCGTGGTCCGCCCAATTACATTTTTCAATTTTTTTTTTATACTTTATATAATTTTTTAATTTATGGGGATATTAGACGTAAATTTCTTATATATGAAAAATATTCTAAGGGTGGGGAGGTTCAGCATAATTAAAAACTTTAAAATTAAGGTATGCAATTAAATATCCCACATTAATATCCCCACTAAAGGTGTAGGGTATTCCATAGTCGGGCCCGACCGACTATAAAAATCCGCCCCATGTGACCGAACTTACCCATGTGACCTAACTTTCCCAACTCGTTAAAGTAAATTTTGAAAACACCCTCTATATCAATGGGTGTTCTAGAACAATTTTTTTCATGGTATGAACCTAAAATATCGATTTATTTAAATTGAGACCGGCGTAATTAAATTTGTTTACTATTTTTTAGTATTAGCTTTTTAAGATTACAGTTCATTTAAATTAAAATGTACTTTTCCACTATATGTGTATAAGAATTTATAATAAACTATTACAAATTTATCTCCTAACTATTTTTAAAATCAGTTTTTATGGACTAATTTGTCACAAATGGTTTTAAAGCCTACACTCAGGTTCATGTAAATTTAAACAGAAATTAAACAGATTTCATGTTATTTTTTTCAAACAGATTAATCATGTTAAGTGATTTTTGTGATACTGAATTTTAATAGTTGAAAATGTAAAGTTAACATGAATTTCTGTTTAATTTATAGAATTGTTGTTTTTTTCCATAGTTAAAAGTTAAATAATATACTAAACATTAAAAAAAGGAAGAACTTATACTTTTTTCCATGTGGAGTTAATGGAGTTAAATTATAAAATATCTAAACTATAAATGATTTTATAGCTACATTACATATTTAAATATATTACACGATAATACGCTAATCGATTCTTGGAAAGCACAGATTTTAACTACTGAAGTCTATTAATTAGTTTGAGCTATAAATACAAAATTTAATGGGGCATTGGCTCATTTTGTAAGGTAAAAAAACTTAACGAACTATTTCAAACGTGAAATTTAAACTTCTTTCATTTTGTAATATATGAGCCTGATTTTTATTATTTTATCTTGTGTTTTAGGTAGACTCGATTATTATTGAATTCAAATTATAATATAAAATGAGAATTTCATTAAATTAATATAAAAATTGAAAATTAGAAATGTTTACACTAGGGTAATAATCCACTTAACGCAACCTGATCCATCCTTTACGAAGAAATCAGATCTCAAGTCTCTGACACTGATGAAAAAAACCTGATTGGAAATCTTAATATTACAATCAGATTGGGATATTATCGAAACCTTTCATGAACAACTTAATTAAATCAAATTTATTTTAATAAATAAATGTTAAACACTACTCTACGGGAAAAACTACACCCAGAAAAAAATACTATATAAATAATAGTTTTTTACTATTAAAAATAGTCAATAGGATAAATTATTTATTTAATCGGAAAATACCATTAAGTACTAGAAAATACTATGACATTGCCATTGAGTTTATATGAACAGATTTATTTTTTTTATACTATTAAATTAATAATTGTCTTTTTGACAAATTTTAATGGGATTTGAGGGAATTTTTTCTGGGTGTATAAATCGGCGTTGTCGTTGGAAAGTGTGAATTTAGACCTGTCTAAATTTGCGAAGAAATGAATTAACATCTCATAGATACTGTTAGACCTATCACTGAACTGGTTTTTAATAGATAAAATAATTAACAGAATTAGATTCTCCAATTAAAGTGTAGTAAAAAGTATGTAAAAAAAGTCATCTATAAGGTATCAATTCACCACTTTCTATGACAACGCCGTATTAAAGTTACCGGTTGGTTTCATATAAAGGGAACAAAACTAGAACCGATTTATAATTTTTCACCGTAGGGTAATAGGGTAATCAAAAAATTTCAAATATCTCATATAGACTTAAACGTTGAATTTTTCTCATGAAAAACCTTATAATTCCAAGTTTTGTTTGCATGAAATAAAGTTATGATAAGGTTAGAACCAGAAAGTCTGGCCTAAACAGGATAGAAACTTCTAATAGGGTTACGTTTTGAATTATGCACTGAAGTCTGATCACTACCTTATATGAAGTAAGACAATTCTTATTAGACAATGATTTCA
This sequence comes from Dryomyza anilis, assembly GCA_951804985.1. Lineage (NCBI taxonomy): Eukaryota > Metazoa > Arthropoda > Insecta > Diptera > Dryomyzidae > Dryomyza > Dryomyza anilis. The sequence continues at coordinate 68,435,214 of OX638133.1, forward strand.
TTTGAATTCAATTTTCATTCGGGATGCCGGTTGAATTACAACTTGATATATAGATGCACCTATCCAAAATCGATGTTGACTCTTTTAAAGAAGATTTTGTGTTAAAAGTCATAAGTAGATTTCATTATTATATTAATTTTGTTGCATTGTGTAATTAATTGAGTATAAAATACGTTATTTAATATCAACAAATTATACAAATGTCTACAAAAATGCATTAATTGACGATTGTATTCTGCAATGACACAATTAAGACGTTGCATTAAATGCTATATATTTTAATTATTTAACCTCAATATTCTTTAAAAAAATTATAATAGATAAGTCGATTTTTTGACATTTTTACATATTTATAAAATACAATCATTGAATTATATACGCTCAGTTTAATTTTAGGGCAATTGTTAATTGAAATAAAGATTGTTGAGATAAGATAATTCAAAATTAAACTTAATAATACTTGTATGTTTTATAATTCAGCTAAATATTGGTAAAATTTAAATTAGAATGAAAACATGTTGTTATTTAAAAATTGTATATTCTATTAAATAAAAATTTTGGAACACTTAAAAACGATTTCGATATAATTGAAATTGTAGTTCTCTGATAATGTTCTATAATAATTTAGATAGGTTTTTACTTACTATTGTGATCCTTCAGAATGATTTCTAAAAAATAGAAAATAAACCAATATTTAAGAAAATGTATTAAAATAGTATAATTTTAGAATAATTTATTGAAAATATCTGCGCAAGGTTTGAACTTTAATAAATAATCAAAGAATATTTCCCTCCTTTGGCATGAGGTTGGAAGAAAAACAAAAAGTAGTTGCTACAACGAAATCGATTATTACAAAACTCTACGAATTGGTTGATGGAACTGACATATTCTGTTGGCACTTGAAATATTATCATATACACACACCATAAAGAGTTATGAGTTGATAGCCGTGCAAACTACAACCTTTTTTGTATTTAGTATTAGTATTAAGAACCGACTTTATAGTTGAGAGATGGAATAAGTTGGTTGTGCAATATGTTGTTGGCTATTATATTTTTGATATATGTTGAAAAATAAACTACAAAAAATTCCACTTAAAAAACACAGTATTTAAACTGCACTCAATTATTTAGAAATAGATAAAACTCTGAATTAGTTATTCAAAACCCTTTATATTCAAGTTGTTGATCTAGTTGTACCTTTTTGTAGTCAACACTTTACAATTGTTTTGTTATCACAATTCTACAGGTATTTTCATAATCAACAGTTGAAGTGGTTTTAACAGAATTTAAACTCGTTTTCAACAACCCATATAGTAGATAAATTATGCAGTCTAAAAATCCAAATCATTTGAAGGGCGTTCATATCGTTCATACTTACAAAAAATCTTTTTTTTTTGTGCCAGAAGGTTGGATGAATGAATAGTTATTTTATTAACAATGGTTTGGCTGTCGCAACAAATTTGTTTTCTGTGTGCAGTTAATATGTATCTCAAGTAATTTCTAATAGAAAACAAACCTATACAATTGAATGACAAATGACAAAATAACTATTTGAACATCTAATTTATAAATTGGTTAAATTTATCATATCGCGTAAAATCTACAAAGTTTGTGCCATCTTTCGATATGAAAAGTTATGAAAGAATTTGCGATGTTGTAGTCGTTAATTGAATGAATGAATCTTTAGAATAAAATATGATCTACTTGCACTACAACGTGTTCTTAAAATAACTTTTCAACAATTTACAACAATTTAGAGAATATCCGCAAACAGCAACGACGCAGAGTCACTTTGTCACAAGTGACCGTGTTTTATGTAATAGGATTAGGACAAAAAATTTGAAAAGTATCGAACTTTTTATACCCTACACTAAGAGTGAAAGGGTATATTCAGTTTGGTACACCGTTTGTAACACCCGGAAGAAAGCATATTCGGTATGAAAAAGTATATATATTCTTGATCAGCATGACCTCTTGAGTCGATTTAGCGATGTCCGTCTGTCCGTATGGCTGTCTGTTGAAATCACGATTACAGAAAAAGTAGAAGAGCTAGAGCAAACTTTAGATTTAGATTACTTATATATCTAAGCTGCCTGAACAAGAAAATTAGCATGATCGGTCTATTGTAACCTGAGAACCGACCACTTATGTTCAAATACCTCATATGAAATTTACATCTACATATTAATTTTACGTATACGTGCTTAGGTAAACTTTTTTGGTCAAATATTTATACAGGGTGTTTGGTTCATCGATGTCAATAATTCATGAGGTTATTCTATGACTCAAAAAAATAAGAAAATGTTTGATAAAAATATGTCTAATTCTATACCCAGTTTAAGATACAGGGTTTTTATATATGTACAATATATAAGTATAATATGTAAGTATTTTATATAAGTATTTTATTTCGTGTCCATTAAAATTAAATAACAAGTGTTTAATTCCAATAAAATGGTCTACGAGGTGAAAAACGTGACGAAAGTATTTAAATTTATTACTTTGTTTTATTTGTGTAATTGGGAAATAAAAAGTTTTCGTTTGGTGAACAAAACGCTTTTAGTGCTTATTATTTTCTTTAATTCCATCTAAGAAATTAGTTTTATTAAATAAAATACACACATCGCACGGTGAACAAAATAATGAATATTTTGAACAAAACGCCATTTTTTTATTTTTAAATTTTCAATTTTTTGTTTACTGTTACATACATAAAAGACCCACTAAGAATAGTCTGTAACCATTTTTCTTATAACATTAACAGATTAAGAGATATGAGCCTTCAAAGTTAGGAAAAAAATTGCATTCCATACAAAAATATATGGAAATACATATTGGAACATAACTAAAATATCCTTGCATATCCTCTCAAATCCTTAAAATTGTATTTAGGCTTTTACAAAATACACATTCAGAAAAAAAAGTAGCTTCCGGTTTACATGAAAATTGTTGTGAAATACTACCATTTTCGTTAGAAATTTACTTATTTGATTTAAAGCGTTTAGTGTAATAATTTTATATCAACCTACAGATATCCTTCACACGCGCTATTTTTTTTCAAATCACAATTAATGTGGTGAAAAATAAAATATAAAAAATCATAGCGATATCTTTCCCGGATTAGGAGAAATTACGTGTCAAAAATTACCTTTTTTTTATTCTAATTTCATACATTTGTGCCTTTTTTGTAAATTTATTCCAAGGACTGTAAGCGATATCCTCTATTCGCATTATCTTTTTTCTAATCATAATCAATGTGATAAAAAATCAAAAAAATATGATCACGATATCTTTCCCGGATTAGAAGAATTTACATGGCAAAAAAAAACAGTTTTATTATAATTTTTTTGTTAATTTATTTCAAGGACTGCAAACGATATCCTTCATTCGCACTAACTTTTTTTTAATCACAATCAATGTGGTAAAAAATATTACCCTGATATCGTTCCCGGATTAGGAGAAATTACATGGCAAAAAAATGTCTTCAGTTATGCTATCAAGCGGGGTACAATAATAATAATAATAATAATAGTTTGGCGCTACAGTCCTGTGTAGAACTTCGGCCGAGCTCTCTCACCATTTTGAGCTGTGCGTGTAATATTTGTACTCAAAGTGGTGGGACCTACAGTTTATTGCCGAATCGCGGGTGAGAGCTTTTTCATAGGCAATGGTTTTACTCTCGTAGGTTTGCCATTTACTGACGAGAGGTAGCGCGGTATAGAAAAATGTTTCTATGAAAAGATGTTGTTAGCCCCAGTCCAGGCTTGAACCGGGGACCTTTTGGCTCGCAGTCCAACGCACTAACCACTGAGCTACCGCGGCTACAATAGATCTATTAAAATTACACATCCTAGGTCGCAGTGTATTACCCCGAAGCAATAATAATGAGAATATCTAATTTGATTTGTATTAAGAATATTTTAGATTATAACTTTGGATAGGATCAATCAATCTGTACTAAAATTTGAAGGAAAAAATCAGATATAAAGAAAACAAAAATGAAATAACTTTTAAAATATGTTAAGTCGTCAAAGCTTGTTATGGAATGTGGTGGTCGTTACGAAATAGTAAAATAGCGTATTATAGATGCTAATAGAATTGAACTGCTGAATATTTTAAGTTTATTAAATTTTTCTTAAAGTCTTGAATAGCATTTTCTATTACGCAAATGCAAACATCCATTTTGTAAGCGTCTAACCTGTCCGGAAGCTGCGACACGTGTTCATTAGCTTAAACGGAAAAATTTAACCAACACTTAAATCGTGATACAATCCTACATCTCTTTGGAATGTGGTTTAATGAATGCATGAATGAAAGTATAGGTATAATTATTGACTACACTCAAAATAAAACTACATAAAATACACGAAAAAGTTAGTGTATTTGACGAAAATATTCGTGAAAATGATCCACGAAAACTTTCGTACATTGTACGAATGAACTTTCGTAAAGTAACGAAATATATTTATGTTTAAATTCGTATATTTTACGAAAATCACTTGTGAAAATAATCCACGAATTAATTCGTACATTTTACGATTAATGAATAATGAATTCATATATTCTGTCTCTCTCTCTTTTATATTCTCACATATGGATATAATGGAAATATTTCGACATCGTGATGGTCGATTCCAACTTTGGTACACATAGAAAATAGTCAAATTTTTATTTAATAAAAATTATTAATAATTTCACACACATTTATTACACACGCGATTGGTTTACGAATTAAATTCAATACATTTACACAAATGCCGATGCTGAAAAGGAAATTTGATCGGTTCTGTCTTGTTTTCTGCTTGTTTTTCTTTTATATGTTTTCTGCTTCTTTTTGCTTTACGAACATCCAATTGTAAAATATACGTAAAATATAAAATCGGAACGAAGTTAAAAATTACGAATGCTGAGTTGTATTTACAATATATCGTATATTTTACGAAATTTATGTTTACGAAAAAGTATTTTCTTAATTGTCGCATTGATTATTTTGAGTGTACCCGACCATTTTTACAAACACAAATATATAATATAAATAGATTTTGTGCAACTTTTAATTATTTTGATAATAAAACTAATTAATAATTATAATGTTATTCGATTTTTTTATTGCAAAATTATATGTAAGTAAACAGATTGAAAGACATAGGTACATCTGTAAGGTAATGTAACTATTTATTCAGTTTTTAGTGTTTATACAATTGTGCCACAGTCAAGTACAAGGTTACACTATTGTTGTACTTATGTTGTACTCAACAACATTTTTTGTTTGTATTTTTTATTTCTTTTTAAAATTGTTCTATATTTCGTGAAATTTTATTGAATTAATCGAATCAGTTAAAATAAGAGAACGAGCACCCGACAATATAGTCACCCAACAAACTAAATCTGCGCGAAAAAGTTGTTCATTTCTCAGTTCGTAATTTATTAAAGTTGTCGGTTGCTTACATATAAAAGTGTCAGAACTAGAACCGGCTAAATTATTTCCGAGGTTCCAGTCTAGTGCCCAATCTAATACCAGTTCGTTTCACCGTAGGACTTAACGACATTGAAACGATATCATTTATATTGTATTCGATAAAATTCATCGTATCAAAAACGAGATCTCTTATAGAATCTTATAGAATTTGACTTGATTTTTCAAAATTTTTATAAAAGTTCGTATTTAATATCGAAAATGAATCACTATTTAGTCGAATTAAAAAATGATCTTCAAATAGTTTGTAGCACTGTTTAAATACAATGACAGGTTGTGTAATTCTTATTGGTTCATTAGTCACTGATACAGTAGTGTCAATATAAAATCATTTTTAATTAAAACACTTATACAATGAATTGCGCATTTTGTAGGTGTATCAATGACCTCAAACTTTGCTTCCAGACACACGCCATGCATTTTTAATTAACTTCCCAAAATATTTCCTGAATTAATTAATTGACAATGTGTATAAGTTTATCGGAAGTAAATATAACAAAAATATCTATACAATTAGCACTTGCAATTCAACGTATAAATATTGAATAAGAATTGTGTTAATAATAGTTTGACACAACAAATCTTTAGAAACTGTGATATTTTATACTCAAATAGTTGGACCTACAGTTGAATGTTCGAGTCCGAACGACGCGGATAAGAGACTTTAACAAGGCAATGTTTAATCTCGGATGTTTTCCAGAGCCCGGTAGCCTGGTAGTGCCGTAAAGATGTTGGCTCCAACTCAGATTTGAACCTGAGACCTTTTGGCTCGTTGTGCAACGCACAAAGCACTTTAGCCACGGACATTACTATATTTGATATTAGATAAACAAATGCATATCAAAAATATTCTTTTTGGAAATTTCTAAACAAACTTCGATAAAAAAAAGTTCGGTCTATTAGCTTTATCCCTTTTAATGTTAAACATTACTCGAACATTACAATTTTATGATAAGTTACGATTTTTAAACATTTATAATATATATTGATATATTTTTCAATGAATCTCAAATTATGATTAGTTTTCTTTTCGATATAGTAATAATGTCTCATACCGAGCAAACTTTGACAGAACATATCTACTAGACCGGGTCGAAAACAAAAAAATGTTCGTTATAGCTTTGTTATTTCATGTCCGATCATGAGCATTTCCAGAAAACGTCAACCATGACCGAAAAATTCAAAATGCTCAAATCTTTGAAATAACGATGGATTTGAAATCTTAAATATCTGAATCCAAATATCTGAAAAGAAATTTCTATTCCGTTAACAGTAACGTATAAAAAATTCACTGTTTTTAAAGCAGAATTTCTTCAACATTTCCAATAATGAAAACATCATTTTCCTAGTAATTCTAAAAAATTTTTGACAGCTAATTGAAATCTGTCCCGTCCGGAACTTTAAGTACCAAAAGTGTAAAACTGCAGTATAAGAAATTAAAAAAAAAGATGTTTTCAAACAAATAAAAAAAAAATAAAAACTTAAAAAACATCTGGAAATTTGAATAGTACATCACTTTTCATTTCGTTATAATGATTATTAATATTGTAATGTAGCCGCGGTGGCTCAGTGGTTAGTGCGTTGGACTGCGAGCCGAAAGGTCCCCGGTTCAAGCCTGAACTGGGGCTAACGACATCTTTTCATAGAAACATTTTTCTATACCGCGCTACCTCTCGTCAGTAAATGGCAAACCTACGAGACCATTGCCTATGAAAAGCTCTCACCCGCCGTTCGGATTCGGCAATAAACTGTAGGTCCCACCACTTTGAGTACAAATATAACACGCACAGCTCAAAATGGTAAGAGAGCTCGTTCATATAGGACTGTAGTGCCAAACTATTATTATTATTATAATATTGTCATGTTCAAAATTATTTTTAGCAAAAAATAGTAGTGCAAATTTCCACACGAAACGTCTGGAATTATTCTGCGATTTATTACGCAATAACTGTAAACTTTAGGTACAAAGTGTACATATACAAAAATAAAGTTAATTGTTTCAGCTATGTTTAGAGATAATTCAAAAAAATTTATTGTACGATAAAAGTGTTTTAGAATAAAAATCGTACTGATTATTTCAATACGGAATTTTATAACCGTCCGGAATTTTTCTGTGATTTATTATAAACGTTAGGAACAAAGTGTAAATATAAAGAGAAATAACATGATTTCAACTATTTTTTAAAATAAAATCATTTGTACATCTTGTGAATTCTCCTGCACCTCTCTAGCTATCCAGTTCAACGTAAAACTTCCAACAATTTCCTTAAGGGGTTGTTTAGTCACTTGAAATGTGTTTAGTCAGTACACACAAACTTTGATTGATTGATTTTGTATCTACATCGTTTTTTTCAAAACTGCTTTGATCCGGAACAAAAAATTATGAAAAAAACGCAGCCAATATTTTAAAATTTTATTTTGTTTTACATATACAATTTGTCGCTCTCACATTTAAATCATGAATTTACGATAATGACTATATTTTAAACATTTGTATTGATTGTTTGAAAAAGTTTTTAATTATAGAGTTATTATATAAGTAATTGAATTAACTAAGAAATTATAAATTTGAGAGGACGTTATACATGAGATTCAAGGTGAATGAAATTTAGAAAACTTGTAATCTATAAAAACTATAAGAGCGATAAGATTGAGAATTTATAATTATTTTGTATTAGTAATGGATGCACTTCATATTCATAGAAAATCTGGCACAATTGATTTTGCTGATAATAGTAGTACAAATAATGCACTTATATTGAAAATGACTATCAAAGATAATAGCTATCATTTTTTCTATATAATTATAATATTTATCATTCTTTTATTAATTGTGAACAACAATATGTTTTGTATTGTTTCTGCTAAAATATTGAGCATTCTGCTGCATGGAAGAATTTTTTTTTACAATTTATTCAATATAGATTAAATAATTTTTCCTTTACAGATATAAATTAAACAGCGAAATTTCTATCTGGTATAGCTAGGGGAAAGATTTTGGCTGGGCCACCGCTATTTTTTTTTTTGCTTTTTTTGTTCTTCAGAAAGAAGTCTGTAATTTTTTAACAATTTTTATGAATCCATAACAGTTTTTTCTATAAAAGATAGCCCATTAAATGCACGTTTAATTGGTATATATTATTCCACTAATTTGTTTGTATATAAAATGTTATAGATAAAATACAAAACTATATCCAACCTACGGACCTTTCCCCTACATGTCCAATGGATTACAGAATATACATTTTTGGTATTTATGTAATTATAATATTCATATTACAATTAACATTATGCATGTAAAAATGATAAGATTTCATATATTTTTAACATTTTCAATGTAATTTTGATATGATTTCATAACAAATTTACATTTTTTTAACCAAAACTAATGTTAATTTTACATTAAAACTAACAGTTTTACAGTATCAACAAAAAACACATATTAATTTGAAATTTGTTAATATCAATTTTGATATTGTTAATGTTGGACGAGTTTTATAAAGGAATATATGCTATTTTACATTGTTTTTTTTACAATTTTTTATTTTGGTGTACGAAATAGATACAACCTCAAACTTGTCTTTTGCTATGTACATTTTCTGATATCTTTCAATTTGATCTAATTACATATCCTATGATAAAACTATTTGTCACATGAAATTATATGACCACTATTCTTATTATTTACATTTTAGCCGTTTTAGAATAATTTTTTTGCAATATTTCAACCAATAATAATCAACCTAAAATTTCAGTTCCATCAATTAAATTTCATTTTAGTCGAAAGAAGTCGGTTATCACAACTAACATTTATACCACATGCCAACACAGTGCACAAGTAATTTGGTGGTTAATAAACAGTTTTAAATATCATAGTAACAAAAAACATGATTTGTGCCAGTTTTTTAACCATCTATTTCCTTCGGATTGTTCCGCCAATTGCTGATGATGGAATATGAAATTAATGAGTTGGTGAAAACCCTACCTCAATCATCTCAATTCGTTTGAAACAATACCTCAACTAATTTTAAGTATTGCATAATTCATCACAATATATTTTATCACTATATAATAGTTACATATAATATAATATAATATAATATAATATAATATAATATAATATAATATAATATAATATAATATAATATAATATAATATAATATAATATAATATAATATAATATAATATAATATAATATAATATAATATAATATAATATAATATAATATAATATAATATAATATAATATAATATAATATAATATAATATAATATAATATAATATAATATAATATAATATAATATAATATAATATAATATAATATAATATAATATAATATAATATAATATAATATAATATAATATAATATAATATAATATAATATAATATAATATAATATAATATAATATAATATAATATAATATAATATAATATAATATAATATAATATAATATAATATAATATAATATAATATAATATAATATAATATAATATAATATAATATAATATAATATAATATAATATAATATAATATAATATAATATAATATAATATAATATAATATAATATAATATAATATAATATAATATAATATAATATAATATAATATAATATAATATAATATAATATAATATAATATAATATAATATAATATAATATAATATAATATAATATAATATAATATAATATAATATAATATAATATAATATAATATAATATAATATAATATAATATAATATAATATAATATAATATAATATAATATAATATAATATAATATAATATAATATAATATAATATAATATAATATAATATAATATAATATAATATAATATAATATAATATAATATAATATAATATAATATAATATAATATAATATAATATAATATAATATAATATAATATAATATAATATAATATAATATAATATAATATAATATAATATAATATAATATAATATAATATAATATAATATAATATAATATAATATAATATAATATAATATAATATAATATAATATAATATAATATAATATAATATAATATAATATAATATAATATAATATAATATAATATAATATAATATAATATAATATAATATAATATAATATAATATAATATAATATAATATAATATAATATAATATAATATAATATAATATAATATAATATAATATAATATAATATAATATAATATAATATAATATAATATAATATAATATAATATAATATAATATAATATAATATAATATAATATAATATAATATAATATAATATAATATAATATAATATAATATAATATAATATAATATAATATAATATAATATAATATAATATAATATAATATAATATAATATAATATAATATAATATAATATAATATAATATAATATAATATAATATAATATAATATAATATAATATAATATAATATAATATAATATAATATAATATAATATAATATAATATAATATAATATAATATAATATAATATAATATAATATAATATAATATAATATAATATAATATAATATAATATAATATAATATAATATAATATAATATAATATAATATAATATAATATAATATAATATAATATAATATAATATAATATAATATAATATAATATAATATAATATAATATAATATAATATAATATAATATAATATAATATAATATAATATAATATAATATAATATAATATAATATAATATAATATAATATAATATAATATAATATAATATAATATAATATAATATAATATAATATAATATAATATAATATAATATAATATAATATAATATAATATAATATAATATAATATAATATAATATAATATAATATAATATATAATAGTTACATACATATTTTTTGCATATTGCATATTTTGCATATAATTTGCATATTTTGAATATATTTTGCATATATTTTGCATATTTATTGCATATTTGTTGCATAAATCATCCAAATGTCTCGTATATACGAGCTTTTAATGAATTTATGTAGATTGATTCTAATTTTTATTGCGATATGGAACTTATACACATTTAAAACTGACAATATCATAGGAGGAACTGAAAATATCAGTGTAAGAACTGGCATAAAAAATGTATATCGAATAAATTTTTGGCATCTCGTAATATTTTCGTTCTGATATCAAAACAAATGTCATAATTGCTTACTTGAATCCATCATTTTGCACATAAATTCATATGAACCCAATGGTTTACAGTCGAAAATTTAGAAAATAGATTGATTATGACTGTAAAAATAAATAATTTTTATTTTATTAGGATAATGTTCTTTTTCATTCATAATATCGAAACGGAAAAAGTCAATTTTAAATATATACCTATCTATGTATTTAGAAATCTATGAAAATTTAAATATTTCAGAGTAGGATGCAGATAAAACATACAATAAATCCATCTTTATTATTGTTATAATATGAGGTGATTGAATTCAATAAAGACTTGTGGCTTTTTTTTTAATAAATAAAAAACAATATTAAAAATCCCACAGCTCGTTTTCAAATACATTTCATAACAAGTTCTAGTTTTTTATGTTATTTAGAATATTTATAGATAATAAAGGGTTTTAAGGATTTCAAAATTTCGTGGGGATTGAAACCCTTAACTAAATTTCTAATGAAGCGCTGATTATGTTCCGAACCAATTTCGGTTTTATGTATTGCCCTAACTGAAGAGGTGATATGTTCTGGATGTATTGTAGTTTCGAATGATATTTAATTCGGGGCGTATGAGTTATTCGAGTTCTTCTATTCGTAATAGTTAAATGTTTGCATTATTACTCAGCATTATTATTATTTTTATTATTATTAGTACCTATTATAATAATACTAAGAAAATCATTAACAAAAGAACATGTGTTGTTCGTTTCTTTGAAGGTTTTTGTTGTTGTTTCTAATAAAAATGCACACCAGCTAACTTAGGTTCAATGCAGCGATTCTTATCAATGCATTTAACCAAAATCACAGTCGAAGCCATTACAACAAAAAACAATTCCATCGTGGTAATGCAACAAATGACACTGACAATTGCTGCTGCAACAACAAAACAGAAGCTGAATTAGCTGAGCTTTGAATGCACTGCAAAAAATTTAATTTTATAATTGCACCAAACATAACTCAACACACACACACAAACACAAACACTATTCTTATTGTTTTAGTTGTTAGTTGTCGTTAAATTTATTTTTAGATATTTTGCGATTATTTTTATATCACTATTGTTGCGATTTTCTAACGATCTATAACGATAACGATTAATTATTGGGTACAAAGAAATAAATTGTTGTACTACGATTGTAAAAAAACAGATTAATATTTAAAATTCTTTGCATTTATGTTGTTCGCGAAACCACGATAGCCGCTAAACTGATCATCAACCGCCTCAGTCATTAAACACGCAGTCACTGAAGTTTAGCACTGAGCCACGGAGGTGCTGATATTAGGGGCTTCAGTCCCAAAGTATGTTGATAGTATCGACATATTTTCACACAGAAAAAAAATGTCTAATATCCAAAATCATAGTAAAAAAATAGGAAATGTATTTATGACTTGTATGTATGTAGCCGCGCTAGCTCAGTGGTTAGTGCGTTGGACTGCGAGCCGAAATGTCCCCGGTTCAAGCCTGGACTGGGGCTAACAACATCTTTTCATAGAAACATTTTTCTATACCGCGCTACCTCTCGGCAGTAAAAGGCAAACCTACGAGAGTAAAACATTGCCTATGAAAAGCTCTCACCCGTCGTTCGGATTCGGCAATAAACTGTAGGTCCCACCACTTTGAGTACAAATATAACTCGCACAGCTCAAAATGGTGAGAGAGCTCGGCCTAAGTTCTTACAGGACTGTAGTGCCAAACTATTATTATTATTATGTATGACATACTTGATATAGATGTATATGTATGACCCATGCTAACTCCATTTACCCAAAACTGACGTATGAAGCAAACTAGGGTGTGAGTAATCAAACAATAATCTCACAATATCACACGATGTGAAAAATCTAACAAAAATCCCACAATATCACACGATGTGAAAAATCTCATAAAGCACGAATTCACGCAAATATCACACGAGAGTCTCAAAATCACGTGAGACACATAGCTAACATTGATTGAAAAAAATCACTTTTTGTGATTTATCTCACAAGTATGGCAACGTTTATGAATTTATATGAATTTATATATAAATTTTGAGCAGGACTCAAGAGATCCATATGAGGTTTTACCACATATCCAAATTTTTTGCCAACTTTAATTATCATTTTCTAAATATTTTTGAGAACAACCCAGTATGCCATTCGTATCGATATCGTTACGAGATCATTACGAGTAGATGGAAAACTCATACGATATCGGACCCGTTCTCGTAACGATATCGGGCGTCAATTTGGACCTAGATGGTAGGTAGATATCGGAACGTTCTGTCGGAGTTTTCTTGATACGAAAAATTTTTCGAAATCGGAACGATATTGAAGAAAAAAACGATGAAAGTTCGCTGCGAAAAATATTGCGATATCGATTTGATAAACGTTTAAATATCGTATCTTGTAAAAGAATTTGAATGTACGAACATTTTTAAAAATTAGAATCGAGAAAGCAACAATATCGAACTTTTTTATCGAAGTTATTCGAGAAAGCTTCGAGGTATCGAAGGTCTCCGAGACATGGCAGACTGGGAATATTTCCAAATCTCGAAAAATTCGTCCATAAATCTATATAAATAGTACACAATGTATAAAAAACTCGTTTCTACATATTACAGAAACAGTAGTTGTTTCACGCAGACCCTGCACTCGTGAATTACATTTTTTTTACACCAAATCTCGTCACCACGAGTCGGGCTTTGCACTATCTCCGGTACATGTAGTCGTGCGTGTTACGAAAATTGAGAAATCGAGCTGCAGCCAAGCGCCGAAAATAAAATGTGCAATAATTGCTTGGCGTGCAGTTGTTTCAACGAATACTCATTTGCAGCTACCGAATGTAGTTTGCCTTACCCGACATTTATTTGTGGCAAACAATAGTATGAAGCTTAACCAACTATTAGTTGAAGCAACTGTAAAATTGATTGGGGAAACAAAATTTTAATACATTAACATTTTCCTTTATTTCGATTGCTACGACAACTAAATTTAACATGAGACATAACCAATAATTAGTTGTCTCAACAGAAAGTTGGTTATATTGACTAAATGATATAACATTAAGTTATAGTTATTTCATTTATCTAATAATAATAGTTTGGCGCTACAGTCCTATAAGAACTCTCTCACCATTTTTAACTGTGCGTGTTATACAGTTTAATGCAGAATCGGAACAGCTGGTGAGACCTGTTCATAGACAAGTTTTACTCTCGTAGGTTTGCCATTGACTGCCGAGAGGTATCGCGGTATAGAAAAATGTTTTCTATGAAAAGATGTTGTTAGGCTTGAACATGGGACCTTTCGGCAACATGGGACCTTTCGGCTGTGCTACCGACGCTATTCAATTGCGAAATCAAAGAAACGTGGAATTTCTTAAAGTACTTTTAATTCTTTCTCTTCGGTCTTTTCATTCCCAAATATTATGTATTCAAGAAGAGACATACTATTCTGCGGAATTTTTGCTATATGGTTTCCATCTACCGGAGCGCTCCATCGCGTTTGAAACACGAAGTCAAGGTCACAACCAGTTGTCGGCAATTCCCGTGGAAGTATGTAAAGATCGGAAAATACCGACGAGTCGTTGTGCAGCTGACTTCATGCAAATTTGTGTAATTTAATTGACTACCACAACTAAACAATAGGTTGTGTCAACTGATATGTAGTATTGTAACAATTGAATTAGTCGATTGCTGACACATCTGCACAGAGCAAACGCATATTTCCACTAAAATGATTTTAAAAATTTAAATAGTGCTGTATAGGGAATTCTCGAGCACACACTCAGAAGAAAATGTCACATTAACAACTTAATTGGTTCATGTATTAGTCGTTTTTTTTGTTTTTAATTAAAAGTTTTCTTATTAATTTGACAGTATTCGAAAAATTCAGCACCATAAATTTAAATATATCAATATTATTATTTTTAATAGAATAAATACTATTATTTTAATGGTTTCCTCCTATAATAATAAAAGTTGCATAAAATACGAAAACACGAATAAAAACATTCTGCGTGTTTGCTCAAAATGGTCGCATTTTTTGTGATAATCGAATCCACATTATTAAACGTATCATTGGTAAGGACTCAATATATTTAATGTAAATTCATTCAAATTTAAATTTATTGTTTTATTTATTACAGAAAATAAATAATACATCGAACTTCTATTATGGCAACGAACTCAAAAATATATGCAGACTCAAGTATTACAATCGTTCATTGGAAACTGAAGGGAACATTAAATGTGTAATAACCTTTTGCAATGAGAAGTGTCTTTTTATGTTTCTGATTTATAAAAGTGAGTATTAATTTCGACATATAAATAAAATAAAATAAAATATTGTATATTAACATAAATCTATTTTTGTTTTAATAAATTATTTGAAAAATAAAATTCACTATACCATACAATTAATAATACGTATCATTTGATATTTATAGTTCTTGCTTATTGTAATTAAAATAATAGATTATAAAATGTGTGGTAAAACATCATATTGTATGAAAAATTTGAATATTATTAAACTAATGGTACGCTTCCTATTGACCAATTTTAATAGTATAAGTAATTGTTTTTCTATTGAAATACTATTAGTTTACCATGATTTTTTTCTGGGTGTATATAGTGTAGCATATTATGCTCCGTGCTGAAATGTGTAGGTTGTTTGCGCTGATTCACGCAGTTGTACTGCGAAATATATACCTAGAAAAAAATCATGGTAAATTGATAGTATTTCAATAGAAAAACAATCATTTATACCATTAAAATTGGTCAATAGGATGCGTCCCATTAGTTCAGTTATATTGAAACTGTTAATACAATGTTTGGTAGTACCATAAATTTTATAATGTGATATTTTAATTACAATAAGAAGACATATACAAATTTAATGATACTTATTATTAATTATACCCTACACTAAGAGTGAAAGGGTATATTCAGTTTGGTACGCCGTTTGTAACACCCAGGAGGAAGCATCTCCGGTATGGAAAAGTATATATATTCTTGATCAGTATGACCTCCTGAGTCGATTTAGCAATGTCCGTCTGTCCGTGTGTATGTCCGTCTGTCTGTCCGTCTGTCTGTCTGTTGAAATCCCTACTACTTTTAAAATTAAAGAGCTAGATAAATGAAACTTATAACTTAGATTACTAATATACCTACGCTGTATGTGCGAAAAAATTGGATCGGCCCATTGTGACCTATGATCCGACCACTTATGTTCAAATACCTCATATAAAATGTACATATAAAGATCAAATTTTTTTTTTTAGGTAAACTTTTTTGGTCTTAGTACTTGAGTCTGCAGTTATTTTTGAGTCCGTTGCCATAATAGAAGTTCGATGTATTATTTATTTTCTGTAATAAATAAAAATATAAATATAAATAAATATAATTTATTTACATTAAATACATTGAGTCCTTACCAATGTCGCGTTTAATAATGTGGATTATTACAAAAAATACATGCGACCATTTTGAATAAACACGCAGACGTACAAAACGAACATGTTTGTATTCGTTTTTGTGTTTTTTTACACCACGTTTATTATTATAGGAGGAAACCATTAAAACAACAGTATTTATTCTATTTAAAATAATAATATTGAAATATTTAAATTTATGGTAGTGAATTTTTCAAATACTATTGATTTAATTAGAAAACTTTTGATTTAAAAAGAAAAAACTATTAATACATGAACCATAAGATCAATGGTCGTACCATAAAGTACTTAATGGTACATTTTCTTCTGAGTGCATACTCTATCACTTGCGGGAGATGTTTATTTTTCACATTACACGTGTGCGAGTTTTTATTTTCGGCGCATGGCTGCTGCTCGGTTACTCAATTTTAATAATCGGCACGAGTGCATGTACCGAGAATAGTACAAAGCATTAATCGTGGAGACGGGATTTGGGATTTTCAAAAGCAAAACCCACCAAATCGAGGCAATATACCCTTTTTTTATATATTTTTTAAATTTTTATACAGGATTTGTTCACAATATAAATAATGTAAGCATATAACATTGATATAATAATGTATTTTATTTTACTTGACAAACATAATCTGGACATGAATATATATTTCTTAACCCTTCTGGGCAAATTGGGTCAAAATGACCCCATTTTCTGGAAAATAACTATTTTAGGTATTTAAAAATATTTTTATTGAGTGTATAAAATATGTATTTTTTTCTTATTTTATATATTAATTTTTCTTTTAAGTAATTGAAGAAAATTAATTTAATTAAAGACTTAGTTTAACAATTAAAAAAATAAGGACAACAAAATTATTCAGACAAAATTGACTTCAGTCTGTCATATCTCGAAGCACTTAGAAATCTCGCTTAATTTTTAACTTAATCCGAGAAAAAAATGCGATTCGTTGTCGCATCTGTTCAAGTTTATTCTGTTTATCGATTATTCTTAATTTAATTCGAACATATCTTCATTGTAGAAATCACCAACTACATTTTAAAAATATTAATAATAGGTTTACAAAAATACTTTTATATCCGACGGTTTCTAATCTTTTAGACCGACATTAGCATTAATGAGAACATTTTGTATTTAAAAGGTTTTAATTTTTATAGTATTAACAAAAATATATAAAAAAAAATTTTGTAAAAATTGTATTGGCGAGTCTTACCACCTCGACGATATGCATATTGTAGAAAATGCTTTTATTCTTTTATTTTAATACCAAGTTACAGATTTAAACGATTAGAAAATATAACGAAGTGCACTAAATCCTGAAATGGATTAGGCCAGAATCCGTCTTTATACAATCGAACCGTTAGCAACTTCGGTCCAAAATCCAACAATCACGGTGTTGTTGTTCAAGGATAAGTTATACAATATAAGAAGTATAATTTCAGTTCAATTTAATACAAAAAAACCCGTCCACCGTACAATTTTTTTCGCGTTTTATTTTTTAAAACCCACCAGATTTAGCGGGAAACCCACCAAGTTGGCATCACTGGTTAGCATGAACAAATTTGTATTGCTTTGGAAGAGCGCTGGCGTGCAAATCCAATCTCTGCTTGTAGGATAACATTGTCAGTAGTTTTAACATTTTTAATAACTTGTGATTATTAAATTTATTTTTGATGTTCAATGTGAATGGAATTGTACTAAATAATCAGGGAGTAATTGCGTACTTTTGTTATTCAAATTGTACTGAAAAAGTACAATTGTCACTGGCGCAACATATTTTGTAATGTTGACAGACAGCTGATTTTGACAACATGAAAATACTGGACAAAGAGAGTACAGCAAATACAAGAATCACATTGGAAAGCCAGCAGAATACAACAAATATTGAGAAAAAAGATTAACAAAAAAAGAAGACAAAGATAATACACACTTTATTTATTCAGTGGCAATGGCAATCAAAAACTTATAATGTGGCAACGTATTTTTGAATGTTATTTGTACTTTGTATTTTAAATTATAAATTTTATATGTAATGGTTTGTTTATAATTATAGTGTAACTAATGTGTAAAAAAACAGTAAGTGATACACGCTGCAAAAAAAAGGTTCTCCCAAACATAATTTTGCAGGCATTAACATGTATGTTTGGAATTTTGTGTAAACATAATATATAATTGACTGAAAAATCATTTGTAAACAGGGTTGTATTGAGACTTGAACAGTGTTATAATGAGCTCTGACTTACATTACAATATTACGGAAACATTTTAATGTTTGCCCCTTAAAATGGTGTATGTTCTAATGGAAACATAATAATTACTACATCCAAATAAAATAAATATTTGAGCCGAAACATAAATATGTTCAAATTAAAACATGATTTTGAACGACCTGAATATAAATATGTTTCCAGTGAAACATATCAATTGTTTCAGTACAAAAAGTAGTATGTTTGCATAGAATTTTTTTAAAATATTTTTGGAAAGAAATCCTGAAAATAAAATAAAAATAAAATGTTTTTTTATTAATTTTTATTAAAATAAAAATCTTTAAACATGGGAATTAATAATAATTGAATTCATATACAAATTTTTAAATGCATAAATAAATAATTCGTTTAAAACTGCAGGTACAAGTGAATGAATGCACAATTGCACCAGCAGACGCTAAACCAGACGATCCAGGCTCGATTTATATTTGGTACAGTTCCAGTTGATCTCAGTATAGCACATAGCGTACGCAAGGAATTCACGGAGGGTTTTGTAAAAAAAACATGCCAAATTCGGTTTGAAAATCGAAACACTGATTTTTATTTGTGGTTTTTTCATATTAGTTTCAGAAATTATATACTGCACTATATTACTCTGTTGCTATTAGTACTTTTTATAACACAATTTATATATTTATTAAATTTACAAATAACAAAATTATTACCGACGCGAACACGTTTTCTCAACGAACAACAAAAGACACGTACGCAGAAAATGCCGATCAACGAGTGTCAACTTTATATACAAGAATTCATTTTTAGTTTCTTTTCGAACATCAGTATGATTCAAACGACGACAAAAGAGACGTAGGTAGAAAATTCTGCTCAACGAGTGCCAACTTCGTATACAAGAAGAATGTTGAAAGAATACACTTATTTAAATCCAATTTCTTTATTGTTTGTTTTTAAGCATCAATTTGTTCAAACGATGGCAAATGATGGCGTAGGTAGAAAATGCTGCACAACGTTCCCCACTTCGTCAGTCGATAAATTATCGAATTAAGACGAGCGTTGCGAACATACGTTGTAATTAGATTTGATTAGCATTTTCTGTGTTTCGAAACATAGTTTTAACCAAGTAAATTGCCAAGAAACAGTTTATTCAAAAAAGGTTATATAAATTAAAGATCCAATAAAAATATCCCAGTAGAAGTTGGAAAAAACCAAACCAACAATGGTGTAAACGCTTTTTACCTACAGACCAAGACTGCCTATACAAAACAATCAAAACTGTTTTATTTATAAACATATTTTTATTGTGAAAAGGCGTGCACAAATGGAACAATAAAATTTAAATAAAAAAATGTATATTCCCAGAATTGTAGGGGGGTTCCAGGGGAGCGTGATTTTTTGTATGCCACATTTGCTAATGTTAATTTCAGTCCAATATTTTTGATGCAAATCATTTCTTTGTAAAAGATATATTTACCCAGTGTTGCTTATATAATTACCTACCTATTGTGCAGTTGGAAACACTGTCGATATTTTAATAAATATTCAAAATTCACACGCGTGACACGTTCAAAAATATTTCCTTGTAAATTAATTCGACACAAAATTTTACAATGTGCACGATACATTTGCAACATTTCTTAGATTAAAAAAAAATGTGAAAATAAATTAAATCGGAATGTAAACAAATCGTTTACAACGGACGCTTAACTGATAACTCGAGACGTGTCTGATATTTTTGCAGCTTTAAAAAAGCTCGTGCAATAATTTACTTCCGAACAAAATGCGACTGAAAATACTGTATTTTAATTTACAACAACGTAAGTAAATTAATGCAGTTTTAAACGTGATTTCTAAAAATATTCTAAAACTTGTCGGGTCTTTTAAGAGTCAAACTGGTTCCAGGTTTTGCCCATAAATGGGCGCAGCAGCTGACACGAGACCGAACCGCTTGTACTTGTACTGCACCGCACAGCCAGAAGAAGTGGTGCCGAGACACACCGCCAGTGAACAGCCAATTGGAAAGCTTTGCGCAAACTGGCGATGGAGAATTCGTGTTGTGTTCAGCATCAACAACAACATCTGGGGGGAAAGGAAGCGGTTTTGAATGAATGCTTTAGAACTCATTATACAAAACAATTATCACAGCAGCTGTTGTCATCATTAAAAACGTGCCTATGAATTGCATTATTTATGCGAGTTAATCGCATATATAAAATGCAAAGTTCTGTGGTGCATGGCGCTTTATATTGTGGATGACCTTGAGAGGGCAACAATTTGCATATTGCACGCGATCAATTTAATTTTTGTGAATGCGAAGATGGAGAAAATATGAACTTATGATAAGACCCTTACAAAAAAAAAAATCCGCTCTTCATGAGATTTATTTTCTGATAAATGACACATGGAAAGTTTTGCGAATGGAATGCGCATTTTGCAAGTGACATTGCTGCATCGGAGCTTTTGAAGCTTTTAGTGCAATTCTAAAGATAGCATTGCATAGTTTTAGGTAGTAAACAATAAAAATATTACTTCTTAACACCCATAAAAACACTGGTAAAATCAATGGAAATATTTGGTTTTTATAGCAAGCAGTTTTATGTAGTTGCAAACAACTATTTCAGAATTGTTTAAATCAGAATCATACACTAAGAAAACAATGACGTTATAAAATTTAATAAAATTTTGATTTAAATACTTTTGTAACTTGTGCGCGTATTTAATTTCAAATTATATCAAACGTATTCATATCGTCGTTGTAGAACGAAAAGTCACAAATACATTTTCAAAATGCCAAATATTCATTTACAAAAATCTTTATAAATCTGTCAATTTTTAATCGATGATTTCAGTTTTTTTACCACATGATAAGAAAATGTAAATCTATTTAATGATTTTACAATTTTAAAAATGCATCATTTACTTTTTATAATATTAATGAACAAACTCGAAAATTAAGTTTTTCATAAAAATGTATTTGGTGACTTTTCGTTCTGCAACGACGATATGTTTTAACAAAAAAAAAGTTTATCGAAATATTTTTTACAAAATTTTTTCTGAACATTGATATACATATTCTATAAATAATCCAACCTATAGAACTTCCATCTTAACCACCGTGACACAGTGTGTCCAAAAGCTCTAAAATCGGTTGAAGTTCATTATTTTCGGAACCACTCAACCGATTTTAAAACTTTAAAAATTTTGTATGTGGAATATTTGAGTTTTGAAATGGAGATTGTATCTTTAATGATTATGGAGATAATATTGGAGTAAAGTTGAGATTTTGTTCACGACAAATATTTCAAAAACTGTAAAAATCTAAAAGTTTAAATGTTAAGTAAAATAAAAAGTATTAAATTAAAATTTGATTATCAATGTAATAAAATTTTATAAAAAGTATTAACTTCATGTTTAAACGAGTTGGGAAAGTTAGGTCATATGGGTAAGTTCGGTCACATGGGGCGGATTTTTATTGTCGGTCGAGCCCGACTATGGAATACCCTACACCTTTGGTGGGGATCCTAATGTGGGATATTTACTTGTCCTTAATTTTAAAGTTTTTAATTATGTTAAACCTCCCCACCCTCAGAATAATATTCATATATCAGAAATTTACGTAATAAAAAAATTAAAAAAAATATATAATTGGGCGGCTAATATTTCTTAGATTTGATTTTAATAATATGCAGATAAAATGTCCACTATGAAAATCCGGGAAATAATGAAAAAAAAAAAAGTGGGCGGTTCACGCCCATTTTTGGACCACATATTTTTAGGTGAATTATAACAATATGTTTTAAATTTTATAACTATATCTTGAATACTTTTCGAGTTATTAGTTCCTATAGAGTTACACAAAAGTGACTTGTATGGGAGGTGGGCGTGTCCGTTGACCGATTTAGCTCATTTTCAAACTCAGTTCCTACTTTTGGCTAAAATATATTGAGACGAAATTTCATCGCATTCTGATCAGTATTTCTCAAGTTGACATGGCCAAACGGACTCGGGTAGTGATGCTGATCAAGAATATATATATACTTTTCCATACCGGACACGCCTCCTAAGGGGCGTTACAATATATGCACAAAGTTAATATACCCTGTACCTCATAGTTGTAGGGTATAAAAAGTAGTTAATTTACAGTGTTACAAACACAGCAATACTTAATTTACAAACGATATTTTATATTAAATTTTTAATTTAGCTATAACGTTCTACGCTGTAGAAATTAAACTCATCTATACCATTTTAAAAATTTCCATAATTGGCTTAAACCAATCTTTATATATCGAATAAAATGTAAAATTTGAGGCCAATATTTGAACTGTGATGAGAAAATGATTAATTATCATATTACGATTTATGAACTGATTTTTGTAAAAATAATAAGTTTAATTTTTAAGTATAAAGAAAATTATTGCAAATTATTAAAAATTAATACAAAACCCAAAATTTAAATCATAACTTTATAAAGATGCCATAATAAAAATTTAAACAACTATAGTACTGACACTATTTGCTCTATGCTAGTCCTTCGCCTACACTGAGCTCAGAAATTTATTTCATAATTATAAGAAAAAATTGTAAACTAAAATTAAATAAATGTATTTAATTTAAAGGATTTTGACCAATTATAGTACTTATTCAAAAGCAAATTGCTTTTAATTTAAACAAATTTCGTAACAAATAATCGAGCGTCTGTAAAATGTATTTACTGTAAGTTAGATTGATGCGAAATCCATATATATTAAAGAACCAGTCCTGATTGACTGACTGATCCGTCAACGCCCAGCCCAAACCCTTAGACCTAGGAACATGAAATCATCATGAAATTTTAATTGAAAATATCTGTGCACTTAAGATAGTTAGATACTACAGTCATGAAATTGGGCGTATATTGTGGTTATTATCATTTTCCCAAGTGTGGACGGAATTGAACCACGGGGCGAGGCACGTCCCACATAACCAAAACATTAAATCTACTGTAACTTCTGACATACTAAGCGTAGAGTTACAAAAATCGTATCAAATGTTCATATTTGGTCAATGGGGCGTGGCACCTCCCTTATACCCAAAATTGCTATAAGTTCTGACCTACTAAGAGCACAGTTGTAAAAATCGAAACAAAGGATCATATTGAACATTGCAATCTTCACCTAGAATGTGAGCGGGATTCAACAAAGGGCGACGTAGGCATGTACTAAAGGGAAAAAGGGGCGTGAGTGTACCCTAATTTTAAAAAGATATATTTTTGCATTTACAAAAACTTAGCATGGGCAACGCAACATTTAAGCGTTAAACTAAAACTTTGTGTTCGTTGTCACTCTGCTCATCATATTTTATATAAAAAATATAGAAGAAATAAACATAAAATAACATTTTAATTTTTTTATTTAATTTTTACTTAAATTAACGAAAAAAAAAAATGAAATAAATTATATTTTTTTATATAAAACATTTGTAATGTGAACTTTAAGGATACACGCTCTACGTTTCATACATCATACTAAAAATTCACCTTTAAAACGTTTTATATTAAAAATATTTTATATATCATATTTTTTATTTGTCTTATTTTTTGTGTCATTTAGATTTTCGCCTGACAGAATTCGAAAGGCCTAATGTGTGTCTAATAAGAACCATTGCGGTAGAACCTTGATGAACCGGATGGCAAGGAAACGATAATATTGCATTGTCATCCAGTTCGAGGAAATATTTAAAATCTCAAGTCTTTAGCTCATCACGAGTGTAGGTATTCCATAATCGGATCCAAATAATCGGACCGAATAATCGGATCCGAACGAATAGTTGCACAAGAAATTCTATTACCACATACGAACTTTAAATTTGTCTTTCTTTACTAGAATATTTCCAATTAATTGTTTGGTACTTTGACGTTTTAAATGTAAACTATTTGAATGAAATGATTTGTTCTATTTGGTTGATAAATACCGATCTGATTAGTTCTTACGCCTCAAGAATTAATAATAATAATGAATTGTAGCCGCGGTAGCTCAGTGGTTAGTGCGTTGGACTACGAACCGAAAGGTCCGCGGTTCGATCCCCAGCGACTACCAACATCTTTTTCATAGAAAACATATTAGTTTTTTTGCTGGTTGTATCTGTTGCGAATAACGTCAGACTAATTATGGTCGACGATGACGCACTTAACAATTAAAATTAAAAATTAAGCAGACAAAAAGGTAAGGTCACATAGAAAATTTAGAAGTAGGAACATTTTGCTAGCTATCAAGGAAGTTAGTAAGATTTCTGAATGATGTAGTCCAGATAGATAGACAGAGATTCGAAATACGTTAAATCGACACAGTAGGTGACAAGAATATATACATATACCCCCTTATAACGTAAAACGAAATGAAAATCGTTTCGTCAAAAAAGTAAAAAAATCCCAGTGGCAAAATTTTGCAATTATATAAACTAAAAATGACGACAAAATGAACAAGTAAAAAAATTGTGTCACTGAAATTTCTGACGAAACGAATTTTGCTTCGTTTTACACTACATGGGGGATACTTTTCTATAACGGCCAAGCCTCCTTCTAGGTATTACTAACGAATGACTTTATTGAGTGTAGGGTATGAAAATAAAGAAAAAAATTATCTATACCACTGATTAGTAAAAGAAAATACCGACTCATTACTACTAATTGCAACTCATATGATAGATATATTTTAGCTCTACCGTTCAAAGACTTATTTTAAAGAGCTCAAAGTTTCACAAAACGTTATAATACCATTTAATTGCATGATTAGAAGTCTCGGTCTAGCACGTGTCTTGCCCTCTACCCACAGCTGATAACAACATTTAACTTTTTTTTCCTGCCTTTACTTGTTGCGAATAACGTCATGAACTCAGTCGCACTTCAGGCTAATTTTAGTCGTCGATGACGCATCTGAAATGCAGTCTACTTCGTCGTTGCAATGTTGGCACCCATTAACTAGTCGATTGGTGTCGTCGTCTTTGTTCGTCTTCGAAGGCATCTCTAAATACCTAATTGCATCTGTTGGTATATCGATGAAAATTTTAGTAATGAGAGTAAAACTATATCCTTTTGTCTAAATTTGACTCAAACATTTTTTTTAGGTTTATAAAATTTATTCTTATGTGTTGATTTTATAAATTTCTAGATTTTTAATAATACTTTAAAGAAATTAAAATGAACCCAAAATATTTAATATGCAGTTTTTTTTTATTTTTGATAATTGTTATATTATATTTTAGTGACGGAATTGAAACTATAACGGAAACCAGAACCGATATTCTTTTAAGACTGACTAATTTTTAAACCATTCCTTTATATGAAAATGTAGCGTCAGTAGCTCAAGGTTAGTGCGTTGGACTGCGATCCGAAAGTCACAGGTTCAATCCTGGACTGGGGCTAACAACATCTTTTCATAGAAACATTTTTCTATACCGCGCTACCTCTCGGCAGTTAATGGCAAACATACGAGAGTAAAACATTGTCCCATTTACACTTTTAGCTTGCAAATAGTTCTAACTTGAAAACCAATATAGATAGGCTATTGAAATTTTTAATATATATTTTATATATGAAAAAAACTCTTTTTGCAAAAAATGGGACGAATCGGGCAATTGCCACGTCTACCTCACATACAAATGCTAATAAATAAAATTTCGAAAATATCTCAAAACTTTTGATATTTTGTATTAAGACACAAAATATAACGTGATACATTAAGAAATTAACGTTTTATTTGAACTGCCAAACTCACAGTTTGTAAAAAAGTACGAAACTAAAAAAATTAAAAATTTGAATTACAAAAAAATCGAACAACTGGTGCCGTGTAAATTCAGCGCTACTTCCCATAAATCAGGCAACTGGTGCCGTATGATAACATAGGTCATAATGTAATTTGAAGAGAGTTGTTCAGGGTATTATTTGGTAAACAAAAGTTGCAGTCCACGAAAAATCCTGATTCATAAAAAATAGAATTAATTTAATTTGAATGATATTATTATTATTTATATAAAAATCAGAAATAAATTGATATATAAAATAGATAATATTGCTATCGCATTTATACTGAATTTTAAAAAATATAAAAAACAAACAAACAAAATTTAATTTAAGTACATAGGGCAAATAAGCCACTTACGTTTACAGAAAATCAATAAAATCAGTTTTTAAAAGGATTTTTCAATTTGTTTTGTAATTTAAAAGTTGATTTAGCCCAGTGGGAAATGCCATCAATCATAATCTTTGATTCAGCAATGTCAGGTCAGGACCATCGATAACCGATAGCATATTTGCCCTGCAAAGTATTGATGACATTTTCACACATTGCACGTCATTCATTCATAGATACATCAAACCTTTCATCAGGTAATTATCATGAATATGAAAAAACTTTGACAATTTGAGTAGTTATATATGATGAGTTTTTTGTGACTCTGAAATTGGGGCGATATCGAACAAAAAATAATGAAAGTTGGAAATTTCTTCGAAAAATATTGCGATATCAATGCGATACATATTTAAAGAATAAAAGAATATAAATATACAAGAAATTAGAATGAATAAAGCAATGGTATCGAATTTTTTATCGTCCCCGAAACTTGGCAGACTAGGATTATATCAAGCATTGGACTATATCGTCATTGTAGGACTAAAAGACACCAAATACATTTTTATGAAAATCTGAAATTTCGAGTTTGTTTGTTATCATTAAAAATTAAAAAAAAAAATGGAGTGATCGAAAACGAAATTTTGAGAAATTCAAAGGTAAAGTAAAAATTTGAATTTTTATTTTTGTAAATTTCTACTTTACGTACGTTTTAAAAAAGGAAGAAATCATAGGGTTAGAAGATGTAATATACCATTGGAAAGGTAATTTAATTTTCTACGATTTAAAAATTGTTATTCATTTATCACCATATTACACTTTAAAACCAATTTTCGTGACTAGGCTATGTCAGTAATATGCATTTACAAAACTCCCCGTATCTTAAACAGTGTGCAAAATAGAACATAATTTTATTTAACATTTTCTTATTTTTTTGAATCATAGAATGAATTATTGACATCGATGAACCAAACACCCTTTATATATAGGATTTTGTAAATAAATAATTGGAACGACAATATCTTCATTAATTGGATTTAACTTTTCAATATTTCGAAATTAATTCGAATTTTGAAAAATTATAATGCAATAGAGGATGTATTACAATATAGCAAAGGGTGTTATTAAAAACATTTTAATTTTCCACTATATATTAATACAATATGAACTTGTTTGGTCGAGTCATGTACACAATATAAAATTTTAAAAAAGTATTTTGACCGTGAATTAAGTAATATTTTTAAATAATTAATTATTTTTAAATAGTATTATGTAAAAAATAATTAAAATTTTGTATTCTTAATTTTAATTATTGAAACGATCGAAAATCGATTAAAACTTTTATTTCACATTGCAAAATCCAATTCTATTAAATTTACTGATTCATGTACCTAAACAATTTTAATTATTGCACGACACCAGTTATAATTACCAGATACTATTTACGGTTGAACTTTTTCGTGAACGCAAGTGACAAACAACGAATTACCTGAAACTATAAATTCGAGTGTTTACAAATACTGGTTGAATATTACGAATATTAATAAATTCGCTGACTGTGCATATTGCACCTAGTTTAACCTTTGAGCGCTCCGCTGTTGCAATTTGCAATAAAAATGTGAAAAATGCAATTGTATTAAAATATTTTTGAAATACAAACTGAGACTAACAATAACAATGGAAGGCCAACAATAAACTATTAGCAAAACAACTAACAGCCGATGCATTATTATGCATATTTGCAAAGATATTCGATTATAGATACAAATGCATCTATCAGATGCATGCGTAATTAAAAGCGGATTTTTGGTAGCATCTACAGGTTGTCATCATTGTTAGCATCGAATGCAAATCACTTTCATAAAACAGCTGATTTTCTTAAAATACATGAACTCGCCAGATTGGCATATATACATTTGTATCTAGTAGATACAAATAAACAGAGTCAGTCTGGTGTATTTATTTTTTATGTTTTGGCTTTAGAAATAGCACTGCACAAAATAGAACTATTAGAGTTATGCAACATGCAGATATTTTCATTAGTATATTTCTGAGATACAATATTCATAGAAAATTGTAATAATTGTAAATATGTTTTACACTTACCCGCTGTCCATTCGTGCTATTTGAATTTGTGATGAATGTTTGAAGGAATCTGGTACGTAGTACACACAGGAGTATCTGCAAAGTGTTATCTGAGTCGATTGCGCCGCTTCAAACAGTAGAATTCAATCAACTATACAAATAAATTTCAAAAGTTTATATAGTTTATATATTGCCACGCATTTAACTAGTTGGAGTTCAATTTAATTTGCACTTGTATCTAGATACAGTATCGGTTTTCACTGTTTAACTTTAATTTTGTGTTTTATTTTTTTGTCTACTTATATGAAAAATTGTTACGTTAGTTCTACAGCAGAAACGTGTGTGCTATCGCTTGTATTTTTTAGAAATTAATGCAATTCGTTGACGTTTGCTGCAGTTTATATCTTTTACTTCAACTGCACAAAATGACGGGCGCTCTGTATGGCAAAATGGTCAGAATACGCTCAATCGCATTGAGGGCTCTCACAAAGTTTGTTCACACTCGTATATGTCTGCTCTCTCTGATATATTATACAGAATAGCTCTATCATAGAGTAGTTATATCTATAGAGGCAACGAGGGTCAATTGGCCAACACATAACGGTCATGCTAATGTTGGGTTTGCTTCAATGCAGACCCTAGTCCTGTTAATCAAAATAAGGAATTCCAATTTTGTTTTAGAGCAAAAAAAAAAATGCCTAGATAAGTATTTATTCCATCATGGCCAGAACATGTTTAACACATAACTGGTCGTGTTATGACAAGGTCAAAAATACAATGATCACTTCCACATCTTGACTCTACTACAATTTCTAATAGGGATTTGCAAAAATGTTGTTTCTTTTATTATTAAAATTATAATTTATATGTTTAGATAATTTAAACTTACTTATTTGATCGAAAGTATGAAAAATAAACATAAACAAAAAGTTTAGTTTTGTATTAAATTATAACACTACCCAACATGATTTTCCCCATGGACATCCCAGTTTTTTCCAATTACATAATGTTTTTGAGAAAATATCAATTCTTATTTTAAGTCGTTCTCACCCACTATTTAGAATAAAATGTAGTACTGCTTGAAAACAGATTTACAAAAAAACATTTCAGATAATTGGATCTAAACTCGGAAAATTTTGATTTCTTTTTTTACAATTTTTTAATTATTTTTTAGCATTACTAATGATAAACTAATGATAAACATTACTAATGATAAATGTTATCAATATTAAATAAAAAATACTTATGCATGTAATCTGAAAATATCATTACTTCATTTTAAATGTATGCCTATTCTTATTTTTTTCTATTATGTAGTTTTTTTTTTGTTTGAGAAAAATTCTAATAATAACTGCTATTTTTCAGTACTTTATGTGTTAAATATGTATTAGGGTTTCACTTATTTATCAACACTCATATCTCACCCCGTAAATTTTTTTATTCGGACTAAAAAATAAGGTGTACAAAAGAACAGAAACACGTGCCGCAAGGACATTGAAAACTGGGAGGTGAATTGTACTTGGTGTTGAAATTTTGAATATTCCAAAAGAATCTTGTAGAACTGTTTTCAAGAAAAAAATACATGTAATTAGATTTTGATAGTTCGATAATTTTCCGAGTTATACGTTGATTTATACAGCAATAAAAACATATATTAAAGAATTTGTTTTTTTTTTATATATAAACAAAAAATACAGATACAATTTATTGTATATCAAATAAATGGACATAAATCAAGCTTTTTCCAGCATTGCTTACTTAAATTATATATTTTTTGAATAGTAAACATTTTCTTCTTAATACAATATTCTAAATTTTCGAGGTCTTCCCGTTGTTAAATTTAAAAAAAAAAAATGCAAAATTGATTATTTTTTTTGGCACAAGTAAACAATTTTTGGGGTTGAGTAAGCTAAAAATCAAAAAAAAAAAATTTAATTAGTCACAAACATTTTAAACTGTTATAAATTTTAACATTTTTGACGGAAACTGGGTTGATTGTGCATATTTTATAAATGAGAACCAATGAAAAAACTAAAAATCATTAAGGGTATTCATTTCACTTCGTATATGTGTATTTTGTAAAAATTGTACACTATAAAGCTTATTATTTTTACGACATATGCATATACGCAGTCGATACGAAGTGAATTGAATACCCTTACTATCTTATATATCATTAGATACGAAATTGTAAAAAAATATATTACAAAAACTAGTCGAAAAATCAACATTTTTCGAGTTATGATTCAAATAACTTTAAAACATATCGAAATATTAGTATTTGTTGATATTAGTAATTAATTTTGACAATCAAAAGATAAATTGCATTTACAGGGTTTTGAAAAACTAGTTCTGTAAAGTCCTAAAATTTCGAAAGCAATTTGTTTAAAAACGTAATAAAAACTACTAAGAAAGGTTAGGTCACATGGCAAATTTTGAAGTATGGAAATTGTGAAGTTGGTGTGATGAAGTTAGTAAGAATTAGGAAAGTTATACTCATATGTATGGGGCTACCATTTAAAGTGGTGTATAGATCATCAGAGTATATGAATCCTTAAAATAACTACAAACTTGCAATCCCTAAAGAATTTCTCTTCATTTGATACCCATTTGATATGTACAAATATGTCGGTGTACGGAATTAAATTTTCTTTGGGATCCACAATTCGGCTCGTGGAAAAAATTTTCTAACATTAATAAAAAAATTCAAATCGGAACCGATACGGATTTGGATTTGAAACCTTGGAAATTAAACTGTTCAAATTCAAAATTTGTATGTAATACACCCAGAACAAAATTCCCTCAATCCCATTAAAATTGGTCAATAGGACAGTTATTGATTTAATAGTATACAAAAAATATATCTTTTCATATAAACTCAATGGCAATGTCATCGTATTTTCTAGTATTTAATGGAATTTTCCGATTAAAATAATAATTTATCCTATGGACTATTTTTAATAGTAAAAAACTATTATTTAAATAGTATTTTTTCTGTGTGTAATAAAATTCGGATTAATAATAACTGTTGATTTTTTCCAGATTATTTCTTTTATGAGTACTAAAAATGTATAGATATAATTTAATGTTTAAGTCCGCCAGCTTCATCTATATTTTACTCACAACGTGTTATAAATGCAGCAAATAACATGTGAAAAAAAACATAAAAATTAATAAAATTGCATAAAACTTGTATCTGTGCGCGACTTCTGTGTATGTGATTTACGACACGATCGTTTTAATTTTCTCGTGCGATACAATCGGGTTATTACTCCGAATTACATAGAGTAGAAAACCTAAAATATGTGTCTTTAATATTTGTGTACCCTTATTATAAAATACATTAAATTAATTTAGAAAGTATGTAAATATTTTCTAATTTAAAAAAAATATATGTTAATTATTGCAAAGTGTGATTTTTGTCAATGAGCTATGTGACATAGGTACTGATTTACAATTAAACTCTAATTTTTGCTATTTTGTATAAGAATTCTTGATTAGCTTAAACACTCGAATTTTACAAATTTGTCATTGGGACAACTTTATGTAGTCACATTTTTATACCCTACACTAAGAGTAGGGCCTCAGCAGTCCAGAGGTAGCGCGCTGGACTTGCATTCTGAAGGTCTCGGGTTCGAATCCCGGCTTGGGCATGGGCGCTCGTGGTGATATTAACCACAAAATCGTAGGGAATAGATTTCACAGCACAATGGATATAATCTGTCTGAGTGCTGTGGATCTTAGTAGATATTCCAAAAAAAAAAAAAAAAAAAAAAGTGTGAAAGGGTATATTCAGTTTTGTACTTCGTTTCTAACACGCAGAAGGAGGAATTTCCGGTATAGAAAAGTATATAGAATATATTCGTGATCAGCATGACCTCCTGAATCGTTTTAACGATATCCGTTTGTCTGTCTGATTACCATAAAACTAGAAGAGCTATATCAATGAAACTCCTGGATTTAAACCTGTGCCTACGGGATCTTTATGCTCGCAATCTAGCGCACTAACCACTGAGCCACCGATGCTTATGAAAAAATAACTACAGAAGTATAATAAAGTAGATATAGTATCATTTTTTATAATTAAATGAATTATCAACAAAATTTGATATTTTTCAAAATAATTGAGTAATTTTTACATAATTTTGTTCGCATTCATGTTACTATATTATTTAACAGTTAATAATTGTGTCTTTACATCGAATGTGCATTTTTAAAAATGTTGAGAAATCAAATTTTAAAGTTTAAAGTGCTTTAAAAAATAGTAGGTACATTTTTTTTGTTATTTTGGTTTATTCATCATTTAAGAATAATTTGCCAAACATGTTTCTTGCAAATGATAAAAATTCAAAAACCTATTTTAAAAAAATGATGATGATCGATAGGTGATTTCAAAACATACCAATAAAAACGAAAAGATTCGCCCTTTTGGCATGACAACATTTTTAATTTTTCGAATTAGCCCTTTTGATTTTGTCTTTTGTGGCTAGATTTTTTAAAAAAACACAAGCGATTTTGGCACAGTATACTTGAGGAAAAACTATATTTAAAAATGTAAAAAACGCAAATGTCAAAAATTACACATTCGCCCCTTTGGCATGATAGTGACGATATGAGAACAATCGCAAACATAATTTCTATATACCTACCACAACCATTTATAGAAAATTTCCGGAAAGTTGTAGGACAGAATAGGAAAATTTCAGAACTTTTAAAAAGTAGTTTTAAGGATCAATTTTTCTTAAATAAAAAATAAATTGGGTTATTTTTTATTAAAACTCAAAGAAATGTTTTATGGTTTGCTCATAAGAAAAAAATATTATTGAGTAGTGTAGTTGTTGATTGTTCGTAAAATAGTATGATTGGAATTATAATATGATTTCAGCAATGATGCATAATATTCATTAAAAATACAAAAAAAGAAAGAGAGATAAATTAAAAATGGTTATGTTTGAGTTCAACATATTGTACGCGATATTATTCCAACAATCACTATATATAATAGTCACCATCATTAAAACATATACACTTGAACTTGATACAAACAATAGCGTTTTTCTCCGCAGCCAAATTAGATCGATTGTAGCGGTACCAAGCAGTGCTTCGGTAAATAATGAGTAACTGTGAGTTCCAGTTCGTAAATAATGATGATAAAAAAAAACATGAAATACCTTAAGAAGTCGGTGAAATAAGATGAGTTAGTGTTGGTAAGGGGCTCGACCCACGTATTCATTATTGCATCTATATTCTGACGTGTAAGTATGTATTTTTTTTTGCTGCCGTCTTACAAATCCGGTTTTTAAATGTAGCCCTTAATATTAAATGTTATTATCATTTTTTTTTATAAGAAATAAGTGAATCGTTGTAATTGTATACTAAAAATTTTAATTATGTTTTTTAAAAAATACTCCATATCAGTAACAAAAGAATGATTGAATCATTCGGAAAGTACCTATCAGAAATTAGGCAAGATCGGGTACTAACTCATTATTTTTCTACTAGGAAAGCTTCATATAATCGTTATGTCTTGTTTTGGTTTGTAATTTGATTGAATTTTACTTTATATAAATGTTTATTACTTACTAGACTGATTTGTTTATTATTCTGGTTGTTGTTTTATGTTTGAGTCTACAATTGACAACGGAAATCTCAATTTAACATGATTCGCTGTGAGAAGTAAATTAATTGAATAAAAAACAAAAACATTTATGTAATTTTATTGTGCGACCCTAACCAGCAAATCAATTAAAAATTTGTACTAAGTGTGACGAAAGATACTACATAAACACGCGAATATTTGCGGTTGTTATAAAACGGTACATTTTTCAGCTTAATAACACTGTAGTAATTGATGAAATCTGAGTAAAGTTCAAGGAATCCTTAACCTTGAGATATATAAGCATGTGTTTAATTCCATTGACCTATTCATATAAAATGAACATAGTAACGATAAAATGGAGCAAATCGAGCATAAATTGTTTCCATGGAAATCCCATACATCAATTCTATATAATTTGCAGTTGCTGATTTTGACTGCATACTTGCAATCGATATTTTATACCCTTTTCAGCAACTTTTTTTGAATAGGCCCTTACACAACTAGTTTTCTAAAAAAATGTTTATGCCATTTTTCTTTCTATTGTCAAGACTAATTAAAATATATCAACAAATACTCCGATATGTTCTTATAATATTTGAATCTTAGCTCGAAAAAAATATATTTTTTTAGACTATTTTTGGATTTTTTTTGCATTTAGTATCTAATGGTAAAAAGAATATGATTTATGGTTATCCAGTGCATAGTCCAAACTAACTATCAAGTTATTAACTTTTTTTTGTATATTTAAAGAGTATTGTTAAAACCCTAGATATATAACAATTGCATAGCTTGGCTTAAAATTGTTTGTAATAAACTCACAGTATTTAGAGAAATAAAAAATGCACTAAATGCTGCTTAAATAATTATTATGTATAAACAAAAATGTTACGAACGGACACGTGTTTAGTTTATATTGAGTCAAAGAAACACAACCAACGCGTTACAATGAAGGAATAAAACTGAATGCTGGATGTCGAAATGTTATTCCTCCTTGGGTTCTTCACATGCATTTTGAAGTGCATTCTCTGTATCCACGGCAAATGAGCATTAAACAGTGTTGCAAATCGCACTTTTCTTGTAAATATTTCTGTAAAAATGAAAGCATGTATAAATCCAAATTAGTGATTTTTTTTAAAGAATGTGTGTTTAATCTCAGGACTTTCAAAAACAAAGAAAGAGGGATAATAGAGTTTTAGAGATAAAGTCTGTCAAATGTGCATATTTAAAAATATTGAGAAATCAAATTTTAAATTTTGAAGTGCTTTAAAAATTAATAAAATGTAGTTCTCTTTCAATTTAGTTCTCAAAAAAGTAGCCGCGGTAGCTCTGTGGTTAGTGCGTTGGACTGCGAGCCGAAAGGTCCCCGGTTCAAGCTTGGACTGGGGCTAACAACATCTTTTCATAGATACATTTGTCTATACCGCGCTACCTCTCGGCAGTAAATGGGAAACCTACGAGAGTAAAACCATTGCCTATGAAAAGCTCTCACCCGCCGTTCGGATTCGTCAATAAACTGTAGGTCCCACCACTTTGAGTACAAATATAACACGCACAGCTCAAAATGGTGAGAGGGCTCGGCCGAAGTTCTTATAGGACTGTAGCGCCAAACAAACTATTATATTATATTAGTTCTCTTTCAATTTTTTCTATTATTTTGGTTTATTTAACAATTGTAATAACATATATAAAATATCTTTGGATTTGGACAACTTACTGAATTATAAATACGTTTGTACTCAAAGCATCTATCGATTGTCATCATTATTTAAAAATAATTTTCCAAATATTAGTTTGCCATTTGTTATTTGCCAGAAAAATGTTTGGCAAACAATTTTTTAATTAATGCCTTTACACCACTATTTTGTCTTACACCAATAAAGAGTTATAGCAAAAAAAACGCCTTTTTAGCATGACAACATTTTCAATTTCTACGTTTTTTTGCAATAACTCATTATTGGTGCAAGATAAAATAGTGGTGTAAAAGTATTAATTGTTTGATTTTAAATCATCTATCGATTGGCATCATTAATTAAAAAAATGCCAAACATTTTTCTTGCAAATGATAAAATTTAAAAAAATATTTTACAATAATGATGATGATCGATAAGAGCTTTAAAAACCATCAATTAATCCATTTACACCACAATTTTTTTATACCAATAAAAGTTATGACAAAAACATTCGCCTTTATGGCATTACAACATTTTCAATTTTTTCGAATTCGCCCTTTTCGTTTTGTCTTTTGTGGCTAGAAATATCCAATAAAACTACACACGATTTTGGCACAGTATACTTGAGGAAGAACTACATTAAAAAAATGTAAAAAACGCAAATGTCTAAAATTACATACTCGCCTCCCCTTTGGCATGATAGTGACGATATAATAATAGTTTGGCACTACAGTCCTATAAGAACTTAGGCCGAGCTCTCTCACCATTTTGAGCTGTACGTGTTATATTGATGTGTTACCTTGATCTTTAGTTTGTTATCTAATACACCCCGAAAAAAACATGATCAATTAATGGTATTTTAATAGTAAAACAATTATTTTGACTACACCGAAAAAAATGGTAAAAAAACAACGTTAAAATAACATTATTACTTTTGATATTGGACACGTCTAAACCTGTCAGTTATGTAAAATTGTAATGTTAATTTTTTTGAACTAAAAAATGTAAGTTTGATATGAATTCATTTTCCATTGAAAATGTTAAAAAAGATATGAAACGCAGAATGACGCCCAAAACGAAATTCGCGTTTAAGTTTGTATATGACACAAAGTGAGACGTTTATTACTATAGTAGAAAAATCATAAAAAAATAGTACTTATACCTTTATATTCAATAACATTGATATTATAAAACTAATGGTATTGAATTTTTCAAATACTTAGAAATTATTTAGAAAACTTTAAACCATAAAATCAATGGTACCTCTGAGTGCATGCAAGGACATCGCTAAATTATTTTTACAATGCTTTATGTACCTGTAATACAAATTTCTTTTAAAATCCCGCAAGTTCCGGGATTATCAAAAAGCTTCGGGATTATCAAAAGTCCTACTATGTACTTACAGACTTTAGACCATAAAAACATATACCATAAAAACATCATTAAGTCAAAAAATGGAAAAAAAGTTGCTTCAACTATAGTTGGTTACGTTTCATACTATTGTTTAGCACAAATGAATTTCAGTTGAAACTGACAAAATTTGGTAGATGCAAATGAATATTTTGTTTTTCGTCGTTTATTTTTATTTTATATCATTATTGTGCACCCAAGTCAAGTTTTACCTTATTTCTTGAAATTCGACAAAAACAAAAAAGTAGATCCTACGAAAGTGCTAATGTAATATGGAAGCACCACTTCGTAACAGCATAGATGATCATCAATCATAGTATAGCAAACCAGACGTAAAAATTAAAAACTTATATTCCCACAAAAAGCAGTTATATGTATGTGAACTCTTCATGCAAAAAAATCGATGATATAGATTTGAAAGTAGAGTATGTTTAATACACAAAATTTAAAACCGTCAACTGGGGTTACTTTAGACTTTCGGAGGTGACTTTGGCCAAACAAAAAATAATGTTTGCAATCAAATTTTCTCAGCATCCAAGTGCCGTACAAATTTCAATCCTTTTACAATAATTTTCTTTAAAACCTTTTCTATCTGCGTAATGCTATTTCCTTAACTTTGAACTCTCATATTCCAACATATTAATATCTTTGTAAATGTAGCTGAAAAGCATAAATTTTATTTACGATGTAGTATGTATCAATGTCAATGTAGTATGTAAAATATACGTATGATATCAATACGTTAAATTGTTTATGTTAGAAATTAATATATTTTCTTTCTAATAAACCATATATGTATTATCATTTTAGTCCAATACTAATTTTAATTATTTATTTTATTTAATCGTTCTTAAAATTAATGGTTTGGGGTGACTTTGGCTTGAGTTAAAGTCGCCCCAAATTATACATGGGGGTGACTTTCAACCGGTTAAAACCCACATCAAATAATTCGAACGTGTATAGATAATGTTAAATTAACTCATGTGAAATTGTGGGTTTATTATTCCATTCTTTTCCAAATATATACTATATTTTCCCATTTTAAAAATAAACGGGGTTGAATTTTAGTTGGTTTTTTATTTAATGTCAGATATTGACATAATAATTTAAATTGATAATACTGCAGTTGATTTAATTGCAAGACTAAGGCGGGTACAAACTGAAATTGGCCTTTATTTGTTTAGAAATATAAAAAAAAAATAGATCCACATAAACCCTTTACTAAAAGAGTTGTGTGTATTATAAAAAAAGTCATAATTTATTTTTTGTAATTGATATTACATATTAGTTGACTATTTTACTTGATTATTTTGTGTTATCTATATATGTTAAATTCCATTAAATGAGCTTGTTCTATTGAAAAATACAAAATGTTTATCTTTTTCATATTAATCCTTATTACCATATTTATTATTCGAAATATATGGGTTTCAAGTGATCTGGTGATCTTTTGTGATCTTTTGTGATCTCTTGTGATCTCTTGTGATCTTTTCAGTAAAAGATTTATGATGATATAGTATCATAGTCATATTATATTTCCATAAAAAACATATATAAAATTGGTGATTAACATGTTTGGGTTAAAGTCACCTCACCCGCTAGGTGACTTTGAACCATTTATTTTTTATTTTTTTATAATTACTGTTATTACACCATGAAATTTTGATTGCTGATGCTTAAAGAGGACATACTTACAATATTTTATTAAATAATGAAATATTAATTCCATTACAAACTAGCGAATTATAAGTATTACAAAATCAACGTATACTGTTTTTCGGGTCAAACTCACCCCAGTTGACGGAACATATTTAATTTTTAATTCGATATTTGACATCAAAATTTAATAAAACACAATCACTCTAAACAATTAACAAATTAAACTCGACTTTAAAAATATCATCAGCTTTTTTGACAAATTTCTTATACATTTATGTGTAAAAAAACTGATGCTATCTTTTAAGTCGACTTTATTGTTTATTGGTTAGACAGAATGTAGCGGGAAACTCGATTGGGCTGAAAATGCGTATATTTGTATGAAGCCATAATACCTAGGCCGGATCAAGATTCTTAAATCCAAAAAAGTACTCCATTTGGCAATGCCCATTACTTCCACAAACATAAATGTACTGGTAAATAATGCTAACAAACATTTTTCAAACTTATTAAAAACTGAGTTGATAAAAAATTTAAAACAAATGATTTTTCACTTAATTTAAGGGAAAACGAAACACGATTTGCAACCACACAATTTAAAAGAATTTACTATTACAATATTTTTAATATAAATAAATTTTGAATGATATATTTAAAAATATTAATAGGTACATTTACTTTAATTTGCTTTTAACTTAAGTAATCAAGAATAAAATATATATTTTTTTATGACGTTATATATAATATTTTTTTTTGTTTAATGTTTCTCTTTATTATATTACTTGCTGGACCCGTGCACGACTCGTGTAAGATTTTGTGAATACAAGGATATGGAGTGATTTTATTAATATAAAGAACTTTATGGGTTGGGTACAAAATTCTGTCTGACCAAAATTTCTGTTTCTCAAAATTCCGTTTTACAAATTTCTGTTTTACAAAATTCTGGTTTCCAAAATTCTGTTTGTGGGTATGCCCCGCAGGCAAAAAATTATTTGAAAAAAAAACACGCGATTTTTTTCAAATAATTTTTGTTTTAACTAAAAACTGTAAGGAAATAATTA
Organism: Dryomyza anilis; assembly: GCA_951804985.1. Taxonomy (NCBI): domain Eukaryota; kingdom Metazoa; phylum Arthropoda; class Insecta; order Diptera; family Dryomyzidae; genus Dryomyza; species Dryomyza anilis. The sequence goes on from OX638133.1 coordinate 68,476,110, forward strand.
GAATTCCATCGCTCATAATACATTAGGACATTCAGACAATAATATCTCATTATTATAAGCCCAAATTAATATATTTTTCACTGATATAAATTACTTTTAGATCGATTTTAAAAATGCATTAAGCTGTTGAATTATTTATTACATATTGCATAATATGTACCCAAGGAATAAATATCCTACCAAACACATACCTTATTATATGTAATATTTCTTCTTCACAAAACTGGCTTAAATTCTTAATAAATAATTTAACGCAATATTATTTTTTTATCATAGTGAAATGGAAAGTTTTAAGTGAAGGGGAATTTTTTAATATGGGGTAAATATATGAATTTATATTCAGAGCAATAGTATTTTTTTCATATCTCATGAACAATAACAAATTTCAAAAAACCAGATTTTTATAGACTGAATTTTATTAAAAACAGAATTTTGTAAAACAGAATTTTTGGAAAACAGAATTTTAGTCAGACAGAATTTGTTTTTTTTTAAAACAGAATTTTTGTCAGACAGAATTTTGTGGCTATCACGAACTTTATGCTTTTCATTTGTGTCATAGCTTTTGCTTTTGTTTGTGTTTTTGCTTTTGTGTTTTTCTTTTGTTGTTTTGCTTTTGTGGTTTGTGTAATGATTTTTGCTTTAATTTTCCTTTTGCTTTTGTGCTTTTGATTTTGTGTCTTTGCTTTTTTTTTTTTAGTTTTTTCCTTTGTCTTTGTGTTTTTTGTGATTTGCTTTTTTGTTTTTGCTTTTGTGTTTTACTTTTGTGTTTTTGCTTTTTATTTGTTTTTTTTGTGTTTTTGCTTTTTTGTATTTGCTTTTGTGTTTTGGTTTTATTTTTGTGGCTTTACTTTGGTTTTTGTGTTTTTGCTTTTGTTTTTGCGTCTTTGTTTTTGTTTATTTGTTTTCGATTTTGAGTCTTTACTTTTGTTTTTTACTTTAGTTTTTGTGTTTCTGCTTTTGTGTTTTGCTTTTATTTTTGTATTTTTGCTTTTGTGTCGTTGCTTTTATTTTTTGTTTTTGCTTTTGTGTTTTGCTTTTGTGTTTTTGCTTTTGATTTTATGTATTTGCTTTGGTTTTTGTGTCTTTGCTTTTGTGCCTTTGCTTTTGTTTTAGTGTTTTGCTTTAGTTTTTGTGTTTTTGCTTTAGAGTTTAGATTTTGTGTCATTGTTTTTGTCTTTTTGCTTTTGTTTTTACTTTTGCTTTTGTGTTTTTGATTTTGTGTTTTTGCTTTTGTTTTGTGTCTTTGTTTTTTGTGTTTTTGCTTTTGTGTTTTTGCTTTTGTGTTTTGCTTTTGATTTTGTGTCTTTGTTTTTGCGTTTTGCTTTAGTTTTTGTGTTATTGCTTTTCTTTTGTTTTTCTTTGTGTTTTGCTTTTTCTTTGTGTTTTTGCTTTTGTTTTAGTGTTTTTTGCTTTTTTTATTTTTGCATTTGTTTTTGTATTTGTATTTAGTTTTTGTTTTTGTGGTATGCATTTGTGTTTTTTTTTGTTTTTGTGTTTTCTTTTGTATATATGCTCTTGTTTTTTGTTTGGTTTTGATTATGTGTTTTGTGCTTTTGTGGTTCTGCTTTTGTTATTTGTAGTTGCTTTGGTTTTGTATTATCATATTTTGTTTTGTTTTTGTGTGATTGTTTTAGTTCCTGCTTTTGTTTTTGTAGGTATTTGATTTTTGCTTGTGTGTTTTTGCCTTTGTATTTTTTTTGTATTTGAGTTTTTTGTTTCATATTCTTAGCTGGTCTATGTGCCGAATTATGTCGTTTTAAATGTTTAGGTTGTATGGGAGGTACCACGCCCCTTGGTCCAATCCCGCTCATATATAGCCTATGACACTCTAGACTCCATAGTATCCTGGTGCAAAATTTAATCGGTTCAGCGGTTTAGACGTGATGCTGGAACAAACAGACAGACAGACAGACAGACAGACAGACAGACAGACAGACAAACAAACAGACAAACAGACAAACAGACAAACAGACAAACAGACAAACAGACAAACAGACAAACAGACAGACAGACAGACAGACAGACAGACAGACAGACCGACAGACATCTATCAGCATTACTAATATAATAAAAGCATGTTTCTTTATAAAATGTGGTTCCTTAAAAAGAAGCTAGGAATTATATGATGAGCAGAGTAACATCGAACACAAAGTTTCAGTTAAACGCGTAAATGTCGCCCCTAATTTGCTTTTGAATTCATTTTTAAATGCAATAATATTTTATTTTATTAGAATAATTTGGTTACCTTTTAACAAGTTTTTAATAACATCTCGGTCATATTATAATAATTATACGATTTTCAATCATGTTTTTTCATAAGTCTCCGATCAGGTTCCAAAAAAGAGTAGGCTTTAGATTAGGACTCTTAGTAAAGGATGGATCAGATTGCCTTACTTGGATATGAAATGAGGATTACTCCTATCGAAACTGATCAGAATAATTTCTGGTAGCCTTTAGTAAGAATGTCTTATCGTATTCTGACCAGGAACGGATGCAAAATAAGACTAACCTTAACTAATTTCCACTCGGGTACCTGATTTACAAAAACAAAATATGTTTAAAATTTCTACTGAGGCCTGCCATGTATTAGTCAACGAATGTCGAATTAAAACAAATCAAAACAACAATAACATCAGCGGGTCGGAAAATCTTTCTATCGATAGAGCTTCTTAACAAAATGCCGTACGATGACATCAGCAAAAGCTTTAAAGTTTTACTCATAGTTTGTTGTTGTCTGACATACTGTTTACCGGCATCCATCCTCCTCAATGCCGCAAAAACAAAAAATGGGCACAACAAATAAAACCAATGGAAACATGCAGCAAAAGCTCCCACCACACACACCAGCTAGTCAGAGTCAGCCAGTCAGCCACATCAAAGTTTCTTCGTTACTGATTCTGTTTCAGTCTAAGCGAGAATCTTAAACAGTGAAGAACGTGAAATTTGTCCGTATTAATTTTAAAAAACATTTTAAACAAAATGCCAATCGGTGAGTTGTGATTGTGTGAAAACTTTTGTGTTATTCTGATTGTTTTGTGCAAATTTATGCAAAACTGGATAAAAGATTTTTAGAAATGATTTTTTTTAATGTATGCAAAATAAGTGGCTATTCAGTGAAATCAACTTGGCTCAAGTCCAATTTTTAATTTGAACTCTATTTGTGTCAATTTCATTTTTGTTGTTTTAAGTTTTTTTGTGCTGTTATTCATTGTGCATTTTTCTTGATTCTTTATAAATTCATTTATTAGCAATTTAAGGTGTGGTTTATGTACAGATTATTAGATTTTCATTAAATAAAAACGTATATGAAATTATTGACATCTTAAGAAATCAAAAACACTTGATAGAAATTATGTCATCTTTAGTCATGTAAATTATATGGTGACTTGACACCATTTAAATTCGCAAAAAACCCTTCATAAAATTTGGTTTGAAGAGTGTTCATTAAATGTAAAAGTCCCAATGTTTCAAAAATTTTGAATAAATTCTAAGTTCAAGAACATATGCAACACTCTCCATAATTTGAAGAGAAAATATTCATAATATATTTATTTTTTTATTTTTGTACTAAAGCAACGGTATTAGTTCTGAATCATCACCTGAGAATTAGTTTGCTCCATACACCATTAACTCGGTTTCGAAAGAACCGATTAAGAAGGTTTACATTCATTTTTTCTAAACCTACACGAAAACTATTTCTTTTATGTTCGCTATTACTTGTGGGCCTATTTATATAATAGATCCAAAGACTCAAAATGTTATGTTTTTTTTTCTATAATGTTTAAATCCTGTTACACAACATAAAAACATGACAATCATAAAAACATGATTTTTATCTAAAACAACACTAACATGTTTATTATATGACGCATCACATCATTAAAATAATGAAGTGAGAGAGCTCGGAAAACTGCATTGACGTTAAAATAGTGAATAAAAAAAATTCATGATCAATAGAAAAAAACCCACAAAATAAAAATTTGTTGCGTCAACCAGAACAGTGTTTATACATACATGGAAATATACTTTTTAGCATGGCGTTGGTAGTTGTAACAACAAACTTTGGTTCATTTGGTTAAAAGAAATTTCTACAAATTCGTTAATACAATTGTTGCGACTGCAATATTCGATTGGCATTTGAAATCGGTTAAAACTGTAATTGAAATCCATTTCATTTGACCGTAATATAATAGTTTTCGAAAAAATATAATAAGGTTAATAATAAATAATAAAAATAAAATTTAGTAACATATGTAAATCACTGAGTTTATAATATACACACATTTATTTCAAAATTTGTTTTTACTGCATATTTTAATATATAACAAACGAACAATTTTAGTTCTTTAGGCATATCTCGCCACTGAAAAGAAATATGCACTAAGAAAACAGAATGTTTATACAATTCATGCTGCAACTACCAGGTTAAATTTTCGCCTTGTAGAAAGTATTCAAACATCCCATAAGTTTTAACCAACATGCACAAATAGTGCAGATAGTAACGAAATATTTGCCACAATTGCAATAAATATTATGATTTTTAGAGTTGACTCGCAAACCCCTGAGTTGCGGGACATTTGTACACACAGAAAACTGATTTGTTGTGGCAACCAACTAAATTGCTCTAGGAGGATGTGGCAACCTCATAGTCGGCAAGAATGAGGTTGTGCCAAGCTCTTAGTCGGCAACCATAAGGTTGTGCCAACCTCCTACTCAGCAAGCATGAGGTTGTTTCAACCTCCAAGTCCGCTAGCTAGCCGAAACCTCTAAATGAAATCTGGACACGTCCTATGGTCCTAATAATAATTATTATAATAATAATAGTTTGGCGATACAGTTCTGAAGAACCTAGGCCGAACTGTCTCATCATTTAACACAAATAAGGAGCCAACTTTGTTGATGTTGCATTCGCTGTTGTTCGAATCAGCGACGAACAACTAACCATCTGAGCCACCGACATATTGTATGGTAATGCATATTTTATATCATTATGGAGTAATTATTTTATATTTGTATTTCATGTATTTCAATAAATCATGTATTTATCATGTATTTCAATAAAAAGCTCCAATATTTGAAACATATTGGACATAGTTATTTTCCACAGAAAACTGTTTGTAATTTTTATTTTATATTATATTCCACTAGCTAAAGAGCAATTTTTATTGAATTAATTTAATATTTTATATATATTTATATATTTATTTTCATTTTTACTTAATTAGGTAATTTTTATATTTCAAATATTTAAAAATGTTGAGAATTTGTATATCTTTTGCATTTGAATTTAACAATTTTTTATTAGAATATTTTATTTTATTAGAATAATTTTGCTACCCAATTTAATTATAAAAGTTTTTAAATAAAATCTCGATCTTATTACATATATTAAATCGATATCCAATCAGGTTTTTTTTTCATATGTGTAACATCAGTTTTCATAAAGTAGACTTTAGATCAGTATTTTTTGTGAAAGAGGTTGCCTTACGTGAGTTTGAAATTATGATTACCCTAGTTGACCACCTGAAATGATACTGATCATCATTTCAGGTGACCTTTCGTAGGGATGCATTAACGATTTCTGATATGAGGCGGATGTGAAATAAGGCTAAACTTAACTAATTTTCACTGGGGTCACTTAAACTTTTGCTGCAAGTTTACTTATATTTATTGTTTATTGGAATTGTTGTAGCAATTAATTTTATTTTACAAAGTAATTGCAGCAACACTTTCATAAACATTATGTTTTCTTAAAATGTTAAATATAAATATTTTTAAAATTTGTTTATTCACTTGTTATACATTTTTTATACTTTTTTTTTAATATTACTATTGCCTAGTTGCATACAACTTTTAAAGTTAATCGATTGAAATCGATTAGTTAAAGTGAAAGGTTACATAATGTATACATAACTTCTGAACCCGTGATTTTACCACTCTAGTTCAAATATTAAATAATAGATAAAAAGTCAACCATGAACATATCGTCGTTGTAGAACTAAAAATCACAAACTACATTTTCAAAATGCCAATTGTTCATTTATAAAAATCTTTATATATCTTTCAATTTTCGATCGATGAGCTCAATACTTCAACTTTAAAAATGTATCAATTACTTTTTGTAATAATTACCAACAAAGTTGAAATTTAACATTTTCATAAAAATGTATTTGGTGACTTTTAGTTCTACAACGATAATTTAAGAAGGTTGCTTTTTGAGATATGTCCTTTTGAAATATACATTGTTTAAAACTGAGCACTATTAAAGCAACATGGTATGGATATTAAAATACATCTTTTTGGCAATTTGTATTTTATTTTGGTTCACTACAGTTTAAGTTACGTTCCATTGATTAGAACCACCTTTGTGATTTTCATACAATTTTTCAAATTTTAAACCACCAAATCTCTGGAACCACACCATCTTGGAAGCTGAAATTTGGTCAATATCTTAATTTTACGTTGTTTCACCATACTTCCAAATTTCATTAAATTCTGAGATGGTTCTACCATAATTTGAATTTTTTCGGATAATTTGGTATCGAATGACTCATATTCAGACTCATATTCATATTGTATCGTTCAGACATATATGTACATTTTAGATAGAAACTGATTTTCTATTTCTACATAACTCAAACAAAAAAAAAATAGCATAAAGTTTTATGCTAATCATTTTTTTCTTGTTTTTATAACTAATTACAATAGCAAATTTTAAGACCTTAAGGCAATGCGTACAAGGTCAATTTTTTACAGTATTATAAATATATTAGCTATAATGTCGTGAGTTTCATTCATCTCTCAGAAAACACAACCCCATCGACATTTCTTAATATAATGGACCCTCTAAAACTACTAGTTTTGTTGTTATTGTGGAATGCAAACAATCCGTATAACGTCACCGGATCGAGTTAAATCGCAGAACGTCATCAAGCTGCTGAACGTACCTAGGCATTCATTTATAGTTGTATCAAAACAGATACTTTATATATGTCGTACATTTATTATAAGCAAAAGCTCTTAAATGATGTCATCCCTATTTTGTATTCCTTCTCAATGCGAAGAAAAGCAAACGAAAAACAAACGAAATTCCAACAGAATTATATATGAATAAATTGTGGTACAGTTTCAACAAACAAAAAACACCAAACAATCCATGAAGGTGGCCAAAGTAAAATAAAAATAACAGGGACAGAGGGGCTAATTCATGTGATGTGCTGACGAATTCAACCTGTTGCGTTTGTCATTCGCCGTATAATGTTAGCCGAAAACAAGTCTGAAACAATAAACATTCTGATGATGTTTGTAAAGGTGTGAATTGACCATGTTCGCGAAAGAATTTCTTGAACTGGTCCGGTTTCTAGACCAATCCAAACTTGTTAGCAACTACGCATTAATCAGCTGATTTAGCGTATTTATTTGGATTTTATACGACTCAAATTTTTAAATTTTCTTACCAAATTTTTTAATAAATTCCGATATTTGGTCCTTGTAAATCACTGAAGACAAATCTAGATTAATATAAAGATCCTATTCGGAGCATATGACGGAACCTAACTCCTTTCATCGTCGTCTGTCTTGTACAAGTTTTATAATCTCTCGCCATGATCCATGAAATTGGTTTACCGAGTGTGTGTGGCTCTCATCTATGTGTTCCTCGTCTTCGAGCGTCTTGTGAGTTACAGACAAGTGCCATCCAACCACATTTATACGGAAGGATTCGAGGTATCTTTTCGCATCAGTTTAATATTGCTCATATTAATTTAGAGTCCAACCATTCCATCATTTACGACCAATCCCTTTGATATTGAGAAGTTGACGATGTCTTTTCCTTAAAGTCCCCAATTTTTCAGGGATTCCGCAGTTTCTCAATACGCTCCATATGGTACCATATGGTACTTCAAACGCTCGTTCAAAGTCAACGGATAGTAGATAAAGTGGGGACCACTTTTAATTGGGGAATATTAGGTTTACTGTTTGTTAGCCTATTGATGTCTGTGTACACACCTCTCAAGTTGTTGCACTGGGCAAATTCATCGTGCCTTTATTTCCCTCTGTCTTTGTGCACTCATATCTCATGCGTTTCTTTTCATCCCGTCTTCGGGCATTTAACAGTTCGAACTTAGAATAGAAATAATTTAAATACGATTTACGTATGCAAATTTGTATAATTTCTTTGAATTAATGAACTATATATCATTTTTATTGCAGAAATCAACACTCCCGACAAGTTGGAATACCAGTTCCACTCTGCCGCTGGTGGTGTCTTCACCTTCAAGGTACGTGCTGGACACGATGCCCATTTGGCGTTGGCCCCCGTGTCCGCAGATGCTGATCCCATATACGAGATTTTTATCGGAGGCTGGGGAAACAGCAAATCGGTCATCCGAAAGAATCACCAAAAGCCCGATGTGGTCGAAGTGCCCACGCCAGACTTTTTAAACGCCGGTGAGTTCCGTGGTTTCTGGATTCGTTGGTATGACAACGTGATTACCGTCGGACGTGAGGGTGAAGCAGCTGCATTTATGTCGTACGATGCTCAGGATTTGTTCCCGGTGAACTATGTTGGCGTGTGCACCGGATGGGGTGCCAGCGGCACATGGCTAATCGATGGTGAGACCTAAATTCTAATTAATGTTATTTAATTTATTTTATATTTAAAATTTATTTTTTTATAGAACCACAAGCTTCCGCTCCAGTGATTGGCTTCGCTCCACCAGCGATGGGAGGCGGTCCTGGCTGTTGGGTGGCTGCAGCTGGCGGAGAAATCCCACCATCTTCCATGGAAGGTGGCGTCGATGGCAGCGAGCAGCTATACATTGCACGCGCCCGTCACGAGGGTGACCTCATTCCTGGAAAATTGCATCCAACACATGGCGTCTGCTACATTGCCTATGGCGGTGCCGAACACGGACACAGCGAATACGAGGTATTGTGCGCCGGAGGCGGTCAATGGGTGCCCGTCAACGACGGCACCATTCCACCAAATGCCGTGCCCGGCGGCGAGACTGGCGATGGCGAACCACTTTTCATCGGACGCGCCACTCACGATGGCACCATTACCGTCGGCAAGGTTCAGCCTTCACATGGCTGCTGCTACATCCCATACGGTGGAGAGGAGTTGTCCTACAAGGAGTTCGAAATCTATGTCAGCGTCTAAAGGTCTCCAGCGAGGCCCAGCTTCAAGTAGTATAACGCACATGTAGTTTAGCTCGAATAGTTCTTAAAGTAATCGCTCATCGGTGAAGGCGGTAATTGCTGCCATCGCAGTTCTGTCGTTTGTGCCTATTGGGATCAATTTAATTGAGCCCAACTGGATTCAATAATTTCCTTTAGGCTCAGATATCCATGGCGTACTATTTTTTTGAATACCACTTCTTGATATAATTTTCATTATTTATAATCATTTATTGAATCTCTGTGAACTAATTTTATAATAAAATTTATTTTTGCAATTGTTAAAGAATGCTTTGAAAATAAAGTGTTGCTATTAAATTTAAAATCCGGATACTATAAATATTTTGGGGATATATAAAATATATATTTGGGACATTTTGGACAAACACTTAATCAGCCTAACCAATAAACGAAAAAAGTCGACTCTGAAGAAAGTCAAAATGGTGAAACTTGCTTTAAAGTCAACTTTATTTCGTTTATTGATAAGGCTGAATATCTTTTACGAAACATTAATCATTATTCGCAAAACAATTTTGAATCGTTTGCAATAAACCAAAAAATTGGGTTATCATTTGGGGTAAACCATTTTATTGTTTCCTACAAACGTGTTTCCAAACACTAATAAATTTTCATTTATGTAGGGGAGACCGGGGCTAAGTCGACATCGGGGCAAAGTCAACTTTTGCTTTAAATCGCGAACGCGATGTCAGATCAACTTCAAATTGATACTGTACACGTAACATTAGGTGCCACTGTTACCAAAGAAGAGAAATCCATTTTGTGCTTGAACTTCAGTTTTTATGTAATAAAATGTGTTTTTTGACTCTAAAAGTTAGATATTGATAACGCAGTAAACTTGTACTTGCCATTAAAGATTTGATTATTTACATACTTTGTTGTGAGTTTTATGTAGTAAGGGGTTCACTTATCATGTCGTGTTAATTTTTATTTTATTTATCCAATCAATTCGCATTTTTATGCCAAGGCAAAGTCTCGTGGGGTAAAGTCGACACATAAACGTTTGGTCAAAGTAGATTCCGCGAAAATATAATTTATGAAACTTTTTGATCTATGAGTTTTCAAAAATAATCCATTCTTACAATATAAGGAGACTTGTGAATCATTTGATCATGATTTAAGAAGTTATTGCAAAAAATAGATAAAATGTGAATAATATGAATAATGGTCAAACAATTTCGCGGGACCAGAATAAAACAGCACGAATAGTTTTATCTTGTAATATATAATTAAATCAATTTGACAGATATCAGCAAAAATGTGTATTCGCGGAAAAAGTGGATAGTGACGACTTTACCCCAGCCTATTTTTAGAATCAGGTTTGAGGTTGGGTCGCATTTGCCTTTGTTTCGTGAAAACTAAATATTGTAGATCTGTACATCTTTTGGAATATTTTTGGCTAATGAATCAATCTATTCAACTGTATTATTAATTTTGTTCTATGTCATTGATATGGTGGTCAAAATTAGCATTGAAAAAAAGTGTCGACTTAACCCCGGTCTCCCCTATGTATGTACACCCAGAAAAAAAAACATGGTAAATTAATAGTATTTCAATTGATAAACAATTATTTATACCATTAAAATTGGTCAATAGGATGCGTCCCATAAGTTCAGTAATATTAACTATAGTAATATTAGTAATAGTAACTGTTAATACAATGTGTTGTTGTACCATAAATTTTATAATGTGATATTTTAATTACAATAAGAAAAAGCTATACACATTTAATGATACGCATTATTAATTTTATGGTATAGTCGAATTACATTTTCCTAATAATTTATTATAGCATAAATGTTTTTTAGTTGATTTAATGCTTAATTTATTTTATTTAAATGTCGAAATTGATATTCACTTTTAATGCACACACATAATAAGACACTTCTCGGTGCAAAAGATTATAACACATTTAATGATCGCTTCAGTTTCCAATAATTCATTGAAATACTTGAATCCGTTGCCATAATAGAAGTTCGATGTATTATTTATTTTCTGTAATAAATAAAACAATAAGTTTAAATATATTGAATTTACATTAAATACATTGAGTCCTTACCAATGACCCGTTTAATAATGTGGATTATCACAAAAAATGCATGCGACCATTTTGAGCAAACACGCTGAATAACGCACAAAACGAACATGTTTTTATTCGTGTTTAGTTTCTTATGCCACCTTAGGAGGAAATCAATAAATTAACAGTATTTATTCCATTAATAATAATAATAGTTTGGCGCTACAGTCCTGTATAGAACTTCGGCCGAGCTCTCTCACCATTTTGAGCTGTGCGTGTTATATTTGTACTCAAAGTGGTGGGACCTACAGTTTATTGCCGAATCCGAACGCTGGGTGAGAGCTTTTTCATAAGCAATGGTTTTACTCTCGTAGGTTTGCCATTTACTGACGAGAGGTATCGCGGTATAGAAAATGTTTCTATGAAAAGATGTTGTTAGCCCCAGTCCAGTCTTGAACCGGGGACCTTACGGCTCGCAGTCCAACGCACTAACCACTGAGCTACCGCGGCTACATTAAATGAAATAATATTGAAATATTTAAATTTAAATAATAAAACTTTTGATTTAAAAGAAATACCCGAGTCCGTTTAGCCATGTCCGTTTGTCTGTATGTCTGTCCGTCTTGCTGTCTTCCTGTCTTGCTGTCTGAATACAGAAAACTTGAGAAATACTGATCAGAATGCGATGAAATTTCGTCTCAATATATTTTAACCAAAAGTAGGAACTGAATGAGCCAAATCGGTCAACGGACACGCCCACCTCCCATACAAGTCACTTTTATACAACTCTTAAGGAACTAATAACTCGAAAAGTGTTCAAGATATAGTTATAAAATTTAAAACATATTGTTATAAATCACCTAAAAATATGTGGCGTGGGCCCGACCGACTATAAAAATCCGCCCCATGTGACCTAACTTTCCCAACTTGTTTTTGTTTAGGTTACACCAGAATATAAAAAAAATTAACAAAACGCTGATTGCATTAACATTTTCTAATTTGTCTCCACTATATTTTGTGCAATATGCTCTATCTGCTCATTTTTTTACATTTGAATACCAATAATCTCTATCTATCATTGTATTATTCATCGTCACTTTTACGGTTTCGCTGTACTAAGCCTAATTACGCTTTTAATAATGTGAATTATGGCAAAAAATGCATTCGACTATTTTGTGATCATCGAAACTGTTTGTGAATTACTAATTGGACTGACAATAAATCCAACATGTAAGAGAAATGATCAAATATTTATATTCAAATTGATATATCCCGAGACACAATTTATGGCATTTTTCAGGCATATTTCCGGCAAATACACAGATAAGTGGGATATTTTGGGAATTGTTTAGCTCGTTTTGAAATTTTGTGGTATTTTAATGGCAGATTCACGTCATATGTTGGGAATGGGCAGAAACAAGAGAAACAAGCATGTTATACAAACTCCGCCTTTGTCTGTTGAAATATGCCGAAATAATGTTTCTAAATTTCATTGAACCCGCCAAAAATTTGGGGATGTATTGTAATTAAATAAAATACAGATTGATAGCAATTATCGAATTTTATGTTTCTAGGAAATTCCATAGGGTATTAATACTGAGATTATACCAGGAATCACAGAGTGCTTTTAATACAGTCTCACCGCTATCAAATTGATGGGCCAAAGGTTGTAGAATCAAAAACATTAATTGATAATACCAAACAATTGAACCTTCGATAACCAGAGCTCACTCAATAATGCAATAAAAGCAACCAAATAGACTGAGATTCGCCATTTGGAGTCGGGCTTTCAGCAAGGAAGACATGACAAACTTAAGCGGAATAAAACTAGTAGTGGCTGTAATATGTTTCGTGGCAGCTGCAGTAAACGCAGTGGACCATTGTGAGCTACCTATAGGCGCGCGGAAGCACTTTACCTCCCAATGGCCGCTGGTTTTTACCAGTGCTGGCGAATTGTATCCCAGCAAAGTAGTGGACAACGAGCGTTTGATACGCGTCGAAAAAGATGCAGAGGTGCTGATATCGTGTTCGCCCAACTACATAAAGAAGTTCTATAAAGTTGAGGTGCTTAAGGCGGTTTGCAACGGCGAAAACGGCAACTTTAATGTGAGAGATACTGCTGGCAACTTAATCGATGTTGTGGAAATGAGTGCGTCGGAGCTGATCTGCGATTTACGCGTCATCGAAGAGGTATTACAGCCAGTCGAAGGCTGCCCGTTGGAAAACATCGCAACGCGATTTGGCTATCTGGATCCCTTGGAGAAGAGCTCGCTGGTGATAGGCGAGGCATGCTTTGATAGCCAAATTGGTCGGACATTATGGGCACACGTTAAACTGAACGCAACAGATCAGCCGGGTATCTATTAAAGTCAAAACATTAATTTTAGAACTATGTTGTTTACAATTACTTTTTTATTTACCTGCAGGATATCTGGAAAAGGCGGCAAAATCCTATCTCACGGCTCATCCGCACCCCGAAAGTCGCTATAAGATGGATTTCTTCCGTGAGCTGCAATTTGATGAATTGTACGAGCGGATGCGCAGCCGTGTGCATGTGGCCGAGGCGCCAGCGCTGAAACTGAGCAACTTCATCGATGAGCCACTGCTCAACAGCGATCAATTTCAGGCGGTAAAGAAGCTTGGCTGGAACTACTTTGTGACACACGATGATTTGAATGTGCTGGCGACGCTCAAGGCGGACATCAAGACCCTCAGCCAACGGCTCGATCTGGACGTCTATGTGGGGAGCAACGGCGTCTACACGCTTCATGGAAAGCAGAACGCGCAAATGGAGGTCTATGCACAGGAAGCACCACGTAAACGCTTTCCCATTCCAGGAATAGTTTGGTTTGTAGTGCGACATCAGGAGCAGGCTATCGCCTTTGGCATCTTCAATGATGTTGCCGTGACGTCGGCGCAGGTGACAAATGCCAATCTGTGCAGCAGCGTATGCGAGCAGCTCACATGGATGACGGAAACAACAAAGGTGCCCGTGCCGCAGCAGTTGCCGCTAGTTTGTTGCTCATATAACGAGTTAAAGCAGACTGTAAAAGAATTGCCACAACTGGAGGGCATTCATAAATTGCTGGTATAAACAAATATTAGAGTTAAATGCTAAATAAAAAAACTATTTTTGATTTGCTAAAATTATTTGATTAGAAAGATACTTTTTGAGGCAAAATCGGAATTCAAACAGGGATTTCTTTTTTGTGTGACGAAAATAGGGCCACAGCATTGAGGCAGTGTTATGTCCATTGTGACCCAGTTCTCAACTTTTTGTTAAATGTGTTATAAAGAGTAAAGATAAACCTCTCTTGTCACGTCCTTGCCGAAGATCTGCCTCCTAATTCTAGAGTAGATAGGTACTCAACGAGTCCAATTGTGTTTTTCACAGGCGTTGTTTACAAATACTTACTTAAGGAAAGCAGGAAGGTGGATGATCTCTTGGTTATTATAAGTTTGAACAATTTTTCAGCAAGTGCAAATAATCCAAGTACAGGCACTGGTTCAATTGAATTAGCTTCAGTGAGCTGTATTTACCAACGCAAAAGTGATTCGTATCGTCGGTAGCTCAAGGGTAGTGCGTTGGACTGCGAGCCGAAAGGTCCCAGATTCAAGCCTGGACTGGGGCTAACAACAACTTTTCATAGAAACATTTTTCTATACCTGCGCAACCTCTCGACAAACCTACGGAAGTAAAACATTGCCTATAAAAAGCTTTCACCCGCCGTTTGCATTCGGACCCACCACTTAAAGTACAAATATAATACGTACAGCTCAAAGTGATGAAAGAAACTATTATTTTTAATTATGATTCGCATTGATTTTAGATGAGATGCAAAGTAGTATGAGCTTATTTGGATAAGATATAAGGCCACAAACCACTCCAGTACCAGATCCCTGATCGCCCAAGAAACAAAACGATCCGTTAACGGTGTAGTATTCGTTATACCAATACGAAATACGATTCCGTAAAAGATCCGGATTTAAAAACGGTCCAGTAAACTGATAAAGAGGAACTTGAAAACGTTTTCGAATGAGTTCAGAGTACGTTCCGACGGAAAGTTAACGCACCAGTATACTTAATGCAAAACAGAGTGAATCCGTTGACTATGGATGTGAGTCCGTTGAGATTACGTTTCGATGATCCGTGAACGTACCGTAGCACTGTATGAAAAACGGAGGAAATACATTAAAAACGCCGTTTTCATACCATTTAAAATAACCTCATGCTTTTTTTTTATTTTACAAGAAAAAAAAGTATACCATTAAATTACACAATGTTACAAAATAGCACTTTTTTATATACTTGAAAAACGACTTAGTGTTAGCTGTAGGCCTTGTTGAGGACATCAGAATTCAGAAATCAAATTTTCGGAAACACCCTCAAAATTCGGAGTTATTCGGAAAAAACCGTTTTAAGGTTAGTTCGAGTAATTAAGAACGTGTAACTTACAAATTTTTTATTCGATTTTAAATTTTTAAACAGTTTTAGAAAGAAGAATAATATACACTTGTTGACACGTACAAAAATAGTGGTAATTTTCGTAAGAATGTCTGATCCATTTCCCATTATTTTAGTTTTTTCGACTTTGGTCACATTTTTATTGAATTTTATCTTTAAAGACAAATATATATGTATACATATTTTTAAAGCAAGTTTTATTTTGAGTAAAATTAAGTTTTATTTATCAGAATAGATGGAAAATTGTTAAAGTTATTAAACATTTTACAAAGTGGGAAAATTATCTTATATACTATTTTGAATCCATTTTTGAATCAATTAAAAAAAACGTTTGTCAGTCGATGTTCTATATATTTTACGTTTTGCACTCCAATCGCTGTCAGGTTGTCTGGCACTTGGTTGCTCCACCGGAGATTCGGAAGCTCCTACGTTGATCACCACTGGGAAAGAATTGAACACCTTTTTTACCGCAGCGCTTTCATCCATACGTTCAGACATGTCCGTAGGCGCTGGATCTTTATGCGCCTGACTATGTCAATGTCTGCGTATATTTTCCGAAGAATCTATCTGTCGAACGCTCCTTAAGTTCGCTCATCGGTGTTGGCAACCGTTCATGCCTTAGAGCCATAGAGGAGGACTGGCATGATGTGAGACTTATGGAGCGTAATGTTTTGTGGCTCAATTGCCTACTGAGCCGAAAATATTACCTGTTGGCAAGAATTATTCATCGGCTTATCTCAAGACTGACGTTAGACGAAGTCCTTCACAACTCGGTATCATCTGCATTCCCGAACAGCATAGTGCCATTGTGATGGAGTTGGGCAGATCTTACAATCTTCTCCATTATTATGTCGAAGAAGTCACACAGAATCGCCTTGTCTAAAACCTCGTTCGGTATTAAACGTATCAGTGAGGTTGCTATAGGCCACACCTTATCGGAATGTTGCTTTGTAGTCAAAGAGCAGGTGGTGGGCTGCCTCTCTTTGGTCTTTCCAGGATGTGGCGTAATGTGAACATTCGATCTATCGTGGACTTTCCATGTCTGAATCCGCACTGTTAAGGTCCAATCAGTCTGTTGACGATGGGATTACTTAAAAGCTTACTTAAACTTATTTAAAGCATTTTATTCGATTCAAATTTTTATTCTCACCTATTTTTTTTTTTTTTTTCAAATGAAGTCTAATAACTTTAACAATTTCAATTCGATTTGTAAAAATTAAAGACTATTTTATTAAGAATAAATTTGTCTTTAAAAATATATGTACAAATATCAATGCTTTCATAGGAAAATTAATAAAAAAATGTAGTCAAAGTAAAAAATAAAAATAAAAATAAAAAAAATTAGATATTCTAAGGAAAACAGTGTTTGAAGCACATATTACAAAAATAATTCGACTGCAAAGCTTCACTATTTTTTTCTTTCTAAAACCGATTTAATAATTAAAATTGGTTAAAAAAACACCTGATTTACGCGTTCATAAGTACTTGAACCCATCCGAAAACGGTTTTTTCGGAATAAGTCCGAATTTTGAGGGTGTTTCCGAAAATTTTAAGACTGATTTGTGATGTACTCAACAAGGCCTATAACCTGCCTATAATTTTTCAAGTATATTTTCACTGTATTACCGTGTTATTATTAATAAATTTGAACGTGAAATATACAAATTCTACTAAACAAATCGATAAAAATGATTGGAGTGGGAAAAGTTGAAGGTTGTAAACTACAGAAATCTTTGCCTGCAAAACCGTCTATCTTCATTTTCGAATACCTCTTACAAAATGAATTTTACAGAAGAAACAAAACTATGTTCAGTCTCAAGTCTGCACTTACTTCATACAAAATTAAGTTTGTCATAACGTATCATGATATTTTTCTAATTTATTCGATCAACATATCATTAAAAACCGATTATAACACAAAATTAGGCGTAATTTTCACACGCAGTTAGGCGGTTTTGCAGTATCACCGACGATATGTCTCCTAGTTCACACAGCCTCTTGATAATTCGTCACTAGCAGATTCTGCAATGTCCTTCTGCTCTCCTTGGAGGTGGTGTAGTAAATCCAGAATCAAACTTAGTGCCCAGTTTCTTTCCAAATGTGCCGCCATATTTATCATTCTCATCGAATACTGCACCGAAGTGCACTGACATCTGTATAGCATCTTAAAATAGCGAGTCACAAATGTTACACCCAATGTAATTCGAATTGTTTAGGCCAATAGCAGAGTGCAGTTTTCATGTCTGTTGCAATGTTTAGTAATCGTTTTAAAAGTCAAAACCTTCCCAGTGTGCAATATTCGATCTCGTTGCTTTATCGATTCTAATTTTTATAATTTCTCGTACATTCAAATTCATTGACAAGATACGATATATAAACATTTATCGCATAGATATCGTAATATTTTTCGAAGCAATATCGAACTTTGATCATTTTTTTCAGCGATATCGTTCCGATTTCAAAAAAATTCTCGTACTGAGAAAACTCCGACAAAACGCATCGATATCTACCTACCATGTAGATCCAATTTGACGCTCGATATCGGTACGAGAAATCGTGTGATTTCTCCTTTTTCTCGCATTGATCTCGTAATGATTTCGAAATAGTTGGCATACTGGGTTTTGAGACAATCACGTTTTTAGCAGTTCTTTATTAGTTTTTCTTGAATTACACAGGACGAGAGAGTTTGAAACCATCTTAGATTCGCACGATATGGGATTGGAAACTTTTACACGGCAAAGATGTTTTGAATTATATAAAAAGAATATTTTATTGAACAATAGCTGTGTTTTTTTTCATAATTTTTTGTTCCGGATCAAAGCAGTTTTGAAAAAAAACGATGTAGCTCAAATGATATGATACACAAACCTTTTCTAGTGGCAAGATATAAAATCAATCAATCAAGGCTTATGTCTTTGCTACCATTTAACATTTTCCTCTGTCATTTATATTGATAAATGTTGTCAGCAACATTCAGCAATTAAATGTGTACTGACTAAACACATTTCCAGTGACTAAACGACTCGTTCGGAAATTATTTGAAGTTTTACGTTGAGTTGGATAGCTACACCCACCCCTTCGTAGTCCACTCGGCTCTCAGCAGAACCACGCATTATAGAGAGAATTCGTTCTTCAGTCGCACGACACGTTTGTGGAGCAATCTCCCTGCGTCCGTTTTTCCAGAGATTTTTGATATTGGCAAGTTCAAAACAAACATTCACGGACACTACTCCATCTTCCCCCCCTCCCTTTATCCTATCATCCCTTCTTACGTTCAACACTGTGCATTGCATGTATATGGGGCATCCCCTGAGCTTTGTTTAATTTGTAAAAAAAGGGTATGTAAAAAAAAATATAAAATTTATTATGTGGCAAAAAATATGATCTTCGGTTGAAATTATCAATTTCCATAATACTTGTTCCTGATATAATTGTTACTGTTTATAAATTATTTTTTTAAAATCGTTTTTGTATTTGTTTCAGTTTTCATATTTTTTTTTCATATTTGATTATTTTTCAATAAATTCAAATGTTAATTTTGTCAATTGCTTAAATTCAGTTTTTCTTTTAACTAAAGAATATTTATCAGGTACTTCAATGACTCCACAAAAATCCTACAATCTATATTGAATCAAGTATGTGTGTTCAATATACATTTTTTGGGAGAAGTTCGCTTTACTGACAGAAGTGAAAAAAGACCATTACTTCATTTTGAAAAAGTAATGAGAACCAAAAAAGAAAGAAAAGGTCGCTCGGACCCCTAGTGACCGTGAAATATCAAATAACCGATATAAACGAAATATAAGTAGATATGGGTATTCAAATGAAAGGTATTATAGGTCTCACTATTAGAATGACGTGCATTTTGTACACAAATTAGTTTGACTAAAAAATTGATGTATTCAATGCTTTTTCCTGTTTCGCGCGATTTTTTTGAAACATTTTTCTCGCACTTCTGTCAGTTCAGTAAACTTTCCATATAAATGTATATATACTAAATATGTGTGTTCATACTTGAATTCAATATAGATTGTAGGATTTTTGTGGAGTTATAGAAGTACCGAAGGTCATATCTGCCTATTCACGAATAATAATTTGACATGCTAATGATATATTTCTTGTACAGTTAGTTTTTTATTTCTAGGGCGGTTGATTGTGGTGGGTGATTTTTTGGTATCATATGAGGCATTCAATGCTGAATATGGTAACAATTTTTTATTTTTACTTTGACCTTTCACCTTTGAAATATACTTCAAGAACCCCTCGTTTTTGAATATTCTGGGGTTTTAGGGAGACGAGCGATAAAATTTGAATGAACTTATATTTTTTATTTTTAATTTAAAGGGGCGTGACAATTTTTTTCGATTTGGTAAGATGGCCAGTAAACTGCAGTTCAGCGTTTATTTTATTTAAATGTCGATATTGAAATGAATTTTTAAAAATCATACACATAACAAGACACTACGTTGCCATCCCAACAAACATTTTGAGTCATCGTCCCATGTGAGGCACATCTGAGGATTTACGCAATGCGTCAACTCGAATTCCAGTTGAACTTTTGTTTAAACCCACTTGATAAAATCCTACCTGAAAACAAGCGTATATCCCTATATTTACTGACAAGTTCTAAATTGTATAATAAAAATGTCATATAACGAACGATTATTTATTAATAAAAAATTCGTACCTTCCTTTGCCATCTGGCGTTAAATGCAAAAAATATACCATATTAAAGAGATTTGCTACAAAAAGATACTTTATTCTAAGTTTCTTTTCTGCCTTAGAAAAATGTTTCAAATAATTTTATTTCAATTTTTAAACATTTTGTAAATCGTCAGACGATAAAATCTAAAAGATTACACATTAAGTGCGAAATTTACGCATTTCAACAGTTAAGAAACCTCGGGAATTGTATGTAATATTCAGCCATCCTAAAACAATTTAGTTTTACTCTATACTCATGGCGTACAAGGGAATATTAAGTTTGTCCGGCTATTATAACATCCCTTAGGAAGCCGTGGTAGTATGTATATTCTTCATTAGCATTAGTTCCGAGTCGATTTTGCAGTTATATAGTAATTTGAAAAATTATCGTTCGACTGCGATAAACCTTCGTTTTACAAGTGAAAAATCAAGATGCATTCTTCAAGAAACCTTTAAATTCAATGAATTTCCAAATTTATTCATCTGATGGTATTTTAGATGATTGTAAAATATTTGAAATAGAGGATGTTTCTTTAAAACTGTTTGCTTTGAAAGTCAGTCAAACTGAACTTGCTTTTTTCCCATTATTGTAATTGTGTTAAATAATGTTCATTTTATAAATACAAGTAAAAATATTGAATTATTTTAGTACTGTATTTAAATTACTATTGTTTTTTATTTTGTTAACCTTTTTTTATGTTTTTAAAAGTATGTTTTCGGTTGTTGAAACAATTGAAGAAGGGCTAAAATTTTTCAAGCTTTTCCTGGATGTTGGTTAGTAGATGGAAGTCTATATTGGCCTAACTTGACCGACGCATTTAAAAAAAAAAATGTAATAAAAGATCGAATTCCTTATGATGCATCCTGGAAGATATATGACTATCGACAAATATTCTCCAATATCGGTATATATCAACAAATTTTGAAATAGAACACAAAAACGAAACGAAGACAACACGGTAAAACATTAACACCACTACATACTAATACTGATACACTATATACAAAATTTTATCGAACTATTCAAAAAAATAGATGTAACTTCTAATAAAAATAATAAGAAAACCTGCAAAATTACCAATCATCAGTGGTGAAGATGACTGTGATTTTACAATATTCACGAATGACTTCAGTCATTTTGAAAATTATGATAAATTAAAATAAAAATTCTGGTATGTAGTAAACAGAATCTACAAAACGTCATCACACTGAAGATAATATAATACCGAAAGTATTCAATCAAAATCGAAAAGAAAATGAAAATATACATAGGTAATTAATAATTCTTAACATCTATCATATATATAACTAAGTATACACAAAATTAGAAGTACGCGGCACACATGTATACCAGTTACAAAAAAATCAGGTGATTTGAAATGAATGCTGCTGCAGAGACTGCGAGAATTTCAACACCAAAATCGGATCCACGAAAATCCGTTTCATTTCCTAAACCGTACGAAAGACGGTTCGAATATGATGATATTGATGATGCCGCAGAAATGACTTTCACAACGCCAATTGAAAGAAGTAATTAGTTTAAAAAATGTAATTTTTTATTAATAAATTATCTTTTAGAAATTACGCCAAGGAAAAATACTGCAATACAGACGTCGCCTGAGGACTCTTTATTTAAGAGTTTAAACACAATAATGGATTTAATTTTATCAGAATTAAAAATAGCACAAGAAATGTTGACACAATTGAAACAAGACCAATGTCAAACAAATGTGGAGGCCATTACTTCAATCATTACAGCTAATAGTCCTGAAGAATTGAATAACATAAATACAGATTGCTCAAATTCAATGTTTGCCAACCAATTTGTAAGCTTTTGATATTATATATAACTAATACACCTAGTAATCAGGTTACCTGGTCAGGTTTCCTGATCTTACCCTTATCCTAACCTTATATAATTCAATATATATATTTAAATTATTCTTAAACTGCTTTTATCAAATTTGAGACATTTAAAACAAAAAAATGTTTTGTGAATAACTTTTACAATGACAAAAAGTCAACGATTTGACGTATTTGATATTTCAAATTTTTAAAAATGTTGAGAATTTGGATATCTCTTACATTTGAGTTTAACATTTATTTATTAGAATATTTTATTTTATTGGAATAATATTTCTACTCAATTTTATTATAAAAGATTTTAAATAAATTCTCGATCTTAGTACAATTAATAAAGTGTCCATTAAGGTTTTTTTGTAAGTGTCACATCAGTTTTCCTCAAGTAGATTTTATTTCAGTATTTTTTATGAAGGTTAGATCAGATTGCCTTGCGTGGATCTTAAATTAGGATTACCCTAGTCGACCCTGATCAGTATCATTTCCGGTGGCCTTTGATAGGGATGCCTTGTCGTATTCTGATCAGGAACGGATGCGAAATAAGGCTAACCTTAACCAATTTCCACTCGGGAAGCTGTTACAACGATGAAGTACTAATAATTTTCTCTTGGAAAGGGACGGAACAGAAATTCAGTTTTTTCCAATTAAAATCATTTAATGAAGTTTTAATTGCGGCCATCCGCTAGACATACTCAAATTATACGGATACAAAATTCAACAGTTCTATTAAAGCGTGGCTGCGGCATTGCAGAGAACGTATTATAAGACAAAATAAATCGCATAAATTAAAATTAAAATTCCACTTAGATTGGAAATTCGCACTAAAAAAATTTAAATTTAATATAAATGTGGAAATAGCGATACTACTTGTTACATATAGAGGAACTTGATCCAGCACTACTTGTTCATACACTCTCAGAAATATATTGTTATATTTAACAATATCCGATTGTCATTTAAAAATAATAAAATATAATGTGGCAGCTCAATTTTCTTTTGTCAAACTGTATTATTGTTTTCAATATTTCAAATAAAGCTCAACAAATTTGCCCAAAAATTGTAAGTTACGAATAAAATAAATAAATATATTTAAATTTATTTTGTTTTATATTGTTTATTTCAGATACGCCACTAGTCATAATGAATGGCTGCCCAATGTGTGAGATTTGTTGCAGAATATTAGCGTCGCAAATTTGACTATTTCTCGTTTTGCAGGACATTCCCGACAATTCGGACAATATAATCTGCCAGAGTTCCCCACAACACGAATTAAGAATGCGTTTCATCAAGGAAATACCAAAATGGTCTTCAACTCCTCTACTTTCAGACCATGCAGCGCACCACATAATCGCATTTGAAATGCCAACAGTTGCTCTGATCAAGAAGGAACCTGTTAAAACGGCGTCTATTGTTACTGCGCTCAAGACACGCAATTTTCCGTATCTTCCCCGTTCGGAACGTTCGCTGTGCTTAAACGTCCGCTACAGTCACTCTTTGCCAATGTGATTTATTGATTTTTTAATATGTTGCATTATTATAAATTTATTGCAAAAATTCAATTTTAAAACTTTCGTGTGAAATTTTATTTCGATTGCAAAACAATCTAATGACGTTCCAAAATAACAATCTAACTGTCACACCGACAATAATTTGATAATGCGGTTATGAGATCTATTTTGAACATCGAGATTGTTACAATACTGTCGGAAATGACAATATATTTCTGAGAGTGTATTGTTTTGTTAATAATGTTTATAATTTTTTTGATTTAAAACATATTTTGTTTTGTAATCAAAATATTTTTCACATATTGGAAATAAACTTCGAAATATAATACAACATTTTTGAGGATTTCCACATTTGTGGGCTCAACCGAGCGAAAAAAAATTAAGAATCAAGATTTAAGACTCAAGACTCAACATTTTAGACTGAACATTCAAGATGGAAGAAGAAAATTTCAAGATTCCAAGACTCCAAGACTCAAGATCGAAGATTCAAGATTCAGCAATCAAGACTCTCAAGGAATCAAGGAATTACTCTCTATAATGTCGATAAGATGACCATAACGCAGCTAAAGGATGAGCAGAAACGCAAAAATACGTCGATCTCTGGTAACAGGGCGGAACTTAAGTTAAGACTATTAAAAGAAATAAGAAAAGATTTTTATTAATATAAATGATGTGAATGAATGTCAATTATTATAAACATCAGAAATTATTAACCCAATCGTCGCCAAAGTATTATTTGCTAATGATTTCGCACCTTCTTTTTCTGTTTTTATTCAAATTTCTCTATGTTGAAGATCTATTTGCATTAGTCCATTAACAGCGGTGCTCATAGATCCATTGTTAAGTGTTAGTACACACAGATAAATCCTCTTTTGGCATGAGGTTGGACGAATTAAAAAGTTAGTTGTACCAACTAACTTCTGTGTTGGTACAATAGTCACTAGTAACAGCCAATCAGAGTTCGTTAAATCCGAGTTGAAGTCAAACTGCACCGATTTGTGTGTAAGGATCACAGAAATGTACTTTATAATTGTTTATCTCCAGAAATACCGAAGTTATTAGTTTGAAATATTTCCACCTTTAAGACCACACAGCCAATCAGGTGGCTGGAAATTTGAGTTGCGATCACGAGAATGTACTTTTCTAAAATTTATCTTCACAAAGAGTGAAGTTATTCGCGATTGAAAAAATCACTTTTCAGAGCACACAGAAAAAGCAGCTAAGCAAGTCAAAGCATACATACTAGATCAGTAGATAGGGACATGCATGCTTTATATTAACGTGACCACCCGTCATGTAGACGTAATATCACGATACTATTAGCACCAGACCGTATTAATGCGACGCAACAGGTTCATAAGCCATCACAATTTTTATTAAATTGTAATCACTTATACATACTTGAGTAAAAATACTCCACCCAAAATAAAACCTAGCTATTGCTGCCTCATTTAAAAGAATCAGGTCAATGTCGCTAACACCACTGGGTCCAGCAAATGTATATGATTTGATTTCATAATATTGGTAGTTTCTTTAATAATGCTTCCATTGTTATTGTAAGTACAGATGAAAGCGGACCATTCTTCCTTTTTGCAGTAGTTAAATCAATTACATAAAATTAATACAATCAAACATGCAGAAACACTTACCGGATTTATCCAATGCGCCCATTGCATCTTTAAAAATGTTGAATCCAGATGCGATATCTTTTGCTCTTGTTGAAATGGAATTGTGTATTGCGAGAACACGATGGAAACTATCGCACGCTTTTTTAGAACTACCAAAATGAGTCCTTTTGAAAGTAACAGCTTTGTTCTTCATTGATCTGCCAAACGATGTCCTTACAGGTTTCAAAAAGCAGCATTCATAGTGATTTACGTTTTTCCAATCGATTTCCTTTGGAGTTTCCGGGTTCCACAAAAAGCACGAAGGTTTTTCAACAGTTTTTTCGGATGGATTTGTATTGTTATGTCGATCTATTAGTGTTCTGCATTTTTGCACTCATAGCGAATCACTTGTATCTAATACAATACTTTTTACGAAAATCGAACGGCTTTCCCTTTCCGATTGTAAATTGAGTTCAATCAATTCAATATTTTCACTATCCATAAAGCTGTTCGTTTTTTCGTCCATCTCGCACACTAATTTATTTTATTTTTGATTTAAAACTTATATTTTTGAAATAAAATAATTTCAATTTTTCCATGTTAAACTAGAACAAAATACGAAATGTTATCTTTGCGACTATCGTTTTTCAGTTGACTTAAAGGTTCTTACAAAAGTTATCTATTAAGCATGGTATAGATATATCAGAAAGATAACTTTTTAAAGTAAACTAATCGGGATAATACCCACATAGTGGCACCTCTGAACTTCATACTTCATAGTTGGCATTCGTTTTTTTTTGCTGCGTCATACCGCTGTTAGCGTTTTTTGTGCTCCGTGTATTTTGTGTGGACAAAAATGTCCGATTGATTGAAAAATGTCCGAAGTCTTTTTGCCAAACACTACCAAATTTTGAAATATTTGTGGGGAACACTTCAAATATTTGTGGGAAACACTCATCGTGTTTGTGGGAAACACTTTAAATATTTTTGGGAAACACTTTTCGTATTTGTGGGTAACACTTTTCGTATTTGTGGGAAACACTTCGATGATTTCCTACAAATGAGCTTGCAAACACTTTAGTGTTTGTTTGAGAAAGTGTTTACAGGGAACGATATTTTTTTTGTGTGTGTGCTAAAAAGAATGTACTATAATCACATCATTGAAATTACAAATGAAATCCTTTATTTTGTGTGGGTACTTTAATATATTTTGATATCCCTTGTAAAGTTGTAAGTGCAGAATTTGTGTATTTTCTTTACAAAAATGTGCTTACGTAGAAAAGTATTTATTACATACGTTGTTCATATATTATCAACATTCAAAATTTGTATCTGTATGTATATGATATTAATTATGATATTAAAATCATATGTTCATTAGTCTCATATATTTTGTAACTATGTTTGTAATGCTTGATTCTGTAAAAATGCTGGATATTGTATAATAAATTTAAATATATAATAGATATAACTTGATACATTTATTCTTATTTTAATTTAAACTATCGTCATTTCAATGTCAGATAAGTGAATTTTACGAATGTGTTTTCAACAAAACCAGAGACAACATTTTTGGCGTTTTTCTAGAATATTTCGAGCATATTTCCGGCAAACGCACAGGTAAATGGAATATCTGATATACAGGTTGTAAAATTTGATAACATTTTAATGGCAGATTCATGCCATATTTTGCGTATGGGCAGAAAAGAGAAAGCTTTTTATACAAACTTCGCCTTTGTCTGTTTGAAATATGTCGAGAAAATATTTCTGAACTGCCTCGAACGTGCCAAAAATTTTGTCTGTGGATAGTTTTAAAACCAGAACAGTTTTTGATTAATTTATACATTTATCTTCATTAATTTTAAAATACAAAAACTAATTTTTGAAATAGACAGAGTTAGATTAGCATTATCGAATCCGTATGTATTGGATATCTAACAGAACATTAATATATTTTTATAGTTAGAGGTTTTCTTTTATTTCTTAAATTTTAGAATACAAAATAATACTTTTTGAAGCATTAGTAGGTATTAAATGAAGCATTGGGTATCAACCAGCTATGTCCATTTTTGAAAAAAAAAAAAAAACTCGGATCCTAGAGTTTTCAGATTTTACATTTTAAACCATTAAAATACATGTAAAAGCTACTTTAAAAATCATTTTATTTCACAAATCAAAAAATTGATAATTGGCAAAAGTTTGCACGACAAAAAGCGCGAATGATCTTGAATCAGAATCTGGTATCAAAAACCTCTAATTTCAATACTTCTTTTACATAATATTTGGTTTTTAATGCACTGTACTAATATTTTCTTAATGCTCATTATATTTTACATTAAAGTTATAAAAAGTATACATGAAATTTGACCAAAAAGATCATATTTGCGGATCTAAACTAGTCATATTTATAACCATTATAGCACCATCATTTGGGTTATATGTATTAAAAGATGTTAAATTTGATTGATTACGAAATCCAATTTGACATGTAACTTTTTACCGTTTGCTTAATACATATTTTTCGTGTTTTAGTCAAAATGCCAAAGTACGGACTTAGCCGTTTTCGATTCCCAACGCCTCAAATATTGAAGTTGTAGAAATAAAACTAACAAATAGTATTTTGATGTTTTTTTTTATTAATATTATAAAATGTAGTTGATATATTTTTAAAAAATTGCAATGCCATTAGTGTGTTAAACAGACGCAAGCTTATCGATTAGAAATTATGAAATTTAAAACGATTTTAGCAAAATAATAATTGAAAATTATAAAATGAAGCTTATGAGTTTTACATCTACAACATCAATATAAAGTTGAGTTTTTCTGTTCTACTATACTATAATACATCTACTCATAATCTCAATTTGCATTTAAATATTTAATGTATAACACAGTATAGTTGATTTGATTTGATTAATTAGATAGATAGAGGTCAAAATACTTAGATAGCAAAATGAACGAATGCATGACAGGCATATAATCGTTGTTTACCGATTAAGAAAACTGTTTTTCAAACATTTTAATTTACAAATGGTTTGCTTACACATATAGTATGGATTTTTACAACTTATTCGAACATTTACTTTATGCAATTTTCGCTAATGCGCTAAATAACATAAAAATGCACAAAGCATAAATGCATCAAACTTAAAAGTTTCTCTAATTTCAAGAATTTGCAGCGCCGGTCACCGGCTGGTGCTGTGTTTGTTGCCTGTGCACTGGCGTTCGCAACATTAACTCCGAATCTTCCGATATAATTGGCAATGAATTCGTCCAGTGGTAGTTGATTAAATGGCTAATACTGTCGAATATGCGATCTTTGGTGCGCACCACACCCTCTGGATCTATCAGCAGCAAATGCTTGGGCATCTTTCCTTCCAAACCGGTGAGCACGTACTGACCATGTTTGCCCTGCGACTCACGCACTAGAAAATCACCATCATTGCACAGCAACTGCTCGGCAATAGGACGACTTATTGCCGCATGGAACCAGGATTCAGTCATTAGCTGAGAACGCTGCACCTCTGCAGAAAGCGAAAACGGTTCTGGAAATAATAGATTAATGTGATGAAGTAACTTTCATTATTTATTCAGATATCAACAATTGTGTTTCTAAATTTAGTTCTTTGCTAAATATACGCACGCCTTAAATCGTGAGAAAAGACGGCATAGCTTCTTTAGAGATGTTGCGCCAAACTATTATTATTAACTAGGAGTGTCTTTGGTTAAGCCCTAATTGTCTCTTTAACTCAGAGTTACCCATAGAATATACGGAATTGAAACACTAAATAGGAACTTAATGAAAACGGTCCTAAGAGGTTTTTAAACCTTTACTGTGTTTTTCAATTCTACATATAACCTGTTCGGTTTTAACATTTTAAACAAGTTTTCTATTAACTATACTTCCTAGTGGTGATGTTCCATCTTTGTTACGCGTTTATTACTTCTGTAGTTTTGTAGCAATGAGTCATCTTAGGACTCCCAAATGAATCGAAAAACATAGAGCATATATGAAGCGCTACATTTCGTACAGGACATTCACTGTCGATCTATTTCATCGTCCTTTTCGTTCTGTTCCATATTACTACGTCCGAAAACTCAGCAAATGATTTTCATGCGTGTTAGGCTTAGTAATTTAATTGTCTAGTGGCTGCTTAACTATCCACCTAAATTGCAATATGTGATGAATGAATATTCTTAGATTGAATAGACTGGCTAGCTCTTTTTTCTAATTGAATCGATTTTTTCTGATTGAAAGACGTTATTATATGAGAGTTTGTGTGATTCGTGTATTTGAAGTGCTTTACTGAATATTCGGAGTCTTTTCACAATTTCCATTTGTGACTTTCGCTTATTGACAGGTTGGCGTCCCATTGTTCTCTACTAGTTATCTATGGTGTTATAATTTGTTTTGGGGAGTTCCATCTAAAAACTTCGAGAAAAAACGAGTTACTATAGGAAAGTTGCTTCCAGAATCCAGATTCTCTAAGTCGAATCACATTCTTTGTTGTCTACTGGTGGAAGATTTACCATAATTCCCATTCATATTTGGGGAATGGATTTCATTGCGGTGCCTGCCAGACTTTATACTTTTTCTCGTTTCCCTACGAAACGATCGATCGATGACGATCCATTGATCACACGCCCAATCGTTTACAGAAGATTTTTTTATATGCATGAATAGAAAGCGCAGAGTGTTTTTTCGCCCATTCTTCTTTGTTGCCTTTCACTGTCTAGGATATAGCCTCGATATTTTACTTCACTTGATGGAAATAGTGTACAAACATCAAGTTTTGGAAGCTTTTGTCCTGTTTGTGAATAGGACATGTATTGAAGAAGACGTACTCCTAAGTTATTTTATCTTGCCCATACTGATAACTCTTTCAGTGCTGGTTCCATAATATTGCTGATTGTGGGTTGGTGTTCCTTTTGAAAAATATTCCTTATCATAAAAATCTATGAAATGTCTATAAATATTCTCTCAAAATTCTCTTTTTCGAAAACTTATTAAAAATTGAAAAATAAATGAAAAAAAAGTGTCTTTGAAAAATAACTATAGAAAAGATAAAAAGATTTGAAAAATGAAAAAAATATAAGATTCCAAAACTATCGTTATTTCAAAGATTTGAGTATTTTGAATTATTTGGTCGTGATTGACGTGGTTTTCTGGAAATACCCATATGCAACTGCATTTGTTTCTTATTCTTGAGACGACTTAACAACTACCAGAAGCCATTGGATATTACTCCCTTTTGTGGGGTAGCTGCTATAGTAATTTGCTAACGTCCACGCTTTACTAACGTTCAACTGTGAACTAATTATTCTGTAGCTTAGAATTTAATAAAATATGTTGGTTTGCACATGAACTTTCTCTAATGTGCCTTTATGGATTCCGTTTTGACGTTGTTAAACACTCCAACGGATTTATTTACCATGGATTTATCTTTAAAGTAGTCGCATAGGTGAGTTTTCCATGAGTACAATTTAGCTTCTCGTGTGGATTTAGTTTCGACGTATACCAAATCGATTCATGTTCAATCTTAACTACCAGTCGCTACAATCTTGCCGACTCGATTAGTTTCAATCAAAAGAACACGTCTAATAGTTATGTATTATTCCTATTCTAAACAACTTACGTATATCGAACACATCACGCACGGGTGCTGCCGATACTTGAGCTGTGGCCGCATTGTCCTTAATGGGATCGAAATGGCTGAGATTTATTTTGCTTGTCGTCTGATCGGGAGGTGGACTATTGAGGTCAATCAGGTTGCTGCTTAAACGGTCTCGTGATTTTTTTAAATTCAATTGGCTAACTTTGTTCTGAGGTAACTGTTGTATATGCTGTTGCTGTTGGTGTGCATTCAGTTGTTGTTGCAAATGTGCGGACAAATCATTTTCCGACAATAAGTCGGGTGGCAATTTGTTTGGCAAATCATTGTAGTAGTCCTTGTCGTTCTCCTTTCCGCCTTTATTATAGTTTTCGGTTTGTTGGCTGAAAGTGAGATTATTTATGTTAGGTAATAAGTATTATATAGAATAAATGCCAAACTACATACGTTTTTCTGTTGAGCGCATTGTAGCGTAGCATAAATGCTTTTCCAATGGTCACAATCAAATCTTCACTCTGTCCTCCAATGCATTCCAGCACATAGCAAGCGCGCCATTCGTCCTCGCTCTTGGCAATATAAGCGAGGAAGTCAAGCGTATCCTGTAGTTAATAAAAAGCATTAATAGAACCAGATTAATAGACATTTGTCGACGCCTTTGCGTGCCTCACCGAATCACCACCCGATGCAAAGGAGATGCGCGGCATATTGTGGCTGGCAATCAATTCACCCCTCTCTGCATTTATTAAATTCAGCGCACGACTGGAGACATTTATGATCACGTTTGTGCCAGCATTCTGCATGCATGGTCGATCCGCAATGTACTGCAGAATCTTCTTGTCGACACGTCGTTTACCGGCCGATTTGAGACCAGCTGCTTCGCAGACACGATTGATGCATTCTCTGTAAGAAATGCAAGAATATTTTTTTAATCTAGAGGCGCACATATGCAAATTTTGGAATATTTTTTTTTAAATTTTAATTTCATAAGAACATTTCCAAATCATCACTATTTACTCACCTTGCCACTTGTGTTCTTGTTGTGAAGTCTAAAGATTTCATAGAGGTATTCACTTCCACACAGCCGGTGTACTATTGTAATAAAAAGAACAAATTATTAAACGAAAATGAATGATTTAACATAGGTAGATTATATAGAACCAGGGATTGAAACCGTAAAAGTATTTGATAAAAATTCAGAGGTCGGAAATCCTCACTCATGCTCACTCAAACTCATGAGTTTTTCAAAATATTTTTTTCTCGTTGCTACTCACCTCATGAGTAGCCAGAAAATATACGGCAAACTCACAACTCATAAGAGAGTCGCGTTTTGTGAGTAAGGATTTTGCTATTCACAAGAGAGTTTTGCGTTTCACCTCTCAATCCGCATTACACATGAGAGAGTGCAAGAAGCAAACTCTCACTTTTCGTCACCTCATATTTGTTTAAGGACAAAGAGAATGCGTTGATTTACTCACTGTACAGGCTTGCAAAGTGTAACTTCATTATTGTCATTTCTGTTGGAATCTTCCCATCTGTGGTATTTTTGAAATGTTGTGTAAAATTATATAATTGATATTGTTTTTTTGCTATAACTTTTTATATGTACAAGATAAAATATTTATGTAAAGGCATTAAATGTTTGTTTTAAAAGTGCCTATCGATTGACATAAACCTTAAATAGAAATTCAAAATATGCCAACAAATGTTCAAGCATATTATGGGAAATGACCTGCAACATTCTAAAATGTGGGTTATACAATTTTCTATGCATCATTTTATGAGATATCAACCAATAAAATTTTTACCGAGCTTTCAATAAGGTGGTCAAAAAATGTGTGAAAAAATGGTTTGCAAATATCTCGCGTTTTAAATTACTAACTATTATAACAAATAAAAGCAAATTAAAAATCCAAACATTTTCCCTGCTATAATCATATATAACAAATACCAAATCATTTTTATTATTCTTTGCTGCACACAAAAAAATAATTGCTTGACGTGCAGTTGTTTCAACGAATATTCATTTGCATCTACCAAATTTAGTCAGTTTCAACTGAAATTCATTTGTGGTAAACAATAGTATGAAGCGTAACCAACTATTAGTTGAAGCAACTGCAACATTGATTGGGGAAACAAACTTTTTATCCATTTTCAATTTTTTTGTTTCCATTGCCACGGCAACTAAATTCAAAATGAGACCTAACCAATATTTAGTTGACTTAACAGATAGCTATATAACATTAAGTTGTAGCAACCAATATTTATTTGATTCAACTGTGAAATCAGTTGTCTTGTATAATAGCGATGCCAAAGCAGGACAACACCAGTCGCGCAACCTTTACATTTTCACTCGTTTTGTTTGCGGACAGCGCGTGCCATTTTGTTTTGTGCTGCGGACAGTGCGTGCCACGTCTTAAACAAAATTTGGAATTGTTTTAAGGCTTGTTCGTTTTTACTGTTCGGTTTTTTCATGCTCAAATATACTTTCTTCAACCAGAGACATACTATTCTACAGAGTACTTCCTATTGTGTTTCTATATGTTGTATTTATATATGCAGCCCTAGCGCTCCAACGTGTCGCAAACAAGAAGTCAGCAGCACAACGAATCGTCGGCAATGTTCGATCTCGGGAACGCTGTTGTGACGCTGACTTCGTGTTTGCAACACGTTGGAGCGCTAGGTAAAATGGCCGATTTCTTATAATTAAATTGGCTACCACAACTAAACAAATTGGTTGTGTCAATTGTATTCATTAGTTGTGTGAACTGATACGCGGTGTTGCAACAACTGAATCAGTTGAATGTTGACAGAACTAAATAAATCGGTTGGCAAAAAAAGACGGTTGCCCCAATTGATTCGTTCTTTGGGTGTGGATATCATGATTAATTTTCATTTTTTTAATTCATTATTTGGAATGATTATAAAGTTATTGAAATACATATTTTCACAATGCAACATTTATAGTTTGATTTCGCGTTAATTCAAAAAACGTTGCGAATTTGTTTAATGTTTGTTGGCTGAGCTGTATAGGTTTTAGTTTACAGCATTAGTGCATTTATAAAGGAGAGATTATAAATTATGAAAAGATGTATTCTTAAATACGTTAACTATAATGAGGGATTACATTATTAGTTAGGATTAAAATTTTTGTATAATGTTGAAAATTTTGTATGAAAAAATATATATTTTAGCATTTCAATATTTTTGTGTTATTTTATAACATACAAAAAATCATTCTATCTTAATTCGTTTTGGTCCAGTTACTCTTGCAACCTTTCACGGAGCTATGGTGCTGATTCAGAAAGTGGCAAATACACCAAAATGAAAGTTGGGCAGAATTATTTTAAAAAAATATTGAAATGAATGA
The DNA here is from genome assembly GCA_951804985.1 of Dryomyza anilis. Taxonomy (NCBI): domain Eukaryota; kingdom Metazoa; phylum Arthropoda; class Insecta; order Diptera; family Dryomyzidae; genus Dryomyza; species Dryomyza anilis. The sequence goes on from OX638133.1 coordinate 68,510,445, forward strand.
AAATTTTATATATGTACAAAATGTTCAACATTGTAATACATTTCTATATATAATATCTAAATTTGTTGAACTACTTTTCTAATTTAAATCTTAAATAATAGATTAAATGTCAACATTCAACATATTTTTTAAATTTTTAAAATGGTTATCTTTTTAGATATGTCCTTTTGAAATATACTTTGTTTAAAACTTACCACTATTAAATCAACATGTTTTAGAAATTGTAAGTTTTTATCTTTTATATTAATTTTAAAATGAGACCTCAGTGTTATATTTTGCTTCACTATTGCTTAAGTTACGTTCATTTGGTTTTTTTTTGTGATTTGTATACAGCTGTTTCAAATTTTAAAGTACCAAATCCTTGAAACCACACCATCTAGGAAGCTGCTCTTTTGTCAATATCTTAATTATTTTTTATTAAAATAAAACATTTTAAGTTTCAACGCAACTCGTCTGGCAACACCGCTTACTCGTTGCATACATACAAAAAATGAGCACCATGTTTATACAATATGGCCTTGCACTTTTATGAGTATGAGAAAAAGATAAATTGCGTAATGCTACTCCCTTGTGAGGAGAAAAATAAATGAGTTGAAGACAGCACTCATGAGTAGTAAAGTTTTTACTCTCCGATGATTATCCATTTATGAGTAGAGAGTAAGTCGGATTTTTTTCTCTTACTCACTCATGTCGTGTGTTGTAAAATCAAATGTGTGCTTTCTCACTTATGCGGATTATGCATGAGTCATTATGTGTATTCATTTATGTGACTTTCCGAACTCTGTAAAAACTCTCAGATTAAACTAAACACAAACCACCATGCAGGACACATTGAGTCACTAGTTTTAATAGTCTAAGTACTGCAGATTCGTTTCGTTTAAATAAAATAATCAATTTTGAATAGTTACGAATATCTTGAGGTTTGTATATGATCGGGGAATGCCACCTATTCAGACAGTACGTATGAAAGGATGATATGGGGGATAGAGTTGCGTCACTGACTCTTTGTCTTGTAGTTGCCAATTTCCAAAATATCAGGAAATCAGACCTAGGAAGATAGTTTCAACTAAAGGCTGATTTTTCTTTAAAGGCGTGTAGAGAGCTGAGTGAGTTACGAACAGATTGGACTTGGTTCGACGCCCGCCCAAGTAGAACGAGAGCACTTACGACCTGGTGATTTCAGACCATGTATTTAACACAAACACTTTCTATGGTATATGTACGTTTCTTTGGTGTTTAAGATATTCAATAATATTTGTATTTCTCTATTAGATACATATAGCGCACGTTGTTGTATTAAGTTTCGAAACTCCAAAGATTTTGGTGTTGCTTCCAAAAACTGCAAACTATATTCCATGTTAAGGCGAATATAGATTGTGGTTAAAAACCCCGTGGCACTTGGCAGCATCTTTAGACACTTAAAATATTTTGTTACAAAAAGAGGTAATTTGCTCCACTGTGCAGGCATTCAACAGTAATAAATGAAACGTAAGACAATTCAGCGCACTAAGCTATGTCTTAGAAAGAGACGGAAGATCATTCAGCGCACTGATGCAATGTGCGAAAAAGAGTTAGAAGACTCCATTGCTAATATTGGGTGTTTGAATGTCCATGAGTGTGTTAATGTCCAAAAGATGACATTATTATAAAAACTATTATAAAAATAGGTTAAAATTCAGTGTACGTCATTTCGCCGAAGTGTTAATATCTTTTTTTTCATGATGTTAAACATGTCGTCTTGCTTGCAAATAATAGTATTTACGGGGAATTTTACTGCACTAATTTTTGCAACAAAATTCTTCAGTTAGGGCCTGTGCCAATCGGTAACTTTTTACTCGATGAAAAAAAGTTGAATATAAATTGTGTCTGGTGAAACAAAATTTTCATTTATGCTGTGCGAAATGAAACGAAATTTTGGCAGAACAAAATTTTGACAACCATTGGAAAATTATTCAGAAAATATTTGAATTTTATTTAATAGTTGAATAAATTTAATTTTAATGGTTTTAAATGCGCAATTGCAACGTCATAGATTCAGTTGGCCTGTATGTTAAACAACACTCGAATAATAGGGTATTCGAACACCTGTGACTGCAACATTATAAAAATAAAATGTCCTTTTTCTATAACTCTCTCTAATGAAGTGCACTGAAGATTTTACGACTGTCTGAACCAAACATTTGAAATGTCGCCCATGCGCAGTTCCTTCAATGCCCCTAAAATTTGTTAATATAGCTTTTGCATTCGTGCAAAACATTTTTTTTTTTTCAACTAAGACTGCGTACCCCGGCGCTGACTATAAAATGTTCGCTGGCTCGTAATATTTGGTAGCGCTGTTTCCCAAGAACTGACCCACGCAATACTTGCTCGCGCACTTGCCCTTGCATGGTGTTGCAGTTTGTATTTTGGGAGGTTTTACGCAGCTCGGTCATTCAAATTTCGTGACGCCTTATTAAATTTGTTTTTAAAATTTTCAAACTTCATTATTTTGTATTTGTCAGAATTTCATGTAGCCCCTTAAAGCACAAATAATTCTTGTTATAATTCTTACGGCGACCATGCAGAGACTACTTTAAACGCTTCAAAAATAATGATTTTGATATTGAAGATAAGGAACGCACGTGAAGCTCGGGAAATCTTTAGAGATGAAGAATATGAAGTATTACTTGATGAAGACTCATGTCAAACGATAACAAAAGTTGTATAATTATTAGCAGTTGATCACACAACAGTTTCGAAACGTTTAAAAGCATTGGGAATGATTGAAATGCAAGGACATTGGCTGCCAGACGGGTTGAAACAAAGAGACGTCGAACGGTATCTTTTCATGTGTGAACAGCTGCTTCAAGAACAGAAAAGGTTATTTTGCATCGTGTTAACTGGCTATGCAAAATGAATACACTACGATAATTCTAAATGTGGAAAATCTTGGTGTAAGACCGGCCATGCATGAACATTTTCGGCAAAACCCGAATGTCCATTGTTTCAAACTTCTGCTCTGCATTTTAGTGGGATCAGGTGAGTGTAGTTTATTATGACCTACTTAAACCCAACGGAACTATTACAGGAGATCGCTATGGACTACAATTAATGCGTTTAAGGCGAGAAATGAAGGAAAAACGATCCCAAACGAGCAGAGACATGACAAAATGATTTTGCAGCAACCGGCAAAAACGTACTTGGAAACTTTTAAATGGAAAGTCCTACCCCACCCGCTGTATTCACCAGACATTGCCCCTTCCGATTATCACTTGTTCCGATCGATGACACATGGCATTGCTGAGCAGCATTTCCATTCTTATGAAGATGACAAAAAACGCAAAGAACGCATGGAGCTTTAAAGAACTTGTTGTTTTTCCGATGTGGAATTGAAATGCTACCAGAACGATGAGAAAATGTAGTGACTAGCGATGGACAATACTTTCAGTGACATATTTTTTATTAACTTTCACTAAATAAAGCATTATTTTTCACGAAAAAACAGCGAGAACTTATTAAAACATCTAATATATTTCGTGTTCATCATAAGAAGTGTTTAGATCTTTTTGAGTCTAGTTTTGTCCATACTTGTTTGGTGGTGATATTCTTTCGTTACCGTGGTTTCGTTACCGTGTCTTGCTTCAGTTTGAGTTTGCAAGTTGATAAAGGATTACCCAAAGTGCTCATCTCAGGGTGGTTGAGTTGCTCTTCTCTCAGAACAGCATTAGGATTCCATCAATTCTGCAGTGTTTCGTCTTATTCCCGATCTTCTTTCTGGTGTTTATCAATGGTCATTGATCCATAACCCAATCCATTCATGGCCTGATTCCGCCAAGTTGTGTTCTCTCGTTTTAATCAGGTATCGAACAATGCTCACCAAGCTCATCCCTTCATAGATCACTCGGCTCCCAACAAAACTGCGGGAAGTACATGTATTCTTGGTCGGTATTATATCGTCCAGTCCTGCAGATTTGTAGGATTTAAACGATTGCCCATGTTTCTGATTCTATTGTGACTTTTCCATGAGTTGAATTTAGCTTCTCGTATGGATTTAGTTTTGACGTATACCAAGCCCAGTAATGTTCAAGCTTAGTCATATTTAAGCTTTACAAGCGTCGAAGAACTTTTGGCTATGTATTTTACAAGGAAAGTGTTCAAGGAAAATACATAGCCTACTTCCGACATGTCGGGCATCGAGCCAATAAGCCCACGCTTTCGTAGTTTACTCAACACAACAGAACCACGTATCACAAAGTTAATTCTTACTAGGTCACACGCGATACGTGTAGAATAATCTCACTGTGTCTGTTTTTCCGAACATTTTTATATTGGCAATTTCGAGACAAGCCTCCACCAACACTATTCCATCAGTCCCTTCACTCTTTCTTTAAGGGAAAGGCAGGGGTCTTATGTAATGTTTGGTGTCCGAGTTCTGAATTATATCTCTACGAAAGCGAAAGAAATTCGAGTACAGACAGTGGTTAAACGGTGAGAGCATTGGATATTTATAATTGGATATTTTTTAAATATTATATATCTGACTATTTCTATTTGATGAGATCAATATTGGAAAGAATTTCTTAGTACCTACATGTTTCGAATGGTATTAAAAAAATACATTTGTGATATGTGCTTTAACTTCTTTTGTTTGATGTAGATTTTCTTAGCTCCACTTTCAACCAATACATTGAAAAAAACATTAGCATTTCTTAACAAGTAAAAATCACTGTGATTAGTAGAAAAATACTGCAATAAACTGGTCTATCATTATAAATTAGAAAAAATGGGGTGATCGATAACGAAATTTTGAGAAAATCAATGACAAAGTATAAAATTGAATTTTTATTTTTGAAATTTCAAATTTACCTTCATGTTAGAAAAGGAAGAAATCATGGGGTTCAAAGGTGTGATATATCGTTGGATATGTAATTTAATTTTCTAAAACATGTGTTAAAAATTGTTATTCATTTATCAACATAGTGTACTTTATAACCAATTTTCTTGACTAGGTTATGTCAGTAATTTACTTAACACCCTTTATTTCAAACAGGGTGCAAAATAGGACATAATTTAATTTAAATTTTCTTATTTTTTTGACTTATAGAATGAACCTCTGAATTATTGACATCGATGAACCAAACACCCTGTATAAAATATCGGAAGTGGTTATGTTTGAAAACAAAAGAAAACATCGTTGCCCGCAAACAATGTAATGTGCATTTGACTGCCTCGTAAAGCTGCATAGAATTAAAGCCATAGGAATTCACATCCCTTTACGTGCAATGAACTATTTTAATATCAGTCGAAACCTACCCTGACATTAAATTCAACGCCGGTCTCCATGATGACTTCGTCGGGGTAAATGCAGCCGTCGGAGCCCAAACATGATGCACCATCATTCACAGCCTTGGAGCCACAACCGTTGCGTGGCATATCTTGGTTTCCTGCTTCGGTCGCTGTCTGCTTTTGAAACTCCTTCAAATGTTTAGTATTTATGGAATGCCGTTGGGATGGAATGATGTTGTTAAGGCTGCAGAAAGAAAAACGACTGTTTAAATAAATTGTTATTCATACAAATTTTGTATTTTTTTTTATTTTTAAAGCTTAAAATAAATGTCATTATAACAGCATCATTCAGCTGTTATAATGACTACGGAAATGCTGTTTCACTCATTGGATATTCATTGAAATCCCATTCCAAGTAGCGGAAGGGATTCCCATTGTAGCAACGGCAACGACGAACTCAATATGGGGCGAACAATGAATTTAGGTGGCGAGACAAAGAAAGAGCCATGCCGGGTAATTGACAAACGTGTCGCATACAAAATAATTAAACCAGCTATCAGAGCGAGCATAAATAACTGAAACATAAAAAAAATAGTTTGGTGTCCCGTACGGTGTTTGTCGTTTTTGTTCACAGCACATAATTTGCAGATAGGTGACAGTGGAGCAAATGTATAGGTATTTGATTGTCCATGTTTATTGCATAATCAAATAGATTCTAAACAAAGAAACTATTGTCTTGCCGCATACATTATAATAATTTGGTCATGTTTTTTAGTTTATTTATTATGAAACTTGGCAATCGAATCAAAAAGGTTAAGACAAAAATATTAATGTTGTTCTAATTTAGTATTTCATTCGATACCAATTAAGAGGCCATGAATATTTTACTCTAATGTGAATGTTTAATATAAAATTTAACGATCAATCAAAAAAATGTACTCATTATTATAATTATTACCCACTAGGAAATAGGATCATTACGTAGTCGATTACTGCCTAATTATTATCGAATCGTAATGCGTCGGAATCTCAATACAGATTTCTGTTTACTTTTACACAAACATGACCTAGGGCATGTATGCATTCACTATGCATTACGAAATAATGCTATGTAGAAGCCACCACCCATATATTACCATAAATTACTATTTAGAAGTATCGTAATAAGGGGTGAACCACACATCATTGCTTCGTAACCAAACAATCTCAAGGGGTACTTCCATATCAGCATACGCAATCGTAATGAAGATTGGTCGCTTTACACATTACTTTGTAGGTAGTAGTAATGAGGGGTGGTCCATTTGTGCATTACTTTGTACACAATAGTAAAGAGGGGTGGTTCCATTTGTAAATTACTTTGTACGCAGTGGTAATGAGGGGTAGTTCCATTTGTACATTACTTTGTGCGCAGTAGAAATGAGGGGTGGTTCGTTTTGTATCTTACTATGTACGCATTGGTAATGAGGGGTAGTTCCAATTGTAGATTACTTTGTGCGCAGTAGTAATAGGGGTGGTTCCATTTGTGCATTACTTTGTGCGCTGTAGTAATGGGAGGTGGTTCTATTTGTGCATTACTTTGTACGCAGTAGTAATGAGGGGTGATGTCTTTTATGCATTACTAATGAGGGGTGGTTTCATCTATATATTACTTCGTGCGCAGTAGTTAGGGGTGTTTTGTAATTAATGTACTTATTTAACAAAAATAAATAGATATAGTGGTAATTATTAAAATTGTGTGCCAGTTGGTTGCCTTTTTTTATTCAATGTTCTGGTTAATTGAAAATCTCGATTAATCAATTAATCATAAATTTATTAATCAAACAATGTGTTTAATCGAGTAATTGCACAGTTCCAAAATAAAGTCTCAAAACCTTGAATTGTTTAGAAGTATTAAAAAATTCTAATTTATGAAGTCAACAGGACTTGTTTAAGTCAAAAATATGAGATTTCTACCCAATTTCGATTATTTTTTTTAGTGTACATATTGAGGTTCATACCCCCTATTTCGTAAAACGAAATAAAATTCGTCAAAATAAAGTCAGAAATTCCAGTGACAGATTCTTTTGCATTAAATGAAATAAAAACGACGACGATATTAACAAGTAATAAAAAAGCTGTCACTGGAATTTTTGTCGAATTTCTGTCCGTTTTGTTTTTTGCAATAAGAGGGTAATAAGACTTAAAACGATTGTTTGGGGATCGCACAAAGTCAATATTTTTTCTGCGTTGATATTTATGTTTACAAAAGAGGTATTGATCTAGTGTAGTATATTTATAAAAATGAAATGTCCTGTGTGTGCCAGAGCATTACGGGAGAACGAACCAACGGATTTTCCTGATTCTTTTTGTATTTTGTTCGTGTCAATGCAAGAGTGGTTTAGGAAAAAAGAAAAGTTGGAAAAACCACAAGGAAAAGCCGGAAAATTGAAAAAATCTAAATTTGACCCTAGGCAGGGTGTTCATTTGCCGAGGGCTCACTACGAAGGGACTTTTGGAAATTCGCCTCCAAAGATACAAAAATGGCAAAACTGAACTTTTAAATCAAAATATCTGTGTGTCATGAAATTGGGCTCAGTAATGGGTTTTATCGGTTTTTAAAGTAATTACTTCCCACCATTTCCACAAAGTATGTTTAAAATATACTTTGTGAACAAATTCTCCGTCTCGGAGCTGAAAGCTGTTTTCTTCTATATACTGAATTAGTCATATGGGCGAGAAAATGAAACGGTCTAAGTGCCTGATCAAATCTGTTTTGAATGTATTCTTTATAACAGGACAACTCTTCAGAACCTAATAAATTCAATCACCGCTTTACAAATTGGCTTCAATTAAAAAACAAAATATCTTAGATTTTTTAAAGTGAATTTTTAAAAATTTTAATATTCCCGTGGAATATGAGTGGGATTGGAATAAAGGGGCATGGCACTACGTTAAATGGGGGCGGTAAAAATAGCGACGTAGGTATAAACTAAAAAGGGAAAAGGGGCGTAAATGTATCCACACTTTATAAACGATATAGTTTCGCAATTACAAAAACTTAGCACGGGCGAAGCTCTGCATGGGTCCAGCTATGTAGTATAATAATCATTATAAAGTTTGGTTTTAATTAAATGATTTGTATTGAATATGGAGGAGCATATTCACTGTTAAAATAAACGAAACTACATAAATACGAAACGAAATGAATAAGTTTCACTATTTAATTAGAAATGTCGGTTTTTTTTTAGTAAAATCGAAATTGTTCAACTGCAATATAGAATGAAATTCCAAGCATTCCTCCAACACTCACTCAATTTACAGTCTCGAATGTTTTCGCTATAACTTTATTGGTGAACCGACAGTAACTGAATCCACTGAATGATAGTTGCTGCTTCAGTCCACAACAACTATTCGGATACCGCAAACGGCCACGCTATGGAGCATGACTCACGTTGGGTAACATGCTAAGCAAAGAAGTGAAGCAGCCAGCGAACAAAGTCACGCCGAACAACAATTGCAAGAATCGAGTTTTTAGATGGAACAAAGCTTGGTTACGGCGCCATACATGGATACCGTATGCGCCATTTAGTGTGTATAAATGCATACAAATTTTTATTATTTCTAATACTTTGCAAACTTTTAATAACTCATTAAATAGTTTCAGTTTTTTAAAGAAATATACAAAATTAGAATGCCATTCGATAGAAGAATATGTTATTAAAAATGAATACCAATATTATACACGATGTCATTTTTGAGATATATTTTATAACGCTTTTTTAAAAAACCATTATACAAAATATACCCACATTCAATGTATATTGAATGTGAATATTGTTTCCCGGTCTAGTACTAAAAAAAAAATAGTCACATAATGTATACAAATGCGAAATGACATTTATAAATATTTGCACAAATAAATAATTTTACCAATTCAGTTATCAAACGTGGAAGAACGAGATGAGTAATAGATTTTTATGTAGTATTTTTTATTCCAAGAAATCTTGATTTGCATAGTATTAAATTAGCAATGCAACTAATGTTGTCCAATAAAATGGCCATTCAAACAATCTTTTGAAACGAAACATGCTAATGCAAAGAAAATATATAAGAAAATTAATACGAATTGACACAAATAATTATATGCTAAAGTAACATAAAAAAATAAGCTTTGATGAATCATCTAATACAAAATCTTATCTTTTTTAGACTCATATAAAAATATGTCGAATCGTTCAAAAAGCACGATTAGACAAACATATACATTAATATTCATTAAATAACTATAAACTTCTGTAAAAAGTCGATTTATTTAAACTTTAATTTCCGTATAAAAGAACTATTAAAAAACATCGCAACAAAGACTGAAAGCTCCTTTAAAAAACTCAATTTACCGGAGTTTCTTCGAAGATCGAAGAGTACTTATATATGAACTCATTTAAATAAGATCTTTTAATAAATGTGCTATTTAGAAACATGAATGAGCCTATAAAGCAGGGCTGGAAAAAATCTACTCCACCTTTTTTTTTTTGGTTTTTATTGGATTTTTATAAATAACATAATTTCAATAGGATTTTTCGGATTTTAAAGTCATTCCTTCCCACCCTTTCGCCTAAGGGCCTGATCAAATCTATTTTGAGATTACACCCAACTATTTATATCATTAAATTATGTGAATCATAAAGGCCTATTGTGGCTAAAAAATCATTTCATTGTTAACTTTATCCAGCAGTGGTCCAAAAAAATATTTTCGATTTGGTGATTTACATCCAATTCTTAAATTTTCAAAAAAAAAAATCGTACTCCAAAAACCACAAATATATTTCAGAAGTTATAATTCGAAAAAATGTACAAAAATCAACAATACCCAAAAAAAATCCAAAAATCAAGCATTTTTTTAGGTAGATAAAAGCTAGCCCTGCTATAAAGTGAAACTTTAGCTTTAAAACAAGTCAGAACAATTTTTTTTCAAGACAAATACAATTTTGATTGTTTTAATTTTTCACATTCAATTATTTTTTTTTCTTTTAGCGTACATGCTTTTTGCGATAATTTAAAACATTGAAATTGCACAATACAACAATATCTCAGTATTACATACCGATGAAGTATTTATTTGTATTTACTATAATAGAACTAAGGCAGATTGTATATGTACCCAGAAAAAAATCCCTCAAATCCCATTAAAATTGGTCAATAGGATAATTATTGATTTAATAGTATACAAAAAAATAAATCTTTTCATATAAACTCAATGGCAGTGTCATGGTATTCTCTAGTATTTAATGGTATTCTCCGATTAAAATAATAATTTATACTATTGCCTATTTTTAATAGTAAAAAACCATTATTTATATAGTATTTTTTCTGGGTGTGTACTTTTAATTTATGCACAATGCAATAAATGCTTAAAACCGGTATCGTTATAAAATTATCAACAAAAAACCTTACAAAACCAATATAAATGTTTTCGGCTTAATGCCCGATTTACATTGTATATTCTGTGAGTCTCACTGTATCTCCTAGGGTTGCATTTTTTCAAAAAAATGCTATTTTTATATGAAAATTTTAAAAAATGCAACTCTAGGAGATACAGTGAGACTCACAGAATATACAATGTAAATCGGGCATAATTCTAGGTTTCTAAAATATAAAAATCAACTTATAGTCTAAATAATTTTATGTATTTTCTAAGAGTGTTACGGCAACGGCAGTGCATTTGCATTATTATTTCCGCATCTATGAGAATATTTTATTAAATTTTATTACAAAAAAAAACGTATTATTTATATTGGTCATTCTTTGCAAGTAACAATGAATATAAAACACATTTTTATATACGTTTCCCTAATATGAGTTTATTAAGGATGATCTTTACTAATACAATATAGCCAAGTCCATGTAACAGTCTCAATCTAGATAAAACCTCTGATTTCTATTATTTAAAATAAACCTTAACACTTGCTTTTTTATGCAAATGGAAAGTCTTTCACTTACTAGTAATTGCCATGGACATTAAATCAGAAATATATTTTATCTAAATTAGCGATTTCGAATAATATATAAATGGACTCTGCAGCAGTGTAGGGCAAATATTATTTCAAATAAAAAAGAAAAAAATATCAAATAACTTGCATTTATTTGTTATTTTGAGTAACAAATAATTTTTGATTTATTTTGATTTCAAATACCAAATAAATTAAATTAATTTGTTATCTTTTTACTCGTTATTTGAAAAGTTCAAATAAAAATACAAATAATTTTGTTTTTAAAGATTTTATTAAAATGTGAATTAAAAACTACGCACTTTATAAGGATATTTGCAGCGATGATGACTGGGACTAACATCTTTTCATAAAATTCATTTTTATATACCGCTCTACCTTCTCGGCAGACAATAGCAAACGAACGATAATAAACACTGCCCATCAAAAGCTCTGAACCGAGCGTCAACTATTACTTTTATTATTATTGTTGGTATATTTAACTCCAATAATGATGGCACGAACTCTCATGGCAATCATTTGGAACATAATTTTAAAATTTTGTTTTTATTTATTGCTTCATTTTACATTTCAAATAAATTTATTTTAATTAACAAATAACAAATAATTTATTTGTCTCGTCAAATAAAAAGATGAGAGATAAAAATTTGATATTTGAACGAAAAGTAAAAAATACAAATAAAAAAAGTATTTGTTATCATTCATTTGAATAAAAATTTATTCAATAAAGGGTCTGCTCTTGGTAGTCGATATGAGAAAGGATGCTTTGGTCTGTTCTTAGAGAATCAATTAGAATAACTGCTATGATTTATTCTATGAGAAACGATATGGGAAGGCCTGCTAAGTGCTCTTCTATGAAAAGCGAAAGAACCTGTTGAGAGCTGTTCTTTGTTCCGCAAAAATAATTGCATTTTTGCAGGACAAATAGCAGAATAAGTCATAGCAGTTATTCAAATTGATTCTCTAAGAACAGATCAAAGCAGCCTTTCTCATATCGACTACCAAGAGCAGACACTTGCGGGCCTTCCAATATAACTCGGAAACTAATATTTTGGTAAATTATATTTTTTATATTAAAAAGTAGTAAATGTTTAAAGTGTTTAAAATTCATTATATAAAAGTAAAAATCAAATTTAAATTTTGTACAAAATATGCATGACAAAGGAAAAAGACATGTTTAATGAAATAATTAATAATAATTAAATATTAATAAAATGTATCAATAACATATCTTTATTTTTGATGGGAAACTATTGTAAAATAAGCTTATGTTAATTTTAATTGATGCCAGTTCTTGTAAACTGAATTCTATAAGTTCCAAAATTTATTTCGTGACTCCATTTTTGTCTGATAAACAATATTGAATTGAATTAAAAAATGTATTTCTTTGATGAAAACGTACATACTTACAAGACTATTATTTATTTAATTAAATACCAATTTTAAATAACAAAAAAAAAAAAATGAAATAAAAAATATGTTGTAATATAAAACGTTTTTATTTGAACTTAGCATAACTCGAGATAAGCTCAAATTGAGTTATTAGTACCATCGTAATCCTGATATACGAATTAATTTTGTGTCAAATTTTGACACTGATCCTCCCAATAGTTGCTGATATATAACAAAAAAAAATAAATAAAAGTATATCTACTTATTTTAAATTATTATTTTCATTAAAAAACAAACTTTCGAAAAAAATTGAAACAAAAACATTTTGCAGACATTCTTATTTTATTTAAGTTTTTCTTAAATCATTTTTTTAAATCATTTCTAAAGATCATTTCCGGAATCAGTTGTAAAGTTAAAAATAGACTTATGCTTTTATTTTATATTGGCACAGATATTATCTACAGCTTCACTTTTCATTTTAAATCATACTAAAAATTCACCTTAAAAACGTTTTATAATAAAAAATATTTTTTATTTCATATTTTTTAATTTTGTTTGTTTTTGTGTCAGTTAGAGTTTGGTCTGACATTAGTCGAAAGGCCTAATATTATTAAAATTAAAAATATATTTATGTTTCAAAGTGTCTTTAATATGGAACTATGACGATAGAAGAGGAATTATTTAAAATCTCAGGTCTGTAGCTCATCGCGTATACAAATAATAAAAAATATTCTGTATTCTTTTCTGACTACGCCGCCTTCCGTGTTGTAAAAACGAATGGCCAAATTGAATATACCCTCTAAATGTTCATCGAATGCATTTTATAGGTCTTGACGTGCTTCGCAATCGCCAACTGACATTTAATAGAATCGACTAAAGTATGAGTAACAATGGATATTCGTGCCACCAGCAGATGGGGTCGCTTTGGACTGAGCTGTCGCTGCCACTCCCAGCATATCGACTGCATGCCATGTAGACACTGCCGATAGCGATCTCGATTGAACTGAAAATGACCCCTTCTGCGATTGGGAAGCTTGGGATGTGGAGAGGACAGTCAGCACAGCATTTAACAGATACATAAGAATACATAGTACATACTACTACTAATACTTGGTCGCAATAATTATCTCGTGCAATCAATTAACCAAGTGTTGGTGACTACTAATTGAACAAATCCAAAACAAATTGAAAAACTTACGTTGAAATGAATCGTCGTCTTGAAAAGAAACAAACAATGTTAGATTTTTAAACAATTTCGATACACAATTTGTTCACTATTTCCACTTCATCACTTCCGTTGTTTATTATTTTTTTCTTTGTTACTGGGTGTAAATTACACTATGTTGTTGCACACATAAATACTTGTTGATTGTTAACGACTTGATGTAGTTTTGTAATTACTTGCATTTTATTTAAACGCAATTACTCGGAAAACACTATATTATGTGCATTTGATATAAATGCCCTGAACCACTATCTTGGAAAAACACCCACCAACAAACTCGACTCCAGAGCCAGTGTTCTCATTCTACTCCGATCGGAGTAGATCTACTTTATTTTATTTGTATTTTGAAAATCTACTCCTCTCTTCGGTAGTAGCATTTTCTACACTTTTCCCATAATTTTCTACTTTCATTTATTGAAATCTACTCCTTTTATTGAGTACTTTATTTTTTTACTTTATTTTTAATTTGTGTAGAAAAATTTCATTGCATCCCAAATAAAATGTCAATATTATAATTATTCTAATAAGTATGATCGATTATCTGTAAAATAAATGTAATTTTATTGCTCTGGTCGTTAAATTCTAGAAGATATAATTGAATATACGTATGCACCATCTTTATTAATGTAATTTGAAAACATAATGTATTTCACTGGGTGTTCTAGATACACCACAACTCTAGAACGGAACACCCTGTAAACATCAGATTTATGCCCGTAACTTCAACGAATATATATCTACTGGTGCTTAGTTATCTACCGTGTAAGCAAGATATCTGTTAGTTACGAACACCAATAGATATCTACTCGTTGAAGTTACGGGCATTATAGAAAATCCCCAAAATCAGAAATTAATAAAAATGTTAAAAATAGACATATTGTTTAATTTATTTGAAATATAATAAAATAATGAATATTTCTACTCTCTTTTCATCAAATTAACTGCTTTTACATCAAATCTACTCCATCTCACAATATTTTCCATTCTACTCGTTTTTATCATTTCTTCTCCCCAAAATTTCCAAATCTACTCCATTTGCAGAAAAGTGTGAACACTGAATGAGAATTGGTGTGAGAGCGCTTTTGACAGTTGTAGCCAGGGCTGCACTCTATTTTCGAAGTGGACTTTTGATATTTCGAAACTTTCGAAGTCAAGTGTAATGAATTTCAAAAGCAAAACAAATCTAAAATTTTAAAAATTATAAGATACCCCGTTTTGCAATCATCGCGCCGCCATCAGAATCTAAAATAAAAAAAAAATTTAATCTAAATTCTATAAAAATAATAAATATTATAGGAATCTTTGAAATATTTTAAAAATGAATTTTTAGTATCAAAACAAAGTCGCACATTGAATTTAAAATTGACTTTTACAGGTTTTTGAAATTTTGGAACAAGTTCACTAGCCGTTTTTAGGCTATTTTACAGTAATTTGTATGTAAAATATTAAATTTTTAACCGAAACTGCTTTGTGAGAAATAATAAGAACCGATAAAAAAAAGTAATTAATTTTCATCGTTAGCTCAAACTGTGTACTATATAACCATAAATAATTTTCTTATTTATTATTAGATCCAAAATACTAAAAAAATCTGCCAAAAATAGTCTAATAAATCGATGTTTTGAATGAATTACGAATATTAAAGAATCGAAGTAAAAAATGTTGATTGTTTGAGTAGTCGTAATCAAAATGTTATCAAAGTCTTGGTTTATCACACGGTGTGATTCACACTGATGGTTGTAAATCACTAAAAACAGATTGTATCGATTGTACTGTGGATCAGGTCTCTATACTTTCACGTTAACTTTGTTGCTATAAACCAAGAAACGGCACCAATTCTTTTGTTTTTGCCATGTTGTAATCACTGATTTAAACTTAGTGTACAAGTAACCCTATGATTTTTTGGAATCAAATTTACATAAATAAGTTGAAAAAATAATCCTATCTAAAATAACCCTTCATAAGGAGAATTTCTTTGAAATAAAAATAAACGATATTTTATATTTTTATATTTATTAAGTTTTTTTTTGCAGTAACACATTTCGTGTTAATATTTTCAACATTTACATTTTTTTTTGTTGTTCTTTACAATATTTTAAGTTTTTTTTTGTTCTTGTATTTTGATAATTTCATAAATATTTTATTTTCGAAAATTTATAAATTCATTAAGTGACATTTGAGTTATATATATATATTTATATAAATACATAGATTGAATAACATGAATATTGTATGTGTGATAATGTATGTTATGCTGATCGTTCGAAGTTAGCATGTAATACGAGTATTACGTGGAAAAGAATAATTTTCTTTGAAATAATTTTAAATTGCTTACATATTAATAAATACATTTCTTTAAAACAGTTAAAATGTATTTAAACACAAAATAATAAATTAACTTCTTTTACAAAAGGAATGTGTGTTTTTGATTTGTTAATTTGTTTTAAAAGATAATTTCAAAAATGAAAACTTATTGCATTTGCATAAAATATGAATCATATAAATAAAAAAAAAACCCAAACTAATACGATGAATTTAAACTCGAAAGTACTCACGTTCAACGCGATTCAATCTTTGTTTTAAATAAACCTTTTCATTTTGCTCAAATTATGTACAATATTAATTATTGCAGCAACGATGTTCTTTTTAATCTAAATTTGAGCACTGTCCTCCACTGGTTTTTATGTTGTCATCGTTCTCTTCCATTTTTTACTGTTCTTTATGTTCAAGTCTAAAATTTTCTTCAACTAGTCTATTAAATCGTTTCTCCAGTTCTTAATCGTAGTAGTGTTAATAAAACTAAGTAATTCTTAATGTCTAAATATTTAGTGAACACCGATGACATTATCGGTGTTCTCTGTTTCGATAGCTCGTTCCTCCTTGAGCAGCAGTTCGCGTATATAAATATCCTCATCGGTTCTCACATCCACCAGGTCCAGTTCCAGCACTTGATTATCGGTGCCAGTAGACTTTTCCTGCGGAAGTCGCTTAATGGTCGATACGAACTTTTGACCGACTGTGAGCGTGCGGAAACGTAGACAATCATCCAACGACCAGTCCACATGGCGAGCAGCAATGCCTACACAAAACAATATGAAAAATATTATTTCATAATGAAATAAAACATATATTAACAGAACCTAGGTGTATTTAATACACCTTGAACAGAACAAAATTTAGTTTGACTTTTTTGTGTGACACCGTATGAAGATTTAAAATAAATCGCAAAGTGTCATAATTCAAAGAACTCGATTTTTGAGTTAATGATGCAAAATTATCTACCATATCGTGTTTAATCTTGTATAAAAAATTCGTATTCATATCCTCACCGCTGAAGAAGAGAATATGCCCTTACCTAATTTCATATGTACCATACATTTTATACGCAAGGAGAGAGTCAATTGAAAACTTTAGGCGCGTTTTCTGAAAAATCGCTTTTTTTTGAGTTATGTTACTCTTGTATTAATGAGCGAAATTAATTAAGAAAATAAATAAAAACATAAATATGCAAATTAATAAATGAAAAACTAGAATTACACGTTTGATGCAAAGCACCAACAATCAAATCAGCAAAATGGGTTGAAATATCAATAAATGATGGAAAAGTTCGTATTGTAGCAAATATGAAATTTTATTTTTATGCAGAGTTCGTAGAATATTTGAAATACATTTATTCTCTAAAAAATATTCTCTCTAGGAATTTTTGTTTTCACTCATTCGCGAATTTTTGAAATATTTAAAAATTCTTTGAATTTTATTCTCTCGCGAATTTATGAAATAACAAATTAATGAAAATAAATGTTCTTGACTTAAAAAGAATATTCCGAATAATTCTTTTATATTCCTATATCATACATTTTATTGCATCTTTGGCTTCATTGGGATTTGGCAGAATACACTTGCGTTATTGGACATTTTATTGGACAAATGTTTTCCAGAACCCACTTGCGTCATTGTTCATTTTTTTTGACACATTGGTTCTAATGAGATATGAAACACCTTTTATAATATCTGAGTATTTATTTAAATTGCGTCTTAGGGTGTAACCTATTTTTTAACACACATGTCTCACCCCAAGAATTGTTTATTAGGACACAAAAATAACGTGTGTAATAATCTACAATTCGACTCCTAGTACAAATTCACATCCTAGTACAATATGCAAAATTCAAAAATATACGGCATATCTTATTTTTTGTCCCTAATAAACAGAGAACACTAAAAATCGAAAATGTATCAAATAAGTGACACCCTATTGAGTATGTTATAAATTGTCGAAAAAATTGTCTGTCCAACCGCAACAAAGTGATGAATCTGATAGATTTACTGAAGACATTTTAAAGATCCACAAAACAGAATGTACTTTAAATCAAATCTTCGTGATATACCGTTACGTCTAATATTTTTCCTCACCTAAGTTACACGAGTAGCCACCAATTACATTTGCGAAAACATTTTTAAAATACAGCAATTCCTTATGATGAGGACATTAGCAAGATATAATGATGCGCTTTACTTCACAATGGATCACAATCACTTATACGCTATGGTATCAGTTAAGAAAAGCCAAATAATTTAAACAAGTTTAGACTAGTTTAGACTTGATAAAATAAAATGTCAAACATAAATATACTCAGATAGACACGAGAGTTATGAGACAATTTCAGTGCTTTTTTTTTAACAATTAGAAAATATTTTTTTAATCAACTAATTTCTACTCTATTGGATCCAGTTTATGTGATTCGAGCTAATAGATGCAAACCGAAACCAATGTCAGTAAAATATTTTTCGATTGCTTATTTATTTATTCTGCTTTTGTTTTTTATTTCTGCGTTTTTATGTTTTTAATTTTGAAATTGAATTCTTTTATTTTGTTAATTTTTCTATTGCATTTTGGAATTTTTATTGTTTCTTTTGATTTATTTTCAAGTTTAGTATTTTTTAGTCGTATTACTTAGTCTTAGGGCCATATTTTCAGTGGTATTTCAACTTGATTTGTGGGTTAAACTTTGGTTAAACTCAAAATCGAGTTTTTCAAAAAACTTTAAACGTAGTTTAATCGATCAATGTTGGTGGGTTAAACTTCGTTTATACTCTACATTTTTGATATAATGCGCTCTTTACTCTGCAGACTGCGCTCTTGGTTTTTTTGTGCGTTCATTTGTCTATCGGTTGGTTTACATTTCATTAGTTTATTTTAATTATTAATGCCCAATTGCAAGTTTAAACTTAGTTTTAACCTTTCCAATCTATAATTCGTAATCAAAACGACGGAATGTCTTGACATTTTACAGAGAGGTAGCCAATTAGTTATCCGTTAATACGGCATTTTAATTTTAAAAAATATTGACTAAACAAGATATTACATCTAGTTGAAACTACGATTATTTGAAAATGGTACTGAAAAACTAAATGTAATTGTATAAATTAGCACTGAACGATCAGTCGCATTATTGTTGCTCTTTTTTTTTACTAATATTTATTATTTCGTTCATAGTGAATATGCTTTGTAATTTCTTGTAAATTTCGTAATTCTCGCACATTAAATATCAGCTGTTCCAAATGAAAATAATCGATAATTCGTTGACATTAGCCGGTATTGCCGTAATAAAAAACAGTGCACTGACTGAAATTTAAAATGAAAAACTGCATCAAAAGTTAAACTACGTGAGACGTTTAAGTGAACGTAGTTTAAACTAAGTTGAAAATACCACTGAAAAACTGCCTCTTAGTATAATTATTTCTTTTTTTTATTTTTTGGATAGTCATTTGTTATTGTTATTTTTATATCGATTTTTCGTTTTGTTATTTTTTATTTTTACTTTTCTTTTCTGACTTTTTTTTGATTTTTGTTTAAATTTTCAGCTTATTTGTCAATTTTAATATTTTTTTTTCGATCCAACTATTATTTCTTCTCTACTTTAGCCCTTTGGTTTTTTTTTCGTTTGTGGTTTGGATTTTTGCAATTGAGTTAAATTTCATGTACGTATTATGTAGTTGTTTAAAGTATCGAGGATAATACGTTATCAACACCGTATAGACAGATAAATGAATATTATAATAAATGAAAATAAATTAAATGAATAAATTTAAAATAATTAAAAATTAATAAAGTAAAAATTACCATGTAATTTCGCTGAAATTGCCATTTTAGGTAATTGACGGAATTTGCCTGGCAATATCTTCAGCTGATCGCTGCGCAATATTGCGATATCTCCAAAATCACAGAAACAAACGTGAATCATTTCAACGTTGTATTTGTCGACAACCGTGACACTACAAAGAGGAGTATAATACGATAACCAAATGAAACATTGCAATTACTTTTTTGACACACTCACCGATGATAGAAACCATCTGGGTTCTTTGCTGCATAGGCCTGGCCAATTTCCACCATATCGGCGGGTATAAAATCATCATTGTTCTCGCAATATTCTTGGAGATCCTTCATCAGTGCGCGCAGACGCGAATATTCATCGTACGGTTGAATCTGTAGGCAAAAATATAAAAAAATTTAAAATTCGGAGAATTAAAAACACCAAAATACATACAGCAAAGTTCGAGGGATTGGCAGACATTGTGACGCGCACGGAAAAGAAGTCGCCCACCTGCGGTATGGCGTCATAACTTTTCAGTTTAGCCAGCTCTGCTGACTTTTGCGGTGAATTTGGCACAGACGTGGTGATGGTGAGGCCGCGTGTCAAATCGACAAACGAATTGTTGCACGGCGACAGGGAGGAATTGGATGTTGGCGAGCTTGGATGCTTCTCAGTGGGCGATGTGGAGCCATCGGCACGGAAGTTGTCTTCACTGCTGAATAAAAATAGGAAATGAAATTAAACAATTAAGTCAGAAGCTTGTTATGGTGTGCGCTCCAAACCTCTGCAACTCGTGTTCGATACGTATGGCATCGTTGATGGTGCACAGGGTGTCAGAACCGTCCAGGCGTCTGTACACTGTAATTAATGGCACAATGTTCGAGGTGGACATTTTAACCTAGCAACATAAATGATAAAATTTAAATAAATAAATTTTAATTATTTTATAAAGTAAATTAAAACACAAATAATACACACCAGTGCCTCGCAATTGGATGGCAATAGGGCGCGCATACGACCCACAATACTCTTGCTTATGTCTGGTATATTATAGAGTCTAGCTTTGAGCGCTTGTCGTGGGAATTTGTTCAGTGCCGTGCTCAGCGAATCCAAGCGGAAGATCTTTGAGATGTGCGTGCGCTGTGTTTTGCCATGATCGACATAAAATATGTCAAACTCCTGATCGTCTTCGGTGTAGTGAGTATCTGTGAGTGCACCACGATACCACTGTATCTGAGCGGCGTCGCCGCCACTATCATCACATATAAGGAACAAATTCGATTTTTTAATATCGTCGCGGGACACTTTGTGTTGTTCGCGCTTGAATTTCGATTGTATAAGCTGTTGAATAAGTTTCTGAAATGAAGAAAAGGAAATAATATATTTATTTTCCATTAAAAGATAAGTAAAATTATAATCTGAGATGTTCAAGATAAGATCTGAGATGTTTTTATGAGAACAATAAACAAATTTTGTATATTTTTCATATATCGGTTATCTAGTTTTAAAACAATGCACCTACCTGCACATATTTCAACTCCGAGTTCAGTATTTGCATATACAAATCCCCCATCTCGGACACATGTGTGACCAAGACATTGGTGACGCCTTTGCGCTTCAGTTCTGGTGGCGGCGTGTCATCACATATCTTGTTCAGTATCAACGGATGCAGGTTAATATCCTCCTGCGTGGAGGTGTCGTACAGCACCACTTGTATCTTGCCGCCAGCGCTTGAATCAGCCGCATAAAAGTCGCTCTTCTTGGTCAGAATTTCACCGACTACCGATTTGCTGGGCAACATTTCATCCAGATGGCGACGAGCATTCGGATTGCCGTCAAAATCTTCAAGGCCAAACAGCGAGAAGGGCACCGCCTGCGCGGATAACTTCAAAAACTTAGGATCACAGATGTACAGCTGATTGACGGGCAACCATTCGGCATCGCCAAAGTCTATGAAGAAACACAATGCCGTGCCGTTTAGCTTGTCGAGCTCCTCGACGCGCACACGATGCCAACACTCAGAGACGCTGACCAAGTAGATTTGCTTGTTGGCCAGCGATAGCGGTCGTGCCTTCTCTGTCATCATATGTAGATCGATGTCGTTCATTAAATTGTCGAAACATTCACTATATTCTTTGCCGAACAGACGCGCCCACACTTCCACTGTCGATGTACAGTGTGTCACGTAGAGATCCCAGCTCGATTGCGCCCATGGCAACGTTATGCCCTCCATCTGGATGACAGTGTTTTGTGTGTCGTTGAGTGATTGCACATCATCTAAAAGGATTAAATAGAAAATAATTTAAGATATTGTCTAACGTGCTCAAGGTCCAGTCGGTACAATTTGGGTGTTTTGTACCAACCAATAACAACAAACAATAGGCAAAATGTATTCAGTGACAGATTGTACAGACAGACAATCCAGTTCATAAGCGACATTTCTCTGCAGATTCTACATTTCAAGTCGCTAAAGTTTTCCTTTTCCAATTAACACAATAAGAATTATGTGCATTGAAGAAAGAATTAAAAGCAAAGAATTGAAAAACGGCATTAACTGAAGATGTTGCCAAATATTCGCTATAAAAGGTACTATATAAAAGGTACTTTCGCCAAAAACAGTGATTTGAAACTTAAAACAAATCATTTTAGTAGTTTTTCTAATGTTTCATATTACAATGGTTTTGTTTTTTTTTTTCTGCAAATTTTAACTGCCTGACATAAAGGAATACAATAAACGCACCTTTATCGTCGTCCAAATTCGCAAACAAAATAAAAGTGTTGCTCGCCGCCGTCTCTATGGTGAATCTGTTCGACGCCTGCACCAACGACCACCAATGCTCGGGCAACGCTTGCTCGTACTTCGTCTCGTACCACTCAGTCATATTTTTGGCGAACATGCCGTGCGGATGCGCCAGCAGCTCGTTGTATATCTTCGTTGTCAGATCGAAATCGCTGTCCGTCGAATGCGGCAACGGACGACGTGATTCCTGCATTTTGATCTGCTCGATGCTCTGTAAGGCGCACGTTATCTTGGCCATATGTTCATTGGGATACTCGTTCGGGTAGGTGGAGAAAATGATACCGTTAACATGTACACGACACTGGTACAGCTTCGAGAATTTCGATTTCACAATGCTGTATTCGGGCTGACTGCAACGACGCACAACGCAATACTGTGAGAGTGATGTAATTGGGTCCAGCTTTGGATTGAATTGAAATACTTTGGGCGGTATGATGGGCTGAAAGTAGAAGCAAAAGAGGAATAGAAAAGTTAATATTTCATAATAATGTATTTTAATCGTTTAAACATAATACAAAATACTTCATTTTTATATAATTTAAAGGACTATATTTCAAACAGTACAAAGAATAGCAGAAAGTTGGTAATCTTGAACAATTTTCTTTTTTCTCAATATATCTAAAATACTAATAAATAATTTGAAGGTAATCTTAAGAAAATGTTCAAGTTAGGATCCAAAATAATAGAAATTTACTAATTTTATTCATATTAATAAAAGATTTGACAATTTAAAAAGATTTATGTAAATTTCTCTTGTTTGATTGGAATTTTTCTTAAAACAATAAAAAACTGAGTGTGCTGCCAATTAGGACTATCGAATTATATAAAAATGTTCATCGGAAAAAACTCACCTGAGGTTCAAGTTGTTGCTGATGCTGGTAGCGTGGCGGTTGCTTATGAAACTGCGGTTGAGCGGCACTGAAAGGACTAAGCATTGGTTCGGAGCCGGCGGACGATATGGCGGGGGACGAATCTGGGGTGTTTCCAACACCGTTGGCATACATCTTATTGTTGTTGTTATTAATGCGAACCTTAAGTCTGTCCTGTATGGAGTTGCCGTTGATTGATGCCGCAGCAGCTGTGGAATTCGACTGAAATTGTTTGGCTGCACTGGCAGAATTAGTCGCAGCAGACGATGCAAATGGACGAACAATAGTTTGTTTTTGTTGTTGTTTCTGTGGCTGTTGTTGCTGTCTTTGCTTAGTCAGCAGCTCGGCGCGATGCTGTTGCTCCTGTTCCATCTTCAGGCGTTGCGCCAGTATCAGTGAGGAGGCGATTGCAACGGCAGAATTATTTTGCAACAACTGCTGTTGTTGCTGCTGCTGCTGTGCATGTTGCTGCTGTTGTTGTTGCTGCTGTTGTTTTTGTCCCAATATAGCACGTGGTCCAGAGTTTTGCTTCTGCAACTGTTGCTGCCTCTGATTTTGTTGCGCAGCCTCCTGCTGTTGTTGCTGCTGCTGCTTTGCATTCAAGCGCTCGCGCAAATCTATTTTGTTGCCGTTCTGCATTTTGGACTCTTGTTGTGCTGGTTGTAATGCTGCTGGTTGCTGCTGCGTTTTAGCATTCAGTACAGTGCGCAAATCCTTGGTTTCCGAAGAAGCAACAGATGCTTTATTTTTGCTAAGATCCTTTGATTCGACAGGAGCAGTCGTTGTTTTGCTGTTATTAGTATTGTTGGTTTTGGCGTTATTGTTCGCCGGCACCTTCGAATTGAGCAGCTCACGCAAATCCTTGAGGTGTGCTGCTGCAGGGTTCCCACTTGATTTTTGTCGTTGCAACTGTTGGTGTTTGTTGTTGTTGCTGTTGTAATTATAATTTCGATTGTTGCTGCTGTTGTTATTGCGATCGCCTGCGCCCCAGCCCTGGTTGGCACGATTCTGCGATACGATGAAACGATTCGACGAGGGCGGCAGTTTCTGATACACGTTGGATGAATACGAACTCTTGTTCCAGCTCTGGTCGAAGCGGTGTGGTTGGCGGACCTGCTTCACTTGCGTGATTCTAGTCGACTTGCTCGTCTTTTGTGCGCGCACCATCGACGTTATGTGTGCCGTCTTCGAGTTGTACTTGGCGGCGATGCATGTCTGTGTGGCGAGAAAGAGAGAGCACATGTGAGTGAACGGAATGCAATGACTTTAAGGTAAAGAATTATGGTGCGGTGTTGGTGGGAATGCTATTTGTGTGCTGACACTGAACTAAAAATAATATATGTCTGTCGTCGTGGTTGGAGTGCATTTGTTGTATATTTTTTATTCGTTCGTTGGATTCTTGTTTATTGTTTTCGCATGCAAAGGACAGGCTTTTCTTGTGGGAAGAAGCAGCAACGAACAGAAACAGGATAGAAGAAAAAAGCAAATGTTTGTGTCGCTTTGATGACTGTCTCCTCATAAACTAGTTTTTCTCTACAAATTTTATCAAAGTAAAGGTATAAACATATTCTAACTTGTATTACATATAATATTTAACAGATTCCTAAATCTATTTCATAATGCATCGAAAATGCATTAAAATCTTAAATTTCTACAAAAATAATGATTATAGCTCACAGTGTTATTAATTAAAACAGAATGCTTTACGTACACCCTATAAGAAATAAGTTTTTGTTACAAATCTGACAACTATGACAATTAATGCCTATGACAATATCAAAATAACTATAATGTGTAGATTTCGAAGCAGATGTCAACATTAAACATAAAAATCTATTACTAAACAATTTTGTCTGTGGTCCTATCGTCTAGAGGATATGTCCAAAATTATTTTTTATGAGATTTCACAACATAAAGAAAAAAATGTTGTCGATTGTCCTTTTGGACATGTCCAAGAATGTGTCTAATTGATCATATCGTCACTGTCATGTCAAAGAGTCGAATGTGCATTTTTAAAAATGTTGGGAAATCAAATTTTAAAGTTTGAAGTGCTTTAAAAATTAGTAAAATTTATTTTTTGCAATTTTTTTTTCATCATTTTGGTTTATTCATTAATTATTATAACGTACATAAAATATCTTTGGATTCGGACAACTTTTGAATGATTTTGTGAGGCTATATCCTGACCAAAACGCAAATATTTTTGTTTTCTATGTAACTCTTTATTTGCACATGATAAAATAGTGATGTATCGATTGGCATCATTATTTAAAAATATTTTGCTATTTGCAAGAAAAATATTTGACAAAATATTTTTAAATAATGATGCCAATCGATGTGTGCTTTAAAAACAAATAATTAATGCTTTTACATTACTATTTTATTTTCACAATAAAGAGTTATACCTTAAAAACGAAAAAATTGAAAATCTTGTCATGCCAAAAGGGGCGAATCTTTTCGTTTTTTTGCTACAACTCTTTATTGGTGCAAGATAAAATAGTGATATAAAGGCATTAATTGTTTGATTGCACCTAACGATTGCTATCATTAATTAAAAATAATTTGTCAAACATTTTTCTTGAAAATGATAAAAATTCAAATAAATATTTTAAAATAATGATGATGATGGATAGGTGCTTTAAAAACAAACAATTATTGCCTCTACACCACCATTTTATCTTATACCAATAAAAAGTTATGCCAAAAACACGGAAAGATTCTCCCTTTTGGCATGACAACATTTTCAAATTTACGAAATCGCCCTTTTGGTTTTGTCTTTTGTGGCTAGAAATATCCAGCAAAACCACAAACGATTTTGGAACAGTCTTAACTATGAAGTACATTTCAAATATTCGACCAAACATTTTATATGGACGCTTTTCAACTGCAAATAAAGCCCTTTAACGAATTGATCCAGAAAAACTGGGATACACGTATATTTTATTTTTTTAGTGTACTTTAAGACTATATAGGCTTTTCCCATGTGTGCAGCCAAAAGTTGAATTTTGTCGTACGTTGTTATAGGGATATAAATTGAGCTATGAGAAAATAAAGCAATGTTCGAGAATCCTGGACGTTTTAGAAGTATATCTTATCAAATATTAAATGTTCTTAAATGTATTTTTTAAGTTTATAAAATAATAATTTAAAAATTATTTCGCAAATTAAATAAATTGAAATGCATTCGATTTATTAAGATGTTATGAAAATACGATACCTAAAATGTAGAATGTGTAGACTTTTGTTAATTTTGTATATGATCCTATTGTATAATTGGTCTCATAAGTAATTTGATAAATGAACAACAGTTCATAATATCAAACACTCTTAGCATGTTCGTTCTGTCATACGCCAGCATTATTATTGCAACGAAATGAGCTCAGATTTTGTTATGCATAAACGATAATAAAATATGATATCCAGCTTAGTTTATCACAGCTAAGAAAACATGGTTTCCGCGTAGAAAATTCAACGCAATAAACACTAATATAGTCACCAAGGTAAATTTTACATTATAAAAAATTCATAAGCTCTTTAAACAGGGTGCAGTATTCATTTCCTGGGGTTCCGGACGAGACATTCGTTCGCTTAAAACTTTAATATTCCAAAGGAAAATTAATTAATTTACTTGATTTAATAGTAGATCAACAAATATAAATTAAATAGTTATCGTTCCAGATGGGCCAAAAACGGAAGTGATTTTAAAGTTCATATGGATATTCCAAAACGTCAGCGAATTTTGTGTACAATTTTTTTTTTTTAATTATTTAAAAAAAAATAGCTGAAGTCATGCGCTTTATTTGTATATTTACACATTGTTTCCAAAGTTTATAGTTTTTCATAATAAATCACAAAAAAGTCCGGACGGGACAAAAATTTCATTCTTTTTCTAAAAATTCTTTTTGCGTACAAATCATTTTTTGGATAATTTAGAAAGATAGCTGAGATAATTTACTTCATTTAGTTATATGTACACTTTCTTAAAGTTTATAGTTTTTTCCTAATAAATCACAGAATAATTCAAGAGGTTTTTATTTTTTAAATATTTATTTACACTTTTCGTACTCAAAGTTACGGACGTGACAAACGTTGCCAGTTTTGTAGGAAAAATACTATTTATGAGAATTTTTAGCATTTGCGGGATATAAAAATTCTCACACTAAATTGAGATTTTTTTCCCTCGAGATAATTTTTTTCTCTCGAAAGGGAAAAATCCCTCGCGTGAGAAAAAAATTCTCACAAAAACTATATTTCCCGCACGAGAAAATAGACCGCTGGTTAAAATAATGCAGACAGGAATAACGAAATCTCATTCTCATTAATTTAAAACCAAAAATTTGTGAAAACAAACTACATTTATAAAAATATTGTATTTTTTTAATTGAGGTACTGTGAGAATTTGATGGAAATTGAGATAAATTGTAAGAATTTGAGGTACGGAGAGAATTTGAGGGATTTTGAGAGAAATTAAGAGAAATTGTGAGAATTTGAGGTATTATGGGAGAATTTTGAGAGAATTTGTGAGAATTTCCTACGAGAGATTTTGTGAGAATTTCATGAGGGAAAACGTATTTCGTGTGAGAATTTTATCTGGCGACACTGGACGTGACAGATTTAAATTAGCTTTCAAAAAATGTCTGGAAATGCCCATTAAGAAACATATTCGAAAATTACTTTAATATTCGGTACGCTTACATATGAGACGCTTATTGCGAATGCAGTATAGTCTACTCATTTTCGATTTGAGATAAATAATAATAATATTTTAAATCACTTTAGTAGCTATCGACGCACAGTGGTTCAGGCGTGTTTTTCATCGGCCAAAATTCTGTAATTTTAGAATTCAGTTTTTGAGTATTAATATCTGCGTGAGTTTTAAAGATGTTGCGCTGTGGTTAATTTTTTTCTTAATTAAATACTAGATACATTTTCTGTATTTTTCCGAAAAAACGATTATTTAACTTTAAGTTGTATGCTTTGGATGGTATATAAGAAGTCTATATTTTTCTAAATTTCGATTTTGAACATTCATAAGTAAATGATTTAAACGTCTTTAAGCTGGTTTCGATCTTAATAAAAACTTTCTGTATTTCAAAACGAAAATGTGACGTCAAAATATCGACACACAAATTTTGATTTCATAAAACTTTTAAATTTATTTAAAATTACGTTTCGAAATACAGAAAGAGGTACAAATATATTTCCTAAGTTATAATTCGAAAAATGTACAAAAATCAATAAAATCCAAAACTGTCCAAAAATCATGAATTTTTTAAAGTGGATAAAATTCAACAGAAAAACCGGATGAATTTTTTTTTTGAAAATAATCCAGCCCTGTTTTTTACCCATACCCACTTTTTCTGCTGAATTAAGTAAAAATATTTATTAAGCTGAAAGTTATTAAGTTATTAAGCTGAAATTGATTGTAATTAACAGGTGGGAGCAGATTCAGGATCTGCGTTATCGTGAAGTGATAATAATACTTATCACGTACCTTTTCACTGAACATTTCCATTTATTTTCACTTTCCTGTTCATATTGTGAACACTTTTTCATAAATATAATATATAATTTTATAATTACATAAATAGGAATATATATTAGTAAAATTTAATCATGTAAACTTTTTTTACAACACAGTATTTTTGTCGGAGTTAACTTTGTTTTCATTTTCGTAAACTTTTGGCAGTAGATATCACTTCACAGCAAAACGAGAATCGCAAATGTGGTGAATTGAATGAAATAGTTTATATTTGTCAATTTAAACCAATCATGGATTGTAATGGCCAAATAAGTAAATGATAGAAAAGGTTTAAACATGCACTTAAACGTGTCTAATTTTTACTTGAACAATTACTTTAGAGTTGAAAACATAAGACTATTGAAAGATTGGACTCACTTGACCACCGATACGAGTAAAATTAAATTCTCCAGTCTCTCGCAACAGATCCTCCGCGGAATTAAAGCCGAGCTGCTTGTGTGGAATCGGTTTGCTCTCGACGTCCGGATATTCGTTAAGAATTTCACGTAGAGTACAGGGCTGTTTGCGTGACGTCACCAATGCGCGCACGACTGATCCGATATATTTGAGTTGTTCTTGTTTTTTGTCAACGGTATTGTTCGTATTGTTGTCGTTTTTAGTCGTTGTTGCTGCTGCCGTTGCTGTTTTTGCAGTTTTTGCTGACATTGTTCGAAAAAATGGCCGTCACTGATATCGACGTCTCAGCGGTCCAAAGAGACAACAACAGTTGCTAAAACAGAGAAGGAGAGAGAGATGGAAACATCGTTAATATAATTTACATTCAATTACAAAACTATTTAAATGCAATTAGTTGTTCTCTTTATTTCTACGTATAAAAGGCTGAAAGGAAAATAATTTTGTTTCATTATCACCATTTCATGAATCTGGAATACAAATTATAAATACCCATTAAACAATTTAGTAGCGCTCTGAAATTGGAGTCATGAAGGAGACCAATTTTTGAGTGTTTACTCATAAAAGATTCATAATTAGGAGTTGTTTAGGAGCCCTCATAAATCAGACTGCTAAAAGCAGAAAAAAACTCCAAAAATTAAGTAATTGTGGTGTCTGGAAATTCTCAAAAATGTGAATGTTTTAATAATATTTTAAAATGAATAAAAATACGCGGATTTTTGCGCTCTTTAAAGCGCAGTTTCTGTAGCTTTTTTGGGGTCTTTTTAGAGCTCAAATTGGAGTGTTTTAGGAGTAATAAAAGTGTCAGAAATATGAGGGTTTTTGGACTCATAAAATGGTGCCCTCTACCCAGGGGTTGGGAGCCTTTTTAGGCACTCAAATATGAGTGTTTTAAAAAAGTCAGAAATATGAAGATTTTTGGGCTCATAAAATTGTGCCTATGAGGGTTTTTGGGCTCATAAAATGGGGCCCTCTACCCAGGAATCGAGAGCCTTTTTGGACTCTTTTAAGTGTTCATATATAAGGGTAACACCCATAAATATGACACATTAGAAGACTCAAAATGTTTGCTGTGATGATAAGGATCGTTTTATAATTTGAGAAATATTTAAAATCAGCCACATTCATGAATATCGTTTGGCGATACAGTCGTGAAGAACTAAGGTCGAGGTATCTATCCATTCAAAGTGGTGGGACCTACAGTTTAATGCCGATTCGGAACAGCGTGGGTGAGAACTTTTTTATGGGCACTTTTCCGGAGGTTTGCCATTGTCATGGGACCTTTCGACTCACAGTCCAACGCACTAACATATTGAGCTACCGACGCTACTTATGATATATATAGGATATTAATAAACAAAAAGTGCTGCATGTTATGGTTATTTACAGAACAGAAAAGTGCCTTAAAAGAGAAATAGCAAAATCAAATCAGTTAGAAATGTCCATACACAATTTGTGAATGTTATCGCATAATTGAACACAGGTTAATCGGTATTCTCTACAACGAACTTAAACTATAACAAGTGTTTTCACATTCAAAATTCGAAAGTTTCATCGACAAAGCAGCCGCAAACAAAAAACGCTATTTAGTCAAGTTAGCAACTTGAAATGCAAACGCAAGCAAATTCGGCTGATTGTCAAAATATTGTTTTTGCTTTCATTACGTGTTGTGTCAAAAATTTCACTTATTGCTCAAAAATAAATGCATTTTTATAAACAAGTCAAAAATATCTAAAAACAAAAGCAGAAATATTCTATAAATAAAATAAAAACTAAAGCAAAAAAATGTTCACGAACACCACAAATAAGCATAGTTTTTATACAACAGAATGTCATCTGTCGTCTGTTTCTAGAC
This sequence comes from Dryomyza anilis, assembly GCA_951804985.1. NCBI lineage: Eukaryota > Metazoa > Arthropoda > Insecta > Diptera > Dryomyzidae > Dryomyza > Dryomyza anilis. Next base: position 68,541,868 of record OX638133.1, read on the forward strand.
CAAAATGTTATGTGCTAGAAAAACAACCAAAAATTGAACACTTGATTCAACGACCCAGATTTCAGTCAGGTAAGACCCCCCTCAACGCCCCTTAATTAAAAGAAGGTGCCAACAGCCAAGTGTTGCGGTTTTTGGCATAACCATTGAACATCTGACTTGCTTGCTATGCGAGTCATAGCACCGCTCCAGCCCCACCCGCTTATTTAGCGACTTATCTATGGTTGCCAACCAATACCAACATAGCTTTGCCAATAATCCATATGAATCTTTGCAATTATTTCGCACACTTTTGTCTACTGACTGCATGAATAAATAATTGAGTCAGTCAGTGATGAAGAATGTGAAATTTGCAAATTGAAAAACGTAATGTGTTGCAAAAATTGAGCACGACTACGAATGCCAACCAAAATAAAAACAAGAAAAATTAAAAAAAAAATCAGATAAGAAATAAAACTAAAGAGCAGGGCAGGCAACAAGTGTGCCGATCGCAAGAACGAAATATAATATAATTCCGCAATCAGCAGTTTTTGTACAAAGAAAATGCGGCGAGTTAACTTGGCGGCTGATAGTGAATTAAATAACTTGAAAGTACGTGATTAAAAAGAAAATGCAATATTTATGATACGTCTCTTAAAAGCGCAATTACAAATGTTTATAGTATCAACAGAAAATATTTTTAATTTCAACGAGTAGCTATAGCTAATAAAATATAACAGATTTAAATTTAAACATTTCGAGAATAATCGAATAATCGAAAAACAACATTGTAATTATTTTTAAAAACGTGTATGTAGCAAGACAGACACTCCATTAGTAGGTTTATATTTAGGGTACAAAAAAAAAATACAAAACTTTCACTTTTTAATTATTTTTACGACGAAATGCATTGTGCAAAGTTCAGTGACACTACTTATAATATACGTTGTAAGTCTTTATGGAAATTGTATATATTTTTCGTGAATCAGTGTTTTCGTCAATGGCGACCAAACCAAAACGCAAACGGATATCTGGTTGGGTTTCGATTCCAACACCTGTTACAGACAGTAGCTTAGGGCCAATTTTCAGTTCTAGTTGAACTTTGTTTGTAGTTTAAACTTTGTTTAAAGACAGAATCGAATTTTTCAGTGAACTTCATTTGTCGTTTATACATAGTTTAAACGTCCGATGTTGAAGGGTTAAACATCGTTTAAACTTTTCAATTTGTTCTTTATTTTTAGATTTTTGCACTTTTTTTCCTCACGTTCACTATAGTTGCTCATTATTTTTCTAATATTTCATATTATAATCATAAAAATTTTCTGAAACATTTATTTTATTTCTTTGTTTATTTATTTTTTTATTGTTTATTTAATTATTGAATGACATACAAATCAAATTAGAAAGATTTTTTGTCATTAGCCAGCGGTGCCATATTTATTGACTTGATCTATGTACATTTTAAACTATCACTGAAAAACTACGAACAATATTAAACGTCGTTTAATTAAAAGAGAACATTAATTAAACAAAGTTTAAACTAGCACTGAAAAACTGGCCCTTAGAGTTTCGGTTTTAGTATTTATATCAATGTTTTCAAATTCTTAAAGAACACCGAAGATCTAATAACTCACACAAGAACTGAAACAATTTGAATTATAATTTTAATTTGAATATAAGTCCATCATTTCAGGTTTACTTTGAATTACGGATGATTTAAAAACAAAAAACAAGTGGAAATAGTATTCTTAAGCGTTGATCTGCCTTTTATACTTGTATTATTTTTTCCTTTAGTAGTAAATATAAATTCAAAATTCATGCTAATGAATTGCGTGGTTTTGGTAATTTAAAATTTTAGGTATTATTTATTATAGGGAATTCCCATATGTGTTGTAAATCTTTAATCGGAGGAAAATAAATAAATTTACTTGATTTGTGTATTTAAACAGAGCTAAACATCTGCAAAGTATTGAGGAAATCTATACGGTAGATTAAAAGTTATAAATTTAATAGTGGTCGATCCGGATGACAGAAATGTAAGTGCATGTTGAGGTTCAAATGTCAATGAATTTTGCATTCACATCTTTTTTTATTATTTAAAAAAAAAAGCTGAGATAATGTGTTTTTTTGTAAGTTTATACTTTGTTTCTAAAATATATACTTTTTTCTTAATAAATCAAGAAAAATTCCGTATAGGAGAAAAAGGTTTATTTCTTTTTCTAAAAATACTTTTTGAGTACAAATTATTTTTTTGATTTAAAAACATAGCAGAGATAATGTACTGCATTTTTGTATATGTGCACTTTATTTCCGAAAATTTATAGTTATTTCGTAATAAATCACAAAATAAATCCGGACGCTATTCAAAATCTTATATAACAAAACGGAACGATCTGAAAAATTAGAGATTTGTTGATTCCATTTCCTAAAAAAATAAAAAATTGTTATCACAATCTTTTGCCTGAGCCTGAGCGCTCATATTTCATTCAGAAAAGAGTCTTGGAATATATATTTTCTGATAAAAATGCGTCATGCAGATCTGAGCATAGGTAGAAGCCTCTTTTTTGAGTCTTGTAGCGGAGCCTAAAAACAATCTAGCAAATGAGCCTAAAAGTAAGCTAATAATGCTCTTGTAGCAGAATCTTATAAGATTAGTTTTTTTATTCAAAAATGCTTCTGAAAACGCTCTGAAATGAATGAATTTGGAAAATTGCTCTTCTTTTTTGCAATAAAAAAGTGCAAATATATTGATAAGTTTTTAATATTACAATTCAACAGATATCAAATATCAAAATACAATTAACATAAAAAACAATTTCGCATAACTCGATGGAACCGCGATGAACCTCCAGCTTGGTCTGTATATTTATTTTACACTAGAATAGCTGCAACTGTGGAACGTGCATGGATATACGCTATGCTGCATTGTCGCAATGCTATTCACAGCTTGCTGACCGAGATCCTGAAATGTCCATGTCTTTAGTGGCGGCATACAGTAATGGAGAAACAATCGAATATATGACTTTTCGGCCGTTCAGACGTAACAGATCGTCGGCTATTGTGCTCCTGATAGGTGGAGGTTGTGCATTGGAAATTGCAAATTAATCATCGTCAACATAATCACCTATCGTCCTGACGAAGTCCCAATATACGTTGACAATACCAATATTATTTTGTTTTGAACTAAATAAATGGGTTGCTTGATTAAAAAATATATATATCAGAACTTGAAAGAACTTTTGAAATAAAATCAAAACATTCAAGTAAGATTAAAGATACTGGAGCCTGAGTGTAACTTGAACTCTGGCGTTAGCTGGGTAATTTATGGAATAAATATGTTTATAATAATAATAATTCCGGACGTTTCGTATGGAAATTTGAACTACGATTTTTTGCTAAAAATAATTTGATATCTGACAATATTAATAACAATGCACTACACTCATTATGGTGCAGTAAAAGTTGTAGCAAATATTGGATGCTTTTGTGCGCTGATTCCGAAAATGGCATATGTTTTGTCAAATTGGCTAAAATTTTACAAAATCATAAAATTTAAATTTAACATTTAAAAAAAACTACCTTCATTTTATCTAATAATTATAACTTTTTAACCAAAAGTCGTACTTTACTTTGTTAAATAGGGGTTTAAAAAGGATACGGCGCTAAATAACATAGCATAAAAGTAATTTATCGCATTTGTATCCATTATGTAATAACGTTTTTTATTCATCATATTTTTTATTATTTTGAAAAAATTTTGAACTTCTTTTGCTTATATCTCGCAACGAAATTTTTTCATGACTAAAATCAAATTTTATTTTGTGGTGCAAGGCTTTCTGCTTCTAATATCTAAAGATATCATAATTCTCTTTTGATTGAATTTTAAAAATAAAAGAAGACCAAAATAATGGGAAATTAAAAAAATGGGCTATATTTAAAAAAAAAAAACTAGAGCCAATTTGACAAAACTGATGTGATTTTCGAAATCAGCGCTAAAAAGTATGCACTATTTGCTGTAACCATGTCACAATTATATTTTGTCGGGAAGTGTAATCATTATTACGAAATGAAAATTGTACATTTAAAATTTCCAGAGGTTTTTAATTTCTTTACTATTTTGAGAAACAATTTTTTGGATATTTTGGTATTCAAAGTTCTGGACGGGACAAATTTCAATTAGCTAGAATTACTAAAATATCGATGTCTGAAATAACAGAAAATAATATTTTGTATCTGTATGTCAAATTAACTTACTTTTAGAGTATTTTTTATACGGATGGAATTATGTTCAAGTCGTCTGGGGAACTATTGAAAACACTAAAAATGACGAATGCAATTTAATCATGATGGACCAAAATTCAATTATTTGTACTGCATATATGACGTCAATGTTAATAATACATTTTAAATTTATTTTTTAATGAGTCAATGAGTTAATCGAAAAGATGAAAAATTAACTTTCGTTTCGAATTGAAATCAAGCAAGCGTAAAAGTGAAAATGCAACAGAGAAACACGTTGTGTTAAAAGAAAAACCGTAGCGCTCAAGGGAACTGGAAGAGGTTCGTGGTCTATCAAGCGCAATACGACGTTGCATGCAATGCCACCGCGCCTATAAACCCGTGTTTGGGAACTAGTGTGAAATTAAAAATTGAAAGTAATTAAAAAAAAAGTCAATTAAAAAAGAATACTGCGAACATTTACTGTATACATTAAACAATACTAAAATGTTTAATAGTTGTACTAATAATTAACAATTTATGTGGACAATGAGTTCATTTATTTTGAAAATGTTTATGTAAAGGTAATAAATTGTTTGATTTAAAAAAAAAATACAAATAATTGAATTTTTATCGAAATACAAATTCTTCGATTACATTCCACTAATATATTGATTAGATTAGTACGTTCGTTCAACATAAAATACTTTCTAACGAGTTCGTTGTAGCAAGCAGTCCACCATCTAGTATATCGACAACAAGTCGACGAAAGAATAAAGTGTAGAGAATACAATGAAATTAAACAAATTGCCAGCAATGAGATCCACACAACGAACGATGATGATGACTATTGAAAAATGGAATTTCTGGGTCATCAGTTTAGCGACCGTAGCTACTTAATGCAATGAGAAGCAAGAATGAACAGTGGCGTAGATTATAGGGAGAACAATATTTATATCAGATGGTTTAAAGTTAGGCGATATCGTTGTATAGCATAATTCAGACAATACCTTTATATTACTTGTCTGTCTGTTCGGTACAAATTTAGTAAATGGTTTTAATTTAACTTAACTATGAGGTAGTCTTGAAATTTTAAATAAAACTTAGAACTTATCAATTTACTTTCTGCCTGTTTATCATGGTTCTATATTAAAGACACTTTGAAAAATGCATTCTTTTAATTTACATTATATTCGGCCATTCGAATGTTGTCAGACGAAAATCTAACTGACACATTAAATAAGAAAAACAAAATATATGAAATAAAAACTATTTTTTAATTCCAGATTTTACATTGTATCTTCTGTGAGTCTCACTGTATCACCAAGGGTTGTATTTTTCAAAAAAAAAATGCTATTTTTTATGAAGTTGAAAAAAATATATAATATAATATAAAACATTTTTAAGGTGAACTTTTTAGTAATAAATGTGCACTTAAAAAACAAGATGTTTACGAAAGTCTTGCTGCAACTATCCTTTTAAATTTACGCCTTCTAGGAAATATTCAAACATCCCATAAGTTTCAATAAAGTTGCAGCAAAACTATTAATATTATTTAAATATGACATATATGCAGTTAGTTACGAGATGTTTGCCACAAAAGTAATGAAAATTGAGATATTTACAGTTGATTGATACCAAACATCCTGAGTTCTTGGACATTTGCAGCAAAATTATGAGGTATTTTGACATTTAACTACCATAAAAAAGGAAAATTGCGTACTTTTTTCTTGCGTTCTATTTATCCACAACAATTAATTTAATTCAATGGTGTAAAAAAGTGCCCACTCAAATATTACATTTTAATGGTAAAAGTGAAAATAAAATATCCTGTGATTTAAATTATCAACACGTGATGGAAAATATTTCTTTTCAGAGTTTACTTTGATGATAGCGTCGCCGGTCGGACTTGGTTCTTCTGCGAAGAAATATGAAGTCGTTGTACAATTTTGCCTTCGAAGGATTTAAAAAGACGATGGCGATGTATACCAGGATGTACCATGTACCAGGATACTGTTTTAATTCTAGAATAAATAAAACACACTTGATTCATTTTCTTTCAATTCAATAAAAATTACTCCGCGAATTCTAATGGAGTACCTTTTCCAAATATTCCACAACTATCTTCCTATTTTTAAGATGTTTAATTGATGGTTGCTATACATAATCGTAAATTTGAAAGATAGTTGCTAGTAATATTTATCGTATTTGACGGATGTTTGAGAGATGGTTGTCTCAAATATGATTTAAATAATTTGTAAATAACTTGATGTTTAGGGCTGTGATATTTTTGGCAATCATCTTTGTTTTCTTAGTGTGGGGCAGTAGGTAATATGATCTATTGGATCCTACTGGATTCACCTTAAAAATGTTCTATTTCTATTAATTACATTTATAATTAACATAAGTTCTAGCTGCCTGAATTATCGAATTTTTAAACATTTTCTTACTTTTCTCTGTATTAAAGATATATCTTAAAATACCCCTTATAAGAAAAAAGTGCCGGCGTAGTTTTCGACGAACCGCCAACCATTTAATGAGCATGTAGAATAAACTTTGATACATAAGACAATGTGGAATACACAATAAACAATAAAGTAAAACAAAAAATTATAACACAAAGCAGATGACTGACTACAATTTATTTCGATAAACTTACGGAACAATTTAAAATGAAAATAGGAATTGCAGAGACATACAGGCACACACGCAGAGTTCACTACAATATACAAAGTTCAATAAAGTATTTAAAAACAAAACAATTATATTTTGAAATATTTTTATTAATTTTAAAATATTATCGACCATTTAGTTACAACATACGAATTTATTAAAAACACGTAACATTTATTAGAAATATTAACAGTAACTACAAAGCTATCCAGTAAACACATTTTCGATAGTATAATCTCTATAACGTTTCGAAATCAAAACGATGTCGTTAAGTTTCTAATGAATTAAATGTAAAAAAAACAAAAATTTAAAATTTGAAGGAAAACTTTTAAAATTTAGTATGACTTTTTTTTTTTATTCTATAAACTAATTTTTAATCCCAAACTAGCTAAACAATTTGAATGTTAAAATTTTCAAAGCATATTAATTTGAATAGTATCAAATGATCTTTCGACATCGTATCGATATCGTTGAAGTGTCGGTAGTTTGATTGGTTCGATGCCAGCCACTATAAACATCTTTTCCATAGTAAACATTTTTCTATACGATGGTTCTTCCCGGCAGTCAATGGTAGACCTACGAGTGTAAAACATTGCCTAAGAGAAGCTCTCACCCATCCGTTCGGATTCTGCATTAAACTGTCGGTCGTAGAACTTCGAGGACAAATATAACACACGCAGAACCTTACGCTATAATATATATATATATAAAAATGATTTTACGCGAAAAAATTATTTCTGAGGTGAATTTTTGTTCATTTTATATAATTGTTTTCAAGACAGTACAATTCATGTATTACCTTAATATACAATAAACATAATAATGCATTTGGATCATAAAATAGATACCAAAATTTAGAATTATTTTTTATACATTTACGTAAGTAACTACGAACACATTTTCAAATATTTAGACACCTGCTGCTACATTTATTTTCGACATTCTTTTATGGATTGTAGCGTACACACAAATCTACATAACTTATTAAACAGACATAACTATTGTAAAGCAATTACAAAGATCACCTTATTAGTGTTTCCGTTTTAAACACACAAAAGGTAGCATGACATATAATATATGGAAAATATGGAAACATAGAGACATTATAGAATCATTCATCCAGCCATTACAGCTTAAAATTACAAAACATTTATTGAACGTTGTAAGTGTACGGGAGGTTATACGAAAATTTCAACATTTCATTTGAATTCTGATTACAACATGTCGTTTCGGCTTTTATAATATCATAACGCAGTATGGCGGAGAAATCTGTGTTCCCGAAAAATCATATTTCAATTTTAAATAATCTGAATCGAGAAATAAATATATTTTTAATTATAAAATGGATAAAATTAGTGTATAGTAATTTTTTTTGTTTAAAATAATTATAGATTATCAAATTATTAAATGCTTTAATGATAACATTACCAGTTATATAAAGCGATATTGAACTATTCTAAACTTTTGTGAGAAAACAGTTTTTTATATCAATTCGATTCGATGCCAAACGATATCGGAACTAATTCGAAACAATCTCGTTTGAACGAACATTATTATCGTTTTCGACTATCGTTAACGATTCGAGTACGATATCGTTAACGATATCGTTATTGTATGAATTCTCGATATCGAAACGAATTCGAGAAGTGATTCAATTTCGATATCGAAACGAATTCGAAAAATTATTTAACTCAAAAAGTTATTCAATTTCAAAACTATTAAATTAATTTATCTTCAATAGAGCAGTGCACCAAGCATTCTATAGCGCCGACAACATTAAAAATATTTACCTAGTTTAGAATTAAAAAATAGTTTACTGAAATCATCAAACAATATTTCATACCAAGGTTGTAAATGAGCGGACTCAAGCTCATCGCTCAAGTACGCCCAAATGAGCTTGAGCGAAGGGGGTTGAGCGATGGTTGATCGCTCAAATGTTGAGCGGACTCATCTGATGAGCGGCCGCTCAACTATTGTCGAAATTAAAATTTTTGATGACAAAGATTTGCACATCGACCTCTTGACGCATATGGAATTTCACAAACGTTTGTTTTTAAATGAAAGTGTTTCTACGGAATGATATACGCATCCAGGCGCATCAGTAGACTTTTTTTTTGGACAAGTTGGTCCATTGGGATTTGGCCAGAACCTATCTGCGTCATTGGACATTTTATTGGACAAAATGGTTCCTTTGGGATTTGACCAGAATCTAATTACGTCATTGGATTTTTTTTTTTGATAAATTAATTCTTTTGGGAATGGGTCCAAATGGGTCCAAAAAAAAGTTCCAATGACGCAGTTAGGTTCTGGCCAAATCCCAAAAGAATTATTTTGTCCAATGGCGCAGTTAGGTTCTGGCCAAATGCCAAAGGAACCAATAGGTGCGTTTTTTTCATAATTTAAATTTGAGCCGGAATAAATTTTATACGCAAAACAAAAACAAATTTGAGCTTGATAGATTTATCAAATAGTTTTTGTTTTGCGTACCAAATTTGTTCCATCTCAAATTTAAATTATGAAAAAAAAAACGCAGCTAATATGTCCAAAAAAATGTCCAATGACGCAGTTAGATTCTGGACAAATCCTAAAGGAACCAAACAACATTTTTAATTGTGAGTTGAGCAGCGCTCAAATTTTGTCTATTTTTAGTTGAGCGCGCTCATCTGAGCTAGCTCAAATGACCCAAGAAAGATTTATACGGAGCCTACGACACACACGGAATCACAATACCGTCATTGACGGCATGTTTACGGAGCATTGAGCAAGTGTCCGTGGTAGAATATACGATTACGCACCGATAACGTACCGTCAAATCGGACGACTCCGTTAGAATTCCGTTTTGCTCCGTATTTTTTAATAACTCCGTATGATTGCCGTTTTGTTGTAGTCGTTTACGGTACCGTTGAAACGGAGAACTCCGTAATGTTTCCGTTGAAACGGATTACTCCGTAAATTTGCCGTTTATACTCCAACTCAACGGCACTGATTTTCTTCCGTTATTGGTGTACATTTCAATTCATTTGATTTTGTGAACATGAACAATAAGCTCGGAGGATCGCAGTTGGTGAATGCATCTCCTGAAGACCAAACAAGATAAGTGAATAAAATATAAATAAAATACGCTTTTATTCAAGACATCTTTGCATAATGTAAATACATTTGCAGTCCCATATTTTGCGAATCTCTGATGGCTTTAAACGACTTTCAGTTCAAGAAGGATTAAATCAAAGAGCGGATAATGTGCGATGCAAAATTGTCTTGGCTTTTTGGCTAATAAAACATCCATCACTAAACATTGCAGACTCACAGAGACGCATTCAAGCCCTATGACAACTGCAATCCAGTTAAAGTGATTATCTTTTTTTTAGACTGCAACATTATAAACACCAATTATTTTGTTTTGTTTAGTAAAATTTGTATATTTCATGTAGAACTTTATTCATAATAAGTTTGTTTCTTGTTAAATAAAAATATGCAAAAGGTTATTTTGTATGCTATTGAATGGTATAAAAACGGTGCTTTCAATATATTCATTCCGTTTTTCATACAGGCTTACAAAACATACCGTCGAAACGTACTCTCGACGGACACACTCCGTAGTTCATCCAGTATGACGGTCCGTTAAGGTACCGTCGAAACGTACTCTTAACGGATTCGAAATCCTTTTCGATGTTCCTCTTCATCCGTTCACTGGACCGTTTTCGTATCCAGAAAACGGAACGTTTACGGAATCGTATTCCGTATTGCTGTTCCGTATACGGCTCCGTTAACGGACTGTTTTGTTTCTTGGGTTGTTTCATACTTACAAAATTTTAAAAGTTTCTAAAAGCTGCGAAATTTCTTTATATTTTAAAATTTATTAAATTGTTTCATTGAACATTTGTTTTTTGACAAATAATTCAATACTGATACTTTGCTGATACTATAGAAATTTAACGATACCGTTACGAATTCGAAACATTATCGAAATTATATATAATCGAAAATATGTTTTTACATTGATTTTTCATATTTTAAAATATGTATGTAAATATTTTATGGAACATTACTTTATAGAGTCAATTATAATCAGTAGGTACAAAATACATATTGTATTCGATAGAACAACTAGAGTCCGACAATTAGTTGTTGTATTAAGATAAAAATTAAATTGATACCGACTCACCCAACGTTGAAGATTTAATATGAGCCTCATTTCATGATCATGAGTGTATCATTTTAATTCAAACAAGAGTTGGCTAAATTGGCCATTCAAATATGATAGTTAAACTTTTCTATTTAGAATTACGAATGAGCATATAAAGTTTTTTTGTAATTTAAAAATTTATTCGGATATTTGCATTTAGTTTAGAATTTTATTTTTAGCGTGAGGCTAACTTGAATATGAGCTTTTATTGGGACAAAGAAAAATACATTTATTCAAAGTATTTCACGACCAAGCGACTTTGTGCAAAATGATATAAGTTATAATTGAAGACACATTTACACATTGTACATTTAAAAAAAAATATTGTGTTATCTGCATAAATTAACTAATGAAAAGTTATATACAATATAAAAAATACTTCGTACTTTACCTAACTAAGAATAAATAAAAGAGATATGTATAAACAGATTTTTGCAAAAAAATTAAAAGTTCATTTATAAATTGGAGAATGGGTGGGTTTAGTGTGGTATGCAATTTATTTTTTGTTACTTGGTTCCTCCACTGGAGTGATAATCAGTTATATTACTATTAGCGTATTCACAGTTGCATGGTATTGGTACGACATTGTACGAATACGAGAGTACGTCAATTGAACTGTGAGCAAAACTGTTCTGCTTGTTAAAATATTTGCAGCTGATTCTTATAAAATTTGGATTTTTTGAAATAATCATAAATATTCCTCGATTAACATTTTATGTATCTATTTGTCTTCAATTTCACAATTTTTCTTCATTTTACAAAATACGACAACAAAAAACAAGGCTCAGGGTTACTCTCAAATACTACACTTGTGGTATTTCACTATTATAAGGGATGCAACAACAAAATGACGTTTATGTCTTATTATATCGTATATATACTATGTGGTACGAATACCATACTACATTAAGATGAACTGTGAATACGCTATATATTTTGACAGTGATTAGTAGATATCAATGAGATAAAAATCTAATATTATTGATTTTTAGAAATTTGTAGGTTAAATCAAATCTAACTGGAAGTCTTAATGTTAACTTGAAATAATAAGATTGGAAATAAGAAATTTATATATAAACATATAGTTATTTTGTTCTGTGAAGGTCTTTACTTTTTTAACCGAATTGTAGTTTGGGGTGCTGATAAGAACCGATAAGATGTACAGATAGTTTTGTTCTACTATGACGCTTGTTTTCATTAGGGGTCTTTTCCTAAGATTAAAAAGAAACGAAACAACCAAACAATACACAAGGCAAGAATACGCTGCAACAATGAAAGCCGAAGAAATGCTACAAGGTTAATAATGTGCGAATATTATTAGTTTCGTCATTCTCTGAATATATGAGAAATTATGGGTTACCATGTTTTTCGTATGATTTTTTTTCTAATGAAAATCAAAACGCTGATTAATATATTAATCGCAATTTTATTTAATCAGAATGCTGATTAATTGGTTAATCAATATTTTGATTTATCAAAAAACTTGATTAATTAATAAATCAAAAATTGATAAAGAAAAATCATTATTAATCGATAAATCGCACAGACCTAGACATAATTATTCTAAAATAACGAAATTTGATTCTCTGAAAAAGTTACTGTTACTCTGTTTTCTCCGACAGGAAATATCCTGTTTTACATTTGTTGTGTACGGCAACACTGGATAGGCCTGGAGAAACCGCTAAATGCAATGAACACAAATAATTTAGAACGCGCATTCTGATTGGATAGCGAGTGATTGTCTTTATGCGTTGCCAATAGTTTGAGAATTATTTGAAGTTTTGGCGTTGCCAACAGGTAGGTTCTATGATGGCGCGTTACTCGTGATCCCCCTCCCCACATTGCGAATACTCGAAATTTATTATTTTAAATGCCCTATAAAGTAGCCATTTAACTTTTTCTACTAAGATTACTTAATTTTAATATTTGTAATGAAATATTAAACGGGTGCCGACTGTTGTCCTAAAGTTGTAATGCTAATCCCCAAAAATTGCTTTATCCCATTAAATGAAAAGGTCTGAAGTCGGTTGCCATTTTGTGCGTATCAAAAATCCCACATGAATTGAAAAAACCCTCTTCTATTAAAAAAAACTGGGCGGAAATGTCTTAAGGCTTAAACATAATAGGCATGTGCTGGCACGCTCCAAAGTTTTTTCATGTTATTTGACATTTGCTTATGCCAGCACATACACATTAAAGTTAAGCCTTTACCACTAAGCAATTTAAAAAATTCTTCAAAGTTGGCATCCATGTGCATTTATAAAGAGAACCGATATTGTATAGCACCATCTAATCTCTCTGTCTATTTGTGCAGGGAAATTCATAGTGTATAGCTCATTTCAGGAAATTAAAAATGAGTCTAAATACATTTTGTCGTTTTTGGGTAATTTTTATTAAATTTTTTTCCCATTCAGTGTCCGAATAAATTCTTTGGCGCATAATCATAGACAATTTAAAATCGATTTTAAAAAAAAAATCGATTTTTTTGACAAATTTTGTATAGAATAAATTGTCAAAAAGCTGATTTTAAATTTAAAGTTGACTTTAAATTGTCTATGATTATACGCATTTGTATTTTGATTTAACTAATTGCTTCCTATTTTTCTTTTTGTTATTCACCAGTCCAGTTACTTAAAAATCAGCTGAGTCTAATGTCTCCTCCCTGGCACATTGGTATTTTATCTTTTCTGTGTATTTTATCTTTTTTCGTTAAGTGTAGCGTTATGAGAATGGGAAAAAAAAAATACATTTTCAATTTGCCAAAAATGATTCCAATTGGAAGATTTTCCAGTTGGCATCAATGCAACGCCAACGCATCAATCACCGTGCGACGTAAGCAATAATTATTACAAAACAAACCTGTCGCAATTAAAATGAATATGTAAAATTTACCTTTTATTCAATATATATTTAATCAAATGTAGAGCTGAAGCTGCAAATCGCACTACGTGTTCACTTTATCAATAGCAATGTTTTTTATCGTTTCCAATTGAATTTAAAAAAATATTGAAATTCACAGATTTTCAATTTCGCAAAAACCAATTGTGTTTGTTGTTTTTCTTCTCATTAATTTAAACTTTGCCTTTGGAAAACTTTCACAATTCACTTATTTTCCGTATCGAATTATATCGAAGCAACAAATTGGCGCACGTTTTTTCAATTATTAAATCTCTCTATATATTTCTATTTAAATTCCAGGCGCACTGAGCTAATTAAGGAGAAGAGTAAAAATCAGCGCAAAAAGTAGTCGACGCAGCAAAAAAAAATTCCCGTAATTTGCAACAAAAAAAAATTCCTCCAACGACCGCAGAACAAAACACGAACGATATTTCAGAGAAGCTTGCGACGACTGAACGAGCGAACTAACCAGGGTTCACATTGTTGCTTTCCAACATGCTACTACTTTCTATTAGTAGAAGTAGTAAATTCTACTCCTATTTGTTAATAATCCATTTTTATTGATTACATTTTGACAATTTAAATTAATAAAAATAGAACGGTTTATTAGTAGTTTGATAAGTGATACAAAAATACAATTTTTATTTGGTTCTCGAAAAATTTGGTTCAAACAAAAAGTAAAAAATTTGCTACATGTGTATTAACTCAAATTAGATTGATAAAATATATCATAAGGTGACGGACGTTTACACTTTAATGCCCGAATTAATTTGGGCCGGTCTACAGAATATTTATGCTACAATCTTATAAGAACTTAGGCCGAGCTCTCTTACCATTTTGAGCTGTGCGTGTTATATTTGTACTCAAAGTGGTGGGACCTACAGTTTATTGCCGAATCCGAACGGCGGGTTAGAACTCGGGACTTGTAACCCGGTTCGAACTCGCATTTTTAACATGTTTTTTTTTAACTTTTATAGAATGTAATGTTGTTAAAGTATTTTGCTTTAACGTCTCATATTGTAGAAAATAATATTTTTAACAATATTTAATTCTATTATTTTTAATAAAAATGTATATTTAATATTTTTAATTAATTGGTAAAATACGTCTGAACAATTTTTCAAATAAACAGTTTTTTGTCTTGCTGGAATATTGCAGAGAGATTTTGTATGCAATATTGCGTTTGCAATGTAGCAATATTGCAACAAGATTGCAGCAACAGTTTGTGCTGTAGGTGTAGCCATATCGACATTTGTTGTTGAAAAGTTGCAGAATCGTGCTACTGGGCCTTTTGGCTGATAAATAATACAAATAATAAAAATGAATTCCAAATCTGTGAACATTTTTGTCTATTGGGTTATTTCACGTTTAGTAATTGTACTCGACAACTGTGCCGCTATGTAGAAAGAATGAATGACTATAGACTGAACCATGGTTGAACTATGTACAGGTTAAGTCATCTTTCAAAATTCAGTCGCCATTTTTTTTTTTTTGAAAACTGTTTGAAAGTCTCAACATTTGTTTACGAAAAATTTAAAACAAAACATTTTGGTAATTTTCAAGTTGTCTATGGGCTCCAGAAGAACACCGGAGTTTATAACAAAAGTGAATTTGTGAAATTTGAATAAATTAGCCAAATTAAAGTGCAAAAAACATAAAGTTTTAATTGTTGTATTTTTTAATTTTTCGTATTGACATTCTCAGCATAGTGTATGCCAACTAACTAACTGTCTAGATGAACTAACCTTTATATACTTCAACCATGACTGAACGAACAACATTTGTTGGCAAAACCATAATTTTACAGACTTACCTTAAAGGTTGCCATCGGTAAGCGAAGCTCCAACCTCCAACAATCAACAAGTTAAGTTTATAAAAATGTAACTGTATATAACATATAATTATTTTTAAATATTTAAAATAAAAAAAATGTTTTTATTAAACATTTGTAGCACAGTTTAAAATATGGCAACACTGTTACTACACCCGTTTGTAAAAGTGCTCGAAGCTCCAGTTCGACTTTTCGAAAGTCCAGTTCGACTTTTCGAAGGTCCAGTTCGACTTTTCGATGGTCCAGTTCGACTTTTCGAAAGTCCAGTTCGACTTTTCGAAGGTTCAGTTCGAAAGCGAATTGGTGAAAAAGTAATGGCGAATTGCACTGCAGTTTGTTGAAAAGAAACAAAAAAATGTACTTTGTATTGTTCAATGCACCTAAAAGTATGCAGAAACATATATTATTGAAGCTGCACTTTTCCACTTTTCCGCTAGAGGCAGCCAGAGATTATTTAATATTTTCACAATTTATTTTCTGTACAATTCAACAGTCTAATATAATTGTCCGATACAAAACTCTGTATTCTCTGGATTAGTTTCGTTTAGTTAATCACTTCCGCACTATTTATATTTTATATTACAAATCCATTTAAGGAAGTGAACAAGATTCAGTTGACAGCCAAACGACTAATATCAGTGTCAGCGGAAGTACGAGTCTGCGCATTCAAAATAAATCTATTGCATTTCATTCGGTCTGTTCAGTGTTTTTAGTGTTGAAAAGAATAAAATTTAGAAAACGCGTTGTAGGGTTTAAATGTTATTGGATTTTTTTCGGCTTTATATTGAAACTGATTCTGAGGTCTTGATTAGAATCTTGAAGTCCATCATATTAAGATCACGGATGTCCGTCTGTCTGTTCAAATCATGATTACTAGAGTAGCTAGATAAATGAAACTCATAATATAGATTACTTATATATCTACGCTGTCTGTCATTGAAAATGGGAATGATTGGTTTATTGTGACCTGTGAACCGACCGTTTATGTTCAAATACCTCATTTATGACTTACATTTACAGGTTAATTTTACTTTATACCGGTTTAACAGAACTTTTTTTGGTCAGATGATTTTGTGCTCAAATATATTTTTTCGCGACCGATTTATAGTTACCGAAAAAAAATCGATATTCGGTACACCTACCCATTTGTACACTTGGGTACTCAAATGAATGAAAAATCTTTCAAGATTTCAAGTTTATACTTATTTTGAAGATTCGTAAACCATGGTGACCTATGGACCACTTTAAATGGTAACCACACACATTATCACATATGTGCAGGGTATTTATTGTCGACTTAGACCGATTATAACTTTTATAATACTTACTAACTTCAGCAAACCAACTATCACAATTTGCCACCTTCAAAACTACCAATGTGCGTAACCCTCCTTACTGTTTTTTTCGGTTCGTTTGAATATGTCGTATTCTAGAAAAATTGAAAATCGATGGACCTACATATATGGTAATTTAGGTATTCAAATAAAAGAAAATAATTCCACGATTGTAATTATGCAATTATTTTCAAGATCCGACAACCTTAGCGACCTTGAGATTTGAAATTATGTTAAAAAGTTAAAAATTAAAATTAAATGCTGACTGTTGAGAAAATTATTCAATTTTTTTTTTTTATCTAAATGACGACGAAATTTATAATGGATTAGGTAACGGAACACAAATTTGTTCGTAAATTCTATGAATAAGTTTTAAATTTAATAACTATGTCTTGATTACTTTTCGATTTATTGGTTCCTAAAGAGTTATATAAAAGTGACTTGTATGGGAGGTGGTCGTAACCATTGACCGATTTGGCTCATTATCGAACTAACTTTTGACTAAAATATATTAAAATCAAATTTTATTGCATTCTTACCAGTATTTCTCAAGTTTTCGTGTATTCGGGCAGCAAGACTGATAGACAGACAGATGGACTGGCCATTTTTCTATATGACGCTACCTCTGGGCAGTCAATGGCAAACATACGATGATGTCATTCTAATTATGGTCACCCTAATACTAAATATTTTGAAATACCGAAATTTTCGCATATTTATAACCTTTACAAGGCAGTTTAAGTAGATTATCTAATATTACATAAGTCGCAGTTAGTTAATAAGCAAATCCAATGTTGTGCTTTTTGTCTGCGTTTTTCATATTTTAATTACGCATATCTCTGGAACTTCTGATGCTTAATTTTAGGTTGATTTATTAAGTATTCTTTCTATAATAAAAATACAAAAAATATAAATTATAAAATTATTTCAGAAAATAAATGTTTAATTTATTTAAAATAATTAATTAATTTAAAAATATTAAATATTAAATATTTTCTAATGATTGAAAAAATAGAATTTATGGTGTTCTCGTAGTTTTCAATTCGTCAAGATTGAAGCATTATACAATATCCATTTACACAATATCAATATTTAGAGTCTTTTGTGGTGACGAAGTTTTTGGAGAAATCGCAGTGTTGGTAAATGTTATTATTTAATGCAATGAACGAAGAAAAACTTTTTTGAATAAGGTCATGTTACTTCAAATAAATCTTTCAATTATTTGTGTAGAGCAGTGGCGGATCCATAGGGGGCGATCGCCCCCCCCCTAAGGCGCCATGATTTTGTCAAAAATTTATAATTTAAGAAATATTATTACAAATTAGTAAATTTTATACTTCTCTGAGTACAACTCTACGTTTACTATCAAAATATACCAAGAAAGCCCTACAACACAGTTGAAACGTATCTGTAATTTTTTATTTAAAAGTTGTCATCGGTTTTTTATTAGATAGATTAAAGTGCTTGAATTTAAAAATGACACAAAAAGAAACCATAAACTATATGCGAAATCGAATAATATACTTTAGAAATAACGCATTTTTTTGCTTCACCTTCGTTTGTTGAAGGTAAATGTGTGCAAAGAAGTTATATCGGGTAATCCACTACTATTTTTGAGTCACTTGAAACTTGGATAATTGAAATTCATCATTTGTACGTAAACCATAAGTTAATTATAGAAAAGGTCACATTTAAATGTAGGTCACATTTAAATGTAATGAAATGCTTTTTATTGTGGTTTAGTCGTTTTTAAAACCTCTATAACAAACATCATAAACATAATAAGAAATTATTGTATATTAATAACACTGCTCTACACTCATTATGGTGCAGCAAATATTGGATGCATTTGTATCGCTGATTCCGAAAATAGCATTTTTGAGATATACGAAAATGATGAAAATATCATTTCGATATTAGACGCATAAAAATATCGCGCTACAATACAAATATTTGAGTTAATACGTGAAAAAATTTGTTTGCGAGATATCTGTAAAAGAAATTCAAATTTGTTTAAAAAGTTTAAAAATGTTGGTAATAAAATACTATATTACTTAGTGGACAAAAATGTTAAAAAACATTTGTATGCGCTTTTATGTGGCGCCAAGTATCCTCTTTAAACCTCACTTATGTAATAAAGTTTTTCATACATAACATTTTTATTTTTTTGAAAAATTTTAACTACTACATGCTCATATCTCGGAAACAAATTTTTGAAAGCAAATTTGTATTTTATGGCGCAAGGTTTTCTGCGTCTTATATCGAAAAGATTATTTCATATTTTTTGTAACTTGAATTTTAAAAATAAAAGAAGACTAAAATAATGGGAGATTATAAAATGGGCTATATCTCAAAAACTAGAGCCAATTTGACTAAACTATTGCCATTTTTTGAATTAGCTCTACAAATGTATCCAATATTTACTGTAACTTTTACTGCACCATTTCAAAATTTAAATTTTGTCGGGCAGTGTAATGCACCAATACTGAAAAATGTAGATTTACTATGTTTTTTTTTGTCAATTAATTTTTTCTGACGTTTGAACTGCGTTAATTTATTAGTCTGTAAATAACAAGATAATGTAAATTAGGGCCTAATTAGGGCCTAGAATTTACCACAAAAATTTGAGTAAAAAAAAATAATGTCCTGTATTCGCACATTGCAGATGAAGTTAAAAAACATATTAAATCCATATTTTTATTTTTTTACCATCTAAATAAAGTTGTTTTGGCGAAATAGGCTTAAAAATTTGAGATTGAATCTCTTAATATCCTCCTGAAATTTCACCAATTTTGAATAAATCTTAAGCTCGAACATTCTCCTTGAAGTTGAAAACACCCACCAAAATGTTCAGTATTATTATTTTTTTTCTGAAATATTGTGTAGTAAACTCTAGCTGCACAATCTAACTTTTAGGCCCTATTACATTTTAAAATAAAAATAAAATTTTGGTTACGTATATGTCAATCATCGAAGTAATGGGTATTCAAATATATTGAATATATTCCAACCTAACTGGAATACAAATATTTTTATATTAAAAAATTATTACATTCTTCTCATGGTATTTTCCGTAAACAAGCATGTTATATGTATGCAATTTAAGAATACGTACTTCAAACATAAAAAATTAATGTGAAAATGTTCGAAAATAGTAGGCCTCATAGACTAGTTTTGATTTAATATATAACTATTTAATATATACTATAGAACGACGTCTGGATACGCCCCTGGTGTGGAGTATGTTTTCTCAGAATTTTGTTCATTTTGTCTAAATTTGATCTAGGCTTAAAAATTATGAATCATAATCAAAACCTATTTAAAACATCGTAATTGAAACTTGATAGGTTATTTGATTATTCGTTAATTTGTAATCGCAATCTCGATTTGAAAACTTTTATTTGTACTACAAACGACCATTTTGTGTTAATGTAGGTATGTATTTTGTAAACGTACTTATATTTTCTTAGTAGATTCCTATAAAATATAACAATAACTATTTAACAATAGTAACAATTATTTTTGACATTTTACTCTCGAAAATATTGTTTTCCGGTTGAGAAGACATCCGATCTCTGGCTAAAGCTTCCAGAAACATCGTGCTTTGGCGCGCAGCAAGTCATACTTGCCAATCTTTGGACGCACCGCAATATTGGAACTTGTCTCCTTCTCCGATGACCTGGTGATCGACTGATCTGGACTAATTTTTGAATTCTGGTCGATAATGGCGGGCGTCAGTGAGGCGGCAGCGGCTGGTGCCTCCTTGCCTTCCATTAGAGAATGGTACTTATTACTATTACGCAGCATATTCCCCGAGAAGAGCGAGGCAGCCGCCGGTGGTGCTGCTTTTCCGGCGTTAATGTCCAGGGGTCGATCATGGTCGTTAAATGGCAGATTCAAAGGGTCTGGCGAAAGCGCCAGTTGCTGTGTCACTGGACTGCTCTCATGGCGAAAGCTCGTGGGCCGTAGTGCTGATGCGAACGAATTTGGCTGCAAGCTCAATAATGGAAATGGATTCGGTGACAGATATCGATGTGGACTCGACACTAAATTGCTGTTTGCTTGTACAGTGGGTTTGATATTTGAATTTGCATTGCCATTTGAATTTAAATTGTCCAGCGATGGCGGAGCTACGGCTGCGGTCATCTCTTGCTTCTGGGTGGCTTGGAGCACAGCATTATCCAGAATGCGTTTACACTGCTCAATTTGTTCCTTCCATGCTTTCACTGCATCCTGCGCCTGACTCATGAACTCTTTGGCTGCCCGAGACTGCCCATCGTTTTCCGTTCTCATTGTGGCCGACAATTCGTTAACTACAATGGATGGTTCTGATGTTACATCCGCAAGCAGGTTGCTTTGGCAGCTATTTATATCGTCGTTGTTGTTCTCTCCAGTAGCCATCAAATCCGTTTCTAATTCATTCATGCTCCTTACGATCTCGATGGCGTGATCACGCATGGAACGTATGAGCTGTTCGACATGTTCGACGGTATCATGGTCGTCCGTCGAAGGACATTCCTTATACTCGGTCTTTTGTGATATTTCCTTGTCTCCACAGGGATGATCTCCGCACATGGCGACATTTCCGTCACCCACCTTTGTTTCGGCATCGTTCTCGATCTCATCTCTCTTCGCATTCTCAGGCGCTGGTTCCGCCAAATCTAATTGTCTGTTCTCACGGATGGGCGACTCGAAATATTTCACGGCAGGCTTCTCATTCTTCTCCAATAACTCCTGGAATTCTTTGTCATCGATGTCGTCGTAGTTTGATTCCAGAAACTCGTCAAAAGTATCCGCGTAATGACCAAAATTATTATTGCCAAATGATGCACAGACAAATCGTCGCTCACGAATGTCCAGTTTCGAGAATGTAAATATAAGAATAAAATATATCAAAGGTCTATTAATTGACATTTCTAAAACAATAAAAGCAAAGCAACAAAATAAAAAATTGTTCAATCCATTTCTTTGTCATTCTTTTAAAATCACTTTAATATCTTTTTAAGCCATACCAATTATAAAAAATAGTAAAAATACATAATTATTTTATATTTTTCACATAATACTAATAATATCTACTAATACATATAAATTTGCTTTAGTTTGAATAAGTTGAATTTGTTTAGAAAACTAATTTTCAAATTCAAAATTTATTTGTTATATATTTTCATACAATATTGATCGTAATTCGAATAACGGAATTGATCGAATTTTATATATTTGAAATAGTTCGGATATACAGAGATTCTAAATGGTAAATGACGTAACTAAAACCGATATCGGTTTGAAACGATTATATTTTAAAAACCGTTATACAGATATCAGAATAAACCGATATCCAAAACAATCAAAAACTAAATAATAATAATAGTTTGGCGCTACAGTCCTGTGGAGAATTTTGGCCGAGCTCTCTCACCATTTGAGCTGTATCTGTTATATAAGTACTAAAAGCAAAGCTGCCAGATTATTGTAGAGTCTCGTCCCCATTTCCTTTAATCGAAATCACCAATATCCCTAACTTTTTTTTATCAAATCGGAGGAATTCAGAGGAATTCTATCCGGCGCAGATTTAAACGTATTTATTAAGTTATGCCAGACAAAATTATTTGTTATTGTCTGTAGCGTCGGTAGCTAAGAGGTTAGTGCGTTGGACTGTGAGCTAAAAGGTCCCATGTTCAAACATGTGCTGGGGATAACAACATATTTCCATATAACACATTTTTCAAAGCCGCGCTACCTCTCGGTAGTCAATGACTCAAATGATGAGATATGTTATTTAGGACTGTAGCGCCAAATTATTATGATATTGACTAGACATTGTACGAATATGAATACGATAACCACTTTTCTGCTTGTTCAAATGTTTCATGAAATAAATATAGCTGATTCATATAAATTTAGGATTTTTTCAAATTATCGTTAATTTGTATTGATTTTAAAATAAAAACAAATAAATTAAAATTTTATGGACACATTCAATTAACATCTTCATTTCACATAATACGACACCAAAAACATGCCATCCCATTTTGTATGAAAATTTGACCCTTTTATATACAATATTCTTGTTTTTTTCCCCAAATCCTAAAATCTGTCCCCAAAACCATTTTGAAATCCCCAAAATGAGGACAAATCCTCATATCTGGTAGCTTTGGCTAAAAGTGGCGAATCCGAACTGCGGGGTGAGAACTTTTCATGGGCAGTGTTTACACTCGGAGGTTTGCCATTGAATAAGAGGCCTTTCGGCTCGCATTCCAACGCAGTCCGAGCTACCGACACTACAAAAACCGAATACCAAAGTTGAAAATAATGAATGATAAAAATAATCGAAACTAAAGTTCAGTCAAATCTGTTTTATGTACTTCTATTATAAAGTGCATTAGCTGTAAAAGGTAAAATGAAGAGCAAGCTCCATAATGCCACTTCAGTGTGATTGTCTACACCAGACATGTCAAACTCATTTGGCATCACGGGCCGCATTTGCGTACCAAATCGTTCGTTTTTACAATTGGTAAAAAAAAACAATGTTAAGATTATCAAATTTTTCATTGAAATTCGTTGAAAGCACCGCAGGCGAATTTTTTTGAAAAAAATTGTGATATTTTTGTCTGTTTGAAATATATCGAAAAAATTTCCGAACTTCTTTGATCCTGCCCAAAATTTGTCTGAGGTATCTACAATGGATTATATTTCAAACACTAGAGAAAATTTTATTAGATTACACCTGACAATCATCCAAAATTGTTTTATGTCGGCAAAATCGTACGATATCGAATTAGATCTTGATTCAATATCGATGGCCAAATCGTACTAAAACTGCAAAAATAGTTCAAAGCGACATGTCGCAGTTTTTTTTTCGAAACGATTCTGGATTAATATTGCATCAAATAGTTCAAATATATTGATATTTATTGGAAACACATTGCCATATCGATGTGGAAAAATGTTTAAATATCCTAAAATAAAATTTTACTCCACGATAATTACGAAATTTTAAAAATTAGCGACAAAATTGGATTTTGTTATCTAAGTTAGTTCGAGAAAACTAAATTATCACATTTTTTAGATTTTCGGTACAACCAATACTTAAACATATTGAAAAAGCTTGTTTTTTTAAAAATACCGTATAAGTTTGATATATGAATAAATTTGAAAAGGTTTTCTTTTTATGAATAACTAATTTAAATTGCAAGGACAATGACCATTGATTAGATTTAAGAGTTATGACGAAGTTTGTTTTATTATCCTTAAATCGAGGTTTCCAGCATTCTACGGTCAAGAGTTTTTTCTACAACCACAAAAAGTGATTATTGATTAATTTTATGAAACTTTGGACCACTGTATCTCTGGAGAAGGTGAGTTTTGAACTCTGGTAGATTTGGTGTGGAATGTCACTAATGCAAAAAGTTTAACTTTCCAAAAAATAATTCCAATTCCAGTTTGAGCCAAGCTAGACTCTTGGTTAACTTGTCGTTTTTTTTTTTATATAAAAGTCAAAATTTTTGTTTTATTCTAATTGCGCCTTTATTGATACTGAAACTGATTCCGGAAATGATTTTGTTAAATAGGGATATTGTATAGGAATATTGTACCTACAAAATAGGAATATTGTACCTACAAAAATATTGATTTTTTTAATAAATTAATAAGTTTTTAACCAGGATTAGTAATTTAATTTCTTATAAGGCATGTTAAATATGTATTTAACATGCGCTGCACAAAAATGCACAACAATATATAATAATCATTTTAACTCCTCAAAATAAAATAAATTTATAATTTTTCAATTCTTGAAAATACATTTTTTTTTAATTTTTAAAAAGTCTCGCGGGCCGCAGATAAAAGGTTGGCGGGCCGCGTGTTTGACATTCCTCGTCTACACTATTTACAAATGTAATTCAAAAAAGATAAATTGTAATTCAGAAATTCCATTCGAAATTCAAAACACAACAAATATAGTTCAGAAGTTCCTATTTATTTTCAGAATATCCCGAGTGGAAATTGGTTAAGGTTAGCCTTATTTCGCATCCGTCCCTATTCAGAACACGATAAGGCATCCCTACCAAAGGCCACATGAAATGATACTGATCAGGGTCGACTAGGGTAATCCTAATTTTAAATCCACGTAAGGCAACATGATCCAACCTTCATAAAAAATACTGATATAAAGTTTAATTGATGAAAACTGATGTGATACTTATGAAAACAAAACCTTGTTGGATATCGTATTAATATAATATGATCGAGATTTTATTAAAAACCTTTAATAACACTGTGCGCACCCATTTTGCCACCAGAAATGAAAGTTACATATTCTTATGGATTTTGACATTCTAAGAATAATGGCGTTTTCAGTTTTTTCCCTACACGTCCAGTTTTAAGGATATTTGACAAAAACGAAAAACCACGTTTTTGAGAATTCTATTGGTTGGTAAGCGTTGATTATAATGTCAGCCTTATTTTTATTTTATTCAAAACATGCTTAACAGAACACAAATTATATGTACATGTCAATTTTTAAATTCCTTTAACAGGACCTGAGATATGAAGCAAAAAGAACTCATTTTTAGGCTAAAAATAGATCCATTTTTGAGCATTTGTTTCTCAATATCCAGTTGAGCACCATTCTTGTGCTTTGCATTATAACTTAGCAAATCTCATAGATTTCAATCCTGTTTTATTCAAAAAAATCGTAAACGTCAAAATTGGGCATACGAATTAAAAAAAGTAAAAAGTATGCATAATAAATTCGTAGAAATATTATTAATTCGTATTTTTTTTACTCTTTAACAATATTATTGTGGTAAGGGAGATAGTTGGGTCAAATTTATCAATTCATTGATCCTCTTGATACCAGATATAAATCCTGATTCATAATAATAATTTACAAATCTATTTTGAATTTCTTCTTTATAACAAGACAACTCTACAGAACCAAAAGATTCAATCAATGTCTACCTCTTGAATTAAATGGCTATGGCTTGAATTAAATCTATAGTTTTGGAGACTACATCCAGCTGTTTATATCATTAAATTATTTGGATTTACATAAATGCCTATAACTATTCTGGATATATTGGCTAATATAACATATGAAACATTTCATTATCAACAACTCCAGAGATTTCATTTAGCAGTGGTCCAAATATTTTTTTCGATTTAGTGGTTTATATCCAGTTCTTAAATTTTAAAAAAATAAATCGTACTCTGAAAACCACAAATATATTTCCTAAGTTATAATTCAAAAATTGTACAAAAATCAATAAAATCCAAAATAACGACTTTACTCCAAACCTAAAGCAAATGTTCGGAATTTCCAAAATGCATTGGTTGGTATAAATTAAAACGTTAAACGGACCATTTACTATAAAAAATTTGAAATAAAGTTAAAAATTATGTAAGCAAAAAGAAAAGTAAAATTAAGAGAAAAAAATAATATATGGGCCATTATATGGGACCAACCAATATATGGGACCAACTGATAAAGGGTATCGAGATATGCATTAATTATTTTCTTTTATTTTTTCGTCCACAACTTCCAGAGTGGCTCAAAGTTACAAAAAATGGGCCAAAAATCACTTTTGAATGGTTGTTCATATTTAAATATCTCTTAAACTACAAAATACTAGATGATTCGTTATAAAGCTAATAGAACAAGCTTTTATACCAATTAAATTGTAACTTCTAAACTTGAACATGTGGCCCGTGGTAATTATCTATGCCCTTCAAAATGGATGTCCTTAAGAAGAGCCCTTTTCAAAATTCTGAATAAAATTGGTCAGTATATATCTGGGTACCCTTTATCAGTTGCCCAAATTTTATTGAAATCGAAAAGGTAAAAAAAATCTGGCCCATATATAAAATAGTAAAAATATAAAAGAAGTAAAAAGTATTGAAATACAAAAGATATATTTCTTTTTGTTTTTCATGAATTTGAGATAACATTAAAAAATTAGTAAAAACAACTAAAATTTTGCTCCAATAGCTTAAGAAAAGTAATTCAAAACTACAAACTTTCGTTCAGCATAATCAGGCGTTTTCAGCAAACATTTTTTTTTACTACTGTTACAGACTTTTTATTTTAAGTGTAGTTTTTCTGATTTCAACAGATATGTATACGGAACAGTTGGCAAATATTCCAGAAAATTTCGAAGGTGTTATTTTAATATATTTACAAAATAACTTGGCATATAAATAAAAAGTATTTGATTCAAGTTTTATTCTATCATATTTGTGAAAATCGTTTTCTAGATCAAATCTTTTAACGTTTCTGTTTCTTATGCAATGAATTATCCCACATATTATGCCATTAAATTAACTGAAACATTTTGTATGCGAAAGCAAAAGTAAAAAACAAAAGTAAAAGCACAAAACTTAATCAATAACTCAAAAACAACAGAAAAATAAAAATGATAGAAAACAAAAATAAAATCAACCACACTAAAATTCAGCACACTAAAACTCACCACACAAAAACTCACCACACTAAAATTCATCACACTAAAACTAACCACACTAAAAATAACCACACTAAAACTCACCACACTATAACTCACCACACTAAAACTCACCAAACTAAAACTCACCACAAAAATCCTTACTGCTTTTAAAATTGAAGAGCTAGATAAATGAAACTTATAACTTAGATTACTAATATACCTACGCTGTATTGGCGAGATCGGTCCATTGTGACCTATGATCCGACCACTTATGTTCAAATACCTCATATAAAATGTACATATAAAGATCAATTTTTATGTATACGTGCTTAGGTAAACTTTTTTGGTCAAATATATATTGATATCATGCTCAAATACATGATAATAATGTTTTACGGCGAAAGGACTTGTGGTTCACAAAAAAAAAATCGAAATTCGGTACACCTACCCATTTGTAAATATGGGTATCAAATGAATGGAAATTCTTCAGCGATTGAATGTTTGTAGTTATTTTCAGTATTCGTATACCCTGGTGACCTATAGATCACTTTGAATGGTAACCACACATACGTGTAGGGTATTTATAGTCGGCTTAGACCGACTATAATTTTGATAATCCTAACTATCATAATTACACCTACTTTAAAATTTCCCATGTGATCTAACCTTCCCAACTGGTTTTAAATTCCGAATAGACCTCAAAACGGCTGAACCGAATTGAATAAAATTTTGGAAAATGTTGGGCCTGGGCAGAGTATATGCTATATTTCGGTAAGATTGGTGGACTGGGCGTGGCACCTCCCATATAAACCAAAAATTAAAAACAGATTATATCGCAATTGCTGGCGATAGCAAATTTAATTACATTTTGGTCAGCGTTATTTTTAACCATTCTAATCGGTTTCGCCGAATGTGGGAGTGATTGCACCATTGGGCGTGGCACCCCCATAGAAGATACATTTTCCATTACGTGTATGGCAACAGTTATTATAGTGATATCAAGATATTTCACACCAGGTTATCAACCACCTAAAATTCTTTAAACTCACCACACCAGAATTTGCAAAAAACGCTGAAATTCACCATACAAAAACTCACCATACTAAAACTCACCACACTAAAATTCACCACACTAAAATTCACCACACTAAAATTCATCACACTAAAACTCACCACAATAAAATTCACCACACTAAAATTCACCACACTAAAACACACCAAACCCACACACACCACCCCGAAACTCACCACACTAAAACATCTACTGTGAAAAAATCCTCCGGAAAATAATTCTACAGGGAACAATTCTACCGGGATGAATTCTACGAGAAGAATTCTACCGGGAAGAATTCTACGGGAAAGCGTTTTATGGGGAAGAATTTTACGGGGAACATTTCTACTGGGAAGAATTCTACGGCGAAATGTTCTACGGAGAAGAATTCTAAGGGGAAGCGTAATCTGAGAGAGAATTGTCTTTGAGAAAAGTTGTTATGGCGAAGAATTATCATTTGGTTTATAAAACCAATAAAAAACTTCAACAGCTAAGCACGGGCTCCTCATATGAATAATAAAAATGTTTTCTATATTAATAAAATCGCTCCATATCTTTGAATTCACAAAATCTTGGCACGGGTCGTGCACGGGTCCAGATAGTTATTAATAAATTGTTTTATTTATAGGCTGACTGTGTTATTTAATAGAAAATAAATTTCTGAAATACCAAAATTTACAAAAAATATTTTTATTTTTATATCCTCTTTAACTTGTGTTAAAAATGTATAAAATAATTATATTTGTGTAAACTATAAAAATATACAAAATATTATACATGATTTTTGTGGATAAATATCCCGGCATGAAACAATACTTTTCTTATAACATTTTAACATATTATTTTATACATTTATTCCTTTGGAAATACACACAAATATCTTCGATGTAAAACTCACCAAATACATATTTTCCAATAACTTATTTTAAAAGTTTATTGATTAATAGAATAAAAAGTAGTTGATAAATTATAAAGGTTGAAATACCATTTGAAACATTAACATATTCTAAACTAGGATTGTCGTAAACCCATTTTTAAATATGGAATATGTAGTTGTTGACTTTTACTTTTATGTTTAAATAAGTTATTTTATACTGGTCAAATTGTAGACCTGGTATTACCCATTATTGTTTTGTTTTTAATATTCTAGAGAGATAAATAATTTTTTGTCTTGCTGGTTACCATGTTAGGAAAGTTCCACTACGTCACATCACATGATAGAAATATTTGGTTAACACGTGACAGCGAGGTAGTGGCCGTTTCCCGCCAAGTTTTTCAGGATAAAGATTTATTGTTTTTTTTAATAAAATATTCACCTCACCTCAAAATGACACAATATTTCACTATACTTTAAGACATACTTAAAATATTCAGTACGATTTTAAAAGTTAAACTTCACCTATTAGCCAATGTTTTGTGCAACAACCTCACGCTCTCAACAAATATCATAAACTGAAATCCCTCAACCTCTACGAAACTCTTCGCGATTTGTTTCAAAGGCTTCGGCTTCAAGACCTCTGTGGGACAAATGTTGCAGCTAGTACCGAATATTGCTGACATTTTACTTTTATTCCTACATAGTCAAATATTGTATAACGTCAAGAGATACAAATAATTGCATTCAACTTATGCTTGGAATTGCATTCAAATTAAATGTGTATGGGTGCCATGTAGGTATCTATATCCCTTAATGCACATATTGAAGAAGACTTCAAATTAATGTAGTCGGATTTCAGTTGTATAAACAAAAAAATATATATATTTCTATGCTAAGCTTACGTAGGGTAATGTTGCAAGATACGACGGTATTCGGGAAATACTATAACATGATAACAAATTGAAGTCATATATTTCGGTTTTATTTTCGCAATTTAAATTTATATTCTAACCCAACTACACAAATTATGTCTGAAAGATATCTTAAGTTATCTTTTAAATGTTATCGATGTTAATGATTTACATTTGATTATTCTGATTTACAATTAACAATTTTGATCGACAAAACTTTGATCGACAAAATTACAGATATCACCTACTGTGAAACCAAATAAGAATCAAATTAGAAATTGTTAATTGTAAATCAGAGTAAATCAGAAGTCTTCATTTGAAAATGAGTGTAGTCAAATGTAATTCAGAAATCATCAATTTGATATCAGAATAACCACATGCAATTCGTTTAAAATACAGTGTAGACAAATCTAATTCAAAAATCGTCATTTTAACTTTACTATTTATAACACTGTGTGCACATTTGACAAACATTTTCGACACCAGAAATCAAAGTGTTATATTTTTATGGATTTGGCCATTCTAAGAACAATTTCAGTTTTTTTCTCTACACTTCCAGTTTCAAGGATATTCGACAAAAACGGAAAACCACGTTTTTGAGGATTCTATTGGTTGGTAAGCATTTAATATAAAGTCAGACTTATTTTCATTTTATTTAAAACATGCATAACAGAACACATATTATATGTACATATCAATTTTCAATTTTCCTTTAACATGACCTGAGATATGAAGCAAAAAGTACTCAATTTTAGGCTTCAAAAAGGCAATTTTTCGACATTTTTTTTCTCAATTCGGGATCCCGATCTGTTTCTAGTCCTGAAAATCCCGGGATTAAAAAGAACTAATTCCGGGATTTTCGGGATTGGCAAACGACACGATATAAAATTCAGTCCAGAGCTCTCAATACAATTCTATTTACAAAACATGATATAAAATTTAGTATAACATCAATGAATTTAATTTATCCCAATTTTGAAAAGCTAAAACCAAAGTATTATATACGAGATAAATCCATGAGATTAAAAAATTAGATACTAGATACAAATAATTACTTCGACAAATTTTGACATTGCATTATTATACGTTTTATTTGATTTATTATATTTTTTTTTAAATAAAAACTTTAAACCCAATTGTTATTTTACTGTCAAGAAAATATATAAAGAAATGCTTTGAAATATTTTCTTTGTATTTAGGATATCATAATATAAATAGTTTACGGGTGTTTGAACATACACAGAATAAAAATCTTCAATATTTTCGTAAATTTTTGAGAAAAAATCTGATAATGTAATTTATTTTGTTTTTCAAGGAAAAATGGTTAAAATAGCAAATTTAAAAATATAGAAAACTACCATAAGTTTAGTTATTTTTATCGACAGTTTATACAATATCTATTATCTTTAAACCAAGTTCCTGTTAATCATTAACTGTGTTCCCGTGGAATGTGATCTAGAGCCAAAGCTCTATTTTCTATACAAAACAGCATGAAACAATTTTAACCAGATCAAAAGCTGGTTCAATCGAATGCTGTCAAGTTTTCTCAAAATATAACCGTTGGCGTTCCAGTGAAATAGATTTGGTTTAACTGTCACGAGAGCACAGCTATTATGCTTTAAAAATAACTAAAAAAGTAAAATTATGGTTTGAGTATGGAGTAAAACAAATATATTTCAAAAATACTTGTATTTTGAACTAATCCCGGGATCCCGGGATTAAAATGTGTTCAATTCCGAAATCCCAGGATTACGAAAACAGGTCCAAATTGTATTCCCTAATCCTGATTCATAATAATATTTTACAAATACTGAAACCCATAACTGGTATCAATTTCGATAAATGTCTTTTCACTCACTCCATTCTTACACTTATAAATAATTATTTCTGGCACCTTTCTGGTTACCTTTATTATTTAGCCATACTTATTGGAAGTCCGAAGTATTTTTTATATGCTATATACCTTTTTATACCCTACACTAAGAGTGAAAGGGTATATTCAGTTTGGTACGCCGTTTGTAACACCCAGAAGGAAGCATCTCAGGTATGGAAAAGTATATATATTCTTGATCAGCATGACCTCTTGAGTCGATTTAGCGATGTCCGTCTGTCTGTCTGTCTGTTGAAATCCCTACTACTTTTAAAATTGAAGAGCTAGATAAATGAAACTTATAACTTAGATTACTAATATACCTACGCTGTATGTGCGTTATCGTGATTGGCGAGATCGGTCCATTGTGAACTATGATCCGACCACTTGTGTTCAAATACCTCATATAAAATGTACATATAAAGATCAATTTTTATGTATACGTGCTTAGGTAAACTTTTTTGGTCAAATATATATTGACATCATGCTCAAGTACGTGATAATAATGTTTTCCGGCGAAAAGACTTGTGGTTCACAAAAAAAAATCGAAATTCGGTACATCTACCCATTTGTAAATATGGGTATCAAATGAATGGAAATTCTTCAACGATTGAATGTTTGTAGTTATTTTCAGGATTCGTATACCCTGGTGACCTATATATCACTTTGAATGGTAACCACACATCCACGGCTTAGACCGAATATAATTTTTATAATCCTAACTATCATAATTACACCTACTTTAAAATTTCCCATGTGATCTAACCTTCCCAACTGGTTATTACTTTATTTGTGCACATAACTCGATTTTTCAAATAATTCTTCGACTGGAGTCTTTACCCTACGTTTGGTATTTCCGATATGAATCCTAAATAAATCCTGAATGCGGATTCAAATAAGTCGAGCACGAACCGATCGATTAAAAAATTTTAGGTTTTTCCAAAAGCCTAAATATATACATATCTTTGAATACTTTTTTGGATTTTTGAAAATAAAAATCCTTGAATAATTTTGGGGGCATTTCAAAATTACGCATTCAACGAAATTTCCTAAAACGAGGTTTAAAATAAGTCCGTAATGGCCCGGTAGATTTCAAAAATTCAAGGCTCCTCTGAAAAACTAAACTAAACTCCTTGATAACTTTTTGGATTTAAAAAAAAAATTCCTCTGAAAAATGTTGGGGGTCATTCAAAATTACGCATTCAATGAAATTTCCTAAATATCAAATGAAATTATGAATTTCATTTTATATTTTTTTTAATTTACATAAAATAGAAAGTTATGAATATTAATTTCTGTATTTTGACAACCAAAGGAAAACTTTTTTTTTATATGGATTTTATAAATTACTAGCTGGACCCGTGCACATCTGCGCCCGTGCTAAGTTTTTGTAATTGCAAAACTATATCGTTTATAAAGTGCGGATACATTTACGCCCCTTTTTCCCTATTTAGTGCAAGCCTAGTCACTATTTTTCCCGCCCACATGGAACGTAGTGCCATCCCCATTTTTCTAACCCCGCTTACATTTTAAAATGATCCTTCGTTTCGATTTGGAGGTGCCACGCCCCATTGTACCATTCCGTTCGCATTCTAAGTGACTATTACAATGTTTAATATAATATTTTGTTTAGATTTTTATAATTCTGCTCTTAGTAAATAAAGAGTTATAATAATTTTAAAGTTTTGGTTATATGAGAGATGCCATGCCCCGTTGTGAAATCCCGCCCACATTTGTAAAAAAAGAACTACAATATACGTCACTGAGCCAAATTTCCTGACTGTGCTTATCTTAATTACACCGATATTTTTAATTAAAATTTCAAATTTGTCACACCCATTTGTGTACCTAAGGAGGCGAATTTCAAAAAATCCCTTCGTAGTGCACACATACGCCAAGAGATGAACACCCTGCCCAAATTTCATAGTCCTAGGATATGGAATTTGTGAATTTCAAACACCAAATTAACAATAAAAATTAAAAATATACCTTATCCGAAATATTTCATAAAAATTATATATAAAAAAATATAAATAATATTAATATAAAAATGACACATTTATAATAATAATAATAATAGTTTGGCACTACAGTCCTATAAGAACTTATGCCGAGCTCTCTCACCATTTTGAGCTGTTCGTGTTATATTTTTACATTTACCCTATAAAAAACGTTTGATCACCTAGATATTGAACTAACTTTTGTTCTAAATTTAAATAACTATGCCATCAAAATATAAAAATTCAGAAATTAATATTAATTTTGTGAAAAATACTTTTTATGGAAAATACATTACATAAAAATACATCTAATTTTAATATTTATAAAATTTTAAAAACCTGCATGTCTATAAAAAATTCTTCCTACTGTCTTAAGGTGAGGTTGAAATTTTCACGTTGAAATTAAATCTTTTGTACGTATCGTACTTCTAAATATTTGCAAAAAAAAGAATATAAAATTAAGCGTACGAAATTCTTAGTTTTATAAAAATA
Organism: Dryomyza anilis; assembly: GCA_951804985.1. Taxonomy (NCBI): domain Eukaryota; kingdom Metazoa; phylum Arthropoda; class Insecta; order Diptera; family Dryomyzidae; genus Dryomyza; species Dryomyza anilis. The sequence continues at coordinate 68,576,624 of OX638133.1, forward strand.
AAATATGAAACTTGATACTTGGCTACAAAAGCACGTATTTGCGCGGATATGGTGAGAAATTTGCAGTAATTTCCCAACGATTTTTATGTGCAAATTGTTGTTGTTTTTGTTGTCCTACCTAACAATGTGATATATATTTTCCTGTCTTGAGCAACATAAATTTACGTGGACAAATATTGGATCTCTTTTTTTGTATTTTTTCAATCCTACTCTGGGGCTAGATCCGGAATTATAACATAAGAATATTTTAATTGTTATTACTATTATCCACAATTTCAATATATAATTTCGTTAATATTCGAAGAATTCACTTGAAAAGTTTTTGATTTTTTTTGGTAATTTAAATTAATAAATTAATAAATTAATTAATAAATTAATAAATGAATAAATTAATAAATTAATAAATTAATAAATTAATAAATTAATAAATTAATAAATTAATAAATTAATAAATTAATAAATTAATAAATTAATAAATTAATAAATTAATAAATTAATAAATTAATAAATTAATAAATTAATAAATTAATAAATTAATAAATTAATAAATTAATAAATTAATAAATTAATAAATTAATAAATTAATAAATTAATAAATTAATAAATTAATAAATTAATAAATTAATAAATTAATAAATTAATAAATTAATAAATTAATAAATTAATAAATTAATAAATTAATAAATTAATAAATTAATAAATTAATAAATTAATAAATTAATAAATTAATAAATTAATAAATTAATAAATTAATAAATTAATAAATTAATAAATTAATAAATTAATAAATTAATAAATTAATAAATTAATAAATTAATAAATTAATTAATAAATTAATAAATTAATAAATTAATAAATTAATAAATTAATAAATTAATAAATTAATAAATTAATTAATAAATTAATAAATTAATAAATTAATAAATTAATAAATTAATAAATTAATAAATTAATAAATTAATAAATTAATAAATTAATAAATTAATAAATTAATAAATTAATAAATTAATAAATTAATAAATTAATAAATTAATAAATTAATAAATTAATAAATTAATAAATTAATAAATTAATAAATTAATAAATTAATAAATTAATAAATTAATAAATTAATAAATTAATAAATTAATAAATTAATAAATTAATAAATTAATAAATTAATAAATTAATAAATTAATAAATTAATAAATTAATAAATTAATAAATTAATAAATTAATAAATTAATAAATTAATAAATTAATAAATTAATAAATTAATAAATTAATAAATTAATAAATTAATAAATTAATAAATTAATAAATTAATAAATTAATAAATTAATAAATTAATAAATTAATAAATTAATAAATTAATAAATTAATAAATTAATAAATTAATAAATTAATAAATTAATAAATTAATAAATTAATAAATTAATAAATTAATAAATTAATAAATTAATAAATTAATAAATTAATAAATTAATAAATTAATAAATTAATAAATTAATAAATTAATAAATTAATAAATTAATAAATTAATAAATTAATAAATTAATAAATTAATAAATTAATAAATTAATAAATTAATAAATTAATAAATTAATAAATTAATAAATTAATAAATTAATAAATTAATAAATTAATAAATTAATAAATTAATAAATTAATAAATTAATAAATTAATAAATTAATAAATTAATAAATTAATAAATTAATAAATTAATAAATTAATAAATTAATAAATTAATAAATTAATAAATTAATAAATTAATAAATTAATAAATTAATAAATTAATAAATTAATAAATTAATAAATTAATAAATTAATAAATTAATAAATTAATAAATTAATAAATTAATAAATTAATAAATTAATAAATTAATAAATTAATAAATTAATAAATTAATAAATTAATAAATTAATAAATTAATAAATTAATAAATTAATAAATTAATAAATTAATAAATTAATAAATTAATAAATTAATAAATTAATAAATTAATAAATTAATAAATTAATAAATTAATAAATTAATAAATTAATAAATTAATAAATTAATAAATTAATAAATTAATAAATTAATAAATTATTAAATTAAATTAATAAATTAATAAATTAATAAATTAATAAATTAATAAATTAATAAATTAATAAATTAATAAATTAATAAATTAATAAATTAATAAATTAATAAATTAATAAATTAATAAATTAATAAATTAATAAATTAATAAATTAATAAATTAATAAATTAATAAATTAATAAATTAATAAATTAATAAATTAATAAATTAATAAATTAATAAATTAATAAATTAATAAATTAATAAATTAATAAATTAATAAATTAATAAATTAATAAATTAATAAATTAATAAATTAATAAATTAATAAATTAATAAATTAATAAATTAATAAATTAATAAATTAATAAATTAATAAATTAATAAATTAATAAATTAATAAATTAATAAATTAATAAATTAATAAATTAATAAATTAATAAATTAATAAATTAATAAATTAATAAATTAACAACGAAAATGTTCGAAGGTTTAGTTTGAAAACTCGAAGGTTCAGTTTAAAAATAAAAAGGCTTGGGTTTCAATATACAGTTTCTGAATAGTTCTCTATTCGATTTTTAAAGTAATTCTTGCCTTTTTAGTACTCAAATATGATTGTTTTAGGAATAATAAAAATCTCATAAATATGAGTGTTTTATGGGCACATAAAATTGAAACGTTGGGTGCAATAAGGGCGTGAGGCATCATAACGCCCTTTTTGCAATATGCGATATCCCAAATCGATTGCATAAATGTCAATTTCATTTTATGCAATAAGGGCGTTATCTCTATTTAAAATATTATATTTTTGTTATACTTTTAATTTTTAACAGATTCTGCATTTAACAGAGTCAATTTAGTATTGTGCCATTTTGACCGTAATTTATACCTATATCCATTCATATCAATAAGTATATCTAGACTATGCACAATATTATTTTTTTCTTTCATTTATGTAATGTTTATAGCTCTAAAACTCAAAACGCCAAAATTTTCTTTCTCTTTTTACGTAATAAGGGCGTATAAATTATTTATTTTAATTAATTATTTTATATATTAAAAGTAGATTTAAAACAACTTTGAAAAGTGCATAATATATCTAAAAATTCAAATATTAATGGAAAATTTGTGTCAATAATATAGGTTCATTACTATTTGAAATACGGACATTTAAAAACTCAAATATCTCAAAACTTACATTTTCACATAACGCTCTTCACATAACACCCAACGCTTCAATTGAGCGTTCTACCAAGGGATAGGTGTCTCTTAAGCATCTGAGGGAGTAACAAATTTTATAAACATGTGGGTTTTTGTGACCATAAAATAATACCTTCTACCCATAGGTGGATGCATATATCCCCATAATTTATAAAATTGATATAAAAAATTATAAAAAAAAAAACAAATAAAGAAAAAATGTTAAAAAATAAAAGTGGGCGGACTACGCCTATATTTAAAATTTTGTAATGATAATATTTCATAACTTTGATTTTAACAATTTACGGCTAAATTTCAACTATGAACCGGGAAATAATGTAAAAAAATGTGGGCGGATCAAGCAGATTTTTTCACATATTTTTAGGTAAATTCTAACAATACGTTTTAAATTTTATAAGTATATCTAGAATACTTTTCGAGTTATTGGTTCCTAAAGAGTTATATAAAAGTGACTTATATGGGAGGTAGGCGTGCATTGCGACGCTGCAGCACCTTGCGCAGCACCATTGCTGCGACCAGGGTTACCGTTGAGAATTTTGAAAAAGTGTAAAACCAGGGAAAAAAAAGTCGCAACATGTACTTTTTTGTTTTTATTTATTAACAATGTAGCGTAACAAAAATAATTAATATATGTATTTACAAAAAAACAAAAAAAAAAAACAAATTTCGCCACGTCTCTTATTGATTGTTGGGCTTAGATTGTATGGAAGGAAGCAAAACAACGGCAAACAAAAGTCGTTTTAATATAAAATCCTTAAAGCAAACTTTACATTCAACGCAAAAAAAATGAAAACAATAGAATGTTGTTTTTTTTTTTGATTTTATTTGGTCTAATTTTGATTAGTTTACTTATTTAACCGTCACTAACCTCAAAAATAAAACAGTTTTGTTACGTAAAATATTTCGCAAATTGACCATTAATTTAATCGTCACTTATTACCAAAAGAACAGTGACAAACATATATTCAATTATATCTCATTGTAGATAAGTTAGAAAGGGATAAAAATTCACACGCACACAAAAGTTTCGGTCATTTATGTCCCGACGCTCTTAAAAATGTTATAGAAACTTTTACTGTAATATTACTGCTCACATGACCGGTAGTGTTCTTGCTGGGTATACATTCAGAAGAAAATGTACCATTAAGTACTTTATGGTTCGACCATTGATCTTATGGTTCATGTATTAATAGTTTTTTCTTTTTAAATCAAAAGTTTTCTAATTAATTCAATAGTATTTGAAAAATACAGTACCATAAATTTAAATATTTCAATATTATTATTTTAAATAGAATAAATACTTTTGTTTTAATGGTTTCCTTCTATAATAATAAACGTGGTGTAAAAAAACGTAAAACGAATACAAACATGTTCCTTTTGTACTTCATTCTGCGTGTTTACTCAACATGGTCACATGTATTTTTTTGTAATAATCCACAATATTAAACGCGACATTGGTAAGGAATCAATGTATTTAATATAAATTAATTATATTTATATATTTATTTATATTTATTACAGAAAATAAATAATACATCGAACTTCTATTATGGCAACGGCATCAAAAATAACTCAAGTACAACAATCAATTGTTGGAAACCAATTTATGTGTGTGGTAAAAGTGAATATCAATTTCGACATTTAAATAAAATAATGTATACAATAAATTAACTAAAATACATTTTTGTTTTAATAAATTATTAGGAAAATGTAATTTGACTATACAATAAAATTATTAATATTAATAATAGAATTTGTACATTATAAAATTTATGGTTCAACCACACATTGTATTAACAGTTTCAATATTACTGAACTAAAGGGACGCATCCTATTGATGCGTCCCTTTTTAATGGTGTAATTTTAATGGTGTAAATTATTGTTTTTTTATTGAAATACTATCAATTTACCATGATTTTTTTCTGGGTGTAGTTTTCATAAAGTTTATAAAGTTCTGGTGCACGCGTTTCATGTGTTCGAAAATTTTACTTTATAGGGCCCGTCTCAAAAAAAAGAAATTGCCACGCCCGTTAGAAGGGCGGAGAAGGTCGAAAATCAATAAATATTTTGCCGCCCGCCCCTTTTGAACCGCGCATAAATCGGAAGCCGACCGAGGTCATAAGTGGTTTTTGAATTAATGCGAAGTGGGCGGGAAATTCTTTTTTCGAAAAAAATTATGTTTAACCTACTTTTTTTTTCGGTTCCAGAATTTTTTTTGGGAAAAAAATATAGTAGGCTGTATTTATGTGATTATAAGGGAATTTCAATATTTTATTATTTTCGATTTGCCACCCCCCTATTACTGGAATTTGAGTTTGAAAAAAAAATTTAAGAGGTATTACGTGACCTTGCGGTCACTTTTTTTATTTTTTTCATTTTCAGCCTTGGTTTATGCATCGTGTGACAATTTTTTTTGCCCCGCCCACTTTGTAATAATCCAAAAAACACTTATGACCTCTGTCGGTTTTCGATTTTTGGTCGGTTCCAGGGGGTCGAGTGTCAAAAAAAATGTTTTTCACGTTCACAGTTTCTTGTGGTTAGTACAGTGGTCTACCATGTCCACTACCCTTGCTCCATTGGCCAACATGTATTGCAGCGTCTCTTCAGCTGCTTGGTTGCCGCTTCTGTTCCCCGTTATAGTGGTCTTTATTTGGACTCGGTCCCGTATAAATTTCCACGCATATTTTTTTTATTTCCTAGTATTTTTTTTAGCTTATTGAAAAATAGAAGAAAAAAGCAGCGCAGCACGAAACGTCAAAAGTCCAACAAGTATCGATTTCAAAACGTCAAAAGTCTACCTGATATCGATATCGATACCAAGTGGACTTTTGACGTTTCATACTGCTCTGCTTTTCCTCTTCTTTCTTCCACACACGTGCAACGTATTTTGTTTACAAAATTAATTTTGGTCGAAATATTGGAAAATATGAAGAAATTCTTTGTGCCCAGTAAATGGGACAAGAATTCCGAAGCCATTAAGTTTACTTCAATTAAGAGCAACTTAACGGGTGCGGGTGCTGTCGCCGCAAATGCAGAAATTACGAAAAGCAAGAAGAAGAATAAAAACAAAAAGAAGAAAAATGTAGCCAATGAATCGCAAAAAGGCAAAGGTCCTTTGGCACCAACACCACCCGTGACCACACCAAAGGTTAAAAGCGGACGCATTGAGAAGAAAAAGAAGAACAAAAAACAGCAGCGGATGGATTTAACGCCTGCCAAAGCGCAGGCGGCAATTGAATCGCTGGCCACAGCACCCACCATTAGCAGTGCGGGCAACTCATTGGAGGCCAAACTAAAGGAACAACTTATGGGCGGACGCTTTCGTTTTCTGAACGAGCAACTTTACACCATGGACAGCATGCGGGCACAGCAACTGTTCCACGATGATCGCGATGCATTCGGCGCCTACCACGAGGGCTACCGCCATCAGGTGGAGAAGTGGCCGCTCAATCCGCTGACGCGCATAGTAAAGATGATCAAAAAGTTGCCAAAATCGCTGGAAGTCGGTGATTTTGGCTGTGGCGAAGGCAAACTGGCACAGTCCGTGCCCAACAAGGTCTATTCGATGGATTTGGTCAGTAGTCGTGACGATATTATTGCCTGTGACATGGCCAGCACGCCGCTTAAGCCGCAGACGTTAGACGTGGCCGTCTACTGTCTGTCGCTGATGGGCACCAATATGAACGACTACTTGCTGGAGTGCAATCGCGTGCTGAAAATGGGCGGTTTGGTATTCATAGCTGAAATTCAATCACGCTTCGAAGAGGTGCGGGCGTTCGTCAAGTGCCTAGAGGGTTGCGGATTTGAGTTGGTGAAGAAGGATGTTAGCGTGAAGCTCTTCTACTTTTTTCAGTTCAAGAAAGTGCGCGATGTGGGCAAAGTGGCGCGTCTGCAACCGTTCGCTCTGAAACCGTGTTTGTACAGGAAGCGGTAGCTGATATGTTCTATTTAAATTAAATACATTTTTTTATTTGATTTCATTTTTGTGGAGAACTGAAAAACATGTTGCAAAAACATGATAAAATGAGTCGCAGTTAGACGGCATAATGTTTGAATATATAATAATATAAGAAATGATTTTTACTATTTACAAATATAAATTTATATGCAATGTTTGATATGCATTGCTTAATTATTTCTACAAAGTACATGTTTTATCATCTGTAATTGATAAAATTTCAAATAAAATGGAGATTTTACATGAATTTTATATTTTTCGAAGTTAAATTTGGGTTTTAAAATTGAAATTGCGATTATTTCATACGAAATTGAGATTTTCCATTTGAAATTGATAAAATATAAAATAAAATTATGATTTTCAATTGTAAATTGGGAACATTTCAAATTAAATTGAGATTTTTCATTTGAAATTGAGAATATTCCAAATTCAATTTGGATTTTAAAATTGAAATTGAGAAAATATCATTCGAAATTGAGATTTTCCATTTGAATTTGAGAAAATTTAAATTAAAATTGATAAAATATCAAATAAAATTATGATTTTCAATTGTAAATTGGGAACATTTCAAATTAAATTGAGATTTTTCATTTGAAATTGAGAAAATTCCAAATTATATTTGGATTTTAAAAATTGAAATTGAGAAAATTTCAAATGAAATTCAGATTTGAAATTAAGAAATTTACAAACGAAATTAAATTTTTTCCTCTTAAAATTGGGAACAATTTGTTGTTGTTTTTTCAAACTACTCAAACAAATTTTTTTTGCTCTGCCGAATTTTTAATTTTTGTATGTCTTTTGAGGTTGTTGAACCAATCTAATTTGTCTTTTTTACACAATATTCTCTGATAGGTTCCAGTGAAAAAAGTATTCAGTGTAATTAGAATTCATGTTTATCGCAATGTTCATCGAACTTCTCTGTTCCTCTGCGTCCGAACTTCGAATTGTTTAGTCCTGTATTAAAACACTATGGCCATTTAATTATTTTGTTTTGTTTGTTATATTTAATATTTATTAAAAATGTTATCTTATGCGAAAGGCTTACAATTTAAATAAATGTGGCTTAAATAATTCTTTTGTATTTTAAAATTACTTAATACATAACCTTTATTAAAAAAATAAAAATAATAGAGATTGGATGGATTTTATTCTCTGTAAATCAAAACACACAGAACAAATGTTTAGAGACCATATTAATAATGTGTAATGCAACCGACTACGTAAATTGAAAAAAAAAAAAATATTTACAAAAAGAATTAAATTATTTACATGAAGTAAAGCAAAATTAAAAATTAAAAACAACATTTTGCATTAATTCGTATTATTTATTTAACGTTAATTAAATTGTTTCCTTGGTTTTATTAAATGCATTCGTATTTTAAATACTGCCATAAGATCATCTACATGTTATGTAATTGCAACGATTACTTGATAAAATTTTATATATTTCAATACAATATAATCTTAATTATCTAAATGAGTTATGTGTAAATATGTGGTGTGTATATAGTCTATATGTAACTCGTAATATGCATAAAATATAAAAAATCATAAACTTTAATAAATCGGCTCTACTAATTATGAGGGAACTTTTTTTGAATGCTAATTTTCTTATTTTTTTTTGGTTTTCTTTTTATTTACTAAGTTTTACTTATTCGAATATTTTAATTATTAAGTTTTTTTTTAGTGTATCTTATATGTTATTGTTCCATTTAGTACTAGTTCTATATAATTGTATAATTTGATTAACTATTTAATAATGAATCGCTTCTAGTTGCATGTATCCTCCTTATTAATGCTAAGTAATTGTCGTCTTGAATAGCTATGCGTGATGGCTTTCCTAAAAACTCTATATCTGTTGTAAGACTTGAATTCCTTTCGAATGGTAGAGAGCCGAAGAATGTCCCACTAAATAAAATGTCAAACATATGGATGGCATACCTATTAAGTCTTACTTGTCAAATATAACTATCTGAAATGTTTCAGCATTCGAACGAACTGTAATTCAAATTTTATCTGTGACGATTATACATTCTGTTGCTTCAAAATTCGATTTCCATTCATTTTTATGAACATTTTAATACAAAGGTTGTTGAATACTTTTTTTTTATACAAAAAATGTTTTTCTAGTGAATTATAATTGCACAAACTATCAAGAATATCGTTGATTAGACATTTTTATATAAATCTTAGGCAATTCGATCAAAAGCTAAAAAAATATTTGAATACAAACCCAATTTCGAACTCTTCAAAAAAAAAGCTTTTACCATTTCTGTAGTACATTAAATCGTAACACTTTATAGTTTTTTTAGTGCATACACGCTGAAAAAAAACATGATTGTTGCAACAAAACAATGATTGGAGTAGTCATTTCATGATTGCTGTTATCATAAATGATTGCAACCATCATTCCCAATTTTTTAAAATGATTCTGTCATTCATTTAATGATTTCTAGAATCATAGAATGATTAAATTCAATGATTGGAATTGCTAATGATTGTAGCAAATATGTATTTAAAGATGAATGATTGCCAGAATAATAGTATTGATTGTAACAATCATGGAATGGTTTCAGAAATCATGTTACCTCAATGAATGATTGATATAACCATGCTATAACCATTATATATAATATTAATAAATATGCATTCCACTTTCTGAGAAAACAAACAACAGCTTGAAATAAAATCGAACTTGTTATAATTCGAACATAAGAAATTCCAGTGCAGGATTTTTTTTTATTAAATAAAAATGACGACGAAATGAACCATTCAAAAATTCTGTAATTGGATTTATTGAATAAATCGTTTCGTTTTACGTTATAAATGGTTCAAATTCAAAACTGAAATATATATTTAATAGTGAAATACAGCATTAAATTAAATAACATCAAAAATTAAACTAACTGAATACATTAATTAAAAAACTTTATTAGCTTTATCAATCGCGCTTTATAAATCAACAAATTTTCGTATACGATTTTCGTATACCTAATTTTTAAAATGTAGTTGGTATCTTTTATTTCAATAACGACTACATAACAAATGAAATTTGAAATTTACATCTGAAACATTAAACAGATTTTAACGTCGGTAGCTCAGCGGTTACTGCGTTGGACTGAGAGCCGAAAGATTCCGTACTCACAGAAAAATCCTCTTTTAGCATGAGGTTAGAAGAATGATTTCAGTACAAACTACAACTCTTTTCATTTTGACAATAACAACTGACTAAGCGGTTGAGAGAACCGAATAAGTTGGTTGGGCAAAGAGTTGGTTGGCGCAACAAATCTTTATTCTGTGATTTGTTGCAAATCTTTATTCCGTTCGGATTCGGTACTTTAGGTCCCACCACTTTGAGTACAAAACACGCACTGTTCAAATGATGAGAGAGCTCGGCCAATGGCGTCAAACTATTATTATTAAATAGATTTACCGAATTTAAATAATTGTTCTGTGAAAAACATGTTATAAATGCAGAAATTCGGATTGAAATTTAGTTATTCAAAATTCGTAAGTTTGGAATCACAGAATCCGTGCGAAACGGTATTTTAACTAAATTTTTTACTGATTTGACATAGAAAAGCAGTTTTATAATTTCGAAATTACATTTACGTTCCGCACGGATTCTAGAATATTTTCACTTTAATATTCTAATATCCGTTAAGACGAGCTTCAGAATAGGGGCTAATATCTCTTTCCGAATATCGCAATTAAAATAAATTTTATTGTTTGAGAATATTAATAAGTACTCTGATTTATTTATAATAAGTAACATAATTTAACGATTGAAATTTTAACTATATTTTAATTGACATTGCAAAGATTATAAAATATTACTCATATTAGATTGCAGCTATCATACAATGATTTCTGCAACAAAATCTCCTCTGAAAATATGATTGAAACGTTGAATAACATGATTGATACAATCATGCAATGATTTCTGCAATATATTAACTTAGAAAAACATGATAGCGACCATAATAATTCAACGAAGCCGTCACACATGATAGTGGTGATCATGTTTTTATCTGAGCATCAATGTATTCTGTTAGTTTTACTTCTAAAGAACGATATCAATTATTTTTTTAATGGAATTAAATGTATAAATAATTTCAATAAAATTCAGAAAATATTTACATAATTCAGAAAATATCAAAAAGAAATAAAAAAATCTAATTAAAAAAATACAAAAAGTACCAAATAAAATTAATAAATTTTCATTTGAAACCCAAAGGTTATCAACTGAAATTAGAATTGGCCCATGTTTAATTTATTATAAATTCTATAATTATGAATTAGGTGGTAGTATGAATGAATGAATTCACAAATTTATATATAAAATCAATTTTTTAATGTCGTGAGGCACACTATTCGTCAGGTTCCTAGTAGAAGTCTGAGAAAAGCACATTTTTCTCACGCAGCTAATCGACATGTTAAAAAATTTTAATGTTCGACGGCAGATTTGTAGAATGTTTTTGGAATGAAATTTGAAATATGATGCCTTATATTCAGAATAACGAAAACAGTTCTCACACAAAATAGTATTTTTTGTTAATATTCTGCCATCTGCAATTTTATAATCAGCCGTTAGACTTCTCTCTGTCTGCCGTTTTTTTTTCTAGGGCCGATTAGAGGCAGGTTTTAATAAAAACTCCATCTTTGTATGTCGCAAAAGTACTGAGATTTATAGCTTGAAAGTTGCCGTCCGAGTCAAAACAATTGGCATTTTTCTGGATTATTAGGGGCATATTTCCAGCAAACACAAAGGTAATTGGAAAATTTTGGAAAGCGTGTGGCAGGTTATCAAATATGGTGGAATTTACAAGCAGGTTTCCGGCATATTTTGGGTATGGGAAGTAAGTAGACAGCTTTTGACATAAAATCCGTCTTTGTCTGCTTGAAATATTTCGATGAAATTTTCTCAAATGCCAATAAATTTGTCTTGGGTGTGTTTGCATGTCTATTACCTACCGTATATTTTGTCTGGAGGTATTGAAACAAAAGGAAAATATATATTGTTTTTGGAATTTTTTTGTATATTGACCTACACTGACCTACACCTAATAACTACCCAGCAAACCAAACGACATTTTTACGATATCGAAACGATTTCGTTTATAGGCTCAAATTGTCGTTTTCGTTTATTTATAATAATACGAAAATTATCGTCAAATAATTTGCAAGGTACTAGCACTGTTTTTGTGCATAATGATTAAATCAATTTTCAAAATTCTGGAGTAAAAAACTGTTTCGGTATAGAAAACTTTCAAAATCTACTTAAAAAATTCAAAACCTACAATAATCACACATGTAGTAACATGTAGTCCCATTTAAATAAATACAGAATGTAGTAAAAATAAATACATATGTATTATCTTTTTTTAAATTTTCCTTAAATTGTGTATAAAATAAAACAAACACAAAATGTGGTTAATGCATTCATTTTTTACATTTTTCTGGAAGTTCAAATATATACAAGATGTAGTTATTTGTAATACAAATGTAGTAAAATTCTGTACAGAAATAGTAGTTGTTTTCCATACAAATCTAGTTGTTTACCACACAAAAACAACTACACTCATGTATTAAAAACAATTACATTTGTTTGTGGATGACATTGTGTCACTGTCATGCCAAAGGGGCGAATGGACATTTTTAAAAATGTTGGAAAATCAAATTTTAAAGTTAGAAGTGCTTTAAAAATTAGCAAACATTTTTTTTTTTCAATTTTTTCTATTATTTTGGTTTATTCGTCAATTATTATAACGTATATAAAATATCTTTAGATTTGGACAATCTACTGAATTATAAATACGGATTTTGTGAGGCTATATCCTGATCAAAACGCAAATATTTTTGTTTTTTATGATATAACTTTTTATTAGCGCAAGATAAAATAGTAATGTAAAGTTATTAATTGTTTGCTTTTAAAGCACCTATCTATTGGCATCATTAATTAAAAATATTTTATCAAACATTAATTTGCCATTTCTTATTTGCAGGAAAAAATGTTTGGTAAAATATTTTTAATAATGATGCCAATCGTGCTTTAAAAACAAACAATTAATACATTTACACCACTATTTTATCTTGCACCAATAAAAAATTATAACAAAAAAAACGAAGAAATTGGAAAAATTGAAAATCTTGTCATGCCAAAAGTGCGAATCTTTTCGTTTTTTTTGCTATAACCTTTTAATGGTACAAGATAAATTAGTGATGTAAAGGCTATTATTGTTTGTTTTCAAAGCATATCGATCTGCATCATTAATATTTTGCCAACATTTTTTCTGCAAATAACAAATGGCAAATTAATGTTTGCAAAATATGTTTAATTAATGATGCACATCGATAGATGCTTTGAAAACAAACAATAAATGCCTTTACACCACTATTTTATCTTATACCAATAAAAAGTTATGGCGAAAAAACGAAAAAAATTGCACTTTTGGCATGACAAGATTTTTCAATTTTTCAAATATGCCCTTTTGGTTTTGTCTTTTGTGGATAGACATATCCAACAAAAGGACACGTGATTTTGGCACAGCATACTTGAGGATAAACTATATTCTAAAATGTAAAAAAACGCAAATGTCTAAAATTGCACATTCACCCCTTTGGCATATAGTGACGATATGTATTTATTTAAAGCAAGACAAATTTCTTTTTAATACAATATTTTGTAACTTGTGATGGGTACAAGATTGACATATAATTTGTAAAAACATAATTTGCTAGATTATTTTTAGAAATTATTTTAAAAACAAACAATGAATGCCTTTTCGTCACTATGGCAGTGATTTCCGAAAAATGCTTAGTAGGTTTGATACTGGAAATGCGAATAAGCCAGTCCTACCTAAAGAAATATTTTAATCCTTTAAGCTGTGATATTCATTAAACATTTATTCAAACATGAATTCATGCTTAAAATGGAAATTGAAATTTTATTGCGAAACAAATAGAAAACACAAATAGATATATTTTTTTTTGTATGTACAAAAGTAATATTTTACTATTTTTTATTAAAATATACAAATGTTTTTGAATTTTTTGCATTTTTCACTACAAATTAAATAATTTTATAAAAATTATGAATACAAATAAAAATTAAACAAAACTATAATAAATTGTAAAATAAGAGTAATAATAATAATAAACAATTAAATGATATACAATTTATATAAAATCGAAATGTTCAACATGTGGCTCAAAAGATGCTGCTCTTTCCTGCTTCCAAATCGTTTTTTCTTTTCTTTTGTTTTATATTTATTTTTTCATTATTGCTATGTACTTTTGTATCTCACTTGCTCTATGTTTAAAACCTTTTAATTGTATTTAATGGATAATTAAAATGTAGTATGTAGTATTTTAACTCATTATATATATAAGATATATTTTTTGTTTTAGTTACATATTAAATTACAAACTACAAATTTGCTTAAATACTTTTTAAGTTTTTGTTTTTTTGATTTATTCTATTGTGGTTGTTCTGTTTGTTGTTGCTGCTGCTAATTTAGCTAAATGTCTGTCTCAATATTGTTGTTGTAAAAGTAAAACTAAGCAGCTACATTTTATTCAAAGACTTATTTTTACAGTGTATTGATTAATATTGTAAAAACAATGACGCATAAACTTAGACAATTTAAAGTCGATTTTAAAATTAGAATAGACTTTATTGACAAATTTCGTATAGAATAAAATGTCAAAAAGTAAATTTTGATTTTAAAGTTGACTTTAAATTGTCTATGATTATGCGCCAATATTTCAACATTAATATCAACTATAAAAAGAGATTTTTGTCAAACAATAATTTTAAATTTTTAAATGTATTTGATGAGTTTTACTTCTACAACGACGATATGTTTAGTTTAATTAGTTTAGTTGTTGGTTTATACTGTTTTATGGTAAATATGCTTGTGATTGAATGTGTGTGTGTATGTGTCGAAACCCAAGAGTACACTCTTCAAGAGGTTCTTGAACATTTCCGTTTTTTTGTATTCTTTATTCTCTTCAAATTTGACGCTCGATGAGATTTGTATGTTTATGATTTTTTTTTTATAATTGCTTAATTAATTAGATTAAGTATTATATTATATATATATAGTAAGTGTTTGTATATCGTAAGTATATGGTTTAATTATGTGTGTGTGTGTGTTGGTTGGTTGATTGGTTTAAGTGTAAAATATTTAGTTTTCTTTAAAATAATTTAACAGCTACAATTAATAATTGCTACGTTTTTTCATATTTCATTAAAATAATCTACAAGCATATTAAAACTACGGCATAAATATAATAAAATCATAATAATTACAAACATTACATTATAATAACTGTAAAAGTTTAAAGTATTTCTTTGTTTTTTTTTTGTGTGTTTAATTCGTTTTTTTTGTTGTTGTTTTAAGTTTATTTTTGTTGCATTTTATTTATTATTAAATATAATAAAAATATCACCAATTTTTTGTTTTCTGATTTTGCTTATGAAATAAATTTTCGTGTCAATATTGCTGCGAGCATATTAAGTTTTTTTTGTTATTGTTGCTGCTATCCATGTTACCAACAAGTGTGTGCATTTTTTTTAAAAATTCAAAATAATTTTAAAAAATAAATTCTCAAAGTTGACATTGTTTCGTACATGAACATTTCACATAGATGCGGCGTATGTTAAATGTTTAGAAACATTTTACAGAATTTGTTGCAGCAAGTTGCTAATTTAAGTCTACATGTTTACCAGCTTTTTTTGGTAACACTACTCAACAAAATTAGTAAAATGTTTCCCATGGACATCACATACACATTAATTCTTTAAAATTTGCGGTTACTGATTTTGATTTTGTAACGTTTTTAGGAGAATTGATATCGAAATTTTAGACCATTTTCAGTTGTACAGTATTTAAAAAAAAAATACAGTTACAACTAGTTACCCAAAAATTTGTAAACGCAATTCTTTTGTGAACTGTCAAGACTAAATACTAAAACTCCGATTTGTTTTTAATATATTTGATTCCAAACTCGAAACTTTTATCATTTTTTGAATCATTTTTTAGCATTTTGGATCTTATTATAAATAAGAAAATGATTTGTGGTTATGCAGAGCATAGTTCAAACAAACGATCAAAATTACAAAATATGTTCATCTTTTCTATATTTTAAAATATGCTCTATTAACACAGTTTAAAAATAAATTTCATTAGAATGATTGTCTATCATTAGATGATAAAAAATAATTTAAAGATAAAAAAAATAATAAAAATTTTACGTGTTTGGATCCAATTATCTTTAAAATGTATTGGAATTTTAGCATTAATTTGTATATTAAAATTATTCTTGATAATTAAAAGAAAAATGGAGTTTAAGATTTTTTGGGAAACTATTTTGCAACAGTACTATATTTTTTTTAGTCTAAAGAGTGCCTAAAAACCGCTCAAAATGCGTTCTCAATTTGTAAATTAACGTTACGTACTATGAAAATACTGGGTATACAGGTAAAATCAACACCAGCGAATTATATAGAATTGATGTATGTCATGCCCATAGGAAAATTCGTATTGGGTAGTGTAATTAATGCCAATATATCAATCAAGAGCACTACCAAAAACAAATAGTTTGAGTTGTAAATGATTATCCTAACATTACTAATTTTTACATACAATTGTTGCCATTTGATACATGTGTCTAATGTATAAATATTGATGCAACATGTTGAGATACAATTGTAGGTAATGCTTAAACAATTCTCAATTGCTAATCCATCCAAGTGAACTGCATAAATATCTTGCCATACATATTTAGTTGCATAGCCAATGTTTCAAAACAGTGTCCTTCGATTTTCTTTTGATATTTTAAGCTACAAAAGAACTTTAAATGTTGCAAGACGTTGTTTTATATACAATTAATTTATTTACATAATTAGCAAATTATTCTGCAACATTTAAATTACTTTTTGTAGTCACCTCAAATATGTTAAACAAACGACATTCACATAAAACATGTTGCCATTAATATACTCAGCAACAATATTGCAATAGCCACGCCATAGAACACGCAATATTGCTGCAACATTTATAACCTTCAGCAACATTTATAATCTTCAGCACTGCCAACATTCAGCAAGAACTACGTGACTGTTGTACTTGCTGTTTTTACTGCAACATGTCCTGTATGTTGAAGTTGTCGTTGTCCAGTGAATTGATCAGATCCTGCGTCGAAAAGTTGCTGCCGTCTACCGGCAGATTGTCGAAGAACTCGAGACACAAATCGTTCGAATTGGCAACGACCGAGTTAATGGTTTGGCTGATGGATGCGGTGGCCGCTCCGCCAACACCTGTTGCATTCGCCTGCTGTTGCTGGACCACATTGTTGCCGGCAACTGCTGCAGCATTATTGTTGTTACCTGCGCTGTTGCCTGCATTGCCGACTTGTTGCTGCTGCTGCTGTTGTTGCATTTGCAACATCTGCGTGTGCTGCTGATGTGTTGTCGTAGTTGTTGTGGACTGCTGCACAAACTGCTGTTGCTGTTGCATGGTGAGTTGTTGCGTTTGTGACATGTGCATCGACGCCATCTGCATTTGCGCCATCATATTCTGCTGCCCCGCACCTGGTTGCTGTTGTTGATGATGCTGTTGTTGCTGCTGCTGCAACATTTGCTGCATGACCGCCGACTGCTGCATGGCGTTGCCTCCATTGCCGGGTCCTGCGCCAGGTCCACCTGCGGAGACAAGCATCTGCTGCGCTAGTTGATTCTGTTGCTGCTGTTGCGCCGCCTGCTGTTGGCGCATTATTTGCTGCTGTATTTGCGCGGGTGTCAGCTGCATGCCTGGTCCATTAGGGCCGCCACCTTGTGGACCCATACCCACATTTGGGCCGGCGGCGTTCGGCATAAAGCCGCCTGCAAGTAGAATAAAAAATACAATTTAATAAAAACGCTTCATTGGCGTGTCCCAATTGAAACATACCGCCATTAAATCCACCGGGGCCTTGACGCATCGGACCACCAGGACCGGCATTAAAGCCCATCTGTTGCTGTTGCTGCGACATCATCATTTGGCGCCACTCCTGCTGCGAACCCATCGGCATGCCGTCAGGCGTCACCTGCACATTGGGCGGTCGCTGCTGTGGTCCACCAGGTCCCATGGGACCTCCGTAGGGACCCATGGCGGAGCGCGGCGGTCCGCCTGCGCCGGAATGTTGCATGTACATCGCGTGTTGTGGCCGCATCATAGGACCAGACGGCGGTATTGGCTGCTGTGTCATGCGTCGCATGGCTGCCGCCTGCGCCGCAGCATTGGGAAAACGTCCACCGCCCACCGTTTGCTGCATCATTTGCGCTTGCATCAGCTGCGCCTGCGTTGCTTTGTATTCAGGCGGCGGCGGTCGATTACCGGCCATGTGTTGCTGTTGCATCGCTTGCGCGCGCATCATTTGTTGCTGTTGCAAAAACTTGGCCTGATTCATATTCATAGGCGGGCCACCGCCATTTGGACCTCCCATCATCATGCCACCGGGTCCACCCATGCCCGCACCGTTGGGCGGCACCATAGCTCCCATGCTGCTCATTGGATTTGGCGCACCACCCATTCCACCGACGCCCATACCCGGCGGCATGCCAGCGCCCATAGAGCCTGGATTCATGCCGCCGGCTACAGCACCACCCATGGGGTTCATGCTCGGCGGTAAACCGCTGGGACCGCTTGAAGTGGGTGCGCCACCATTGCCGCTGTTCGCCTGCTGCGCATTCATCAAACCACCGGGCACATTGGCACCAGATGGATTATTGGCGCCCGGTCCCGTACCAGGTCCAGCGGATGTGTTGCCAGCAGAACCGCTTGTGTTGACAGCATTGGCGGCGGCTGCTTGAGCTGCTGCAGCCGCTGCGGCCGCCGCTGCTGCTTGTGCCTGCGACTGACGTTGACGCATATTGGGCGGCACTTGTTGCTGCTGCTGTTGCTGCGGCTGCTGCTGCTGTGATTGCGTGAAGTTCATCGACTGCGTTTGAGACATGGTGAAGGAGTCATTTGTTGGTCCTGCAGCAGTGGAAAATAGAATTAAATATAAAACAAACAATTCAAATGATATTTTTATTGAGATTTCTACGCACCGCGTCGCTTACCATTTGCATTGTTGACATTTTGATTTGGTTGCTGCTGTTGCTGCGAGGGTTGCTGCTGTTGTTGCTGCTGCGGGCCATTGTTGTTGCTTTGTTGCTGCGGTTGCTGTTGTTGCTGGCCTTGAGTATTTTGCGGCTGTTGCGAGTGTTGTTGCTGCTGGTTGAAGAAGACACCCTGCTGCGTGGCAACCGAAACATTGCTCTTCATGTCGCTGCTCAGATGCAAATGTTGACCAGTGGAAACCTATAATGAAAAAAAAGCTGTTAAAATCATATCCAACAAAAATTGTCCCCGATTACACACTAAAATAAACTGCGATTGAATTAACTCGCAACTTTGATAGTATTTGGATTTGTTGGACAAAGCGAATCAGCCCGAGAAAAAAATGTCATTTGCTCGCGCATTGCAGATGAAGTTAAAAACAACTTTAAATCCACATTTTTATTTTATTTGCCATCGAAATAAAATTATTTTAGATCGGAATGGGCTTAAAAAATAGAGTTTGAAAATATTGATGTCCTGCTAAAATTTCATCAATTTTGAAGCAAATCTTATGCTCGTCCTTGAAGCATAAGACCAAAAACGAGGCAGAAATTCACCATTACCAGATTTCAAATCAGGAAACCAAAGAATGTATAAGAAAAATATTACATGTAATAAATATCGACCTATATCGATTTGAGACGCGTTGAACCAGAGGAACTGTCGAATTTTTTGTATTTTGATATTTTTTGGAATTTATTCCGATATAAAATAAACTGATCTCCAAAAACTAAAACTGATCGACTGGAGATAACCTCAAATTTTGAATATAAATTTAATTTTTATACACATATTTCGGGACAAAAAAGTGCCAAGTCCATCAATTTTAAATACGTTTTTCAGCCAAGCTATCTGAGAAATTATATTTTTTCTTTTGCAAGCTCAACAAACATACGTATTTTATACAATAGAATTTTTATACCCTACACCTATGAGGTACAGGGTATATTAACTTTGTGCATATATTGTAACGCCCCTTAGGAGGCGTGTCCGGTATGGAAAAGTATATATATTCATGATCAGCATCACTACCCGAGTCCGTTTAGCCATGTCCGTCTGTCTGTCTGTCTGTCCGTCTTGCTGTCTTGCTGTCCGAATACAGAATAACTTGAGAAATACTGATCAGAATGCGATGAAATTTCGACTCAATATATTTTAGCCAAAAGTAGGAACTGAGTTTGAAAATGAGCCAAATCGGTCAACGGACACGCCCACCTCCCATACAAGTCACTTTTATATAACTTTTTCGGAACTAATAACTCGAAAAGTATTTAAGATATAATTTTAAAATTTAAAACGTATTGTTATAATTCACCTAAAAATATGTGGTCCAAAAATGGGCGTGATCCGCCCACTTTTTTTTTTCATTATTTCCCGGGTTTTCATAGTGGAAATTTGCTCCGTAAATTATTAAAATCAAATCTATGAAATATTAGCCTTTCAAAATTTTAAATATAGGCGTGGTCCGCCCAATTATATTTTTCAAATTTTTTTTTTAGTTTTTTTATACTTTTATATACATTTTTTAATTTATGTGGATATAAGACGTAAATTTCTGATATGTGAATAATATGGGGGTGGGGAGGTTCAGCATAATTAAAAACTTTAAAATTAAGGTATGCAATTAAATATCCCACATTAATATCCCCACCAAAGGTGTAGGGTATTCCATAGTCGGGCCCGACGGACTATAAAAATCCGCCCCATGTGACCGAACTTACCCATGTGACCTAACTTTCCCAACTCGTTTTAAAATACATTTTTTCAATACCGATGGACTGAATACCTAAGGACTGAATTTCAGGAGTCATGACTGATTCTAAATCATTTCGAACTGAATTAAGTGCTGAGCAATTTTCTATTGGGTAGATTACTGTTGCTCTTGTTAGCTGTCACCGCTCCGCTTTTCTATCACGTAACTTATTCTCTTACGTTCCTCGTGAGCGACGTGTTCAGTAATTTTTAGAACGATGACCCAAAAGCATGGAAAACGTTGTATTTTCTGCATTAATTTGCGGACATGTATTTATATTTCATTTTTGGTGTAGAAAAAAATAAAAAAAAAAATTAGAAAGCGAATATTGGGCATTAATATAATGAATTACCGCTCATTTTATTTATGAACAAGTTCATAATATTAAAGAGCTGTGATATAATTTTCCATTCAATTTAAAGTAGCATTGATTATAAAACGAACATTTATAAAACATATTATAAAACTATAATTTAAATTTGAAATTCGATTAGTAGATTATTTGAATTTTATGCCAAATAAAATTAGGACATTGAGTGTATTTAGGTATTGAAATATTCGCTTGAGCTACCTTTAAAGGCAATTATTCGTGACTGTCTACTATTTGATGTATGACCAACCACTACGACCAAAACAGAGTTCTTTGGGGTTACGTAAAGAGTGCGTTAAATAAGACACCGTATGAAATCCGCCCTTCGAACTTTCGCATAACTTGAATACATTTTCAATATCTTTTGTTGTTGGTTATATGCAGCATATCACCCAAGCGACACCGACACGACCACCACCCTACTACCACCCATCCAATACGCGTGTGATTCGTTTTTGCCGCGATTCTGCTTAACTGTGTTGCCACCAGTTTGCAAACGCATTTATTTATGCGCTCGCAAATACAGACTGCGTAATGATATTTGTCGTTTATAGCGAAAACGAACACATAAATCTTTGTAGCACTCGGAGCGACACATACGGAGCGACCGACCAACATTAGGTCCATTTACAAAATGAATAATCTTTCGGTTGGTTTGACTGTAGCATGATGTGTCAGTGGCGGGTGAAAAATATTTGTTTGTCCGAATAGAGCAATACATAATATCTTTACGACTTACTGAATCGGCTTGAGTGTGTATTGTAATCTTAAATTAAATCGAACATTTATACCAAAACCTTACAATATATCCTCAGGCATTGGGAGAAAATCAATTCACAGATAATTATTTTCCAAGAAACTGCTACCACAAACTCAATTTTTCTGCTATACAATGTACTACTTCACCAAAAATATTATTTCAAAGGCGAAATATCGGTTAATACAACAGCTTAATATGAAATTTGCAAGCAAAAAATATTAGAGGAACAATCCATCGTGTGAGGAATCCTTTCGGTCATTTGACATTTATTTCATCGATATGCTTAGAATTACAAAAAATTAATAATAAATAATCTTTTTAGTCATCTTTGCAGAAGAAAACTAATTAGAAAACTAAAATTTTAAAATTATTGATCAATATTCATCTCAATTCCGTATCCCGTCGTGGCGGAAATTCGAGTGTGTTCCCGCTACACGGATAGAAAAGATTTGTTTGAATATGTTTAAATGTAATTAAAAAGTAATACGAAATTACCATACATGTATTAGGAATGAAGTGTAATTAAATTATAATCGAAATTGAATTTATTTTTGTTCACGTGTAAACATTATTATATTGTCCAGCAGAATCTGTCAAATTTACCATAAATATGTCACAATACCAACTTTAAATTTTAATTGCATTTGAATAAACTATTTCTTGGCAATTTACTTGGTTAAAACTATGTTTCGAAACACAGAAAATGCTAATCAAATCTAAATACAACGTATGTTCGCAACGCTCGTCTTAATTCGATAATCGCAGCATTTTCTACCTACGCCATCTTTTCCCATAGTTTGAACATATTGATGTTTAAAAACAAACAAAAAAGAAATAGGATTTAAATAAATGTATTCTTGCAACATTTTTCTTGTATACGTAGTTGGCACTCGTTGAGCAGAATTTTCTACCTACGTCTCTTTTGTCGTCGTTTCAAGTATGTATAGGGTCATTTTAAACATACTGATGTTTGAAAACAAACAAAAAATGAATTCTTGTATATAAAATTGACACTCGTTGATGGGCATTTTCTGAGTACGTGTATTTTGTTGTTCGTTGAGAAAACGTGTTCGCGTCGGTAATAATTTTGTTATTTGTAAATTAAATAAATATATAAATTGTGTTATAAAAAGTACTAACAGTAACAGAGTATTATATAGTGCAGTATATAATTTCTGAAACTAATGTGAAAAAACCAAATATAAAAATCAGTCAGTCATTTATGCTGTCACTTGTACCTGCAGTTTTAAACGAATTATTTATTTTTGCATTTAAAAATTTGTATATGAATTCAATTATTATAAATTCCCACTGTGCATGTTTAAAGATTTTTAATAAAAATTTATAAAAAAGCATTTTATTTTTATTTTATTTTCAGGATATCTTTCCAAAAATATTTAAATATTTAAATATTAAATGATATGTTTCACTGGAAACATATTTATATTCAGGTCGTTAAAAATCATGTTTTATTCTGAACATATATATGTTTAGGTTAAAATATTTATTTTATTTGGATGTAGTAATTATTATGTTTTCATTATTTCACCATTTTAAGGGGCAACATTAAAATGTTTTCGGGATATTATAGTGTAAGTCAGAGCTCATTACAACACAGTTCAAGTCTCAATACAACCCTGCTTACAAATGATTTATCAGTCAATTATATATTATGTTTACATAAAATTCCGAAAAATTCCTGCAAAATTATGTTTGGGAGAGCCGTTTTTTTGCAGCGTGTACAAATACAAATTTGAGCTACTCTAGGATTCATGCGAAATGGAACTCAGTGTGTCCGCAACGACGGAAAAGAATTGGGGTGTGAGTTTCATTCAACACGAAGTGCCTAAAAATTCGAAATATTCACGAATTCTCATCAATTAATGTCAATATTGATATCATTGATTTTAAAAATGTCTGATCTGATTTTCAAAAATTATAAAATATAGTTGTCCAAACTTTTATCTAAAATATTTGAAATAATAGCTTGGCGGCGCGCAGTTGTTTTAAGGAATATTCATTTGGATCTACCAAATGTAGCTAGCCTCAACTGAAATTTATTTGCCGTAACCAACTATTAGTTGAAGCAACTATAACATTGATAGGGAATACCAACTTTTAATCCATTTCCATTTTTTTTATTTCCATTGCGATGAAACTAAATGTTAACCAATATTTAGTTGGCTCAACAGATAGTTGGTTATATTGACTAAATGATAAAAAATTAGGTTGTAGCAAGGCCTGGAAATATAAATACTTTTGAAAGAATTTAAGCAAACAAAAGCGAAGTTTGTATTAAAAGCTGTCTGTTTTTTTGTCCATTCCCAAAATATGTATGCATCAATACAATTAAATAATTGGCTGAAACGAATATGGAATAATTGTATGGATTAAATATTTAATCATCTTAATTAATAAATTAACAGAAAAGTACAAAAAGTTACATCAATAAAATTAAATATTTTGCTAAAACAACTATTGAATTAATTGCAGTACCAATCGCCGTTGTTGAGCACACGACGCGGCGTTACGATGCGAGCTTGCAGCGATTGAACGTCGACAAACAAGCAAACGATGGATTTTTTTGTGCGTTTGGTTGCGCGCATATTATTCGCATTTGGTATATGCCAAGATATACACTTTTAGAGCTTGATCATCCTCTATGTGGTGATGATGGCAATGGTTGCATATTTAATTATGCTTCCAACTTCATCATCAGAAATGTATATTATATGCACTTTCACAAGAATTTATAACATACTTTTTAATTAACTGAATGAGAATTATAAAGACTGTGAAGATAATAAAAACACTTTAAAAAGTCGACCATACCGATTAAATAGTTTGCTATTTGTGCAAAGTCCTTAATTGGTATATTTTTAGAAGCACATCACATTTTTAGCGAATGTGTTTGCTAAATACATTAGAACTCGTTGCTGGACCAGCTAATGGTACGCAATTATTTATGGTTCCTATATTTACGTCGATTATTTTTTCAGTGTAACTACTAACAAAGTTATTCTCTATTATATGCAATTAAACTTTTTATACGATTGACATTATTAGCCTGAACTGATGTAGATTTATTCTAAGATACAAAAAATAAATCAGTTTTAGCAGCAATATATAATATATATTATATAATATCAGTGCAAAAACCATTATTATTATTTGTATAGATACTACATACATTAATTATTATAAACTGCATTGATTAATTAAAATAAAGCCAAACATTTGTGCACCCTACTTAGACTGTAGTGCTGCTCTACAAATGGAAACCACCCTCCTGCCCCTTTGTGTATAACCTCCTTGTCAGTACTACGCATAGATACTGGTTTTAAGAATTTATGGCAAATCAATAGAGGAACGCGTTACGTTCCGCTTTGTGCTCTTTCGGGCGCATACAACTGTTGCGATGTGGCCCATGGCCCACGTCACCCTTACGCGGTGCCCCTTTTAAACACAGACAGACAGAAAATGACACACACACACAAATGCGCCTTATCCGTATGTGTGTCATATCCTTGAATCATGTTTATTCCAAGTCCTCGTCGACTCTAAAATACACACAAAATCCATCTGAGCTGAAACACTTATACATGCTTAGCGCATGCAAGTGTGTGTGTGTTTGCGTGGAACCCACCAGAAATTAATCTATTTTCCCCATTAGTCCAAATAAATAAAATACCCTAAAAATTTGTAAAGTGCAGATATTATTTCCGTTGGGTCAGCATCATCCTGTGATTTCACCTAATATTGAGGGGTAACCAAAACAACAAAGACGAAGTTGTGGCCGCAGGCGGCAGCTGTATTTGATTAGCTAATCTAATTATTGGCTCAATTAAAAATAATAATAAAAATATGATTTCTAAGTAAGAAAACAATGTTGCGGAAATATAACAGACATCAATTAATCCATTACACCTAGACAAAAACACTTTAAACTCTAGAAAAAAAACTTGTTAATGAAATCACAGAGAAAATTAATGTACTAACATTTACTACTTTTTTAAATATGTTTTAAAGATATTTAGATCTACTATAATTACTTACTTTTTAAATGTATTTGTTTTTATTTGATTTGATTTTACTACACACTGTACTAGAAATCATTTAGCACTACAGCTTAGTCTTACAGACTTATAGTTTTATGCTAAAACCAAACGAAGAGCTGAGATTATTAAAGGCAATGTTTACTCTCAAAAAAGTACAAGACTTAGGGAAAACTTTCCATAAAATAAATGAAATTGAACTGGGCTCTATTTCAAGAAAATGCTTCTTAATATTAGCACATGATTCTTTAGGTTATATATGTATTATTTAGGTTAGATATGTATCGAATTCTTTCACAGAGACAACACGATACATTCTTCTCTAAACAATTCTCGCCGCAGACATATTTTCCCTGAGACTATTCTTATAATTTCTTCAATTATCCGGTGAAGAATCGTCGGGTGATAATTTCCCAGTGTATAAATCGCGGGAAACAATTGTTATATTCCTATATCTTTCTAAGACAATTTTGTTTGTTGTATTTTTGCGAAAAACACAGTCGATAACATCGATGCTGTATTCGCATGTGTATGTTGTTTCACTTATAAAAAGAATGTATTGAACTCAGCAGGCGAAGTGTTTTTTTTGATGTGTTTGATTTACTGCTACACAAAATGATCGAAGAAAGCATTCGCATGTGTTTGCTGTTGCAAAAGCGACGAAATGTGTTTGTTGTTGTGTTAGATTTATTGCTACACAAAGTCCTCAATAAAGCACAACTTACTGTTGTTTTACATAACTCTTTTTCTGATTGTTTTTGTACAGTAAGAAGTTTGTTTGTCGCGGGTGCAAAAGTTAAAAAGTTAATAGCTGGAATTCTCTGAATTATATATTAAAATTAATCATAATTACTTTGACCATGACTTAAGATGTAAATTTTACTAAGTTGTTATTATTAGTTTTAGAACAGGCTCATAACGCATTAGAAATAAGTGCCACAATTAATTTGTAGTAGGTATATGTTTGTCTTTTTGAATAAGGTTAGTATTACAATTAGCAACAAATAAAGGAGCGTTGGCAAATTTGCATTTAACGCGAAATCGCTGCAGACACGCACACTTCCAATATATAGAATGTCAACATTAATAGCAACAAAAGTAGGGTTATTCATATATCTGGAAATAAAATAAGCGCGTTCGTCGTAGTCATTTACGAAAAATGTACCTAAACATTGTGGCGGGGCTGCCACCGTGTAAGTTTTTCAATTATTTTAAGTGCTGTGTTTTGTGAGCTAACGAACGAATGAATGAACGAACGAACGAAATAACGAATGAACGAACCAACTAAGGAAGAAGCAGCGCTTTTGTTGGCAACAAATGCTACCGACTGACGACTGTGACTGGTTTGCTGCTTGGCTTCGACACAAATAGGCTATGCGAGCGAGTGTGGCTTATACTGTCTGAAGCTTATAATATACATATTGAGGTGGTTGCTAACTAGCGGGCTTATCATATATATACTCACACACATCATATATAATCGTATATTATAGCAATTTACATTAAAATGATGAGATTTGGTCAGAGTCAAAAGGATAATAGAACGGAAAATGTTTTTGCAGGATATTCGATTTTATAAATATAAATTATAACATAAAAGTTGAGTAATAAAAGAATTTATTTATAGCAATAGTGTAACTTGGGAGGAACTATGTTACATTAATAAATTGTATAATTTTCATGAAATTAATTCATACATAATTGTCAACGTATTTCAGTGAAAGAAATATGATTAGAACCATCACTCTCTTGACATTATTGCTTCAATGATGTTAAAATTAATATTATGCTCTTAAATATGACAAAAATTATTATTTTTTTCTTTGTGTGCCATTTTAAATTCATATGGCAACACTTATATGCCAGCTGTGGTATGCAACAAAAACCAATTAACAAATAACGAGGAATCTCATTTGTCATTTCGACGATGTAACGCTAACGTACAGCTGGTTTTAGTAGTGTAAATGTGTTGCCAGTTTTTTTTAATTTATATTTTATAAAATCTATATAAGTAGACGGCTTTCTCGAAATTTGTTTTACATTTCTACTAGATCTAATATTTTCGTATAAGCGAAATAAGTTTTCTAACTTACAGAACTATTCAAAGGTTAAAATACCAGTTTAGACTTATAAAAAAATGTGATGAAGAAATATAAATGAAAAGACCCCATTTGTCCAAGAAATAGTACTTTTCCCATCATGACACCAGCTCAAACTGCTTGGAATTGTGCCATAAATTGGAATTGTTCCCATAATCCCAGGTCTCTGATTTTTTAAATTTCAATATTTCACAAATAAATTGCTGACTGAACTAAATTGTAAGGGGGGTCTCATTCGAACACATTCGGTAACCAACAATTGTTAAAGTCCGTAATAAATCGATTATCATATGTCTGTTTGCTGTCATCCAATTTTGTTCAATTTAGTTTGCTCGAAATTTTTCTAAATTTAATTTGAAAACTGCATTACCGACAATATTTAGTTTAGTCAGCAATTTAGTTCACTCACACATATAATGCTATTATTGGAATTGTTTTAAAACTCACATTCGAACGGTTTTTAAATTTTTGCAACAAAAAAAAATAATTCATTCAACATAAATTTAAAGGACTGAATTCCCAGCAAAACAAAAGATATCATAACGATATTAAAGCGATTTCCGATGAAATGCTTTCATTGACTACGTTTATGCCGCAAGAGTTTAGCCTAACCTAACTTAACAGTTGGTGAAACAAATCGTATTAAAATAACCTGAGAACAGTTAATTTTAAACTTGGTCATTTGCTGTCATTTTTGAAATATAATTAAATATTTTATATATATATATAAATTATTATAAATAAAGACACAGAAGCAACAAATTAAAAAATATCAAAAAGTGTTATAGAAAATGGACGGGAAAAGGAAAACAAATATGCAGGAACGAATTAATGGCGCTGTGGACGGAATTCATAAAAGCTGTAAAAGAACGGAAGAACTGGGCTATCACCTTCCAAGTTTGTGTTTTTGATACATATTGAGGAAATTTCTTGGTTCCAGGCCGTTATTTTTTATTTGTTTTTTTTATGTTTGGCTTTGTACAAATGGTGAAAATTATTTGACATTTATTTTATGACAAATAATACTTAATCTAGGTTAGAAACATAGTGACATAAACTGCCATTTTCGATAAACAAATTTAGTTTGTTCAGAAAAGTTTGTTTGCACGATTGGGTTGAAATACTAAATCAAATTGTAAAACAAAAAAAAAAGATAAAATTAAAATATGAAATATGAATAAATAAATTCAACAAAATTCCATATTTCCAAAACTAGTTATTACTTAATGTATCTCTTGTATTAATCTCAATATTCATGATACGTTGTATTTTGTAAATTTAATGTCGTCCAAAACACCTTATTTCGCCCAATTTGTCTTACTCTTACTCCAAATGGTGTCACCGATAGGCATATTGTATCTCTTTCTACACCGGAAAATAAACTCTCTGATTCATGACACATGCGACGACAATAATCAACGTTAATGGCTCCCACCCACGTCATCAGTTTGTGTAACATTGTTGCAGGCATCGAGACCGTTAATTTGCAACAAAATTTCACTGGAATATTAAGTATCCTCTCACTTGTTGTTTTACAACGCAATATCGACGAAATTAATTTTATTTTGTGTCTGTTGCAAATGACGAAGATCATTTTAGATGGTATTTCGGGTGGTTCGTTTGAGAATCGGCGCTATGCACAGAAAAATACCCCTTTGGCATGAGGTTGAAAGAAAGATGATGTTAGTTGTAACAACTAAATTATTCGGTCACACAGAAAAATTGCCAACAATTTATACTTTGATTTAAGAATGTATGTGGGTTAAACCGTTCCCAACAATGCGACGTCAAGAATAGAGATATTTATGATTATTGAATAAAATTGTTAAATTGAGCATTATTATACTTAAAGTAACACTTTCAAATACTCAATTTAAGATTAATCGTTTTTGGGGTATATATACATTCTTGAAATAACAATTTATTGTAACCATGTTTTAACAACCCACATTTATATTTTAAGAATTTTAAGAATGTTTTTTGGGTATAAAAAAACTAAAAGATATATTTTTAATTCAAATATATTAGATTGATGTTTGTTTTTCATTATTTTTAAATCCAAAATTGTTTATTTCGATTATGAATATCGCTTTAAATCTGATTTTTGTATAACAAGTTCAGTTTTCAAGATGAAAAGGTTTTAAACTGATATTAGTTTCGGCTCCAATCCGTGATATCAACTGAAAATAAATCTCCTGATGCTAGAAACAAACTTGCGTCTGGCAACACCGTCTGCTTTGCTTGTTGGCACCCCACCGCCACCCCACCGACTGTTTAACCATCAATCGTAAATAATTGCTTGATTAAGTGTTTCGCACAAACACTTAATTTAAATATAAAAATATGGCAATGCTTGTAATTTAATAAAATAATAAATAATCTACATCAAAGCGCCAAGAGAATGCTTAATAAACCGTTAACAAGCGTCACCCTCCTTTCACAACCCCCAACACATCCACCTGTTCCTCACACTCACATCCACCTGGTCAACATACTAGTTATCATACTGGAAATGCATTAATGTGGCAGCACTTAAACATAAATTGCATCGCGGTGGCAATGCCGATGGTGCGCTGGCTGCATTTGAAAGCATTTCGTACTTTACAATATTTAATGTTAATAAATTTAACGCGTTTTCAATGCATCGATGAAACGGCGGAGGACATTAAAGGATATTGCAGCTGCAACCACACGCGCTCACATACACGACACTGTTTGCGTTGCCAACACTTGATGGGCCTGCCAAAAGGTGGACTCAAACAAACGCCCTCGTTATGGTTGCGAAATGTGAAACGGGGGCGGAGGAATGCCTGCTGGGCAGTTCATTTACGGCCTGCCTCACAGTCACGCCCCACCGCCTTCCAGTTGCCCAACGTTTGACACTCGCCAATTTAATTTATAATTATTGCGCAGATAATTTATGAAGCCAACAGCAGCAGCAGCCGCTGCCACCAAATCCCAAATGCATGTAGTTGTAGTTGTGGTGGTGCAACACACACACTTACAGACAGACACATTGCATACATTATGTCGACACACAATGGCTCCAAAAACACATTGTAGTGAGTGGCCATATTAAAAAAGAATCAACCAAAAAGGACTAATTCATTGAAAGCTTATTTAATGTGGCCTGAATGCAGCTAAACTTTAATATCAGTGTTCACGATATCAGGAATCAGTGATGTCAGATCTATAGAATAATATAAAATACATAATTCACGCACCCAGAAAAAAATTCTCTCAAATCCCATTAAAATTGGTCAATAGGACAATTATTGATTTAATAGTATACAAAAAAGTAATCTTTTCTTAAAACTCAATGGCAATGTCGTGGTATTTTCTGGTATTTAATGGTATTTTCCGATTAAAATAATAATTTATCCTATTGACTATTTTTAATAGTAAAAAATCTATTATTTATATAGCATTTTTTTACGTGTGGATACTGATTTTGCCTGATTACGCAGTTTTTTTTTTTTTAATTAATTCATAATATCGAAACCCTATCGAGAATAACACTACTGATCAAAATGGAAAAATAAGTTTCGCATGGACAACGGTTACAGATTTTGAATGCATACTATGTGATGAGACCTACAACATAGAGTATGGTGTATTGTACCTACAGTTTAATACCGAATCCGAACGACGGGAAGAACTTTTCTTGGTTAATGTTTTATTCTGGCAGAAAAAAATCCTATTAAAATTGGTCAATAGGAAGTTATTGATTCAGTAGTATTGAAAAAATAAATATTTTCATATAAACACAAAAACAATTTAATACTATTTAATAGTATTTTGTAGTATTTAATGGGATTTACCTATTAAAATAATAACTTATCCTATTGACTAATTTTAATAGCAAAGAACTATTGATTTTATAGTATTTTTTCTGAGTGTATGAAAGATGTTGTCGGTCCCAACCCAGATTTCAACATAGAACCTTTCACAATCCAACGCACTAACCACTGAGCTATCGGCGCTGAAGACAATGAAAACAAATTTATGCATGCATATAAAATTTATTTAATTTAAAAATTTTCTTTAAGGATAAAAAATTTCAATTTATTGCCTTCTAAAATTCAACTATTTCCTTTCAAATTTTAATGCATTTCAATGTATTTTCTGGCATGTTAATATTTTACTTTTTACTCTATCTCTTTCTTATATTTATACTCCGCCGCACAGCTAGCTTCGAGGAAAAGAGCCAAATATATAAATTATGCCCGAAAATTCGAAATGTTCGCATTAATTTGTGGTGCAAAGAAAATAAAAGAGAAATGTGAATTTCTTCATATGGAGAAAATTTGTGACATTTATTATGTTTCGGAAATTTGTTGAAGATTCTTTGGGAAAATTTACTTTCACAAACATATGAGGAGTTTTGGGCAAGAAAAAGCGTCGTCAAGTAGTTGGTTGGAATGATGCTGCAGCTTCGGCAGAGACAAGGACATTTGAAATTCTACTCCATTTCACTCGATTGCCATGCAAATACATTTTCTATTTGATGTAGTAGCATGTAGCATGATTTTAGGAGCCATGTACACCACCCGAAGGTGCATCTAATGGTTGCTAAAATTGCAGTTGTTCTTGTAGCCGCATAATCACTTTTGTGAAACAATTAAAATGTATATCCAGCTGCTGCTACGGCTGGTGGCAACACTGGCCATAACAGGGTTGCAATTTTACACAAGATTCACAAGACAAAGAGTGTGAGCTGGCGCAAGTTAAGCTCGACTACATCTAGTGGCACTGCTTTGAAGTACAAATTAAAATTTATATTCTCGGCTTTGCCGGCAACGGCAACGTGTAATATATTTGTCTGGATATCCTGCGTTTCGTACAGAATTAATTACTTTTCTTCATGCCTTGATTTTTGTGCTCATTCGAACTGAGTGAAACTTTCGTCGTTGGCAACGCCGTCGGTGCAAACATTTAATTTATGACAAAATGCGGTCTTTTAATTATTTAACTTACTCTTCAAAATAGGCAACTAAAAATAGGCACGCAATTGAAAATAGTTTTACTTTATAATTAAATTAATGTAAAGCATTGCAGTGTGGCAGCACAACGGGTTAACTACTCGCATAATATGAGTTGCATCCCATCAACAACCCTATTAAGCTGACCCTAAGTATTTGACCAAACATTTCCTCTTTGCAAAACTTTACCGATTTCCCGGTGCTCATTTACAATCAGGTCGCAAAAAACCAAGCGCCAACAAATAGTTTTTTTTTTGCTGTTGCCACAACTCTATTGAAGGCAGCCTACTTTTCCCTCGACCCACTTTAATTATAAACTAAGAATGTTCTGCATTTACGTCCCACTGAATTATTCTACATTTTCCCCAGCACTACCTTCGAGTTTCCGCTTAGGCACTTTTGCACAGTCGTGATGACAAAAATGACATTTACTATGTACGACGTCAGTAATAACAATCATAATTTACGCCTAATCTAATTACTTTATTTTCTGCCTCCATTTTATTCTTGTGTTTTTTTATTACTTACTTCGTTTTTTCATACTCCACACAGTTACCGACGCGAGGAAGAATCGGTTTCTAACGCTACTTTATTGATCAATGCTTTCCCAGCAAACAACAAAAATTAATTAAATGAACTGCATTAACGTCATTGTTAAACTTAATGAAATACATTTTGTACGAATGTTTGTTATACGCAAAAATATATTTTTTTACGCCGATCAACCTCAATAATGAAACTACTTGTTCGGCTCTCTCATCTGTTAAGTCGGTTCTTATAGTCAAAACGTTGAAGTTTGGACTACAACCAAAAAAGTTCAAAAACAATTTGTTGTGTGACTAATTTGTGCAATGTACATATTTCGTTTTAAACAAATGAATTTGGTTGTTACAACTAACTACGTTCTTTCATCCAAAAGATTTGAAATATTTTTGAGTAATTTGTTGCGTAATTTAAAAAATAATTACGCAAATTGGGTATTTTTGTTAGACTTTTGGTAAATTTAGAGCGCATTTCAGGTTAATTTGCTTGAGTCTATATACACTTAGTTTGGTTGATTTACTAATTACTATGTAGTATAAAAAAAAAGAGTAATGAATACTGATTCTTAAATCTACTGTTTATTGGGTAGTAAATTAGAGTGCAAGTGAAACAGAAAAGGGCTGAAAAGCTCAAATATAATGTTATGGTAATATGAAAAATTACGCGCTTTTGACATGAAAACTATTACAGTATTTTAAACGAGGGGGGTTTTATTTTAACTACACTTAGTGACTTAATCTCTGTCATTAAATTGAATGTTTTTGTAATTTGTATATTTAGGCAAAACAGTTATTAATATTATGTGAAAAGTAATCACTTAAAAAGGCAAAGAAGAAGGACACACACAGTTACTAACATTTGAATTATATACACACTGAAAAGTGATTTGTTGCAACCGTGCCGACATAATTTGGTTGTGGTAACCTCTTGATTTAGTAATGCCAATGTAAAGCATGTGTTAACAATTCGGTTACAGTAAAATAAGCTAAATGCATTTCGGTTGTCACAATGAAACTTTGGCTCATTCAATGTCATGTCAAAGTAGTATTTTTCTGTGTGTAGTTGAAATGTGAATTCTATGTAAATAAAATGTAATGCAACAAATTGATTTCAAACAGAAATTAATTGCGATGTGTGCTGCTATTTTTAGGCATGCAAATACAAACGAATTTCTCAAAGGGGTAATATTAAAATTAAAGAGCGTATTATGGATTTGTAAAATCAATGAAAGAAAACAATACGAATGCAGACTGTACCAAATCAAGTATTAAAATCTTGAGTGATTTATAAAGAAGTGTAAATTATTTACTTTTTTTTTTAATTACAATAAAAGTAAAAATAAAATTTAAATAGTGAAAAACTGAAAACTTAAAAATAAATTTAAATACACAAGAAAACAGAAGAAAAAAAAAACCAACAGCCGAAGCCAAAAATACGCAAAAATGCCAAAGCAATTTGTCATCGTCATTTGCTGCATATCTAGTGCTGTCTCTTTCGTGCACTTGGAACTACGATATGTACAAGAACTACACAGTGACAAATGGTTACTACACTTAAAATTTGAAAGTTTACACTCTTACTTTAAAAGTTTGGAGTAATAAAATTTCAATACATTCAAATACATACATTCACTCGAAAATCTGATGTAATTTTTTGCTATTTGCAAAGTTAACAAAAGAATTGTTGTTTATGTTTTTTGAAATTGTTTTGAGTTACATATATTTCTATTGGGTGTCTGATCATCAGTGTAGCATCATCAGTGTAGCAGCAACCACAGCAAAGTGTGTCTAATTTGTAAATTTAGATTTTATATTTATTGTTCGTGTTGCTGCACACACTGGCATCGGTTCGTTGGTTGGTTGCATTCGGTTTTGCCTAAAATTGTTTTGCGCGATTTGCATTTAATTTGCACTGCAAATTTTGTGTTGCATATCTTCGGGCTGATAACCCGCACCAACCGTGGGAGGTTCTCCAATTAAGGGAGGTGTAGTTTCATGCTTTAGTATGTTTTGAATTTATTGGTTATTTTGTGATTGAGTCTTGTTCTTGTACAATGGATGGAATCGGCATCTATGGGTTGAGCAAACATCTATAAATTTTTCTTTACTCTTCTGATTTTTTCAATTCATTGAATAAACAAAATTTGTTTGTCTCATTTGTATATTGCATGATACAATTATTTAAGGTAGAAGTATTAGAGTTCTTGTTCTTCTTAGGCGTCCCGTGCTTCTGTCAAACGCCTGAAGATACTGTCAAATGTCCCGTGCTTATGTCAAAATGTTGTATGGGTTGAGAAAATGTTGTGAGAGGCGCTCTGGGATACTACTACCATGTTATTGTATCATTATATATTGTAGGTATTTTGACTTGTTTTTACGTGTTTGATTCAAAAACAATTGGATCCAAACCCTTTTAATATAAAGATGAATTGTTGCATTCACGCAGAAAATATTTTTTGATTTCAACTCAAAATAGTAATCATTAATTAGATACTAAACTTTGCAAAAATAAAAATAAATGTTGTCCATGTTAAAAAAAAAACATTAAAGAGATCAATGTAAGAAGGTCCATCATATTCATCTGTCAACATTATTGTTTCAATCATGTACACCAGACATGTCAAACACGCGGCCCACGAAGACTTTTTAAATAATATAAGAAAAATATATTTTTAAGAATTGAAAATTGTTAAAAATATTTTATTTTCAGGCGTTAAAATGATTATTATATTAAATAACGGAGGCATTATCAAGATTACCATTTATTCTTGGTTAAAAATTTATTAATTTATTTAAAAAAAATCAATATTTTTATATTTTCCAAAATTTAATAATGAGAAATTGAGACTCAAAGACTTAATTTATTTTCATAATTTTTCATTTTTCATTCATTTCAATTTTCATTTTCATTTTTCATTTTCAATTTTCATTTTAAATATTATACATGGCGTTGAACAAATGGCATAACAATAATGTTTATCTTTTTTTCATC
Source organism: Dryomyza anilis (assembly GCA_951804985.1). NCBI lineage: Eukaryota > Metazoa > Arthropoda > Insecta > Diptera > Dryomyzidae > Dryomyza > Dryomyza anilis. The sequence continues at coordinate 68,613,551 of OX638133.1, forward strand.
AAGTAATATTGTTTTGTTATTTTAAATTTAATGTAAAGTTTTGAATTTCCCTTGGCTATATTTCACCGGCATTTATAAAAAATATATAGTAGCGCATAGTTTTGTACGTCTAACAACGAAATGATAAATACATTATTGTTTTTGGTTCGACTATTAAAAATAAAAGGAGAGAAAAATAATTAAAACTTAAAAATCTTAAAAACTAGACCCTATTTAACAAAAACCATTTTCGGAATTAGCTCCAGTATCAAATAAAGGCGCAATCAAAATAAAACAAGAATCAAAAATTTGTAGACAAGAGTCTTGCATTGTAAAAATTGGATTGAATTCATTTTTTTTAGTACGTAAAATTTTTTGTTTAGAGACATTCCACACCAAATCTATCAGAGTTCCAGACTCACCTTCTCCAGAGATACAGTGGTCCAAAGTTTCAAAAAATTAATCAATAATCACTTTTTGTGGTTGTAGAAAAAAAACTCTTGACCGTAGAATGCTGCCAACCTCATTTTAAGGATAATAAAATAAACTTTGTTATAACTCCTAAATCCGTACATCTCTAATCAATGGATTGTCCTTGCAATTTAAATTAGTTGTGCATAAAAAGGAACCCTTTTCAAATTTATATAAATTTCAAATTTATATAAATATCAAATTTATATACGATATTTAAAAAAAAAAAATTTCAATATGTTTGGTAAGAAGTCTGCCATGTGATTTATGCCTCGAGGTTTTCTCGAACTAACTTGGATAACAAAAATTCGATCTCGTTGCTAATTTTTAAAATTTCGTAATTTTAGTAGTGTAAAATTTTATGTTAGGATATTTAAATATTTTCCACATCGCAATGTTATTGAAATATATCTCTATATATTTGAACTATTTGATGCAATATCAATCCAGAATCGTTTTTATTATCGTTTCGAAAAAAAAACGGCGCTTCGAACTATTTTTGTAGTTTTAGTACGATTTGGCCTTTGACATTGGTACGAGAGCTAATTAGATATCGTACGATTTTGCGGAAATAAAAAGTTGCAACAATTTTGGATGATTGTTAGATCTGTTTTACAAAATTGTCTCTGGTGTTTGAAATATACTCCATTGTATATACCCCTGACAAAAGTTTTGGCAGGATCAAAGGTATTCGAACATTTTTTCGATACGTTTCAAACAGACAAAAATCGCACCATTTTTTACAAAATTTTCGCCTGCGGCGATTTTAACGCGGATCAATGGAATATGTTATCATCTTAACATTATATTTTATTTTCCAACAGAAGAACAAAATGTAAAAAACGAGCGATTTTTTTTTTGTATGGTACACAATTGCGGCTCGCCTCATCTTTTGAGTTGCCAATGCGGCCCGTGATGCCAAATGAGTTTGACATGCCTGATGTACACGAATGCCAACATCATTAAAACACGATTATCTTTAATATATTTCACTTAAAAAAACCATGTGGTAAAATTAAAATTATTTATTTTAGTTATATGTTTAATTCCATGAAAATTTGTAACCACTAATTTAGAAAAAAATAAAAGTTTTCGTAACACTTTTTTTTCTCAAATTATAGTATGATGCCAACGTAAAATCTACATCTAAAATTTTGCTTTCAAATTAACCATTAAAGAGAAACCTATTACTTTAGATAACTCCTGTTAGTGTAGATTGAGGGAAAATATACATTGGAAGCCACCCTATACGTTGAGTACGTGCGTTGTATTTAGAAAACGCTTCTCGGAAAAAGCTATAAACATTTGGCCAATGTGAATAGCGGGCAGAATGTTCTTTCTTTTATGTTAAAATAACGGCTTAGTTGGAAATTTCTGCAATTTCACGTAGATAACAAACACCAGAAATTAGATAAAGAAGAGACTGGAAGGAGTAGAGGTGGAACAACAAATGAAAAACATAAATTTTACGTAAAGACAATTATTACACAGCATGTGCAATAAATTCGCACATAAGTCAACTTTATTTTATTAATACAAATATAGAATAATGAAGTAAATGATGAAAATTCTTCATCAAAAATACTTCCACGGAAAATTCTTTCTGGAGACAATTCTTCTTCAGAAAATTGTTCACCGAACAATTCTCCGATGATACAGTTTTACACAGAAAAATTCTTCTCGGAAAATGTACCCCAGTCAATTCTTCTTCAATAAATACTGCCAATACTTCTCAAGAAAATTCTATCCCCTACAATTTTTCGCCTGAAAATTCTTTACCGTTCCATTCTCCCCCAAACAATTCTTTATCAAGACAATTTTTCTCTTTAAAACTTTTCCCCGAACAATTCTTTACTGTACAATTATTCTCTGAGACAATTCTTCCCCGAAAGATCTCCCCCGAGATAATTTTTATCTTCAAAACTTTTATTCGTACAATTATTTACTGTACAATTATTCTCCGAGACAATTCTTCTCCGGAAAGTTCTCCCCGAAAGGTTCTTCCCCGTACAATTCATACTTTTCTATTTTACAACACTTTAAAATTGAATACCTACCTATCTAAATTAATTCATTTATTTATTTTACATAAAATTCAAAACTCAGTGAAATTTTGAACATCATTAAAATTGTGTGGTATTAATATTGCATTAAAATTGCAAAATACGTTTAGCATTTAAATTCATAATTTTTAATGAGTCCATTTGCAAAATAAACTGCACAAAATTAATCAATGTTGCCTTGTACAATCTGGCAACGCCCTAACGCGAATTAGTGTGAACTCATAAATTAATTGAAACACATTAAACTAATTAAAGTATGTATTTTGCGATGCCAAATCAACAGTTAGCAAATGTGCCTCCAACAGCAAATTATGTTTTAAATTATATATTAAATATTTAACAAAAGATTAACATAAATAGTGAAAAAAATAAATTTTAAAATTGTTACAGTTTTACATGCTATTTTTTTTTTGTTTTTGTGAATGCATGATAAAAATGGGATTTTTCCCTATGAAGTACAAACTTTTTGCGATAAAAAAATGTTGCTCCGTGGCAGCCCACTGAGTGGGTGGATGGCGGAGTTTGGCTGACAAAATGCAGGACAGTTGCCGGATAGATAGCAGGAAAGCACGTACATAGTTGGAGAATTTTCATCAATAAATTTTAAATGAGGTTAAAACGGAACTTCCGTCCGACCACCGAGCGTCAGTTGCAGTAGCAGCCGCCGCCATATTATCGCACACTTACACAGAAACACACACTCACACAAACACTACTAAGCATATAGTAGTTGGAACTACATCTAATCAACTTTAAGCAAAGATGGCGGATGGCAAATGATTTCAGAATGATTACAAATGTTGTGCCTATATCCCTGGACCCAAGACAAAATTTGGCATGCTCAAGGCAGCTTGGAAAATTTTGGTTCCAATGATTTTGAGCAGACAAAGGTGGAGTTTGTATCAAGTGTTGGGTATTTTCTATCGGTTCTCAAAATATGCGGGGTCTTCCACAATGTTCAATTTATTTGTATAATTTTTTGGAATAAGGACTGCGTCGAATAAAATTGTCCGTTACATATCTTCCCATAATGTGCTATTGCAAGATTCAAATTAAAAAAATTTGATCATAGTAGCTCTGAATTAAATGGCAGAAAATAATTTGTGTCAGTTATAGTCAATACAAAATTTATTTAACGCGAAAATGGCAAACGAAGTGGAAGTGCGAGAAAATATAATTAAAATTTTTCAAAAACAACCTAGTTGGTCTTTTAAAAAAATTGCCAAGGAGGTAGGGGCTAACCCTAAGACCATTTCTCGCGTTATCAACCGCTTTAAGGAAGACCGGAGTATTGATCGGAAGAAAGGTTCTGGTAAAAAAAGGTCCACATGATCGTGAAATGTCGAAGAAGGTTGTGAATATTTTAAAGAAAGATCCAAGCATATCCGGAAGGAAATTGGTGAGAAAGGCGGATTGCTCAGAATCTTTCGTGCGCAGGACTAAGAAAGAAGCTGGGCTGAAGACGTACAAGGTCCAAAAAGTTCCGGATATAAATGCCGTGTAGAATAAAACCGCAAAACAACGAGCTAAAAAGCTGAACCAAGATTTTTTTTTTAAATTCGATTGCTGCATAATGGACGACGAAACTTATGTTTTAGCGGACTTTTCTCAGCTACCTGGACAGGAATTTTATACAGCCGATTCTCGAGGAAATGTCGCTGAAAAATTCAAATAAAAAAAAAAATTACAAAATTCCCAAAGAAATTCCTTGTTTGGCAGGCAATTTGCAGTTGTGGAAAAAGGAGCAGCTCTTTCGTGACATCGGGTACAGTTAATAGCGAAATATATGTGAAGGAATGCTTGCAAAAAAGATTGCTTCCATTTTTACCCATTTTTATTTAGTGTCCACATTTTTTGGCCTGACCTCGCTTCATGTCACTACAGCAAAACGGCCTTAGAGTGGATCCAACAAAATGCAGTGATTTTGGTGCCTAGAGAAGCCAATCCACCAAACTGTCCAGAACTCAGGCCGATTGAGAGATACTGGGCTTTAGTAAAAAGGGAGATGAAGACAACAAAAAAAGTGGCCAAAGACCTTCAAGACTTTAAAAGAAAGCGATCTTCAGCAGCTGTGAGGGTGTCGGACACAACCATTACAACATTAATGGAAGGCGTTCCGGAAAAATTAAAACTTTTTATTAAAAAATATTAATTTCTGGTTTTTTATATTTTTTTTAAAAATAATTTGCAAAATAAAATATTTTATTCTATAAAAATTCGATTACTAGATTACTAGATTTCTAGATTTTTTTCATTTTATTCGGCGCAGTCCTTATGCCCGAAATTAGCACTGAAAAAATACCAGAAGTTTTGGGTCGTTAATGTTAAATATATTTGCTTATTATGTAGCATCGGTGGATCAGTGGTTATTGAGCTGGACTGCGAACCGAAAGGTCCCGTAGTACAGGTTTAAGTCTAGGAACTCTCAACATATTTAAAATCGACGGGAGACAATGTCAAACCTCCGAGAGTAAACACCGCCTTGAATATTATCAGTTTCCTCCGTTTAGGAGACGCGTCATTTCAATTCAATTTTAAAATTTATGATTTTGCTGCCAAAACGCGAACTTTCGAAAATTGTCTACACCAATTTTATTATCGAATATAATTTCCATGTCACACAGTGTTCCAGAATTCAAATTTAGGCGGCCAAATTGAATTGACTCGAAAATTGAATCTGATTTGACCAACGTAATAAGAAAATAATGCTGACTATAATGAAATAAGAAAAACGTAGATTTTGACCTGCGGAGGGTCTAAAGTTGACTTAATTTTAAAAACTAGAAATATAGCTATACAAAATTTTATTGTTAGTTTTATTTGATATTTAAAAACCAAATATGGTATTAAACTCGGCATCCCAAAATCTATTATAAATGATACTAAAATAATGTTGGTCGCCTAAATTTGAATTTTGGAACACTGTGTCAGTCTAATGTAGATATTTTAGTATGGAAGAAACCTACATAAATTTACTTTTTTAATTTTCCCACATATTTGTAGACGTTTAAATACTACAAAATGTAGTTATTTTTAATACAAATGTATTTCTTTTTAATAAACAATTTTTATACAGAAATGCAGTAAAGTATTGTAGTTTTTTTATACAAATCAAAAACATTTGTTTTTAGACGTAAATAAAATACACGTTTATTTATATTTTTTTCTTTCTTTTAAATACATTTTTTGTATTGTTTATTTATCTTGATATATCTTCTCTAATTTATAATGTGAAATGCACAAAGTTTGAGGCTTATACCATCTTTATACACGAGGATACAACTTTCTAAGATTTTGTAACAATTAACACCGATTCTAGCCGACGATAATATTAATATTTGATCAAATAATTATAATTTTTTGATATAAAACTGTAAATATGTATTTAATAAATAAAGTGAAATAAATTTTGTTTAATTTCGATATTGATTCGATTCCTATACGGCTTAAAAGGCGATGGCGTTTTAGATAGCTTCAAAATTATCGAAAACCCTATCCTATCCTGTTTTTATCAGTATAGATATCGAAAACGATAATTTGGGCATATATGTTGATATTTTTTCGATATGTAAAGTTATCGTTTGGCTTTTGTTGTATTTTATTTACTTACTGAGTACACAAAACATTTAATTAAAAGTTAACTTATTACTGAAAATGGTCGCTTAAAATGAATGCATGGGAACTATATTTTCCTTTTTGAAATTTTATAAAATCTGTACTCAAAAATATAAAATTTGAAAATAATCAAATATATAAAAAAAGACATACTATCTACATGTGAATACCACACAACTACTTCCGGTTCCGGCACATTGTTCTCTCTCGAATGCAGACTGCTCTGCCCGCAAAAACGCAGGGTTGTAAAATTTCGCATTCGCATCAACATTAAAGAGAGGCTTTAGGGATTCCATGACACATGGGGATGATAAAAAGGAATGATTAATTGCATGCCACGTTAAAATGAAAATGGAATAAATCATTTTTTTTTTCAATTTAAATGAATTTCTAGCAAAAATTTAACATAATATGTAAATTAAAACATTTCGAAATTTGAAAAAAAAAATTTGATTTAAAAAGCACGCGAAATCAAACACATCTAATTAAAATGAATGGACAAAAACAAATATTTGTTAGTCTTTCGCTTGCAAGAATGTTGTCTATGTGGCAATAAGGACACAATTGAATTATGCAATTTAAATGCGAAAAACAGAAAGCAAATAAAACGAATGTGTAGCAAATCAACGTAGCAGAATAAAAAAAATGCACTGCACGAAAATAGTACTAAATTTTGCAAATGAAAAATGTGAATTTTAATGGATTTTTGCTCTGATTAAACTAAAGATGTGAAAAACGTATAGAAAAAAGAAATAAATATGAAGTTACCACGGCGCATGCGAGGGAGACAGAGACGCATATTAATACCAGCCAATGTTCTTTTTCACTCTTGGCATAACACGTTCTGTTCTCTGGATTTTTATGCTCTCGCTCTTTAATGCAACTGTGCCAATAGCACGAGTCTGCTGTTGCATTCGCACATACCACAGTGTCCTTTCGACTCGGCACAGAAGCTTTTGTGCTGCGTTCGTGTCGTACAAACGCTTGCGTGTCGGGTAAAGCTCGACTGTTGAAGTATAACTTTTTGACGGTTGGATTTCGTAGCAGCAACAACACAAATGACAGCGACAAAATTGCGTTATCGTTGCCGTGAGTCGCGTGCCGTCATTCTTATTTGTATTTCCTTTTTTTTTCAAGTCATATAAATTTTTTATTTTGTCATACTACAAAGATCCAAAGAAATACTCTGACTCCAACTAAAAGCTCTACCTTCTCCGCGATATGATAAAATGTCGCATTTAAATCAAGTGCGCTCGTATTGTTTGAATTTTTATACGAGGAATTAACAAAGCGCTCTGTTTGTGCCGCACTGTTGGCAACCCTTATTTGCTTATCATACAAATGTTGGAACAGACATTATTAATTCATTGAACTTTAGTTGTTAGTTGAATTAGCCGGGAAAACGAGTGGCGAACGGATGAACGAGCCGCTTCGGTTTACTGCTGTGAATGTCCTTTCGGCGTATCGCCTTTGAGTTGACGAAGTAAGGAAGTGTTTGATTTGCATTTAAAATAAAAATTCTTATTTTTGCAGAATTGTTGAATTAATTAGGAATTCTTTTGAGATACTCTAAAACTTCATAAATTTATGCAAAATAACGCAGTATGAATACTTGGAGGAAAACAATCAAGGGTGGTAATAAATTTTACTAAATAATCAATAGTTCAATATTCTTTTTTTTATAAAAAAAAAACTTACTATAAATTCTTGTTACTACATATTCTAAAATCGTATTTGTTAAAAATCAAAATTTGGAACATCAATCAATTTCTTCCAATTCAAATTTTTAATTTTTAATAGGGATTAAAACCGTAATCGAAGCGAAATACGTTTCAAAAATCTTTTAATTACCAAAATTAATAACCGATATTAAAAATCAGAAATATACCGATATTAAATCTTTGAAAAATTATAAAAAAAAAATAATTTTAGTCGAGGAAATTGTAAATTTTATTTTATAACAATCAAATTTTCAGGTTTTAGATTTGTAGTTCTTTCTTTGATGAAATAAACTTCAATACAAAAATCGAAATAGAAACCAAAATCACCACGAAACAGTTTTGATATAAAACTTAAAACTAAAAGCGTAACGAAGGAGAAACCGAAACCGAAGCCAAAATTAAAATTAAAATCGTTATTCGTTTAGGTTTGAATCCTCATTTTGAAATAATTAAATTTTAATGATATGAGATTATTAGGTTATTGTATTTTTATAACATACAGTAAAATGCATACATTGACCTTACCTTTTTTGTATGACATTATTTGTTTAAAAATATGAATGATTTAGGTAGTCCGTGCCTTTTACATTTCCGTTTAGGGATGTCGACTCTTACGACATTTTTACATATATTTTTCTATGACATTGATATCGTCTAAAATTCGTTAAATTGTATCAACTTGTTATTTTTGTTATACTCGATCACGAATTTTATGTTTGAAATGTATTATTCGAATATACAAACTTGTATCACTTCCCAGCAAACCAAACGATATTTATACGATATAGAAACGATATCGTTTATAGGCCTAAAATATCGTTTTCGATAATCTAAAATGATACGAGAATCTTCCAATAATCTTGAATAATTTCGAATATACAAACTTATATCACTTCCCAGCAAACCAAACGATATTTTTACGATATAGAAACGATATAGTTTATAGGCCCAAATTATCTTTTTCGATATACTAAAATGATACGAGAATTTTCGATAAAAATAAACCTTTCTAAAACGATATCGTTATTTTTTTGTGATATATGTAGAGTAGATATCAAAAAAGTGTTTATATTCGATAAACAAATTTAATTTGTTCAGAAAATTTTCTTTTTTGACAATAATTTAAAAAAACATACAAAGCAATTTCAAAATATTTTGAGTTTCATATCGTAAATTAATCTTCATTTCATTGAATTCAAAAATAATCGTCAAATGATTTGCAGGTTTATATCAAATAAATTTCTTAAATCACAGAATATTTAATTTTTGTTGAAATAATCCATAAATTTCACGGTTTATAATTTTTTTTTTAAATGATTTGCTTACAAAAAAATGCAAATTTACATAGCTTTGTAAAGAAAAATCTGAAACTGTTGTTGAGAAACGAAATATCATAGGCATTTGAATGATGCAGAGGTCATTTCTGATTGCAGTGATGATTAGTAAACGCTCTGCGGTACAGCCAAATACACGCATAGGCCAGAGGAGAATTGCGATGCGACACAGGAATAGTAACAACCACGCCGACAGATAGTGGAAGTTAGCCGGGTCCAGAGGAATGTCGCAGAAGCCTTTTTTTTATTTTAGACAGATGCACAAAAGTGTGGCCATATTTCATATTAATGGCCAAGAGCGCCGTCCCGAAATGACAGGACTAAAGTAGTACAGAGGACGATAAAGGGTGGCGTTACGGTGAATGATAAAGAGACAGAGAAAGAGAACTACATTGTGGAATATTGAGAGAATGAGTTCAAAAATGTGATACGGGAGTTAAGGATTTTTTTATTTAATGATTTTTGTGTGGCGTTGGCAACACTTATTTTGGTATGTGAGTGAGTGAGTGAACAGCAGCGAACGAATGAGTGAGTATGTGATTGAGTGAGTCGAATGAATGAGTTGAATTGGAAGCTTATGAGAGTTAAGTAATTGAAGATGTTAAAAGCTTAAATAATACATTTCATTTTGGCTTTGGCATTAAAATTGTTATACAACCATGTTACGTGGCAATCTATGTGCTATAAAGGATGTATGTATGTGTGTATCATGTTACACATATGCATACATGAAAATGTCCGCAGACAGACGCAGCAAATATGTGTTAGTGATTGGGGGAATTTTAAAAATATCAGGCGCACAGCAACATGCAGAGGTTAGATTTCTATCTTTCAGAGTACTACAAGGACGAAACGAGAAATAACCATCATAGGAAGCAGAAGAGAGTTCAATAGTGAATGGTGGGAGAAAACTGGAGCCAAAAAAGGACAATTCGCTGTTTAATTGTTTATTATTTAGTTGTTTCTAAATATTTTGAGAATAATAATAAAAATAGTTTGGTAGAAAAATCTAGAACAAATTCCAGTTATCATTTGAGCTGTTCGTGTTTGAGCTGTTCGGAAAAAAAAAATACATTATTCGAATTCATAGAATTAGTGGATAACGATTTCGGTTCCATGCTCGATTTATATAAATTTGTTTATAAATATTCTGATTCTTAGTTATTTTTAAATAATCAAAAGTTTTAAATCTCTGGTAGACCTCGCTTACAGCCAATATATTCATTAGTATTTTAAATAATTAAAAAATGTAATCATTCGCATATTTTTATCTGACCCACAACATGTTCTACTTTCTACATGAACTATTTTGACAAAAAATTTAATATTTAATTTTAGTGCGCCAATTCCTACATTTTTACCATGTTTTAAACGATTTTGGTTGTCATTTTCTTTTCAACTTGAAGTAACTTTTAAAAAGAAACCAATAACCAATTCGATTTTATCGATTTTGTTATCGAACACTGTAATCGACTACTGTAAAAAGCACTATACAAAATGCCCTCTTTGATTTATTCATTTGAAAAAATATCATTAAACCATAGTTGGCAACACTCACCTGAATGCCGTGGGCGCCACTCTGCTGGCTGATGTGCAGCTGTTGCGTCTGCTTCATTTGCAGCGTTGTTGTTGTCTGCTGTTGTTGCTGCTGCTGTTGTTGCTGCATGTTGGGTGGTCCCTGGTTGGTATTGCCTGCACCGGTATTTATGCCGGGGCCATTTTGATTAGACTGCGTTCCTTGTGCATTCGAACCACTGGGAGCGCCGCCGCCAACCTGAGGACCACCAGCAGCACCACCGCCTCCCCGTTGCTGCTGAGCATTAGCTTGTTGCTGCTGTGACGGTATTTGTTGCGTCGACATATTAGGCGGACCATTCGGTGGGCCACCTGCATTAGGACCAGCACCACGCGGAGGACCCTGCATAAAATTCGGACCGGCGGGATTTGGATTTCCTCCTGGACCCCCCATGGGTGAGTTGTAGGGCGAGTATTGTTGCTGCTGCTGCTGTGGAACATGTTGCTGCGTCTGCTGTGGACCCGGTTTACCAAAAACGCCACTACCCACTCCGGGTCCCATTTTGGCGGAATTCGGATGCTGCTGCTGTTGTTGCTGCTGCTGTTGGTTGTGTGGATGATGTTGCTGCTGCTGCATTTGCGAATGTTGCTGAAGTCGCTTGAGATCGAAATCATTTTGCGAGGAGTAAAACATTTCCTGCTTGATATCCAGGAAGGATTGATTGACGCCACCAGGGCCGGGGCCACCTGCACCACCACCGGGACCCTTCTGATGAAACTGCGGCGGCAGATGTTGTTGTTGTTGCGATTGATGCGAATGCTGCGGCCCATTTGGTCCCATGTATTCGTTGCCAAAACCACCAAAGTCATTGTAACGCCCATTGGGACCACCACCCATCATCTGTGACTGCTGCGGCGGTTGCATTGGCGGCCGTGGAAAGTTCATGCCACCCATCGCATTTTTGTGCTGATGTTGCTCCGCCATCTGCTTGAGCGTCTGTGCGGCTAGCGAAAGCTCAGACATAGGTCCACCACCGCCGCCATTGGGTCCGCCCTGGAACTGCGGTCTCATTTTATTCATGCCGCCAACATGTTGGTCCGAATTTGCGCCACCCATATGACCGCCCATGCCGCTGTTGGGACCGCCGCCACTGTTACCACCAAATGCAGCATTGAACTGCGCCATGGCGCTCTCCGACTTCACGTTCAGACTGTTGATCAGATCTTGCGCATTCGGGGGTTCCACCTTGATGCCGTCTTCCGTCTTGATGTCGAGCAGCGGTTTCTCATCGAAACCGTCAAGAAAACCAGGATTAAAGTCCTGCAGATCACTGATAAGATCTTTGAAGGTGGCGTTGTCCTCGTTGGTATCGTCGCCCATAAGGTCGGGGAAGCCGGGGAAACTTACATTTGGACCGCCCTCCTTGTCTAGACCCGCCAAATCTGCGAAGTCATGGTCAGGCTCCTGCTTGCACTCGACCAGATTGGATAAGCCGCCAAGCGAAGATTTGTTCTGCTGCTGTTGCTGCTGGCTGTGACTGTTGCTATTGTGACCACCCATTAAATTGCTACCACCACCGGGACCACCAGGTCCACCGTTATTGTTACCACCTCCGCCGCCACCCATATTCGAGCCCATGCCACCGCAGCCACGTCCGACATTGTTCGGACCTACGCCGCCATTTTGTTGCTGCTGCTGTTGATGCTGCTGCTCCTGATTGACGCCGCCACCACCACCTCCTCCACCACCTCCGCCTCCTCCACCTACACCCGGTTCACTTTTCACCGAAGTGTTGGTCAGCGCCTTCACTGTGACATTAGTGCTGATCTGCTGCGGTTGCGAGTTGGCCGCCGAGGTGGTGAACTCCAGCTGCTGCACGATTTCGACGGAGAATTTCGTTAGATTTTCGGTGCCGTTGTTCGGTAACTTGTGGGGCGGTTCGAAGTTTTCGGCGCCGTTGTCCACATCGTCTGCTGGTCGTTTTAAGAACTTTTGTTGCTGCAAATATAAAATAACAAAATAAATTAATTTTTAGTAAAAATAAAAATAATATAATGAAATATTCGATGAATAGAATGATGGAAATTAGGTTATCGGTTGCAAGAGACGTGTTTTTTTATATTTTATATATTTTTTATGTATCGAAATCTAAGGGGAAAATAGTGCTGTTAAAAAAAATGCTATACGCCGAAGAGATGAAAAAATTCGAAATATCGTTCGAATATAACACATAATTTTAAGAGGAACATTTCGAGAACGAGAGTTCGAAATCTCTTCAAATCTCGACAAGATTCCAAAACTAGAACTATTTCTATTAATTCCAGAAAAATATTAGGTATTTTTGAATAACTCTAAAGGGATTGCTTATAAATTATGAATCATCCTGCATTCATAAACTGTTTTTTTTTTTATAAAATGTTTGATGGAAAATACAAGAAAATATCGATTGATATATTATAGATTTTTGACGTAGAAGGTAAGTAATGATTTAAAATATATGAGCCGATCATCCGTAGTACCAATCTATATCAATTAGTTTATTAGGTGCCTGTTTACCAGTGGTAGTATAACTTGATTTGGGGGTAAAACGTAGTTCAATCTCTAAATTCAGATTTACAGTGATTTTAATTCGTCGTTTAATTGGTTTAAACGAGCTTATGTTGGTCATTAAACTTGGTTTAAAATCTAAATTTTTTTGACAGATATTTACTAAATAAATGAGGTTGCACTCCTTTTTTATCGCTCTTCGTTTCTAGTCACCGTTCTTGTTTTCTTGTACTACAACACTGTATAAATCAAACTTGCATCCTCACATATACTGGAGTTGCTTGATCTTTTGTATTTATCATATTTCATTTATTGTATTCATCTAAAATATATCTTCAATTTCATGATTTACAAAATGTTTGCATAAAATTATCAATCAGCTGTTCCAAATGAGAAAAATAATCGATAATTCTTTGACATTAGCCAGCCAGTGATGTCATATTAAACTGACATTAATTTGAAACTTTCACTGTAAAACTGCTTTCAAAGTTAAACGTCGTTTAAATTTAAGGGACATTTAATTAATCTAAGCTTCAACTAGGTTTAAACTAGCACTGAAAAACTTGTTGAGATTAAACGCAAAATTGCATAACTAAAAAATACAAAAAATAAAAAAATAAAAAAATCTAAAAAATAAAAATAATATTTTCTACATTAAAATAAAGCAAAAAACACATAAAAATCATTTTTTAAATAAATCAATAATTAACTTAAAGACTGTTTTTGTTACTGTTAGATATTTACCCAAATATTCATTAAAATTTATTAATGTCTCTGCGCAAAACACGACATGAAGAAGTTGAGTTGAGTTGAGAAGAATTGTACGGCTTCCGTCTGAATGTACGCGCGCAACAGACAGTGTTGTGCTGCAACGTTGCCACAGTTTTCGTTTTGATTTATGTGTGCGTTGTTCGTTTGTTCGTTCACTTTAGCATGTTGATATTTTCTTTGTTTTTCTTTTGTTATTTTTCAGTTTATATTTTCACATATTTTACTTTCGTTTCGTTTCTTTGTTTGTATTTTTATTTATTCGCAAGTTTATGTTTTTCGTTTTATTTCAGTTTCATTTTAATGTTTATGCTTAACTTTGAATGAAGTCATAGAAAATATTATTAAAATTTGCATTTTGCGAGGATTTGTAGCAATTGCAGTTTTGCAAGTACGTAATGCGTGTTACTTCAGGGTGAAATAAAGTTACTACAACGACAGCAATTGCAAGTACAATAAATTAAATATATTTAAAAACAAAAAAAAAAAAACTTTAAACAACAACAATTTCCTTCTTCCCTCCTCATTTTGCGATCACAATGCAAATCAGCAAACAACACAAGGTGGCAGCAGCAGCAGCAGCAGCAACAGTTGCTACTGTTGCCACCTCTGTGCGAACATCACACACAGCCCAGGCCCAAGCCGGCCTGGCTTGCACACTTGTCGCGCGCGTGTTTTTTAAATAAGTACTTACTACATACAATGAAAACAATAACTTAAATCAGTTTTTAATTAATGCAAAAACTGTGCGCAAATCCAACAAATCGTCGCGACGCTCGGTTGAATCGTCGCCGTAGTGCGTTGTTGGGGTTCAAGCCGTTGACCCTCCCGCGCAACCACGAGTTATATTCAATTTATATATTTTTCATTTTTGGGGCGACACTTTTGACAGTCACTAGGAAAATACTAAGTATTCTATATTGTATTTTTTTTAACTTATAATTATTAATAAGATGTGCTACGCTACAACAATATCGCAATCTGGCAACATTTACAGTTACACATAGATCGCCTAATACCCATTAGAAAATTGCATCATACAAAATTCATTATTATTAAAACTTATTTTTATTATTAAAACAAATTACCATATATAGGGGGACTAAGTCGACACCGGGGCAAGTCGATTTTTGCTTTAATACGGGCATGGGATGTCTGCTAAACTGTATTACGAATAGTGTAGACGTATCCACTGTTATCAAAAGAGTGAAATGCATTTTTTGCTTAAACTTTAGTTTTTATGTAATAATTTGTGTTTTTTTTATTGCAAAAGTTATCTATTGTTAATACAGTAATCCTGGACAAAATTTTTGACCTAGTCGAGGCAGTTTAGAAACAACAAATTTCAAACAGACAAAGGTGGATTTTGTATCGTTAGCTGTCTGTTTTCTGCCCGTTTCCCAAATATGTCGTGAATCGGCCACACAAAATTTTACAACTCGAGACAAAATTTCTGGCATTTTCAGGAATATTTCGGACGAGTTTCCGGCAAACACAAAAATAAATGGAATATATTTGAAAGTTTATAGCAGATTTTCAATTTTTATTGGCAGATTCACGGAATATTTTGTGTTCGGGCAGTGAGCAGACAGCTCGTGATACAAACTCCTCGTTTAACTGTTTAAAATATGCCAAAAACTGTTTTTAAACTGCCCAAATTTTGACATAGTACACAATATTTGTTAAACCACATGCACAAAAATTCCTTACTATTTTACACAAAAGGACGTACTTATGCAACACTGAGATCTCACCAATTGAGTACAAATATAACACGCCCCAGCGGTAAAGATTTCAAAGTACTTTGGAATTCATCAATGAGCTCATGATGATATTTTAGGATATTTCAAAGTACTTTGAATGTAAAATTGGCCGTAATATGCAAAGTCACTGCATACGATTGCCCATTACAACGTAATGTTGTACGAATGTAGAGCCGAACAATGCTTTCGTTTTATTTGATTGCCAGATATAAAACTAATTTTAACTTTTTTTTTTAATATAGCAATAACGACGGCATACAGCGATTTTGGTAAGAATATATACATACTTTTATATAAAATTTTGTAGTAACTTTTTTTTAAATTTGCATAAGCTATAAAAACAGAAGGATGTCCAGAGAAAGATATTTATAAATTATAAAAGCAGACATGATTTAATGTAATACATAAAGTGGATGTAAAATCGAGGTGACTCGGGATACAATATCATCGAGAGTACATGATGACATTTACCGCTGGGGCACAGCTCAAATGCTGAGAGAGAGCTTGACATATGTTTTTCAGAGTTGTATTGCAAACTATTATATTTTTTTAGAACTGTAATTAAAAATGTTCGGATCAAACGTAATTATGATTAATAAATTATTCGATTAATCAAGTTTGTGGATTAATCAAAATCGCAAGTAGTCTTTGATCAGCTTATTAATCAATCAGATATTTGATTAATCAAAGATTCGAATAATCGAATACTCAAATACTCAATACAAATTACAATAATTTTGATTTTTTTCGAATCGTTTATAAAAATGTGTAAAATTCTTCGAATTTTAATTAAATGAAATACTGATTAACCGAATAATCGTAATTATGATAAATACTTAAAAACTCAACTAAAGATCAAAATTTCCAAACAAAAAGTCAAGTTTAGCCTATCAAGTTTAGCTATGAATGCAACTGCGTACGTGGCGCTCTCTGGCAGCATTTTTTTTTTTACCAAAATTAAGAAAAAGAGAGACCAAAATGAGTAAAGAAAAATACAGCAACAAAACTTTGTTGCTTTTTATTGTTGTACACTGAACTTTGTGCGCGTCGTTCGCAATTTTTGTTGTAAGTTTAAAGCAAAAGTGTCGACAACGGCGTCGCCGATGCGGTGTAACATTAGGCAGTGTTGTTGTTTCAACTGCTGTTGTAACATTTGATGGCGTTGCTGTTGCTGTTACTGTTGCAGTTGCCGCCGCGGTTGTTGTTATAGTTTTTACATTGTTGCTATTGCTGTTGCTGTTTGTGGTGAGTGCCAAGTGCAAATATTGCGGAAGGTTAACGCGCGCGCTTTTCTTCTTAATTTGATTTTTATGTTGATTAAACTCCTCACACAGCAGCAGCAACAATTGTTAACACAAAAATTGTACCTAAAATGTTTATAAATTTGCAGTGCAATTAGCAAAACTGCAAAAAAATATTATTTTGACAGTTGCAGAAAAGAGAGGGAATCAAGAAAAATACACACGTCCAAATCAATGTTTGCATGTTTTCATTTTTAATTTACAGGTGCGTATTCAAATATCTTTAAAAATAATTGGGCTAATCTGAAGTTCACTGGTGCCCTCAGCAAACCAAAAAAAATATAATATATAAATAAATTGATGAGTTGTTCCTTTTTATAAAAAATTTAATACCATTAAAATTTTATCATTCTCCCTACGGCCCAAGGGTGGAAATAATAAAACAGGTTTTCAAGTGTATATCAAAGCTTAAATACTAGGGAAATTTAGTTCAGGATACACGGAGGAAATAAAATTCTAAAACTCAAGAAGAATTCGGTTAGAAAGAAACAGATATCAACGCGAAACAAAACATAATAACGACAAAGCAAAATCGAAAAAACAACAACAACATTTTTAATAAATGAATTCAAGACTAATTCAACTTGGTTATTTTTTTGATACCTAAGGAATTAATAACTGAATTCAAGAATAATTCTACTTAGTTACTTTATTTTTGACAACTAAGTAAATTCTTTTCTTGAAATTAAGAATTTTTCGGTTTGGCTGCTATCACTCTGGATTTCTTCTGGATTTTAGAACTTTTTTCCTTCCGTGTAAGAAAAGTATATATTCAGGAAATACTGAAAATTAATCAGGTTGGGATCAGGTATTGTTATCAGGAACTGATTTTAAAAGTGACGCATTTTTAAATTTATTTCTTGATCAGGCGTTTTAGTTAAACCGCATAAAAAATATAGCTCTATTTTATTTAAGTTAAAAATATTGGCGCATATTAGTAGACAATTTAACCCTACACGTGACTGGTTCCTCGGTTCTAGGGAGGGGTCAATTAACACCTCCGGCAGACATTTAGATCTATCACAGGACTGGTCTTCAAAATCGTGTTCTGTGACCTGTACATTTACGCCTATCACAGAACTAGTGCTCAAAATCCTGTTCTGTGATCGGAATCTTAGGTACATTTGGTAAAAAAAAATATTTTTGTTATTTCTTTTTTATTTTTACTTTTTTTATATATTTTAAATTTTAGTTAATTTATTTCATTTTACTTAACATTTACATTATATTTTGTTTTACCTTCTCCTTCATGAATTCACATTTCATTAATGATTCCTT
Organism: Dryomyza anilis; assembly: GCA_951804985.1. Taxonomy (NCBI): domain Eukaryota; kingdom Metazoa; phylum Arthropoda; class Insecta; order Diptera; family Dryomyzidae; genus Dryomyza; species Dryomyza anilis. Next base: position 68,631,907 of record OX638133.1, read on the forward strand.
GCAACTTTAATTACTTCGAAGACATACTGTATTCAAATCAATACATTATCGAAAAACAGTCTACGAATTATAGACGCATTAGTTGTACCGTGCAAATAAGTCTCGTGACTATGGCACCACCTAGTGCATTTTCGCTTCAGTAACGACATGTTTATAATGGACACGATTCGTCTCTTCACGTAGACTTTTGAACTGGTCTTCAAGATCCTGTCCTTAGTCGATACCAATGGTACCGGTCACGTCATAGGTAGTTTTAGAGTAATTGACACCTTATTCCCGCAGGGAAAGTCATTTTATTATTAAATTCAGTTTTTTTTTTGACAATTTTTATATATAATAAAATGTCAAAATTCTGATTTTAATTTTGAAAGTCGCCTTTAAATTGTCTATGAATATACGCCATAGGAAAAACTTACCTCAACCTGACACTATCCTGATAATAAATGAGGTTTTCCTGAACAAATTTCCACTCGGGTAATTTTTAATTTAATATTTTTAATATACTCTTTTTTGGAAAATACGGTTTTGTACTTTTTAACATTTAGGGGGTGTGGATGATTATATCAAACCGTTACGTGATATGAAAAATGGAGTAAACCGTATAAATCGTATTACGAAGTAGTGTAATCGAAATCAAAATGAAGGTAAGTTTAATACAATGTATTCGTTGATACTCGACGGATGCCTCAGAGTATTTCTTTGATTTTTGTTTGCAAACAAATTAAATTTTATGCGCGTCGTAGCACTAACCACAATAACAAAATACAAATATAGAAATAATATAAAGAACTAAATAAAAATTTATAATATTAAGAAACAAGGCAAACAAACAAACGTGAAAACGCAACAGAATAAGGTGCACAGTAGAATGAAATGTAAATGAAAAAACGCGAAGTACGACGAAAGAAATGTGTTGCGAACCTTGACATAATAAAAAAAAATTATATATATTATATTTTCATCGTGCTCTTAATTCTTCCATCTGCTCTAGTGTTTTGTATTTTGTTTATATTATGTTTAAAATTTTTCGTAATGCATTTTGTTGCTGTGATTTGTAATTTCACTTAACAAAATGTTCTATATTATGTTTTTTTTTTTTCATTTTGTTTGTTTTGAATTATTGTTTAATGGCGATAACAAAATTGGAAATTTTAAATAGTATTAAAAAAATTAGCAAAATTAATTCTATGTTTGGACCTTTTTAATGTGGTACGAATTATTAAGTGCTAGAGTAAAGTAACTTCATAGTAAAGTTCATATAATTTTTTTTAATCGTATAGTTGTAGGCCTTTAAATTTGAGAAAAAAGTAGTACTTTTATACAATAATTAAATAAACCAATTTTTGTGATTATTAACATATTATTCAGCATTTCATATCGGACCTTTTGTGAATCGGATAACATTACCCGAGTATACGTTAAAATTTAAAAAAACTATAAGTATCATAGTTTTGAAAAATAAAATGTTTGGTAATATCAAAAGAACTAAGAAAGAGGTCGTAATTAGCATGTTCGAACCCATCGAAATACCGTACAATGATCACAAATAATTTGCAGTGTAATATAATATATATTGTTATAACATAAAATATGGTTACAACTTAAATAGTCAAACGATAATATTATATAATTGAAATAATGTGGAAATATAAACGCAACACTGCTATAAAGAATTCACAATATGAGTCAAACGTCGTTTTGGAAATATCCAAACATAGCTTTTAAAATATTTATATAGCGTGTGTTCTTATCAGTATTTGGTTCCCTTTATTTTAGGAAATAAAAATACGAATATTATTCAGTATTCACTTAGTCGAAGACTGGGTTTTTAATAATTTGGCGTAAATAAATCCCAATAATGAAATTACACATTCAACTTATAAAATGATTGTATAAACATTTATTTATTTTTTAGTTTCTATAATTTATAGTATAAAATTATTTTATATATTATTGAAAGCTAATAATTTAAAAATCTAGTATGAATTATTTGTCGTAACTATTTGCAATTTTAAAGAGCATAGCACATGTTGTGTAAATTAGTTTTATTTTATTTCAATATATAATACAAGTGTAATTCATTTATTAAAAATAGGGTAAAGTGGGACATGGGGTAATGTAGGAAATTGTGTAGGTGTTTTTTTACTGTTTTTAATTAAGCCGGTATCTTTAAAAATGATCGTATATTGTATATCTTTTGAAATACAAATAGGTTTTTCAAATAATTTAACATTCCTTAAGTAGTGCTAAGAAATTGCGACATTGAGGTAAAGTAGGAAACATTTTCCGGGGTAAAGTGGGAAACATAATTTAAGCAAAGAAATTTAATTTCAACAATTCAGTAGACTGCAATATCTGCAAATGGCCTGTAAACTTGATATGTGCGAACTTGACGACCAGCAACTACACCTGAGTCCGTTGTTACTCAGAAAATTCTGACTAGAAGGAAATGCATTATTTTCTTTTCGTATTTTCATAACTTAATTTCTGAGATGTTTATGAAATTAAATTTTGTTCTTATTCTTTTTTCTTGCTTTACATTGCTTTTTTATTACTTTATTATAATTTTTATCCTTAATATATTTGTTTTTGTTATGAAAAAAAACAAAAAATGAAAAAGAAATTTGCATTTTGGTAAAAATTTTAAAGTTTCCCACTTTACCCCAACATTTTTCAACAAGTCTGAAATTGAGCTGTTTTGTAAAATCGCTTAAAAATCAATTAAAATGCATATAATTGGTATTCTATTAATGCTATTAAAAAAAGTTAGATTATGAACCAATCTATGGAATGGACCAATAGAATCATCAAAATTTTTTTGAGGAAAATCCAAATGTGTCCCACTTTACCCCAGACACCCTAATATGTTTGCTTTGATTTATTTACATTTGTGTGTACCCAGGTTTATTTTTAGATCAATTCGTTTATGTTTTTTATTTGTATTTGAAATGCAATACATATCATATTTTCATAATAATAAATAAAAAAAATTGCAGCACATATTTGGTAACTGAGATCTCTATGAGTATGGATATGAAAACGGTTTTCCAATATCAATTCACCACTTAAAATGTTACTATGAGATATTTTAAAAATAATATATTAAATAAAAATTAGATGATATTTGCGTTTTAAAAATGCAAATAAAAGCTGTTTTAGCTGCACAGAAAAAATGTACATCATATTGATGAATTCCGTTCTTCAAACCATGATTCATTGTACTGAAGAACCATTCATAATATTAACAACTAACGACATAAATGTTATGAATGCTATCATAAATATTATGAATGATTGGTAACTGTCGAAGAAGTGTTCTTCAATATGATGAACTGTATGTATAGAATACGTTTTATCATATTAATGAACAAAAACATAAAATACAACATATTTAATTTCACATTGAAGAATGCTGTTTATCAAACTAAATGTTAATCAAAATATTTATTTTTCGTTAAAAAAATTATCAAAATTTTAAAAAAATTTGAATTTTTTTTTTTATATTTTTTTCGAACATTTTTTTCTCTTATTTTTTTAAATAAAATTTTTACAGCACTTTTTTTCGAATTACCTTCTAAAAATTTAAATCAATTTATTTATTTTGAGAAAAAAAAAATATTAGTTCAACAATATTCATCATATTGAATATTATATTCATAAATATTATAAACAAATTCATCAATATGACGAATCAAAATCATTGTATTGAATATTTCATTCTTCACTATGATGTTCGATAGTATGAATAAATTAATATAAATAATGAATGTATTCATCAATGTCATTTAATGAACGGTAGAAAAATACATAATATTTATGAAGAAATTCATCATATTGATGAATTGTTTTCAAATACTCGACCTAACATTTATATTATATGAAAATATGAATTTGCATTTTAAATTCAAATAAAACCCTTTAACTAATTGATCCATAAAAACTGGGAAATATGTGTATTTTAAGAATATATAAGATTTTCTCATGTTTGCAACCAAAAGTTGAATTTTGTCGTACGGTGTAATTGGCTGATGTAAATTTTGACTGCATACTCAGTTTTTTCCTATTACGTTTCAAGAAAATTGCAATCGTAATTTTAAGTCGTTCCCAAATAAAATTAATATAGTTCTGTTAAATAATAGTTAAACACAGTTTTTCTACTTATTCTTAATACTAATTTCAATATACTAAATATTGCTAATATTCCATTATGTTAATGAAAAAAATGGATCTAAACTCGGTAAATTTGTAATTTTTGAACAAAATTCATCAATATGAATATTAATTTCACTCTGTTAAGTATTAAACTAAATTTTATTTTTCTGAATTTAAAAACAAATATTTTAATAACAATTATACAGGGTGTTTGGTTCATCGATGTCAATAATTCAGGGGGTATTCTATGACCATAAACAATAAAAAAATGTAAAATAAAAAATGTTTAATTCTGCACCCAGTTTAAGATACAGGATGTTTAATAGATGTATATTACTGACATGACCTAGTCCAGAAAATACTGGGAATGTACTGGTCTATCGTTATAAATTAGAAAAAATAGAGTGATCGATAACGCAATTTGAGAAAAATCAATGACAAAGTAAAAATTTGTATTTTTATTTTTGTAAATTTCAACATTACGTACCTTTTAAAAAATGAAAAAATTATGGGTTTCAAAGATGTGATACAGCATTGGAAAGGTAATTTAATTTTCTAAAACAAAACTTTAAAATTGTTATTTATTTATTAACAGATTAAAATTTATAACAAATTTTCTAGACTAGGTTATGTCAGTAATATGCATCTTTTAAACACCCTGTATCTTAAACTGGGTGCAGAATCAGACATATTTTTATTTAACATTTTCTTATTTTTTTTTTTTTTGAGTCATAGAATAACCCCGTGAATTTTTGACATCGATGAACCAATACCTTGCATAATCTTAAGTCATGAAATGACCAACAATATAATTTGAGAAATTTGGAAATAAATGTTCCAGCCAAATATAGTTTTTGAATTTAGAATTGCATATATATTATGTTTGATGCAAACTAATTTTTTCTATGCGTGTATGAAAACCAAAAATAACTGTTATTGATACATCTTAAAATTTATATTTTTACTTTTGACTGGTCCTAACTTTGATCAGATCAAATTTCATGGGGTTTATGATAAAACATAAACTAAAGTGTTCTCAATGAAATATAAAAAAAATCAGATGGAAAAGAAAATTCTAATTGCTAAGAGGTCAAATTCCAAAATATATAGAAAAACGCAATAACTCAAAAACTCAAAGCATTTAAAAACTGAGTCATGAAGTTATATGTAATATGGTAATTGATAGCAGATAGAAAAAAGTAAGTCTTTTGTATTTGAAAGTGAAATTTTTAAATAATATATTAAATAATATATATAAATAAGCAATATTTAAATATTTAAAAATATCCCAAAAATAAAAATTAGCAGTATTTTAAATTGATTTATAATAAAGCTTATACAACTATTACACCCAAGTAACCATTGGCTGTATAAATAGGCTTGATAAAGCTTTCACAAAGGCATTTCTTACAGATAGCTGTAGTATAGCACTTTTAGTTAAAATTGCAACTATTATAAAGCTATCATTAATAAACAGCTTTTAAAGACCTTACCCTGCTATAATAAAGCTTGTATACTTCTATTGTACAGCTAGCTGCAATTGCTCATAATTAGCTGTTTAATTACGTCAAAAGTTTGTATAAGGGTTTGGCAAAGGTAAGATAGACGCTTTTGACGCTCTTCTACAACTCTTAACCATCAATATTATACAGCTAATGTGTTACTTGGGCATAGTTTACTGTTTTTGAACGTTTATTTTCAAAAGATTTAATATATCGTCGTGGTAGAACGAAAGGTCACCAAATACATTTTTATAAATATCTTAAATTTCAACTTTGTTGGTAATTATTACAACAAGTAATTGATACATTATTAAAGTTGAAATATCAATTGATAGATTCACATTTTCTTATATTTTGGTAAAAATATTGAGCTCATCGATCAAAAATTGAAAGATATATAAATACTTTTATAAAAAAACAATTTGCATTTTAAAAATGTAGTTGGTGACTTTTAGTGCTACAACGACGATATGTTCATTATTTTCATATTAGAAAACTGTAAGATATTATAATAGGAGTGTGATATTACATTTTTTTATTATTACATAAGATTTTAAATCTAAATTCTAAAATAAACAAGTAATTAAAAGCTGTCACAGGAATTGTTGGCAACTTACTTTTCGTTTTACAAAATAAGGGGGTAAAAGTAGCATTTTTTAAATAATCAAAATCGATTAAACAGTTTTGGTTTAAAAGGGTTTTTAACAAACAATTTTTAAATCAACTATAAATCAAATATAACATTTATGTTCTTATGTAAACATGGTTTTTTCATATTTCAAATAAGAATTTTTACGTGTATTTTTTAAAAATTAAAATCCGTCATTGTCAAAAATGTTCACTTGGTTACAAAGCAAATTCATTCATTTTTGTCACAATTGTATAAATTTAAACAAACGTTTAAACTGACACAACTCAAAAAGAATTGTAGTAAAAAGGGTCCAATATTGAGTGTCTTTGGAAACTTCAAATTGAAATTGAAACTGTCAGTCAGGAGGTCGCTCGATTCTGCTCGGTTCTGTTCACTGCACTTCCGGAACCTTTGCGACTGCAGCCAAAAACCATGGCAGCCAGTGGCGTGTGTCAAATATGTTTTGTTTACATACGGAAAACGGGCAGATATTCCAATCAAAAGATAACTGAAAAAATTCTACATATTTTTTTGACTGTCACTGTCACACCAAATCAACACGGCGCCATAAAAATGCAGTAGATATTTAATTTTAACACGTTACCATAAGTAGTGTTCGATATTTATTATTTTTTGTCTATAAAACAAATTTAAATTTTGCACAACTTAAATTTTGTAATATTTCTGGTAGTTTTTGCTGCAAAGCATTTCTTGCATATTACACTGTGTTTTATTTTTAAGAATTAAATTTTAATTTTTTCATTCAGTTTATTCAAAATCAGCCGTTTCTATTCAAACTGTATCTTGTGTTTTTAGTATTTTTTATGTTGTTATTATGATTATTTTGCTGTGGCAGCCGCAGCCATTTGCGTGCGTCACGTCTGTCGCTCCCGACTGTCAGTTGAATACTGTGTGCGGCACGAGCTCAGCGAACGAGCGCAGGCCGCCGCACTACGAGAAAGTTTCGAAAACGTAAAACACAGCAACTATAACAAAAATAAAATCGAATAAACACAAAAACACACAAAATACAGAGGAAGCCGCGGTGACAGCGGCAACAAAAACATCAGCAGCACCAGCAACAACAGCAACAACAGAAGAAGAAGAGGCAGCACAAGCAAACAGCAAATATTTCGTACCTAAAAGATACGAAATGAACTCTCGTAGAATGCAACCGAATCGTAACAAAATGCTTGGACGACGACGCATCCGTAGCAACAAAAGAGGTATGCGAGAGAGTAATTTCGAGAGATACAGAGAGAGAGAGAGTGCCAGACACACGACCGACCTGTAGGAAATCCATACATGCAACAACAATAAAAACAGAGCAAATGGAAAACCAAAAACAACACGTACTCATTGTGGAGCGACGATATCGGATGTGACGGAAAATATGCAAAGGGGTCCAAAGGGGTGGAAGGACGGACGGTGTTGGTCGGTCAGTCATCAGTCGCCAGCGCGTATTTAATACGATTTTTGCGAATTCACTGGCTTCAGTCGCTGCGCAAACACTTCGCCGAACAACCGAATGAGAAACCAACGCAGTCAACGACAGTTGAAGGCGACACGAATACGTAATTCGGTCGAGTATGCGACTGTGCTAGCAATGACAGCTGTCAGAGTGACAGCCATAGCGAGAGAGAGAGCGCGGCGTTTTTAAAACATTTGAATAATCAATTTGTCATTTTAACAAATTATTAGCTTAACTTTAGCAACAACAGATTTGTTAATGACAACGCGTCGCCCACAAGAGACTTTCTCTGTGCATTCTCTCCAAGAGAATTTTGATTTAAATATTGCAAAAAAATAAAAATTGTTTGTTATCTGTAAATTGGTCACAACAAATTCGATATATTTTTAAAAAGGATTTATATTTTGTAACGACAATTTAGATTTTAGAAAAATGATACCTGTTATTTGTTATTGCTATGACGCATAATCTTAGACAATATAAAATCAACACGAGTAGAAGGGGAGAACACAAGAGCGGGTAGATTCAGGCCATGAATTTCTCTCAAACGCTTATCACGGGTCTACGGTGCTCAAGATACCCAATAGAGGATGTAATATTTTCGACCCCTATTAAATATATCGCACGTTGTTCAATTCGGTCCAGTTACACTAAGGAGCCCCTGCCAAAATGTTCGAATTTTATTCTATCTTAGACCGAATATAGGTGGTGTAAACAGTGCTTAAGTCAGAAGACATGAAGTATTTCTTGCACCGTTTCAGAAAACCAAGGCACTTGGCTGCATCTTTAGACACATCAAATATATGATCATTGAATTGTGATATATACAGAACGTCAAGAGCAGCTGACTCCACAATATCCACAGCAGCCATATTAGAGATGAGCGCGTGCATGCCAACAACTATAACTCACTGAAATTTGCACGAACGAACTCAGATTTCCAGGCGTGACGCGAAAAAAGCCCGCTATGCACTCATTTTTAATCTATATGGAGGGGTGGGAGGGGTGAATCCAGTAATTTGTGGGATAACAGACAATATTAAGACTTGTTTGCAACAAAATCAACTATATTGGCAGGACCCTACTCGAAATTCTTTTAGGGTCATTATTAAGTGTGTCATTCAAACTCCAAAGAGTTTGGAGTTGTCATCTGTCATTTGCAAAATAATTGATTGGGTTCTATGTCAATAACAGAAGGTCATTGATAAAAAGCAGAAATAGGGACGGGGATACGATGGAACCGTGCGGGACTCCAGAATCAATGGAATGTTGTTCTGAGAGAACACCACCCATTGCAACTCTTATTAAATTCCACTTTTCAGAAAGGCCGCCATTAAGTCACACGTGGATCTTGTTCATTGAAAACTATATTGTCGATCACTAAGTAATTCTTTGTATAGCTCACAATATCGAAGTTTATTACGCTCTCCTTTATCAATTCTTATTAAATTTCACTTTTCAGAGAGAAAAAATCGTATTTTATGGATGGAGTTAGCTAAGGTCAGCGAAAATATCAGTTGACAGCATTGGATTAAGGTACCCGTGCCTAGAATGTACTCAGTCCGTGAACCCAGTTTAAAATGCTAACACTGCACTGTCGCAAACGGAAGTATCGGCTACCTGGCGACCTCCGAATTAAGCCTCCCGTATATTGCGTATATATTATATCAGAGGTCATTATTCATAAGATGCACGAAGATGCTTCGTAGATCATTTTCACGAATGATTTTCATATAATACACGAATATTATGCACTAAAATATTTCGTAACTTTACGAAAGTTCATCGTGGATAATGGATTTTTTTCATGAACATTTTCGTGTATTTTATGAATATTTAATAAGGAATAATGTTATGAAAATAAGCAAATTTGTTAATATTTATAATTAATAAATTGCTTAAATTAAGTTAATAGCATTTTTAACAATTCAAAGAAATATATTTTTGTTCAGATTATTCAGACAAAATTCAAGAAATTGTATTTACTACTAATTTAACTAATAACACTACTATTGTAATATAGTTGACATTTCAGTAATATCATAATTTATTTGGAATATGATTTGGTTAAAATTGATCAACTAGTTTTAATCCAAATATAATTCTGCAGGTTTTATTTATGAATCTGTATTCAATAATGACAAAAAAGAAAAATAACTTTTTGTACGATGACGTATCCCTAGTTGACGATGACTAGTTTACACCTGATAAAAAAATATAAAACCTTCCAACCAGGTGCCGGTCGCCAAATGACAAAAGAAACAAAATGTCGTTTGCGCGTTGTTTTGCTCCGTTCATTTCATTTCATTTCGTTCGGTTCGGTTCGGTTCGATCCGCATTTTCGCTGGGTTTAAAGTACAAAGTAGAGACGAAACGAAAAATATTCAACAATCAACAAATACTACATCGGGTAAATAGCGCAAAATTAAACGCTTCTACAAATCCATTTTACGGCGCATTTTACAGCGCTTCGTGTGGCTGAGATCATTTCTGGTCTGTCGCGCGGACGGTTATTTTGTTGTTGGTTTTTCTTTTATTTTGTACTGCGTTTTGTGATGCGAAATTCGCTCCGCATTGAAAACTCGGAAAATATCTGCGTCTGCGCTGTTGCGGCAGCCACGGACGACGGCGTTGGGTTGTTGCACGAGTGCAAAAGAGCATCAAATACAATCACAAAACGCAGAGAAGTAGAAACATTTTGCTTTTGTAATGTTTAATTAGTGGGTTCGACTTTGTTGCAGAGTGGCACATCAAGTACAGTGCCGTTGCATATAAAATTTAAAATTTCAAATTTATTTTATTTGACCTCTGTAAAATGCAAATTTACTGTTTCTTCGCGAAATAGAAATTGCTAAAGGAAACGTTTAAAATTTAAAGTATTTAAAATGCTGATATGTTCGCCAAATGTGGCAACGCCACTGCTGCTGATGTCTCATGATTAATCGTTTCGTCCTTTTTCGTGACGCCCAACCACCCAGCCGTCTAAATAGATTTTGCAGCATTTTAACATTATTATGCTTCTTTCTCTCTTCTTTACTCACACGCTCTACGTCCCACAGCGTCACTCAATGTTCGTTCTCAGCAAACCTCAAAGACAGGTTCAACTAGGGTTGCCATTTCATTTGAAGTTATTAATAAATCAGCAAGATAAGAAATCCATTTTAAGAATTTTCACTAACAACACAAATATGTTTGCGACAAGTATAAAAGCACCTTGAAAATTAATGTGACAGACAGTACTTTGTCATAGCACAACACTATAAATATTTGTAACAAACATCAAATATACAAATTAAATATGCAAATTAAATATACGAATACTTGTCGCAAACATATATTAAAATTCTTATGTAAAAAATACTTTAAAATGAATCATTTTAAATAAGATCTTTGTGTTTTATATTTCTTCACGAATGTTGAAGTTATTTTTTAAAGCACAAAATCTCTGAAACCACACAATGTGTGAAGCTGAAATGTTGCCATTATCTTAATTTTATGTTGCTTCACCATGCTTTCAAATGTCATGAAAGTCTGAAATGGTGCTACTAATTCGTAGGTTGGGTTGATATGGAATCGCTCATAAGTTTTATTATTTTTATTAAAAATTACACCTTTTAATATACAAATACTTGTAGCAAACATTTTTTTTAAATATCTTTTTAAAAAATAATTTAAAATGAAAACTTTAAAATCAGACCTTGTTGTTTTATATTTATTCACTGTTGCATTCAAAGTTCAACAAATCTTTAAAACCACACCATCTGGAAAGATGAATTTACTTCAACATACTTCAAATTTCATTAAATTCTGAGATAGTGCTGCAATCAGTTGGTTGGTTTGATAGGGAATGGCTCATGTTTTTTTTTTTATTAAAAATCACATCAATTACTGACAGAAGCAGAATTTATAGTAAGAGACATTTTTTTATAAGGAACATTTTACTTAAATAAAGGAATATTTACAAAATATGAGGAAGTTTTTTCCCTAACGCTATTTTAAGTTAATTTTCCTTATTATGAGAAAACTATTTTCTGAGTGTATGAATTAAGTTAATCTTTGAAAATCGGTTAATTTATCTGTCAAATATATATTTTAGTTTAGAAAAGTAACCCATTCTATGTAACCCGGTCGTTAATAAACTTTTCACAATGTGTAAAATGCAACAGTTTTATTATGTTTTATTGGGAAATTTTGTTGTCTGGCAAAATTATATTTCGGAATGTTGTAGCTTTCGTTTGAATATCGATCGATTTTGTATTGACAGATAAAATTGCTCGTAGTCCAAGACACTGGCGACTTTTGGGCTCGTAGTCCAAAGCACTACAGCTGGAATTATAATAGACGTACGTTCTCAAATGTCACCGGAACGGAACGTAACAAAGCAATCCAAATGCTACCAAACGTACGTCCCGTTCTGATGACATTTGAGCACGTCACGTTATGTCTATTATAACTCCAGCTCAACCAATTGAGCCACCTACGGTCGCTACTTACGGTTGCAGATTAAAAATTCTCATATTTCAAGGGAAATAGTTATATGTGTATATTTTACTAAAACAGTTGGCAATCCTGTAGGCAGCAGACTAATATATGACGCCGCATTGTGCTCTCTGTTTATTTTGCATTTTGGTTTCTGCAGTGCTGCCAAACGAATTTTCATCAAAAGAAAAAGTATTGTAAAACGGTGCATTATAAAAATGGCAAGAATATGTATGACTGGCATATAATATATAGTACAAAAAAATAAAATCAAAACCATATGGAATTTTCATAGACTAATTTCATATACAAATAAATTTTGTTTATTTCTCAAAAATTAAAAAGATTTTCAAGTAAACTCGATATAGATACATTTTTCTACAATTTTAATTTATTTTTTTTTACTTTGGGAAAACGAGGGTAGAGTCTTCGCTGTTCAAGTCACGTAGTTCGCATTCACTGACGACACCAACAGCGTTCATCAGTGGCTCGTTTGCAACTCATTTCCTGCGGACAGAGTTGCCAATGCACTGAGAAGTATTTTTAATACTTTTAAAAGTTAAATGTAGAAAATAGAAATGTTGAAATAAATGAGATAAATCTCCAGGCAGATTCTGTACTTTGTTAAAGCTAAAACTCCATCGCTAAAATCTGCTAAAACATTTTTTGCGAAAATTAGCTACAATTGAGATGCTCAAATTTCCTAATTCATAAGCAAACTGAAAAAAATAAGCAAACTGCACGAAAAACTGAACAGTTGCTTTTGACAGCTCACGCAATCGATTATAAGTTACATTTTTGGCGAAAATTTAATATTTTGTTAGCTCAAAAATTCATAAAAATTGTTGAATTTTTAGCGACGTTTTTTTCTTGTTGCTAAAATTTATTTTAATAAATTTTTGTGTAAAACTTATAAGTGATTTTTCGCCGTTAAATTGAAATTAAATTGAAATGACACTTCTAAATTTTCAGTGGATGCTCGTTGCACTGCATCCAAATTCACTGCATTATCGGCCACTTTCAATGCTAAAGCAAAACTCTGCAAAATATTTTAATTTAATACTAATTCTAAAAATATTTTAAATTGTATTTAAAGTTAATCTACAACTGTTCTTCCATTTCTACTACTTCTTTGTAGCTTCTCTATTGTAATTTTTAGTACGTTCTACATCTGACAATCTGTACTCCCCATTACGCTCCTCATTAGACGCGTATTATCCGATGTTTAAGTGTAATTGTATTGCCTGTCCTACGATTAGCATGTAAATTACATGTTTTTCTTGTACTTGTTTGTTACTGTTGTAGTAACCAATAAAGCCGTTGTCACTGTCAGTTATGACCGTGGTAAGCGTTCTGTTTATCTACGAAAAATTTACATAAACTTATTAAATACTTTTTTAATTAATTAAATATTTTCAGAGTTGCCAGTTTCATGTATTGGAAGTTAAATCATGTTTTAAAAACGATGATATTGCAAAACGGTTACACTTATCGTCTTCCTGCGAATGACAATTTATTTCTGAAATTCTCCTTGTTATTTACATACCCAGCCTAACAAATTAGGTCGAGTTTAAAGATAATATCAGCATTTTAAAAAATAAATATATACGAGAATTGAAAAAAGAATACTATTTTTAAAGTCGACTTTATTTCGTTGATTGGTTAGGCTAATTCAAAACTAAAAGGTTTAAAATGTTTACATGCTAATTTTCGTATGGCAATATCAAATAATCTTTCAATATACTCTAGAAAAATTTATTTCAGGGCACTGATATGAAAATACCATATTCTTACTAGCAAAACTATTGAAATAATATTAAAAAAAGCATTCCTTATTATTTCAATAGATTTTTTCTTATAAAATAAGTCAATAGAATAAATTATTCTTTTAATTGAATATTGCTAAATACTATTATAGTATACTATTTATTTGAAAATATTATTCTACTACTATTATTCTGAAACTATTCAATTATTTTAAAATTTATATATAACTTTCAATACTTTTTCTGAGTATAAAGTAAATACAAAATTATAAACTTTTCACTTTTTATACTATTTTTGTTATAAAAACATGAATTTAAAGTGTGATGCGTCAATATATGGAGCAAACTAATTCTCAGATGACAATATTCACCGATTTCTTGTAAAAATAGCGCCACTTCACGTAAAGTATGTTTCACTTTGGAACGCTACTTTCCCTGACTGCATTTGAAACTCCGTTTGCAATTAAATACGGCTATTATTTAGAATTACAAACATAAAGAAGTATAAGTAAAAAAAGCGAAATCAAACAAAAACATTGAAAAAAGTATAACATAGTAGCAAATCAAAACAATACGGAAGACTTTTTAATAAGCTGTAAATCAACCAGAGACTAGAAATACACTTGAAATAATGGGCGGTCGCAATGCAAAATATGAAAGAGAGCATGGGGAGAACTGCGAGAGAAAACAGCTGCTTATTTATTCCAGCAGGGAAAGGTAATCAATAGTAATCTATTTAGTAGTCGAAACTAGAGATGGGTGCGTGCCGTGCTTTTTTCGTGTCACGCCCGAAAATCTGAGTTCGTGCGTGCAAATATCCGAGCGAGTCCGTACCTCAAAAATCATGCACGCGCCCATTAAACTTTTTTTATACCCTACACTAAGAGTAAAAGGATATATTCAGATTGGTACGCCGTTTGTAACACCCTGAAGAAAACTTCTCCGGTATGGAAAAGTATATATATTCTTGATCAGCATGACCTCCTGAGTCGATTTAGCGAAACTTTAGCGAAACTTTAGATTTATATTACTTATATATCTAAGCTGTCTGAACAAGAAAATTGGCATGTTCGATCTATTGTGACCTGAGAACCGACCACTTATGTTCAAATACCTCATATGAAATTTACATCTACAGATCAATTTTACTGTATACGTGCTTAGGTAAACTTTTTGGTCAAATATATATTGACATCATGCTGAAATACATGAAAATAATGTTTTCCTGCGAAACGAGTTGTGGTTCCCAAAAAAAAAATTCGAAATTCGGTACACCTACCCATTTGTAAATATGGGTATCAAATGAATGGAAATACTTCAGCGATTAAAACTTTGTAGTTATTTTCGGGATTCGTATATCCTGGTGACCTATATACCACTTTAATTGGTAACCACACATATGTGTAGGGTATTTGTAGTCGGCTTAGACCGACTATAATTTTGATAATCCTAACTATCATAATAACACCTACTTTAAAATTTCCCATGTGATCTAACCTTCCCAACTGGTTTATAGTTTCTGCTCCAATTTTAAAAAAACTCTTCCGTGGTATTTTAATCTTTTCTTTAAAATCTGTTGTTTTAGTTTTACTTATGGATTTAAGAGAATAAAACAGTATCAAACATAATTTTTGAATTATTTATTACAGGGACTAAAACATATTGGAATATAGGTTCGGGTTCCAAGATTTTTAAAATTGTGGTTCCGGTTCCGATACCAGTTTCAACCAAAAAATTAAATGGGTTTCGATTCCGGTTCCATATATTTTTAATAACGGTTCCGATTCCGGTTCTTTGCGTTCCCTGACAAGGAACTGGTTCTGCTACCGATATTTTTAAAATAGCGGTACCGATTCCAACCAGAAAAAATTATATATGTTCCGATTCCAATTCCGGTTCAACACATTTTTAATAACGATTATGATTCCAAAAATCAAAACGGTCCGGTATCACGTTTCGCTTGCTTTTTCATGTTTTCCGTGCTTTTTTCGTGTTTTGTCGTGTTTTTCCGTGTTTCTTCGTTTCTTTTAAAATCCCGTGTTTTATCGTGCTTCTCGTGCGTGCCTTTCAATTTACTCGTCCGGCTCGTGCTCGTGCGTGTCATCTATCGACGTGCCCGTGCGTGTCCGTGCCATCAAAAACAGGCACGCGCCCATCTCTAGTCGAAAACTTGCATGGGCTATGCAAGAATAGATCATTTTTTTCACGGCGATGTCCTAGGAAAGTAATGTTTGCGACCATATACATTACCGAGTAATCTTGGTGTTGCATATCCGATGAATTCTTTGTTTACCAAAGGATGCAAGTAATAATTGATACCATTGTAATCCATGAAATCTTTGATACAAATGTTATCGATTATAGTATTGGCAACAAAATAATCGATTACTTATTCGAATAAATTGTTATGTTGTCTATAAAATGTTTAAAAATGTAAAAGCTGGCTTCAGTTTGACGGCAGCATTTTTGCAACACTTTTGTCGGAATCAGTTTTGAGAATCCGACGACAGACCATTTAAGAGACAGATCTTTTAAAATTTATTAAATAATATACTATTATTTAATTAATTTTAAAAGATCTGTCTCTTAAATGGTCTGTCGTCGGATTCTCAAAACTGATTTTGACAAAAGTGTTGTATGTTGTTAAATAACACAGTGCGACACTAATTTTGGTGACGAAGATTTGATTTATTTTTTAAGAATCCTTGAGTAACCTGACGAAATTTCACCAAACAAACTTATGTCCTGTCACATCAGGTTTACGAGATATATGACCATAAAGGTGACCGCAATATTACCGTTGGTTTATTGAGAAAATTGTAGTAGTTATGGATTTGTTGTCTGAGAACCAAATGCAGACACTATCCAAGGCTTCATATCTGTAGTACATATTAAATTTCTATCTCGTCCTTTTAATGCTAATATTAATGATTGCAAAATTTCGATGATACATTCCTCTTTCCATTTACATAGTAGGCAATATGTACTAATGCATTGCCCATTTCCCTGCTGGGAATTCTCTTTTCAGATGACTTCCAAAAGAATGTTCAACAAAAATTTGTTTTAAAAATTTCAAAAATAAAAATTGAGCGACAAAAACTACACAATGTTCAAAAATAACATTTCCAAAAAAACATATTCTACAAAAACTGCAATGCTCGAAAACTTTCAAAAAGGGTAATGACAATAACAACCAATGTTCAAAATCAACATTTTCAAATTTTGATTTTGAATTTGATTTTGTATATTATATGACAAACATAATTTTCTTTCTACTAACAACCATTAACCACATATAACTCCCAAGCAAATAGCATTATTAATTTTTAAATAAAAAATATTTCTCAACCAAAGACCTTTTTTTTAAATAGAAAATACCTTTTTTGAAAAATAATATGTCTCAGTGAAAAACCAAAAGGAAATACAGGTTAATAGTTATTTTTGAAATCTGGTTTAAATGCAACATTAATTTGGGTATTATAATAAAATAAATTACATTTGAAATATAATTGTTATGCCTCCCAATTTGGACCAGACGAAACGTACGAGTATTCCATTTAACGTTATGGAGCTCCAAAAACGAAGCAACCATTGAAATTTTATTTTTTGTAAAAATACATTGGAATTGGTATTAATAAAATAGAATAGTTTTATTGTAACATGTGTGTTTCATAGAAAGAAATCAGCGTGACATGTTTCAAAAAGAGCGACAAAAATAAATCATAGTTAATTTGCACAAAAAAAAATGTTCTTTCATAATATATGATGTGATTTTTCTGATTTGTGGTAACTAATAGTTCAAATTCTATAATTATGCGATACATGAGTTCGAAAATATGACAATTGTCGTAAAATTTTAAGTGGTTACCCACTAAATTCATCTAAATCATATTGCAATCGACATAATTCAACAATATTCCATATGAATTAATTTTGTCGTTCTAGAGATGGTTTTCATCCCACTGTGCATTGTATAAGTGAAATACTATGAGGAAAATGTGTGAAAATACAAAAAAAACATTAAAATCACAAAGCTGTTTCGATCAACAGTTCATAAAAAGTTTATAAATCAATTAAATTATTAAAAAACGTGGAACAAGTAATAAAAAATACTAAAATCAATTAAATCATAAATGTTTGTATAAAGAAATATATAATAAGAACTACTTTATTTGTAATATACACCTGGTTGGACCATTTAATGCCTGATGCTGAATTAACTAGATTCTATATTCGACGAATTATTATTACACGATAATTCTCCCATAAAAATTTTACACGTTCAATCCTTCCCCCGTAACAATACTTCAATGCCACAATTCCCGTAAAATTATTCTTCAAACAATTCATACTTGGACAATTCATCCTCGCAAAATTATTTCTCAAAGAATTTTCTCATAGAATTATTCGGGTGAGAATTGTGCGAGTAACAATTGTCCGTGTCAAAATTGTTCGAATAAAAATTGACCGGGGAATAATTGTTCCGGAAAAATTTAACGAGTTCGAATATTCTCGGTACAGAATTGTCTCGAAATACAAATTGTGTCGCCCAATTAACAATATATGAAATCCAACAAAATGCAATATATTTAAATCGCAAACTTTAAGTTTCAAAGCTCTTTCGCAGCACGAAAAAGAGTATAGTAATTTGCATGATACATAAGCTTTTTCGTGCTGTTTTCTTTTAGTGAAATTGAAATAAATTATGCATTATTTTATCTTTTTTTTTTTGTTGTTATTGCAGTAAAACACAAAACGCAGTGAATTTAATGAAAATGTCTGCGATTCCTCTTGGCTTTTGTTAGTTTTTTGTCCGGCAGCCCCTCTGCACCGCCACCACAACTAAACCGACCAGTGTGATGCGCTATTTTTAGATTCAATTCAAAAAGTAAACACGGCACAAAATAGACTCGTGCATTTTCCACTCATTAGATTGACTTTTAATGCTCAACAAATGCGCGCTGTGTTTCGTAGTTTTAATGATTTGTTTGCCTAGGCGTCATCGTCGTAGTCGCGATAATTATTTCTAAATTGGTTTCTGTTATTATTCTGTAAATTGGTTGTTGTTTTAATTTTTAAAACATATTAATGCAAGCTAAACAAATATTCAAATGTTGGGATATATTGTTTTAAAATAATTTTATAAATGGATTTTATCGAATGTGTAAATGAGTTTTACGCTGTTGACATGGATCTCCTTATTATAAAAAAAACGAGTTGGGAAAGTTAGGTCACATGGGAAAGTTCGGTCACATGGGGCGGACTTTTATAGTCGGTCGGGCCCGACTATGGAATACCCTACACCATTGGTGGGATATTTAATTGTATATCTTAATTTTAAAGTTTTTAATTATACTGAACCTTCCACCCACAGAATATTATTCACATATCAGAAATTTACATCTTATATCCCCATAATTTAAAAAATTGATATATAAGTATAAAAAACTAATACAAAAAATTAGAAAAATGTAAATGGGTGGACCACGCCTATATTCCAAAATTTTGTAAGGATAATATTTCATAGATTTGATTTTAATAATTTACGGTTCAAATTTCCACTATGAAAACCGGGGAAATAATGAAAAAAAAGGTGGGCGGATCACGCCCATTTTTGGACCACATATTTTTAAGTGAATTCTTCCACCCACAGAATATTATTCACATATCAGAAATTTACATCTTATATCCCCATAATTTAAAAAATTGATATATAAGTATAAAAAACTAATACAAAAAATTAGAAAAATGTAAATGGGTGGACCACGCCTATATTCCAAAATTTTGTAAGGATAATATTTCATAGATTTGATTTTAATAATTTACGGTTCAAATTTCCACTATGAAAACCGGGGAAATAATGAAAAAAAAGGTGGGCGGATCACGCCCATTTTTGGACCACATATTTTTAAGTGAATTCTAACAATATGTTTTAAATTTTATAACTATACCTTGAATACTTTTCGAGTTATTAGTTCCTAAAGAGTTATATAAAAGTGACTTGTATGGGAGGTGGGCGTGTCCGTTGACCGATTTGGCTCATTTTCTAACTCAGTTCCTACTTTTAGTTAAAATATATTGAGACGAAATTTCATCGCATTCTGATCAGTATTTCTCAAGTTTTTCTGTATTCGGACAGCAAGACAGCAAGACGGACAGACAGACAGACGGACATGGCTAAACGGACTCGGGTAGTGATGCTGATCAAGAATATATACTTTTCCATATCGGACACGCCTCCTAAGGGGCGTTACAATATATGCCCAAAGATGTTTAACTCTTGTAGGTTTGCGATTGAATTCAGAGAGGTAGCGTGGTATCGATAAATATTTTCAATGATATCCAAGCCAAGATTTGAACCTGTACTACGGGACCTGTCGGCTCGCAGGCCAACGTAATAATCACTGAGTTACCGAATCATAGTGTGCTAGAGGCCACTTTTTCGTCTCATTAGTCTGTAACTTTTCTTGTACTAAAGAAAAAAATTAGAAAATTTTGTAAACAGTTAGAAAATGGATGTACCTTGCAGTAGTAAAAAAAATGGGCGGACTTGGAAAAGGGATTATTTGTAAGCAAAAGTACAATGAAAAACAATATTGTCTATGGTTGAAAAGTATTAGAGCCTTAAACATCATTGCAGTTGCAAATTATTCAAGTCAAATATTTGACACTTTTTGTGATATTTAGACAATATTAATTTTTTTCTTCAAAAGCATTAAGATATTAAGAATGGAATATGTGAATATTTGCAGCAATGTTACCTACTTCTCTAGTAGTTGCAGTGTAAGAAACATCTCAAAAATAATACAAAATATGTGATGTTTACAAATTATTTAAAATTTTGCTGCAAATTTATTTTTATTTCCTGCATATTGAAATTGTTAAAGCGAGTAGTATTTTAGTGACAGGTACACTCTTAAAAACATTCTGTTTTCTTAGTGTAGATTAAACTTTGGATTTATTTACTTTATGTTTGTATCTTACGATAGTATAAAAATTAGTGGAATCGGAAAAGGATGTGCTATTTTATTATTCTATCACTTTTCTACATGAAAGGGGTCTTCTAAACATAATATTCAGACATAACATATATCTTTGGAGTTTTCTGTAAACAACTATTATTATTGCAATACAAAACATTTTTGTTTTCGTTCGAAGATATTTATGTTTACACTGAATAATGTTAGATGTTATTGCAAACATATATATGTTAGGATGTGAATATATTGTATTTACACGTTAAATTATTGTTTTAAATTATACGCCCGGATAATGTATTTCCCGGTGACAACGATATCGGCTAAACTTCATTTGAATTTTGTTGCCAGCATAAAAATCATACGACAAAGTAATAAAAAATAACATTTTTCTTTATGAAAAATAGTTGTCAAAACAAAAATTTTGAACAAACGTTCGATACAAAGAGCGAAACGTTATACCAATTTTAAACGAAGGGACTGGAACGAATCGTAGTCCCACAATAATAAAAAGATACATGATTAGGGAGATAATTTTTTTTACACATATTAATTTTTTTTTTTTTGGTTTTAACCCTTAAATGCCCACTGGTTCCTCCAGAAACCAACGGATGAAAATCTTAACTTTGTTCAACGAATTTTATTTAATCTTCCCGCATCGACTTTTAAAATGTTTACTGATCCAAGCGCCACCGTTTGCGCCGCTTCCCATTTGAAACAAACTTAATTTGCCGGCTGTATGTCAAATAAGGGCAACCAACCTCAAGAAAATTAACTTTTGTAAAACTGCGTACTTTCAAAAATAATTCAAACAACTTTCAACAATGGCTGGAGTGTATAAAAATAACTGTTTCATCAAAACAGTTCAATTTTGAAGTCCGGGTGTCCAGTGGTCCCGCAAGAAACCAACGCGGTATGTTTGATCAGATTAAAGTAAGTAACACCTATGAGCAAAGTCGTAGAACAAACGTTGTCCAGAATCGCGAGCTCTATAACAGGGTTAATTTAGAAAAAAAATATTTATTACACAATTTTTATTTAATATATTTGTGTATGTATGTATGTATGTATGTATGTATGTATGTATGTATGTATGTTCCGAATAGGCGTCAAATCGGCTGAACCGAATCGAGTAAAATTTTGACAATAAGTATGTTGGATCTGGGCAGAGTATAGGCTATATCTTGGTGAGATGATGGGCTGGGCGTGGCACCACCCATATAACCCAAAAATTCAAAATACATTATATCAGCAATTGGTTTAGCAAATTTAATGAAATGTTGATCAGCATTATATTTATCCATTGTAAACAGTCTCGCCGGACCAACGGGCGTGGCACCCCCATAGAAGGTACATTTACAAGATGTGCGACAGTTATTACTGTGATAGCAGTATATTTCACACTAGGGTATACCAACCACCCCAAATTCTTTAAACTCAACACACCGAAATTCACCACAATGAGTTTCAACACACCGAAACTCACCACACGGGAAGAATTCTACTGGGACGAATTCTACGGGAAAGTATTGTACTGGGATGAATTAGTAAAAATTGTTTTTCAGAAAAGTTGTTTTGGCGGAAAATTATTTTTGTTTTGGTTACTGAATTAATAACACAAATCAAAAACATCTACAGCGAAGCACGGCTCTCGGCTAGTACTTAATTATTTTATTTGCATCTGTTGTTCCTATTTTGGATGTCTATGTTATACTGGAGAGAATGTGAAATTTCAGTAAATTGCGAAATGATTGGATATTTTTCAAACACCCAGACATTAACATATTTATCCATCAAAAAGAAGTTATGAATTATATGATAAAAGCAATAATGTGAGTGGTTCTCAGTGTCGCTAAAAGTAGGCAGCATTGTTATTTCGTTATGACAATTCATATAATTAAATTTAATAAAAAAATAATTTGTGAGTGTTAGTGAGTGCCCCTAGAAGAAGGCAGCGTTATCATTCTAATTCTATTAATTTTAGATTCGTTGTCACCCAGTAACAGTCAGATTTACAAAATTTTAATAGCAAAACACTATTGTTTTTATGGTATATTTTTCTGAGTGTAGTTAATATCTGATGAAAAATACTATTTATACAGAAACATGAATACAGAAAATTCATATAAATCTGCATTTAAAGCAATTTATGTTAAATATCGTATAATATTACAATCTGAACAAAATAATTATACAATTCTATTTTATTATATTTTTGTCAATAACTGTTGTAATTCGTAATATTTATATGGTGATTTTGAATTACGTTATAACTCAAACAAATCTTTTCTATTCAGGTGGTTTAAGAGATAATGGAACGAAAATTTTAACTTAGTTATCTTAAAATAGTACATTACACTATAGCAAAAATGGGAGGAATAGTAAAAGGTTTTTACAAAAGTTTAATGTACAACCCTGACATTGTTAATAGAGATGATGAGGCATTCTTTTCAAATCGAATGGATTTCTTAAAAAAATGGTGTTGTACTTTGGATTTGCTTCAAATTATTTGTAAGTATTTCTTAACAAAAAAAACATAAATTTTGTTTTTTTTTTTACTTTTTTTGTCAACAGGATTGAATGTACAGGGTGTTTAAAAATGGAATATTTTGGCCACATCATTGTTCTGATTTGTATAACTTATCTCATATTTTAATACAGACATTGTAGTGAAGTATTTTTATGTCCCACTACATTTTCAAACATTTTAAAATATCTAAAACTCAAAATTAATTTTATCATGGTTACCGCAAATTGTGTTTTCGAAGATTTGCTTCAGAAATCCATAAAAAAAAATCCAAATTTATTTCATTATGAATCGCAATCAATTTAATTGAATTTTGTTTTTGATGATTTTTGATGATTATAACGATGACGATTGATGTGCGTCGTTGATGATGTTTTTCTGCTGTTGCTACTGCTACTGCTGAGTGATGTCGCCGACACTAATAACAACAACAACAATAATGCATCTGTGTCTCTGCAGCCTGTTGCCAATGCGGCTGCTGTTGTTGCTACTGCTGTTGAATCGACACGATAAAACAGCGATATAGTGTTGTTGCTGCGGCCGTCGCAGACAGCAAATAATTGAAGCGCTGTTGCTGACAGATGTAGCAATAGCCATATCATCAGCAACAACAGCAACAACAACCTCAACTAATTGCAATAACTCACTTGATTTCGCCAATGAACCGATGAATTGATAAATTGACAAATTTTATTAAAACTTTTTATTGCAATTAAATTATGTTGCGCGGGTTAATTTATTAAACAGTCAGACATTGAGCGTTTTTATTGAACGACGTATTATCTAAAGCACTGTGGCATCGAAATCTTTGGGTCCTCTTTGCATTCCAAAAGGTTCAGAGAAAACTCTAATAATTATATTGGGTTTTATTTAATTCATTTTTATGATTATTATTTTAAAATCGATTAGTTAATTCAATGATAGTCCTGTTTTGGCATTAGGTTGAAAGAAATAACAAAAATAGCTAAACTTTTACAAATTGCATTCAAAATCAGCGCCTACGAATAATATAGAATTTATGTATGGAATGCCCTTGTAAAAAATAATGTTGGTAGTCTAACCGATAAAAATTAATGCCTAAAAGTATGCCATTCATTAAAAAATCAGCTTCTAGGCGCACAGACTTTTTAATGTTTGCAAATGTGAAGTTATTATATGTTTAAAAAATATATATTTTATAAAGTGCGTTGTTGATAATATGAGTTTCCTCTCATCTCCCCGATTTGCAGTGTTTTTTCCCAACCTTCCATTGCGTTGTTTACTAGAGCGGAAATCGCAAATTAACTGCGCAAATATAATTTTTGTTTTATATATATTTTTAATATTCGTTGAATTCCTCTGTTCTTTTTGTTTGAAGCATTTAACGCGTGGTCAACAAATGACAGACGTTGGAGTAGGCATCAGTTCAAGACCCCCTAGAGGTGGGTCTGCTACTGTAACGCAGGACAGAAGCACTCAGGGAGAGGGGAAAAATCAGTGGCGTGCGGTCATATATGAAGTCATCATCAAGTCGCTAAAGAAATTTAAACACGTTTTTATTAGTTGTCGCCGTTCGTCATAGTCAATGTATTTAGTCACTAGTTGTAAATGGAGGGCTTCAAATGAACAACTTACTAAAAAGCAGAAAGAGCCGAATAAGTGGTCCACAGAAAAATATTCTTCAATATGATGATTTTATTCATAAATATTATGAATTTTTTCACCAACTACCAGATTCATCATATAGATACCACCGTTCATTAAATGGCATATTAATGAATGCATTCATTATATATATATGAACGAAATATTCAATATAATGAATTTCATTTGTCATATTGATGAAAATGTTCATAATATTTTTTCAACAAATTTTATGAAATAATTCGAAAATAAAATTGTATTTAAAAAATAAAAGTTAAAAATTAAAAAAAAATAAAACGATAAAAAAATTTTAGGACAAAAAAATATTGTTCTAAAAAAAAATGAAACGAAAAAAAATATTTCGAAAAAAAAAAATTTAAAAAATAAATGTTTCGTAAAAAAAAAATAACACATTTTTTTAATAAAAAGTTGTTATTATAAATAGTAAATATATTATAAAACATTTTACTAATTTATGCATGTCGAGCAAAAAACGTACGAAATTACATACAAAAACTACTTGCGAACTGAGAAGTACGGCAAAAAATGAATGCAAAATAAAGCTTTTGATTGAAATTTGGTTGATGAACATCATTTCTCAATATGAAGTAAAATATGTTGTATTTTATGTTTTTGTTCATTAATGTGATGAAACGTATTCTTCACATACAGTTCATTATATTGAAGAACACTTTTTCGACAGTTACCAAGCGTTCATCATATTTATGATACACACAAAAAAATATATAGTTCCCTGTAAACACTTTCTCAAACAAACATTAAAGTGTTTGCAAGCTCATTTGTAGGAAATAATCGAAGTGTTTCTCACAAATGATCAGTAGTGTTTCCCACAAATAATTGTAGTGTTTCCCACAAATACGAAAAATGTTACCCACAAATACGAAAAGTGTTTCCCAAAAACATTTGAAGTGTTTCCCACAAACACGAAAAGTGTTTTCCACAAAAACGAAAAGTATTTCCCACAAATATTTCAAGTGTTTCCACAAATATTTTAAAATTTGGTAGTGTCTGCCAAAAAGACTTGAAGTATTTCCGGCAAATATTTGTAGTGTTCGCCAAATTCAGTCCTAGCTAAAGGTTTTTTTATGTCGAATAATGCAGAATTCCAGGGTAGATTAGGTCGACAAGTCGCGTAAACGAAGATCTGGCGAAAATAAACATTTTATTTCGACTGATGTTGATGGACACTAAGGAAACACTACAACACATCGATGCATTATGCCTGGGACCAGGTGTCTCATGGTGTCTCTCAAGTGATTTTATCAGAAGCTGTACGATTTTTGGGGCAAACACTTTCAATGTAGAATTTGCGATCTGGGAAACACTTAGTGTTTGCCACAAAGAAATATCATGTATTTATTACTTATCTTAAACACTTTCATTATTTATTGGTAACAAATGAGTGTTTGGGAGTAATAATTGAAGTGACTTTATAGACTGTTTTTGGTAAACATTTTAAATGTTTTTAAGAAATTAGATATTGTTTTGTCCAAACACTAGAATTGTGTAATTGTTTGCAATAAGCTATTATAATTTACGACTAACAATAAGTATTTCTGCCACCCAATATGTATTTACCAGAAGTAACCGATAGTTGTCCACAAGTATTTTAAAAACATTCCTTTCTTAGAGTGTAGCATTCATAACACTGATGGCGTTAGTCATTAATATTATGAATGGTTCTTCAATACAATGAATCATGGTTTGAAAAACGGAATGCATCAATATGATGTACATTTTTTTCTGTGTCGGTTCAAAACCATTCAATTTTTAAAACTGCCATCTCCATCTTCCATCTTTATGAAATTAATTCTCGGATGAATGTGTTCCATATATTCCGAAAATGGATTAGATTTTACAAATTAATTTTATTTTCTTCTGTTCTCGTTTGCAATGGTACTGTGTACTTGCAAAAGTCAATAACCAATTTTACTATTGTTTATTATTCCTGTTTTATAAAATTTAATCCCACAAAAAGGGGCTATGAATAATATGGCAGGGTGACATCGAACACGAAATTTCAGTTTAACCCGTAAATGCTGCCCCTAGATGTATGTTGTATGCATTTCATATTGCATTTTATACCGTAAATGCTGCATACCTTTAGGGGCATGTCACGAAATCTCGATTTTGAAACAAATGTGATTAAATTGAAAACAATTTCGTTTAATTTTAAAATATTATATATTAAACATTTTTTCTTAATATTAAAGTATGTTTTTTTATCTCAGTGTTGTAACAATTAAATCAGCATAAAAAGGAAAGCATTCGATAATTGTTGCGGCTTATACTTCATCAAATTAAAATTATAATATTGTCGAACAATGTTATTGTAATTATTTTTTGGGCGTGGTTTAAATTGTTTTCATTTTTTTTTTACATTACATGTCAAAAACTATTTTTTACCAAATTAAATTTATATGAAATTGATTTAAAAAATAAATATGACGATAAGTTTTCGAATTTTAACCTTTAAAAAAAAAACCGATATGTTTTCGAAATCGAATCGAATAAAACCAAAATCGCTTTAAAAACACCGAATAATTAATGCTTTCAGTCTCAATAATTGCAAGTGACTGTATTAACTCATTCGACGACTTACAAGTCATCGAATAGACAGACATTTAGTCGAATGAAACTTTAAAAGGTGGCCACATTCCGTCTGCTTGTGGAACGGTGAATGTTGGTTATTGAATGCCACTCTCTTAAAAATTAAAAAAACGAAGCAAAAAACCTTTAAAATATATTTTGTTTGTTATTTAAAATCAGTGCAATGCTTTTTGTTCGCTGTTATTTTGTAATTGTTTTTCAACTGTCAATATGTTCGAGCAAATGCACGATTTTGACACATGTTGCCGCCAAAATGCGTCAATCGTCATCGGTTGCAGACTCGTACCTCGTGAAGGTACGTAGCACACCGCGACAGCATTTCCGTTTCCGGTCGATATAAAAACACCACAGTGCAAACGAACGACGAACGCAAAGAACAGAAAAGTAAAAATTATTTGATTATTTACATAGTTACTTTTTAAAGATCGCAGCTTATTTGGCAAAGAGAGTTTTAACTTAAAATTTGTTAAATTATGGCACATGGGCACGTCAACCACGACCGAAAAATTCAAAATGCTCAAATCTTTGAAATACCGGTAGATTTGGAATCTTGAATTAATTAAAAAATAAATATTTTCTTATCAAAAAAAGAAAAAAAATATATAAACCTTAAAAAAATCTCTGTGTATTCGAATTGTACATCACTTTTTATTTTGTAATAATGATTATTAATTTTGTCAGATATAAAATTATTTTTAGCAACAAATCGTAGTGCAAATTTTCATACAAAACATCCGAAATTATTCTGTATATAAACTTTAGGAAGAAAGTGTACATATACAAAATTAAAGTAAATTATCTCAGCTATCTTCCTAAATTATCCAAAAAAATAATTCGTACGCAAAAAGTATTTTTAGAAAGAGAAAGACATTTTTGTCCCGTTCGTAATTTTTCTGTGATTTATTATGAAAAAACTATAAACTTTGGAAACAATGTGTAAATATACAAATAAAGCACATGATTTGAGCTATTTTTTAAAATAATTCAAAAAAATAATTTGTTGTTGTATTTAATTTATATCTTTTTATCTACCGTTGGAATTTTTCAATTTTTTGCATATGTTTGTCATATTTAAAAACTACTTGTACTATAAAGTAAATTAATTAATTTTCCTTCGGAATATTAATGTTTTAAGCGTAAGAATGTCCCGTCCTTAATCCCAGGAAATCCCCATATGGTTTTTTTAGTAACTTTACTTACATAGTTTTCTAAATTGAGTTTTCCTTGCATAAGACCATACACAAATAGTTGTATAAAACGTTAATAGATAACTCACCTGAAACGAGAAGAAAAATATTATTAAATTTTAAAATTTTGTATTTTATTAAATATGTTCAAAACAAAAGATTAAAGTCAGGAATGAATATGGTTTGTTTCAAAGGTCTATGATAATTTTAATAGTACGAAATATACACAGAAAATATAATAATATAAGTTATGTAATAGTAACAATTGAAAAGGTTACCAAAATCGATATCCTTTTAAAACATTTTCATTTTTAAAGCCGAAAACGTTATACTAAAACCAGAAAAAAGAGATATTCAAAACAGTTTTTAAAAACTATGAAAAGCCAGCCAAAAACTTGAATATTTATCTATTATTCAAATTTTATTAATATTATAAATCATAGATTTTAGATAATACATTTTATATTTTGAGTGGTAAAATAATTCGATTTTTTGTTCAAGATATTGAAAATATAAACAATATATCGTCGTTGTAGAACTAAAAGTCACCAACTACATTTTCAAAATTCCCATTATTCATTTACAAAAATCTGTATAGATCTATCAATTTCGGATCGTTGAGCTCAATATTTCTACCAAATGATAAGAAAATGTGAATCTATTAATCGATATTTCAACTTTAAAAACATATTAATTACTTTTTGTAATAATGACCAACAAACTCGAAATTTAAGATTTTCATAAACATGTATTTGGTGATTTTTAGTTCTACAAAGACAATATATTAACAATTCAAAACCCGAAATCGAAACCGTTTCGCAATAAAACTTCAAACCCATCCTTGCTACAAACAATATTGATTAAATTTTTCATGGATGTAGCGCTAAAAATAATTTGTATTAATTAATTTAAAAGTTTATATATTTTCGTGTACAGCTGGGACGGTCATATATGATTAAACTCACTCGTGAGTAAAGTAATGCAGAAATGGGTGGCCACATTATACTGTAAATGGAAAAGTTACGCAAAAAAAGGATGTACATCGACCACAACAACCACACAAAGGCTCAGTCAAACAAATGACTACAACAACAACATGAAAAATCAATTAAATAGAATTTTCTTGAATTTCTCAACGAAGAAAATATTCACGAATTAAAATTTGTTGCTCTGACTGCAATCAACAGATTCAGCAACACTGCCGATGACGTTGCCACCATTTCGCAACTACAATTGCACTAACAGCAGCAGCAACAGCAACAACAATATATCGGCAACAATATCCAATTATTTTATATTTTTTGTTGCAGTTGTTGGTGTCGCTGCTGCTGCAGTTGCTTTGACAAAAGTAGATTATTTTACTCATTCGTTCAAGCACTCGGTTCAGTTCGAGTGCAGCAGTCGCAGGTTCGATATTTCGCTTCGGCTCCACTCGGCTTTGTGTGTGTGTTTGGCTAGCAGTGTTGCCACCTTCATATTTGAGTATTATACAAAATATATTCTAAAATACACAATATTCATCGTGTGTATACTTGAGATGGACGCGTGACGTGCTTTTTTCGTGTCACGCACGAACATCTGAGTTCGTGCGTGCTAGTTTCTGTCGTCCCTCCAAAATGAAGCACGCGCCCATTAAACATTTTTTTTATAGTTTCTACACCAATTTTAAAAACCCTTACTTGAGAAAATAAAAATTTCGTGGTATTTTAACCTTTTCTTAAAAATCTGTTGTTTCAGTTTTATTTATGGATTTAAGAGAATAAAACAGTATCAAATTTAATTTTTGAATTATTTATTAAAGGGACTAAAACCCTATGGAATATCGGTTCCGGTTCGGGTTCCAAGATTTTTAAAATTGTGGTTCCGGTTCCGATTACTACAAAAAAATTAAATGGATTTCGATTCCGATTCCATACATTTTTTAATAACGGTTCCGATTCCGGTTTTTTGCGTTCCCTGACAGGGACTATAATATCTCTTCCGGTTCTGGTTCCGAAATTTTTTAAATAGCGGCTCCGATTCCAACCAAAAAAAATATATGGGTTCCGTTCCAGTTCCGGTTCTACGGTCTCGGTATTATTTTTCACTTTTCGCCTGCTTTTTCATGTTTTACGTGATTTTTTCGTGTTTTGTTTTTTCGTGTCTTTATAAATACCGTGCTTTACGTGCTTACCGTGCGTGCCTGTAAATTTAGTTGTCGGGCTCGTGCGTATCACCTTCGGTCACCCATCTCTAGTTTATACCATATATTAAATGTGAAAATCTATATCCACTTTGGTCATCCGTTTGTGACCTTCTGAGTTGATTTAGATACATCGGGATTTGTCTTAGTGTGAAGCACGATAAAAAGAAAAACTAGAATTACTATATACATGGAACTTCAAAGTTGAAAAACGTATATTGAAAATGGGAATGATCGGTCGATTGTGACCTGGGATCCATCCTCTCATGTTTAAATACCTCATTCATCTATGTGTGAATTTTACTGATGAACGGAATGAATTAATCAAATAAATAATAAAATAAAGTTTACAGTTATTTTCCGGTTTTCTAAACCCTGAGGACGTCTGGGTCAGTTTAAACGGTAAAAGCATATGTGTAGGGTCTTTATAGACGGACTATAACTTTCATAATTCTTATTAACTTCATTACACAACCAACTATCAACAATTCCCATGTAACCTAACCTCCTTTAATAGTTCTGGATCAACTCCTTTAACCTTTCTGTAATAGTTAGAAAAAATCTTTCTTTTACATTTATAAAAAAGAAATAATTTTTCTATTTGAGTATGATACGCATTACAATAATTATTATGCTATTAAAAATCACACAAGGATATAAAAATGAACAGTTTTTGTAGAATTACAGAGAAAATGGCAACACTGTTTGTTAGGCTCGGCGTCGGGGGGCACCACGAGCAGTCGTGTTTCTCCGCCTAGGGAATAGGCATGGGTGCACATATTGCCTGTTCGTCCGTCCATGCGTATGTAAGTTCGACCCACCCAACAACCGACCGACCGTCATTCGTGCCTTCATCAATTGCAGAGCTGCAAGAAAAGAGTTTAAATATGTTTGCACAACTTCTCACTCATCAAGTTGTTGGGTGTGGGTGTGCGCTACATAGGAGTCAGAGCCGCTCGTTGCTAGTTAGAGTAAGGGCGACGGGGTCGGTGCTGCACTCAAGTGTGTCACTCTGTGCTACGTTTCTCATTCGGCTCTACTCGTCGTTTTGAATTCTTCTATTACCGCTAGCTAAAGCATTTTCATAATAATGGGGTGATGTGAAGAACCTACTTAATAATACAATGAAAATTTATTATCTAATGATTTTAAAGAATGTATGGCATTGATTTCGAATCGGTGAGAGATCTTGGCAACAGTTATTTAAATTGAAGTAAATAAATCTTTGAATTAATTAATTTTAAAATTGGGCATGAATGGCACATGTTTAAAATCTGGTAAAATATCAATTTTGTATCAATTAAAATTAATATCAATTAAACTAAAAATCAATTAAAATAAATAAAAACCGTAACTGAACCCGAAACCGATAGCGGTTTAAAACCGTAACCAAATCAGTTATACAAAGAATCAAAAATAAACTTATATCCAAAACCGATATAAGCATTTAATTTTAGTAATGATTATTTTTAAGTAAAATATAAATAATATTAAAATATATATTTTTTAAGTCAAGGTTCATGTACCACGAAATTTGTATTTTCTGATGCTGGAATTGAGGGTATTTTTAAATATGTTTGGTACGATAAGTCGAAATTTAAAATATCGAAATTAACAATACCGAAGACAAAAATGTAGAAAATAAAAATGCAGAAACCTAAAAATGTCGAAAACAAAAATGTCGAAATTTAAAAATGCCAAAATTATTTTTAGTCGATAAAATGAAAAAAAAAATGTCACAAAAAAACTGCATAGTAACAAAAATAATGTTTTTTTGTGTATCAAAAATAATTTATTATAATATAATAATTGAATAAGCAAACAATTTACAAATAAATATAATAAATTACAAAGATAAAAATTTATAAAAAAAAATCTATTTATAACATAGACATCACAATTCTCAGTTCGGTCGTAGCGATAATCCGAAACTTCGCTACGAATTTGAATTTTTAGCTACTTTAGGATCCGAGCGTAACGGAAATCAGTGAGCATATGTCCACTATGGCGCAACATAATTCCATTGCGCATGGATCCTAGAATAGTTAAGAATTCGTATTCGTAGCGTATTACCGCTAAGATGGGACTCAGAATTGGCGTGAGAACATACCAGAAGCTGCAAATATTGTTTTAAAACTATTAAAATTGTTAAAAAAAGTATTCATTTAATTTGGAGGCGTCATTTAGTGATTATTATAAATTTGAACCACAGTATCTCTGTAAATAGTGGTCGGAAAAATGTGAAAAAATGGTCGATGCATATCTCAAAATATAAAATCCATTGATATTCCAGATGGTGAGTTGAGTTGCAACCCCTATCGATTTGGTGTGGGATGGCTCAAATAAGATTTGAAATTTGTATTTCAACTTTTTGATATTTCGACATTTTTTGCTCCCATACAAAAAATGTTGTATATTTATTTTCAAAGTTTTTTCGACATTTTCTAGCTTAAAATAATTGTCGACATTTTTTGTTTCGTCAAAAAATTGTTTCGGAATTTTAAGGCTTTTAAAATGTCGACATTTTTGGGTTTCGACATTTTTTTTTCGGTATATCGTACGTATAAATAAGAGTAGAAACAAAACAAAAATATTTAAGGGCGCGTGCTTGTCTTTGGAGGCACGGACTCGAACTCAGATTTTCAGGCGTGACACGAAAAAATCACTACACGCGCCCGTCTCTTTTCAAAAAGAAGATAGGCGATGATACAGAACTTCTAGGTTCACAAATCGACAAAATTATGGTCTTGATGAGAATTTATAATAATATGTTGGACATTAATTGCGATGCAGTACACATAATTATAAAATTAAAAAAATTAAAATAAGACCAACATGTATTAAAAAAATAAAAGCATTATGTAGTTATTTTCATTGTATGTATTTTTTTTTTTTGTATATATACTATATATTTATGTAGTTGTTTTTATAACAAAAAATTCGTGAATTCAGTGAAAAGAGCTTTTATTTTTGAAATTAAAACAACTTATTTTAAAAACATTTTTATTTGTTCTCATGTGATCATTTTTTTGGGGCGTACTGTAGGCCGGGTCCATCTCCATACAAAAACCAAAATTAAAAGTCCGCCCCTAAAATGAGAAACACTTTTACCTCATAGCTTTTTTATATCTGAAAAACTGATGTCACTTGTTGAAGGTGGCCTAGGAGGTCAATTAAACCTACACTATGAAAAAAGTGACGTAATAAAATTAAATAAAATCTATTTAAATTTAATTTAAATACTTTTGTAATAAATAATTTAAAACTCTATTCAAAAAAATATTACGCGCGTATTTAATTTCAAATTAAATAAAAAGTATTCAATTTTATTACTTTTGCAATTAAATTCATTATTTCAAAAAAATTATATTATAGAAATATTTTTAACATTATTAAAGTTTGTTTTTTGAAAGTTACCACGAAAAATTATGTAATACGTGGGCATGTGTCCAACCTATAGGACCACCGTTAGTGATAAATAATTTCGAAAAAAGTAAAAAAATAATAATATTATCTTTTCCTAACCTCTACATGAAATAAATAGTTTTAAAATACCAATTGACAAGTTTATGATCTTGTGATTAAATTAAAACTTTATTATCTTAATAAAAAGTAATAAAAAATATTTACATCAAATTTTATTACCTACGTAATAAATTTAAATAAAAAGTATTTACTTCAATTTTAAATAAAAAACATTTAATTTAAATAAAAGAGACAACGGGTGAAAAACATGTCGAAAAGTATTTAATTTTATTGCTTTTTGGAACAAATGGAACAAATATGTTAAATGTCGAGACGTTTCCAACGATATAATGACCAGATATCGAATAAAGAAGCTATGACGAAAAAACGATACCTACCTCTCATGTCCTTAAACAATTTAATTGTTACATGCTACTGAAAGTTTACGCTTGACAGATGCAAAGTTACATAATTTAATATGCGTCATATTTTCATTTTTTAAACACCCTGTATTTTCAATTGACAAAAGTAAAAAAAAATATAAATAAGCTTATTTTCAATAAGCAATTTTAAGCAAATCCAAAGTGCAACTGAATATTTTTGACGAAATTCATCCGATTTGAAAAAGAATGCCTTATATGTGTAAGGTTTATACACTCAAAATAAAATCTGCTTAAAATACTCGAATCCGTTCGTGTATTTTATAAAAAAATTCGTGAAATTTATCCACGAAATATTTCGTAAAATAGATTTTGTCTACGAAAGCCATTCGTACATATTACGAAAGATAAAGGTAAATTACTTTTTACGAATATAATCCTACATTTTACGAAAGTATTCGTACCAATTAAAATAAAATGCAGCTCCAAGTTGCTATTTGACGCAACTGATTTCTGTTTTTACTAATGATGCGAAAAAAACCCGAATGTTTTGTAAAATTCTACATATAGCCTCAAAATTTACGAAAGTTTAGTAATTTATTCGTAAAATGTAAAGCTCATTCGTAAAATATTTTATTCTTTCGTAAAAAAATTGTAATATAAAGAAAGTTTCGTAATTTAAACAAAATATTCGTAAATTTGTTGTTGTTTTAATTTTACGAATATTGATTCGTTATACATAGGAATCGTTTGTAAAAAATAATTAAAGAAAAAAATAGAAATTACAAATGTTTCGTGTATTCAACGAATTATACGTGTATTTTACGAAATTAATAATTACGAAAAAATATTTCGTAAAATGTCCAAGAAATTATTTTGAGTGTACTCGGCCTTCCACCGACTATAAATATTGTTACGAAAAGAGGTAATTTGCCCCACAGTGCAAGCATTCAGCAATAATAAATGAGACAATTCAGCGCACTAAGCATGTGTTAGAAAGAGACGGAAGATCATTCAGCGCACTGAGGCAGTGTGCGAGAAAGAGATGGAAGATCAGCGCATTAAAACACATGAGTGCGAATGAGATGCCAATAGCATGCGTCATTCACGAAACGAGTAGAAGGTTCTCGAAACAAGTCGAAGCTTGTCGAAACGTGTCGAACTGATGCATGCAGTATATAAGGGAGCCGCATCTGAGGTACAGCACTTCAGTAGTGATTGTAAAGTGGCCGAGTGCATCTCGTGTGATAAATGTCAAGTAAAATTGTGGACATGCAGCAGTTGTTAGAATTTGTTATTAGTATAGTTGTTTATTAAAGTAAATTAATAAAGTTAATTGTTATAATTTAAACCAAACATAAGAGTGTTTTTATTTTGTACACAATCCAGCGATACGAACTCGTAGAACAGTTTTCCGTAGACTGAATTTTCGTAACAATATGATAATTTTTATTAACTTA
The DNA here is from genome assembly GCA_951804985.1 of Dryomyza anilis. Lineage (NCBI taxonomy): Eukaryota > Metazoa > Arthropoda > Insecta > Diptera > Dryomyzidae > Dryomyza > Dryomyza anilis. The sequence continues at coordinate 68,668,340 of OX638133.1, forward strand.
ACTAAAAATATTTAATCAAATGCATATGTTTCAATATTAGTTTTTAAGTTTATTGACTAATTAATACTATAAAAAGTAATGGGTTATTTTGAATGGGTGATAATGGGTAATATTAATAAAAATCGGCTTTGCTCTTAAATTGGAGCAAATGCTTCGAATTTCAAACATGTTCTGCATTTGCTTCAATTTATTTGCTGAAAATTTATATTTCAAAAAAATATAAACTTTGAAATTGGTATTTATTAATAAAAGAGTTGGACTTTTCTTAATGAATATTCAAAAATTATAAGATATAGAAGAAATTTTGCAAATGTCGAATCCATTGCTGCAATAATTCAGTTGTTATTGCTGCTGCTGTTGCCTTTTGTTTCTATTGTTGGTGATAAATAGCATAAAGTTTTTCTCTATAATTATTATTTTTTTTGTACTTTTTTCTCGTTCTATAGCGCAGAGTTAGAGCTCATTCGCTCGTGTTGGTTTTGTGCGATCAACTTGAGCGGCTCCAAAAATTAACCAAGTGTGACGACACCATATAAATCCAAACTTATTAGGGTCAAGTAGAATAATATTTATTTATTTCTATGCATGCTGATGCTCGTGTGTGTGTGTATGTGTGGTTTGGTGTTAGTGTGGGTAGTAGGTATGTGATTGCTGACGCAATTATTCGAGCAAGTGTTGAAAATACCATTAAAACAAAGATTCACTGGCACGAGAAAAGCAAAAATCATTTGACGAAAAAAAAACGTACAACTTCTAGTGCAATTTCCAATTATCCTTGAATATCCTGCAGCGCAAATTAATACGAAATACATTACAAAAAAACCAAGAAACTAACAACGTAGACAACGACGAATTTCTGCAAAATTTTTGAACATCCTCAACGACAACGCAGGACATGCGCAGATTACAGTTTTGAATAGCTCTGTCTGTTGCTTCTCAGCTAAACTTAAAGCTCTTTAAAGGTTTCAACTAACCAACCGACCGACCGCCCAACCAACGGACAAATAGACGAATCATATGTCCGGCCTCATTCTGTGGATCCATTCGCCACACAGAGTCTGTGGATTACACGGGAGCTACCAGCCAGCCAGCCAGTTTAGTTTAAAAGCATGTTTTAAATTATTAAAAGTTACAAATTTAAATAACAAAATACGTTGAAAGAAACACAGACAGGCACGAGTCGTAAACGAGAATGTCCTGCAGATTACGAAAATGTCCTGGCATGCGTTCGTCCTGCATCAGAATGCAAGTGGGTTTGCGTAAGTACCGTACGTCAAGATTTATTATGCAGAAGACCAACCATCAGTTGCTTAGAAAAAATACCTCTCCCATAATGAGAAACCGGACAGTACACCGAGAAAATAAATCTTTAAAAATACGACAAGAAAATTTACTGTAAACAATATCATGCCGCATAAACAAGAGTTTAATTAAAGAGTTTATGAGTTTAATAAGTAATAATACACTCAAAATAAAAAATCTGTAACAGTAACAAACAATGTTGCTAAAACAGCAAAAATGTTTTCTGAAAAGAGGAAAGCGCCGGATTTCGCTCAAACATCAAATCTCAGTTAGCTGTTTAGTTTTGCTATTAGAACAGATAAGAGCGCGACATGACGAAGAGTGTCGCGCAGCCACTGCAGAGAAAGACGCTGCATATAGAGCCATCCTGCAGTCGGTAGTTACGCGAGTCGCGAAGGAGCGATACAGAAAGAAGAGGAAGGAGGAGAGACATCTTTTTAGGTGCAAGAAAAGAGAAAGACGCGAGTGTGAAGATATTGAGATGCATGGCGACAGGAACGAGCCTCGAAAATTCTTTCAGAAGATAAGACGCCTGACCGGAGGTTTAAAAACCGGACCCTCTTCCTGTCAGGACGATGACGGGAATCTAGTAACAGATGTCCAGGGTACACTGAGATTATGGAGAGAGCACTTCTCTGATCTTCTAGCACACGATGATGACAACTATTCCGCTGATAGAGAAGACAGCTTGACAACCCCAGTTGCTGACGACGGCGTTGACATACCGCCGACTGACCGTGAAGAGGTCTGCACAGCCACCAACAGGCTCGAAAACAACAAAGCAGCAGGATCGGATGGTCTGCCTGCTGAGTTGTTTAAGACCGGAGACGATGAGCTCATAACGAGCATGCATCAGCAGAATATGGTCAGATGAAAGCATGCCTAGCGAATGGAATCTTAGTATACTCTGCCCAATCCTTAAGAAGGGGGATCCCACGATACGCGCCAACTACCGTGGGATAAGTCTCCTCAACATCGCGTATAAATTTCTAACGAAAGACTAAATCCCATCGTCAACAGACTGATTAGATCTTATCAGTGCGGCTTCAGACCAGGCAAGTCCACCATAGAACCGATTTTCACATTGCGCCAAATCCTGGAAAAGACCAAAGAGAGGCAGATCGACACCCACCATCTCATCGTCGACTACAAAGCTGCCTTCGACAGTCCGATAAGAAGTCGCCTATACGCCACCATGTCTGAGTTCGGTATACCTGCGAAAATTATAAGAATTGGGAACAACCTCACCGATACGTTTAATACCGAACGAGGTTTCAGACAAGGCGATTCCCTATCGTGTGACTTCTTCAACCTAATAATGGAGAAATTTGTAAGAGCTGCACAACTCCATCACAATGGCACTATCTTCAACAAGAGTTCCATACTGCTCGGGTGCGCTGATGATATCGACATCATTGGGCAGAGCGTACGAGCAGTCAGTGCAGCATTCTCCAGTTTAGAGAGGGAATCGCGTCGAATGGGTCTTACGGTAAATGAGGACAAGACGAAGTACTTAGTGTCAACAAACAAAGAGTCCCGGCGTCTTGGACAACACGTCACTATTGACAACCACAACTTCGAAGTTGTGAAGGACTTCGTATACCTAGGAACCAGCATCAACAAGGAAAACAATGTCAGCCTGGAGATTAGTCGAAGAATAACTCTTGCCAACAGGTGTTACTTTGGGCTCAGTAGAGCCCTCTCTCGACGGACAAAAATTACGCTCTATAAGTCGCTCATCATGCCAATCCTCCTCTATGGCGCTGAGGCATGGACGCTTGCCAACAACAGGAGCGTTCGAGAGAAAGATTCTTAGGAAAATCTATGGCCCGATATGCGTTGAAAACGAGTACAAAATCAGATGGAACGACGAGCTGTATGAGCTCTACGCCGACATTGACATAGTCAGGCGCATTAAGATCCAGCGTCTACGCTGGCTTGGACATGTCGAGCGTATGGATGAAAGCGCTCCAGCAAAAAAGGTTTTCAATTCTGTACCCAGTGGTAGTCAACGTAGGAGAGGGCGTCCGAATCTCCGGTGGAGCGACCAAGTGCGAGACAACCTGACAACACTTGGAGTGCAAAACTGGCGCCAGCGCGCGCAATGCAGAAGCGACTGGCGAGAGTTGATTGCTGCGACCGGTTGGTTGTAATGGCCAAATAAGTAAGCAGTATTATTTTCAGTGTAGAACAAAAACTAAATAAAGAGTATTTGAAATTTTAAAGGTTTTTTATATTGACCAGTATTTAATTAATTTACAATCAAACTATCAGGATCACACACTGATTTTATTTAGCACTTTGAATTCGCCTTATTTTGGAAGTGCAAATGGGACGGATCAGCAATTACACTCCAAATTGTTTTCAGTAAGTACATTTTTTTTATTGAAAATGATAAATATTAAATATTTATCATTTTCCACAACTGTTTTTTTATGGAATTTTTAATTATTATTTTTTGTAACCAGTATTAGTTACAGTCTGTTCAACATGAAAGGAACCGACATTTTTTTTGAAGAATACACAATATTTGATCCCATTTTTCGTAGTCGACGGCAATCGACTACGACACCAATATCAAGTACACTAAATATAATAAGTCTGCTATTAATAGCAAACTTTAACTGTTGCCTTGGAATCTTAGTTCTGCTAGTTATCAATATCGTGTTGGTGTCACTGGTGTGCAACACGCTAGTGTACCTAACATGCACTAGATGAACGTCTCAGCATGGACTGTTACGTTACATAATTTTAAAAGTAGGTTTTAAAGTTCTCTAACATTACCGTAAAAGTCTACTCTTCTGGTGCACTATTTTCATTACACTGATATTTTTTCTTTTGTATTTCTATACAATTAATATGCAGACTGTTACGTTACACGAAAAGAAGAATAAAAAGTATACTAAAAATTTAAAATGATTTAATTGTTACATTTCACAATATGCTTTCCAAGAACTTACAATAAATTGATATAGAATACACAACATTTTAATTATTCATTCAACTTGTGATTTAGTGTTTTAGTCCTTTCAATTCTAAGTTTATGACAAACTATATAGCCAATAAATAAAATGGTAATAATTTATAGTCAATTTACGAGATCAAATTATAAAAATTATAATATTGAAATTAAAAAAAAACATAACAAATATAAAAATGTGTAGGTAATTATTAACATTTTTATTTAGAAAAAGTGACTGTGAGGTCTGAAGGGATTATCCCTCCAGATCTCATATGTCGATGAGAAAATATTAAAAAATGGTTTTGTGTAAAAACTAAATTCTTTGATAAAATACATACTATTCGTATTTATGACAAATCCAAAACATTTAAAATCAAAAGCAACGAAACAATTCGAAAAGGTATTTATAAAAGTTTCCGACATTTTCCCAGAGTACTGCATAAAACTTAGAAAAATATATATATTCCAAAAATGTATCCAGAAATCATTTTTTTTTAGAGCAGTGACCAAGTTCAAAGGGTTCAACACCTATCGATAAAATCAACAACACATGACTAAACTGTACATTTGTGAGTTTGTTTGAATAACGCCTCTATTACAAACAGACGGAAATTAAATGTCACTTCCGTCTGCCCGCTGACATGTCGCCATTTTGTCGGTGGTTCACCGTTAGTTATCGATAGATAAAAAATGCTTTGTCAACTCGAGCACACGGGTTGCCACCTTATGCAAAAAATGAAATGCAGCTGGACAGAATAAATGACAACAACATCAAAGCAACAAGATCAAAGCAACAACACCAAAGCAGCAGCAGAGGCGTCAACAGCTGCGGTCGCAGCAACAGCAACATGTTAATATTGCTGATGAGCTGCTGATATTGGAGTTAAGCAGCAATTTGTAGGCATAAAATGTTTGCAAAGGACACAACGGGAAGACATAAAATCAGCTGGAGAATGGCAAAAGACGGATTAACTAAAGAGACAGAAGAAGACAAAGAACACCAAGAATCAACAGCAACAACAGCAATCGACGCAAGCAACAGCATACAAATGATGTCACATGTTGCTTGCGCTCTGAATGTCGTCTGGCTTTAGTTAGTCTGTCGTCTGCTGTATGTTGCCTATCATCGCTGCGCTGTTGCTGCGTCGGCTCGGTTGCTAAACAGCGCCGCAGCAACAATTGCGAAATAACAACAAGAGCGACGTTGATGACGATGTCAACAACAAAAACAACAACAACAGCTGTAGCGTCAGCAGCAACAAAGTTATTTGAGAATAAGAGAGCAAAACAAACAACTCAAAATATGTACAGCAACAACAACAGTGATTATGTCCGTCTGACGATGCGACAGCGAAAATTGTTTTGGTGACGCCATCAAAACAGAAACGTGTACGTCGTGCATATTTCTCTGCTTGGTTACTAAATTAAATTAATAATGTTTTAATCAAATTAAACACTAATAAATAAATCGATGATTTTTAATGCATTTTTTGTGATTTTCAAGCGACTTTCATTCATTTACGCAAATATCGATATTAATTTAGAATATTTGCCAATTAAAAAAGTATTACACTTACAATTTAATAATATCAGTACACTCAACACAAAAATTCTGCAAGAATAGCAAAAAAATTGTATAAAATAACAAAAATGTTTGCTGAAAAGAGAAAAGCAGAAAATTACAATTTGCTGTTTTGAATATATTTTTCACTGTTATTAAAATATAGATAATTTTAACTGTTTTAACGTTTTTTCTGTTAAGTCCAATTTATAAAATTAAAAAATTAATCATTTTATTATATTTTTATTTTACCAGTTCCTCTACTTTTTTTTGTGGACTCATGATGGTTTTATTCAGATTTCAACGATTACCGTTCTTTGGAAAATCACTAAGTCCTTTAGAACGTAGCACGACAATTCCCCGAAAGTTATTACCTCGAAAAACATTTCCACGAAGCCATTTCCCCGAAAGACATTTCCCCAAAATGGACATTCCCCCGAATAAATGTCCATACCGGGTGTCCATTCGGGGAAGTGTCCATTTTGGGGAAATGTCTTTCGGGTAAATGTTCATTCGGGGAAGTGGTCAATCGGGGAAATGTCATTCGGGGAAATGTCTTTCTGGGAAATGTCGTTCGGGGTAATGGCTAAGCTAAAAAATAATCATTGAAACTGAACTAACGGACAAATATTGATTTCTGTATAAGGGTCCCCTGTTGTTCCGTCCGGACCCAAAAAAAGATACAGTTATTATCATTTTTTTAAACAGTTGAATCCTCTCTTCCTAAATCTGAACTTACTCGACATTTTCCAAAATGTAAACATGATTTCCTAGTGATTCTAGACAGTTTTTGACAGCTAATTGAAATCTGTCCCGTCCGGAACTTTGAGTACCAAACTTAAGTATAAAAATATCAAAAAAAAAATTTTTTTCAAAAAAAGAAAAAACTTAATAAACATCTGAAAATTTGAATATTGCATAATTTTTTATATCGTAATAATGATTATAAATATTGTCATATGCAAAATTATTTTAAGCAATAAAATCGTAGTGCAAATTTCCATACGGAACGTCCGGAAGTATTCTGCGATTTATCACGAAATAACTATAAACTTTAAGAACAAAGTGTACATATACAAAAATAAAGTAAATTGTCTCAGCTATGTTTGGAGAAAATTCAAAAAAATATATTATACGCAAAAAATATTTTTAGAATAAACATCGTACTGATAATTTCTATACGGAAGTTTTTGTCTCGTCCGGAATTTTTCTGTGATTTATTATGAAAAAACTGTATATTTTAGGAACAAAGTGTAAATATACAAAGAAAGCACATGATTTGAGGTACTTTTTAAAATAATTCAAAAAAATAATGTTTAGGAAAAATTAACTGACTTTTTGGCATTTCCACATGCTCTTCTGTTTTAGTCCCGTCCGGTTCGACAACTATTTAATTTATATCTTTTGATCAACCATATAGGATTCCATTGTTTAGTCCAATTTAAACACTACTTGAGCAAACAAATCAAATAAATTCATTAATTTTCCTTCGAAATATTAAGTTTTAAGCGTACGAATGTCCCGTCCGGAACCGTAGAAAATGCACATACCAGATAAAAAAACGCATTATTGTTATCTGATCGATATGTTACTAAAAGCTTTTATAAGATATTCTTATAATTAAATATCTAATATGAAAGAAAAATATTGAACATTTTTCAAAATTTTAAATAAAACTTTGTGTTTTTAGTTTGAAAGGGCTCGGTAAAATAAAGGGCTCGAAATATTTTAAATATGCATCGAATGAAATAAGGTTAGAGTAAGCTCAGCTTGCCTGATCAGGCAACCTGCTCAGTATAGCAACTTCAAATAGCGTCACGTTTTGAATCAGTCATTGATGCAGAAGCCTGATTATTACCTGATTTGAATTAACTTTACGAACATGGAAACGTATTACATGTCATAATATATCGAATCTTATAAATACGGAATTTATGAAATTGTCTAAAAGTATATCGAAAGAAGTTAAAAAATTAAATAATTTGAATACTCGTTTTGCAAACTTTCAAATTGTTAATTTGACCTATTATTACATTGAAATGAGGTTAGAAATGCGGTTATCGACACTATGTCCGTCCGTATGTCTGTCTGTCTGTAGCTCTGTGTTTCGCGCTCTGTCGTTAAGTGGTGGGCGTTTGCTGCGACAGCGTGAAAATGTAAGCAACACGCATTAGTTTCGGCTGCCAACAGTGGCAGCGGAAAATTGCAAAACTCTTCGCAACAACAACAGCAATAGTAACAGCAATAGCAACAGCGACAGCAGCAGCAACAAGAAAGACAAACACAACAAACGAAGAACTATTCAAAGCAAAACACGCTAAGAAGTTAAAAAGTTACCAGATTTGAGTGAGAAGTACCGAACAACAACAAAAGTTCACTGGGTCAAAACAAGTTTTCAGTTTCCCAACAGAAAGAAGATCAGAAGACGCAGAGAAGAAAATGAGAATAAAGTGATACCAATTACAGTTAGTACGATACGCAATCTGGCTAAAACAAAGAAACGTGGCTCAAACAACGGTACCTACAATATATTCATCACACATGGATATCATCACCCTAGGAAAATAATTTCATTATAAATTTAAATTGAAATTAAAATCATTCTGTTCTAATCAAAGCACATGCATTAAATAGCAAAAGCAACAACACTAATATTAGCAGCAATAACAACAACGACAGTAGGTTGTAAAACAGCGAAAATGAGTTTATCGATTTTAAGACCCCCGTCCGTTCATTCGCTGCCAACTAAACTAAATTCACCTCGTCCATTCTGAACTCAACACACCCTACCACACACAATTTATCTACATTCAACAGACACCGGAAATGAGGCGCGCAACTGCCGTTATGGTGAGTTGAACTCATTTCCACCACAAAATAAATATCATGTTATGGGAACACCAAAAACGGGGTTGCAGGGAAGCTCCAGACCAAAGCTACAAGAAGTAAAAGTTAAAACTTGTTTGGGAAGAACTGAACTACGCTGCACAGTGGAATTGCTTCAATAAAAGACAAGGAAAGCAATTTAATTTTTAATTGTAATTATTTGTATTTTTTATTAAAACAATATCGTTGAATTGACGAAAAATGCATAAAATAAAATTAATATTTTGAAATCCCATTTTAGTAATTTTGTCGATCGGAAGTAATGGATATTGTCTTTATTATTTGAATTATTTTGAGGACTATTCGACCGTCTCATTCCATAACATGATAGGTCTAAAAAGTGAGTTTTGCATGTGAAACATTAAGAAGAGTGTTTTTAATATAATTCGGACCTTGAGGCAACAAATAAATACGAAACGATAGATAAATAGGTCGAAAAATATTTAATTTTTTTTTTTTTAATTCGATTTTTATAATTATCACGGGTTTCTAAAACAGTTAAAAAGGTGTTTTTTTTAATAACATTTTTATTCAAAAACATAATTTGCTAAATCTACACAAGAAATTTTATGAATGTCAAGTTTACTAACTCCGGTGTTTTAAATAGTTCGATTTATGTAAAGTTCATTTTTTTTATTATAAATTTGGATACAATCGATTAATGTGAACCGAAATTGCACAGGAAACAAATTCAAATATACAAAATGAAATCATCGAATGTCATGTTCGATTGTTCAACTTTATAAAACTTCTACAAATTTAGTACTTACAGACACAAATGCCAACTTCAAGGTTTAAACTCCTTTTGAGGAATTTTTAATTGTTGAGAGATAACGGATTTCACTCCAAATTTTTATAGTTCGACTAGAGATTCCCTTCAAACAGATATTTTTTGAATAAACTTTTATACTTTATATTTGCATACTTTACAAGTTTTAATATACAATTCTCAATTGTCTTTTCCAATTTTTACAAAATATGTACTATACTTATGCTGTATAGGTGCCAACTTCGAGGTCTAATTTCCTTTTGTGGGATTTTTAATTGCTGACGGATAAGGGATTCCCTCCAGATTTGTATAGTTCGGCAAGGGATTGTTATTTCATACACTCAAAATAAAAATTCTGCTATTAATTGCATATTCTGAATGCTAAATTTTAGCAAACTTTAAATTGCATTTACAGCATACTTTTTGAAATTGAGAGCTTTCCATTTGAAATGGGGAAAATTCCAAATGAAATTGAGATTTTCCATTTGAAATTGAGAAAATTTCAAATGAAATTTAAATTTTTCATTTTAAATTGGAAAAATTCCAAAATAAATTGAGATTTTTCATTTTAAATTGGGAAAATTCCAATTGAAATTGAGATATTTCTTTTGAAATGTGCACGTTGGGAAGAAATCGACAAAAGACGCGCATAGACCTCATAAAGTAACTTAAGGGAATTCGTTTTTTTCTTTGATTTTCATATTATAGATTAATTGAGGGATAAAACTTCATTTTTTTTTATGTAAATATCTGTTACCATTTCCATTCTGTGTCCTTTCAAAGAGAAGTGTTTTTCATTAAATTTTCAAAAATTTAAAATAACGAATTAGGTGTTGTACAAAAAAGTGTATAGACGATCTATTTCTAATGAAACTGAAACCATATTTATACCACGTAAGAAGAACGTCCATATCTTCATAATAGTATATTACATATTAATAAAGAACATCCATTTCGATAGATATGGGAATTTGAATATACTGTTTTTTGTATAATAATAATACAAAAAACAGTATAAACTTTATTATTTTCAGGGGAATGCAACTTTTATAAGTCACGTCAAGTAATGATAATATTTTATTTGTGAATTACTGGATACTTAGTGTAAACAATAGTTTCAAACATTGCCGCATATAACTGGATCTAATTGTCGTTTTAATGTCATTGCCTACATAGAATATAAAATTGCGTACATAGAATATAAAATTTACATATGGGTCATTATCCTGAAATGACCCATCCGCATCTCAGATTTTCTTCAAATTCTCGCCATTTGACGAAAATAAACTACCCTGCTACTATTTGTTACTGAATTAAAAGTGATATAAATAGAAAAAGTAATGTTATAAAATTTCATTTTCTATAATAAATATATAAAGAAATTTGGATCAATAATTAAAATAAAATTTTAAAAATTGATATCTCACATCTATTAGAAATGGTCAAACGTAATTTTGAATAATATTTAAAGTGCTCAGAAAAAGTCCTTATGTTAATTTCAAGTTAAAAACTTTGTCATTGTTACAAAATTATAAAAAAAAGTGTTTCTCTTATATCACACCTCTCCAAATTTCAGGTAGTGTATTTAGAAATAATAGAACTAATTTTGAAAAAAATATGAACAAAATCAAAATTGGCGTTTTATCCGAAATTCGAGTTCGAAAACTTTATTATAATTTAATTTTAAGGAAAAATGTGTTTTTTTAAAGCATCATCATTTTATTAAATTTACGAATTTCGAAACGTTTGAAATACGTTATACCAATTTTAGACGAAGGGGACTGGAAACGAATCCAGTCACACGATAATAAAAAGATACATGATTTGGGGGTAAATCTGTTCCTTTACAACATACAAACATATGATAAACATTTTTATAATAAAAAAACTAAATATGATATTACAAAAGTCTTTATATCCTAGTACTCTGTAATAAGAAATGAAAATAAATCAAATAAATAATGCATATTATAATTAGTTAATTTATTTTGCAGAATTCTGAACAATTTCAATCACTGTGCGTCAGCAAACAGACGCAGTGATTGGTTGGTGGAGAAAGAAGGGATGATGATGATACCTGACAATGAGCTTTGGTGAGCAGCTGATGGTGATGATGACGACGACAACGGCGTTGAAGATGGCAGAGGGAAGAGGATTCTTCGCTCTCATTTGAAAATAATATTTAAATTTTAATGAATGCAGGAGCATCCAGTGAGTGATCCCCCCGAGGATGTAGGTACACAATTCCTCTCATATTGTTTGCTTTGGAGTTTAATTGGGAATTGCTTGAAAAAACTAACGAAAATATTCAATAGAATAGGATTATTTTCAATAGATTGAAAGTTTTATAGATTGATTGCGAAATTTATGCATTATTCAAATTTTACATTAAACTAATTGTGCGGCTTGCAATGTAGTGACTTAAATTGTATTTTAAATAATTCAATCAGTTTTATATATACCAAGATTGAAACTAATAACCGAACAACGAAATATCTTGACCTCACTTCAACACAAATGATTTGATGCATAAATTAAATATAGTATTAAATACATATTGTACAAAATAAATATTAGTTAAAACATTTATTCAGTAAAAATAAAAGATTTGATTAGAAATACATTTTATTTAACTATTTCCTAAAATAATTTCTCACTAACATAATTTCTGAGCGTATTTGTTTAAAATTAGACTGATTACACTAGACAACAAATGGAGACCTTTTTTAATTATCCACGATCTTAGTATGATTTTCCGATGGATTTTAAGATTATTATCACTTCATCATACTCAGTTTTTTCAGATTGCCTCAAGTTTTTGAGTTATTACGCAATACAAATGTATGGAAATTTTCGTATTTTTCCACATATTTTGGATTTTAACATTTTACAGATTTGAGTATTCGATCAAATTTCATATTCTATTGAAAATACTTCAGCTAATATTTTGAAATAAACTATATGAAATTCGGATTAATCTGACCAAAGTTATGACCAGTCAAATACAAACCAGTTGGGAAGGTTAGATCACATGGGAAATTTTAAAGTAGGTGTAATTATGATAGTTAGGATTATCAAAATTGTAGTCGGTCTAAGCCGATTATAAATACCCTACACATATGTGTGGTTACCATTCAAATTGATATATAGGTCACCAGGGTATACGAATCCTGAAAATAACTACAAACATTCAATCGCTGAAGAATTTCCATTCATTTGATACCCATATTTACAAATGGGTAGGTGTACCGAATTTCGATTTTTTTTTTGTGAACCACAAGTCTTTTCGCCGGAAAACATTATTATCAGGTATTTGAGCATGATATCAATATATATTTGACCAAAAAAGTTTACCTAAGCACGTATACATAAAAATTGATCTTTATATGTACATTTTATATGAAGTATTTGAACATAAGTGGTCGGATCATAGGTCACAATGGACCGATCTCGCCAAGCGTAGGTATATTAGTAATCTAAGTCATAAGTTTCATTTATCTAGCTCTTCAATTTTAAAAGTAGTAGGGATTTCAACAGACAGACAGACAGATGGACAGACAGACGGACAGACAGACGGGCAGACAGACGGACAGACAGACGGACAGACGGACATCGCTAAATCGACTCAGGAGGTCATGCTGATCAAGAATATATATACTTTTCCATACCGGAGATGCTTCCTTCTGGGTGTTACAAACGGCGTACCAAACTGAATATACCCTTTCACTCTTAGTGTAGGGTATAATAATATTGATTTTAAGGTATACCTATAATTTATTGCATTACATATTAAGTTTTCACAATTCAATAAAATTATATATTATTTGTGAAACTAGATCTATAATTCTATGATTCTTCTTAATTTGTTTTTGCAAATCACTTTTTAAGTCTTTAGATTAAATACAAATTCACGTTTACGATTTTTTATTTAAAATTTCTTTTGTGGTGCTCCTTTTAATCAATATAATTTTTTTGTCTATCAATGATTCATAGAAATTTCAACAAAACCTTGAACCAGTAGAATTCAGTATCCAGAGTCAAATGAAGATCACCTACTAAATGTTCATACTTTTAAAATAAAATAATATATTTTCCTGCTTCCCGAGACAAAATGTTTGGAATATTTCTGGAATATTTCGGGCATATTTCTGGAAAACGCACAGCTAAATGGAATATCTTGGGAAGTGTATAGAAGGTTGTACAATATGATGGCATTTTAATGACAGATTCACGCCATATTTGGGAAACGGGAAGAAAACAGACAGCTTTTGATACAAACTTCGCCTTTGTCTGTTTGAAATATGTCGAGAAAAAGTTTCTGAACCGCCTCGACCTTTCCAAAAATTTTGTCTGGGGTTATGTTCATATCGAATAAAAAAACGTACATTTTTCAACCGAATTTGTGATTTTCACTTTAAGCTGAGGACTTAAAGAGTGATTTGCAAAAACAAAGTAAGAGCAATTATAGATCAAGTCTGATGTAAGATATATAATTTTATTTAATTATGAAAATCATAAATATTTTGCAACAAATAATAGGTACAACATAAATTTTATATTTTTTGCGTTTGACTGGCCACAACTGTGGTCAGATCAATCCGAATTTCATGTGGTTTATTTAAAATTATTCGCTGAAGTATTCTCAATGGAATACATGAGAAATGTGATCGAAAACTCAAATCTGTAAAAATTTATAGACCAAAATATACAGAAAAACACGAGAATTGTCATATATTTATTTTACGTAATAACTCAAAAACTTGAGGCAATCTGAAAAAACTGAGTTTGAGGTAGTGGTTAGACGTTCTTCTTGACGTTCTTCGGAAAATCATACTTAGATCGCGAATATTTTTTTTTATTGTACTGTGTTATTATTTCTAAACTTTTTATTTATATACTTGTGTAGACAGCCATTCGAATACGCAACACTAAATTGCATTCAATGTACGAACGTCACATGTATCTTATGAACGTAGATTGCAACAACATATCGTAAGTAAAATAAATTTAAGCACATCATAATACCCATTATTATTCGAACGTCATGTGTGACGATCTCGTCAATGACAACGACAGAAGAAATTGTAAAAATCCTAAATAAAGAGACAAACAATCAGGTATATTGGTGTACGAGGTATATGAAATATATGTACATATGTCAGCCACAAATAAATGTAGTAAAAATAAATTCATATTTAGTAATATTATTGCATTTTCCTTGAAGTACAATATTTACACGATGTAGTAGAAATAAAAGCATATGTAATAATTTATATACATTTATCATACAAAATGTAGTAATTTTTAATACAAATGTAGTCATTGCATTCAATTACTGAAGTAAAATGATGTACTTATTTTTCATAAAAAACAACTACATCAATGTAGTAAAAACAAATACATATCCTTTCGGATGTAATACATATGTATTTATTTTGAATATATTTTTCTTTTTTTTATTTTATTTCCGTATACATATTCAAAATTTCCATCGGAACATAAATTTTTGTCAGGATCAATTTACGGCTGTATTTTTCACCGCATCCTCAAAAAAATATTTCAGAAAATTTACAGAACTTTGTACAGAACATAATTTAAATTAATGCATTTTTGCAAAGTTAATCACGCGGATAGTTAGTTAGATAGTTAGTTTATATATTTATCTAAGTACTAAATGCTATCTGGGTTCATGTTCTATTCGCCGCTGCTGTTTGGCAAAACCAATCGATTTTGTTATAAGGCTTTTTTTATTATTATAAAATCCACACTTATATATTAAAGAAAATAAATTTTGCGCCAAAGGAATACGATACTACATGGGGGATATGAGAAGACACCCACAATAGATTCAATTTCTGGCAAGCAGCAATATAAAATTACAGTGGCACGAATTGCAGTGATGCTATAGCATTGGAGAGTTTAATAGACAGTCAGAAGAGTTATTTTTACAAATTTTCTTCACATTCCACAGTCGATATGGCTGCGAATGCGACCATGGCTACTCTCACCGCCGCTATTTCGTGTGCTCTCTCTCTCTAAGATGTGCCTGAGATGCAGTGTTGCCAACTTACTTATAAAGTTTATTTAAATGTGTAATGTATTTGGATCAGTGAAACCAACTCACATTTTCTTTCTCCCCGATATTCTTAACAAAATTCCCCAATTTACTATACAATTCCCAGCATGAATAGAATTTAAACATACTGTGAATAAATGGTGATACATTTGTAACAAAAACCGAAATATTCCCTTTTCGCATTGTCTTTTTGCTATTTCATTGTAAAATCTTAGTTGCACCAGTTTTTTTTATATATATAGTTGATTGATATGTTGCAAATATTGTATTTAGAATTACATATATAATTCTGAAATCTTTTTTTAATTTCTTTAATTTTTGAATAATTTTTGTCAGACATTACAAATTGCGAAAAAATAATAGTATGTGTATTTTTTTAATACCCGTCATTTCTGAATGTATTTACGACAAACACACATATAAATGAAAATTGGTAGGAAGTGAATAAGGACCCCTATAAAAAAATCATGTATATAATTGATACAATTTATGCAATTGTTTCAAAAAAAGGAAGTTTTACGGTATTTTCAATAAATTTCCATTTATTTTACCATGGTTTACAAATAAATGTATTTAAAAGCTGATGCTATATGTTGCTGGTATTTATTTTATTTTTTGACTTCAAATACAAATTTTCTTTTACAAAATCACAATTCGAAGTTCATTGTTTTTTTCGAAAAATTTGTTTTTATATGCTTAGATTTTCACTTTACTGTATTCAATTAACAGTAGTAGCAAGTTTAATATTTTTACATTTGTCTTAAAACCATATGTATTAATTTATCTACATATTTCAGGACATGTAAATAGATATAAAATGTAGTAATTTTCAATACAAATGTAGGACGCAATAAAATGATGTTGTTATTTTCCATACAAAAACAACTAAATCAATGTAGTAAAAACAAATATGTGACTAAAGACCTTCAATGGCAAATGATGGGCATGAGAGATGGACCTGATTAAAATTTATCACAATAAGTGGCACATTGTAAAATTAATTGTAGCAAGAGTAAAAGCATTTTGTCATTATTTTTACTTTTTTATGGAAAATTGGATATTTCCGATAAAAACTCCGATTTAGTCTGATTTAAATCTTTCTGCCAATATTTATTTTAATTATAGTACAGTTATTGTATCATAGTACAGTTATATATTTATAGTTGAAACAGTTAATATTATTCTCCTCTAAAAATTAATAATATTTAGTATTTAGTAAAATACTAAATTTTGTAGAATTCGATATAATTGTATAATTAATTTGTACTAAAGACCAAATTATTTAATTTTAAAATACTGTAGGGTGGCAACATTGTTGCGTGGATTCCCTTTCTGCTGCTCTCTATTACTCTCATCACCATGTATACCCGGTATTTGGGGTGATTTAAGACAACTTTGTGTACAGCTTGGTTGAGAGTGCTTCGTGTGTGTGAGCCGTGTGGTGGTGAGGTGAAGTAGTTGGTGCATATTTGCCCGCCAAAAGGGTATTAGTTAACTCACTCATCGGGTGGGGGGTGTGTTCTAGCAATATTATAAAATTCAAAACAAGCCACTAACAATGAATATCGGGAGCACAAAATGACGGCGTTGATTTGAATAACAGCACGTTTTGTTAAGCAGCAGCGAATTCATAAATTCATTGGATTTCGAGGACATTTTCGATGCAAAGTATTACATAAGGACACTAAGGGACATGCATGCATTCATTCATTGTTCGCTCATCAACACTTATGCAAATCTACAATATTAATGTAATTATTTTAGATGATTTTCAAACATGTGGCAAAGAGTTTGTTATGGCATTTACATTGCCCAGCATTGGTGGTATCCTTGAAAATAGAAATCATTAAAAAATGCAGACCCTTTTTATAGCTGTTGTCTCAAGTACTACATGTTGCTACAGAAAATATACCGAATAAAGAATTAAAAGTTTCCATTTGGTATTTGAAAAATATATGGCCCAAAACGCAGCCTATCACTTGGCATTTATACGCATTTTTCAACATATATTTCTCCGAAAACATATGAAATCAAATACTTTTCATATTTTTTATAAATGTATCTAAAATTACACTTCTGCGGTAAGATTTTCTATGTATATAACATTTTTTGTATGCCTTGTTATTTAGGAGTTATGAACGTTTAAAATTGTTTGCTACGTTTCATCATTTTGGAAGTAGGTTTTAAAGTGGCCTTACATTGTCTTAAAAGTCTGCTCATCTGGTGGAATATTTTTAACATGGAATTAACAATTTCTAAGCTTTAAAATATAAGTAACATTTTAATTATGTAGATTTTTTTAGTTCCATATTAGCAAAAATATTGTGTTTGCTACTTTACATGAAATATATATTATGCTTTCTGTCCGATCTACGTTAGCATAAAATGTAAAATTAAGCATAACAAATGGATTTAATTGTTTATTTTAACAAAAGATAACGAGAAGTCAGTGGTCTTACGACTGGACCCTCAAGAAGTTCGAAAAAATTGGAATGCACTTAAATTGCACTTAATATTTTTTTAAAAACAAGTGGGAAAAGATAATGGGCAGGACTTAAAGTCGGTCGGACCCGACTATTGAATACCCTACACCTTGGTGGGGATAGTAATGTGGCATATTCATTTGAATACCTAACTATGAAAGTTAATAATTATCACATATATTACAAAATGTGGGCGTATCACGTCCATTTTTGTAACATATATTTTTATGTGAATTATAACATTTATTTTTCAATTATATAACTATATCTTGTATACTTTTCGAGTTATTGGTTCCTCAGCTCATTTCCGTACTCAGAATCATTTTTCGCATTCTGACCAGTATTTATCAAGTTATCGGACAGGCAGACGAACATGGCTAAACGGACTCGAGTCGTGATGCTGATCTAGAATATATAACTTATCCATGCCGGCCACGCCTTCTAAGAGACGTTACAATATCTGCACAAACTTTTTATACCCTGTACCTCATAAGTGTAGGGTATAATTAATTAAAAAGTGGAATGCGGTACAAATTATAAATCGTATCCTTGGTTTTATGTGTTAATAGTGACGATTGCTCCATCAATCACTTGAATTTGGTGGAGCGACGCAATATCACGGATACTTTTCGCACTATCCCTACTTTTTTTTCTTTCGCCGCTCCTTCTGGGCAGATTTTCTTTGTTTCTTGAAATCTTCAAATTGCTTTAACCTTTTCAATTTGTCGATGTTATTTTTGTTTCTCTGAGCCTTGCTCAGGTTTTTCTAAACATTAAACGTATGTTAAAGGTTTGAAAATCAACATTGTTATAAAATTTGATTATCGATAAAAAAAAATGTTTGCTACGTTACAAATCTTTTTTGGCTGTGTACACAGACACTAATAATTACACTGCGAATTTTTGATTATCTTTAGAAAATAGACTAAAATTACTCGAAGAAAATTAGGTCTTTCACTTATATTGACGTGCTAAATTTTGTGGTAAAAAACTTTTTAGAATTTTTGTTTGCTATGTTACTTGAAAAAAATGCTGATAAGATTATTTTTCTTCAATTAATTCATTTAATTATTTTCAGTTTTCTTAACTCTATCTACGAAAAGTGGATAACACGAAAAAAATCCAATTAATTGAATATAACACCGTTTTTTGTTGAGCGTTGAATTTTTGTTAATTTTTATTTTTCAGGAGGAAACCAATAAACTATGCTAAATTCACGATGCAAAGAAATAATTTCGCGTTGATATTAGTGTCAATCGTTACTTAGGGATGTGTACAAACTACAAGTAATAAAAAACCTGCGAAATTTGAAAAAAAAATATATTTTTTCTGTGATTTCGTTTTTTGCGTTTTGGGCCATATACGAACTATATTTTTCATTAATCAGTTACAATAAATGTATATTTTGATATCATTTTGTGAGTTAAGTTCAGAATCGAAATGTGATGCTCCACCCAAGCGTCACAACTTATTCGGTTCTCTCAACTGTACAGTTGGTTTTTATAGCCAACAGACAAAATTTGTTGAGAGGATCGAGGCCGTTCGGAAACATTTTTCGATCTATTTCAAACTTACATAAAATACCTTTAATTTTGCCAATAGGACAGTTATTGATTTAATAGTATACAAAAAATAAATATTTTCATACAAACTCAAAAATAATTTTATAGTATTTTGAAATATTTAATAATATTTAACATTTTAATGAAAAGTTTATCCTATTGACTAATGTCAAAACTATTATTTGTATGCACAGAAAAAAAATTCATCAATTTGTTGAATTTATTCATAAAGATTATGAATTTTTAAACCAAATACCAGATTCATTATATTGATACCACCATTCATTAAATGTCATATTGATGAATTTGTTCATAATGTCAAAAAAAAAAAAATTGAAAATAATTCGAAAAAAAGTGTTGTTGTACAAATTTTATTTAAAAATAACAGAAAAAAAATCGAAAAAAAAAAGTTGTCCGAAAAAAAAATCAGCGAAACATTTTTTTTTAAGCAAATCCAATTTTATCCAATTGATTTTCTGTGATTTCTAATTTTATGTTTCTTCTTAATTTTAGCTAGTAAATTCATTCTACAAAATTAAATTAATTACTGCCAAAATTTTAATATTTTCAGTTGATCTGACATGGAATCACCCATATTAATACCAAAAAAAAACAAAATAAATAAATCATCTATAAAAATATAAATAAATAAAAAAATAAAGTTGTTTACTGAACATGCTATGGAAATTCTCAAAAATAAATACATTTTCACTTTCAATTCGTCGCGAGACGCTGACATTAAATAAAGCTTAATTAAGAAAGAAAATACATAGTCAAAAATTAGGAAAAAACTTAAGTAGTGCAAGATAGCAAAAACAAAGCAATCAATTAATTGCAAATGATTTTCGACGCCAAGCAACCGGGCAGCAACCAACAGATACTTTTTTGCACACCTTCGCAGATACGCGGATACAAGATACAAACAGCAACGTCTGGCAAATTTTTAATTTTCCTTTATGCTATTTATGCTGTTTTTATTATTTATTGTTATTTTATTTTTCTAGTGTTTTTATTTGTTAATTTTTTTATTATTTTTTTTATTATTTTTTTATTATTTTCAGTTGTTGCTTTCTGTTGTTCGCCTTTCATTTAATGAATTGCAGCGAATTTGCGGTGAAAGATGCCGAAGCACCGAATAAAGAGTTACTAAAAATAAAATATTTAAATGTAAAGCAACAACGACAAATTACACTGTCTGACACTTAAAAAAATAAGCAAAATTCGACCAACTGATTCCGGTATATTAACCAAAAAACAAAATTAAAAATTGTATCAGCTGTGATGAATTTATTCATAAATATTATGAACTATTTCACTAACTACCAGATTCATCATATTGATACCACCGTTCATTAAATGATATATTGGTGAATACATTCATTATATATAATATACATAAAATTATTCGTACTATCGAACATCATATTGAAGAACGAATCATTCAATACAATGAATTAGAATCGTCATATTGATGAATTTGTTCATAATATATATGAATATAATATTTTTTTACGTATTTTTCAAAAAAACTATTTATTTTTTTTTGGAAAATAATTCGAAAAAAGTTGTCAAAATTTTTCAGAAAAAAAATTGTTTGTTCGAAAAAAAAAATTGTTTGGAAAAAAAAAAGTTTGAAATATTTTTTTTTGTTTTTATAACTTTTTTATAAATATAACTTTTTATTAATAAAAAGTTATAATTATAAATAAATATATTATAAAACATTTGACTAATTTAATTGAGCAAGCATTATATAAGAATACAAAAACTACTTGAGAACTGAGAAGTACGGCAAAAAATGAACGAAAAATAAATATTTTGATTGAAATTTGGTTTGATGAACAACATTCTTCAATATGAAGTTTAATATGTTGTATTTTATGTTCTTGTTCATTAATATTATGAAACGTATTCTTCATCATCTTTATGATCGCATTCATAACATTGACGTGGTTAGTCATTAATATTATGAATGGTTCTTCAATACAATGAATCATGGTTTGGAGAACGGAATTCATCAATATGATGTACATTTTTTTTTGTGTAATTTTTACCTATTATTATATCTCAGATAGTTTTTATGTTTTGAGTTCAATAGTGAAGTTTTTTGTGGTATGTTTTTGGTGTAGTATACATTTTTTTATTCAAATCACTAAAAAATAAACTTTTATAACCCCGATACACACTTTTTTTTAGTTCATCTTCAGGAATCAGTTATTCTGTTTCGGCATCAGGAATCCGTTATCCGTTTCTGTTTTTTTATTTTTTGAAAATAGTTAATTTTTTGTCTAACTGTATTTTTTATACAAAATTCATTGGCAACATCTACAAATGCAGTGAATTGAAAATAAAAGAAAGTAGAGTCAACTTTGTTTCTATTGCAAATATTTTCCCCCAGGGTGGTGTCTTGGAGATCCCGCCGCCAAACTCCGCTCTCATCCCCGCAAACATTTAATTATTTTCATGATGAAGCAGTAAAAAAAGCGACGTCACTACTACCATCACCACCACAACAACAACAACATAATTATTATTTATATTTTGTAGCAATTTTCACGAATTTTACTAACCGGTGGCGATTTTCCTCCGCCCTGTTGTTTTTATTTTTATTATTGTTGTTGTGAAATGAAAATATTCACAACAAATACCAAAGAAATGCATAAACAATTGTGCGGTTTAACTGCCCCCTTTTCTGCCACCTCCCTCTTTTCATCCACCAACCGATTGCAACTGTTTTCACCGTTATTTCGTATTCCGTTTCAAAGACACTTCGACGTGTGTCACTCACGCAGTCACTTTCTTTCCAATTGACTTGACGACTGACATCCCGACCGACAAACAGACATTTACGCATTTATTTAAGTGGACGGTAATTTTCTCTAAAACACATTTTTTCAATAAGTTTAAATGTATAACTTAGGGTTTTACAGTAGCAGTTTAAAGTAGATCTGTGAGTTAAACATGTGAGTTAATCCTAGTTAACAATAGTTTAAATTTTTCATTCATATTATCAAATTAAACATTGTTTAAATGACACACAATATAGATATTTGATGTGCCAACCAGCTCTTTGCCCAACAACTAATTTGGTCCTATCAACGCTTAGATGGTTCTTGTAGTCAAATCTCAAAGAGATGTTGTTTGAACTACACCCAATTTCCAACGATTTCGAATAGTTTTAGAACTATTTGTAGTGTGTATAGGATAATATTTCAAGCGCCAACCGAATATGTCAGTTTAATCGAATGATGTTGGTTTCGATTTCATACGAGTAATACCCGGGTAGTTCAAAGACCCAAAAAAATTTATTTCGGAAATCGATAGCGAACCCCATTAGAATGCTATGGGTACCCTTTGGAGTGGTCAATGACCCCAAAAAGGGGATCAAAACCCATTTATGATCCAAAAATTTTTATTTCGGAAATCGATAGCGGACATCATTAGAAGGCTAATGGTACCCATTGGAGTGGTCCAAAGGGGTGTCAAAAACCCCATTTTTTTGCAGATATAGATAGCTGACGTTATGAAATCCATTTTGACATTCAAAAAATATTTTTTTCGAAAATGGGGTTTTTGAGGGGGCCTGGACCACTCCAAAGGGTACCATTAGCCTTCTAAAGATGTCCGCTATCGATTTCGGAAATAAACATTTTTGAGTCATAAATGGGTTTTTGATCCCCTTTTTGGGGTCATGGACCACTCCAAAGGGTACCCATAGCATTCTAATGGTGTTCGCTATCGATTTCCGAAATAAAATTTTTTGGATCATAAATGTCTTCTAATGAGGTTCGCTATCCATTTCCGCAAAAAGAAAATTTAGACAAAAAGTGGTTTTTGACTCTTTTTGAGAGTGGTACCATTCGGTTTCCCTCGATGTCTGCTACCGATTTCTGCAACAAAATTTTATTCGGTCTTTTTATCACTTTCCGCCCACTTTTACCCACCCAAACACTTTTGTCCACCCACATTTTTCCAACCACTTCCGACCAACTCCCACATCAAGCAAACGAACGGACAGACAAATTAACAAGCGATCAAATGAACAATCGTCAATAGAACAAACGAACGAACGAACGAACGAGCTACTCGAAGCTCGAACAACGTTCGAGCAATCGAGCTACTCGAACAACGAACGAGCAATCGAGCTACTCGAACAAACGAGCTACTCGAATAGCTCGAACAAACGAACGAACAAATTACCCGGGTAGCTCGATCATTTAATACCCGGGTTTTTAGAGTATTTGAAATACCCGGGTACCCGGGTAATCGAGAGCTCTGGTTTTTACAACTAACTTTTTGGTTCATTCAACCTCATGCAAAAGGAAGATTTTTTAATCAACATATTACAAATATTTATTATATTAACTGATTACTTACTAACAGTCTATCAAAAACATTCAGTCGTTTTTAATTGAATATATCGTGGTTGTAGAACGAAAAATCTCCAAAAATAAAAAACTTAAATTTTGATTTTGTTGATTAATATTATACAAATTAATTGATGCATTTTTAAAGTTAAAATATCAATTGATAGATTTACATTTTCTAATCATGTGTTAAAAAAATTAAGATTATCGATTTAAAATTGACAGATATATAAAGATTTTTGTATATGAATATTTGGCATTTTGAAAATGTATTTGGTGATTTTTCGTTCTACAACGACGATATAGACTTTTAAAAATTTAAGTTTAAGCTTGCACTAAAAAACTCGACTGAATATGGACAACTACTTGGGAGACACCTACTTTCTTTAAACTCTCAGATTCTCATTGAAAACCCACTAACTAAGTCAAAAGCACACAGAAAAAAAATTCATCAATATGATGAATTTATTCATAAATATTATGAATTTTTCTATGAACTACCAAATTCATCATATTGATACCACCGTTCATTAAATGACATATTGATGAATGCATTCACTATATATATGAAGTTATTCATACTATCGAACATCATAGTGAAGAACGAAAAATTCAAAACAATGAATTTGAATCGTCATATTGATGAATATAATCATAATATTTATGAATAATTTTTTTTTTTTTTTTAGAAAATAATTGGAAACAATTTCCTTAAAAAATGTAGTTGGAAAAAAAAATTAAAAAAGAATCCGAAAAAAAAAATATTTTTTCCAACAAAAAAAATATATAAAAATATTTTTTTCATTATATTTTTTTTTAAATATATTTTTATAAATGTATATATGTAGTTGTAATTATAAATAAATATATTAGAAAACATTTTACTAATTTATGCATGTCGAGCAAGCATTATATAAGAAATAACATACACGAACTTCTTGAGAACTGAGAAGTACAAAAAATGAACGAAAATTATGGGTGAACATTTTTCAACCGTACCCGCTTCAAAAATATTTGCTTCCGATTTGGATGAAATTTTGTAAACTTGTAATACAAGTGGACCTCATTAAAACCTGTTAAGGAGGATGGTCTAGTATGACTAGCTGTCGAAATCTTGGGGTCCAAATATGACAAATATGACGGCGTAGACTTATATTGAATTATTTATAACTTCTATCAGAGCTCAATTGTAAATATCTATGACTACATTATAAAGTATTTTTAACGACCTTTATAATAAAAATATTTATTTTGATACAAATAATTTTTCACCAAAATTATTGCATTTCACAAACGTTTTTGCGATTTTTGAAACAAAGTTTTTATTTTTGAAGTTTGGTTTAATGAACAACATTCTTCAATAAGAAAAATATATATAGAAAAATATATATATGATGTACATTTTCTGTGTAGTTTAAATTGACGGTTAGTTTAATTCTTCTCTTCTTCAGTTCCTTGGATCCATAGCGGGACATAGGGCATCGACTTCACCTACACACCATTGTGTACGGTTTTTGGCAATTGCCTTTAACTCGCTCCAACTTTTTCCGAGTTTATTAGCCTCTCTATCGACTGATCATCTCCATGTTTCTCTTGGTCGCCCGGGATTTCTCACACCACCTCCCATCGGGTTCCACTCCATGGCTTTTCGGAGTGTATGGCCAATCCATCTCCATTTTTGTTTCCATATATGATCGTCATTTGGATTCAAGAGTGCTCTGCGAAGCAATTCTCCATTTTCTATGATGTTGGGCCAATATATACGAAATATGTTTCGCAGGCAATGATTGACTAACACTTGGAGTCGCGTGGTAAACTATCATTTCATAAAACGCCGTTAATCTTCACATTTCATATCATATTCATAACATTTCTTTTAATAACATTAAATCAATAAATTTTCCATTCACCAACTCACACAGTTCTATTTTTCTGAGTGTTCCCAATGATATAAATTCGCATATTTTCAATTAATAATTATACGAACATTATTTGTAAAAATATGTAATTTTGTAAATAATGTAATTCTGTACTGCTTTATTAGTGAACTGTTTCAAGGGTTAAATACAATCATTTAAATCAAAAATACATTTAGTTGTATACTAAATCTAATTTTAAATAAATGTCCTGAAAACAAAACGTTCTATTAAAATATTGCGCTTTTGTTTAAATCCGTTCCGTCCGACCTCTATTTGACCTGCAAACATTTTGTATTAAATTTTACATTTACGAGATTTCTTCTTATTTTGTACATGGTTTTATTTGCTACATGCATTTGACAGATTTAGCAATCTACTGACATGTGGGATGTAACTCTGCACATCGCTCACACCGTGCAAATGCAACCCAGCCCCAGTTTGCTATCGTATGCAATATTTTATCGATTGAGTGTGTTGTCAAGTAAAATTGCTCTTTCTTTAATGTTCACATTATTAAGATTTAAATTATTGAAATAAATATAATAATTAGATTTTAATAAATTCTGTACGTATTAGAATATAATACATAAATAAATTTCCAACATAAATTACTCTACAAAACGAGACAAAAATAACATATGGATATGACATACATAATTTAGAATAATAAAAAACTGGTTTTTCAAAAAACTGTTAAGTTTTCCTTTTAATTGCCAAGACTAATAATTTAATATACTAATTTAAAAAAAACTTGTAGGAATAGGACTATACGTTTTTTTAAGAACAAACAAAATTGAATCAAAATTGTTCAAAATAATGCTGAACGATTTCAATTTTTGTCTTTGATTTAAAAGTAAATTTGAGAACACTGCGTCATTATTGGACAGATATTTGGCGAATTATGTTTAAGAAGCTACTGAAAATCAGGTTATGGGTAATGATCAGTTCAAGAGCATTTTCCTACCAAAATTCCTATTAATAATAATAATAGTTTGGCACTACAGTCCTATAAGAACTTAGGCCGAGCTCTCTCACCATTTTGAGCTGTGCGTGTTATATTTGTACTCAAAGTGGTGGGACCGATAGTTTATTGCCGAATCCAAACGGCGGGTGAGAGCTTTTCATAGGCAATGTTTTACTCTCGTAGGATTGCCATTTACTGCCGAGAGGTAGCGCGGTATAGAAAAATGTTTCTATTAAAAGATGTTGTTAGCCCCAGTCCAGGCTTGAACCGGGGACCCGGGGACTGAGCAACCGCGGCTACCATAATTCCTATTAGGATACATAATATTTGTATGTTCTTTAGTTGCATATACCACACTAATGATTTAACTCTTAATTAACTACACAGCAAAAAATGTACATCATATTGATGAATTCCGTTTTTCAAACCATGATTCATTGTATTCAAGAATCATTCATAATATTAATAACTAACGATGAATGCGATCATAAATATGATGAAAGCTTGGTAACTGTCGAAAGTATTTTTCAATATGATGAAAAATACGTTTCATCATATTAATGAACCAAAATATAAAAAACGACATATAAGTATGTTCTTCATATTGAAGAACTCTGTTCATTAAACCTAAATTCATTAATATGACGATTTAAATTCATTATATTGAATATTTTCTTCTTCACTATGACGTTCGATAATACGAATAATTTCATTTATATATATAATAAAATAACTTAGGGTTTTACAGTAGCAGTTTAAAGTCGATCTGTGGCTTAACCATGTGAGTTAATCCTAGTTAAAAATAGTTTAAATTTTTAATTCACCTTTTCAAATTTAACATTGTTTAAACTACACACAATGTAGACATTTGTTGTGCCAGCCAACTCTTTGCTCAACCATCTTATTCGGTTCTCTCAACGACTTAGTCGGTTCTTGTAGTCAAATCTAAAAAAAATTGTTTGAACTACACTCAATTTCCAACGATTTCAAACAATTTTAGGACTATTTGGAGTGTGTATAGGATAATATTTCCAGCGTAAATTGAATATGGCAGTTTCGCCAACAAGTTTAATCGAATGATGCTGGTTTTTACAACAAACTTTTTGCTTCTTCCAACCTCATGCAAAAGAAAGATTTTTCTGTGTGTGGATATAATTTCGTCTATAATTATAATCGACACTCGGAGTTCAAATTTCGAATGTCTCAGTTTTAAATACCAAATAAGGAATTATTGTTTTCACTGTATAATTATTTGATGATGCAGACATTTACTTTCTTAGAATATGTGAGAATTTGTCGCAATTTCAAGATTAAGCTAAATTGTCGAGTTTTCAATTTATCACTCTTCGGTAACCGGTAATCGGTAAAGTCGGTAATCAATCTGTTATCATCTGTTTGTTGGCTGTTATTCAATTTAGTAAAGATTGCTCGAAAATTTGTTAAGTTGAAGGGTAAAAACTGCATTACCGACTAATTTCGTTTGATCTTTAAATTTAATATTAAAATGATGGATTCTGGAATGTTAGAAAAGAATTGTTTTGATTTATTCACGACGAATTCTTCTTCTGTTTAGGAAATTTATTTCCCCTTCTGCAGAAATATAACTTTCAGTTTTTGTTGCCAACTAGATTTCATATTGCTGGTCATACTGCAAAATCGCCTAACTGCATGTGAAAATTACGCATAATTTTGTGTTATAATCGGGTTTTATTGATATATTGATCGGATAAATTAGAAAAATGCCATTATAAGTTATGACATACTTCATTTTGTATGAAATAAGTGCAGAATTGCGACTGAAGATAGTTTTGTTTATTCTGTAAAATTCAAATTCTAAGAGGTATTCGAAAATGTAGATAGGCGATTTTGCAGTATCACCGACGATATGCTTTCGTAATTTTAAAAACCGATCACAAAACAATTAAAACATTTACCAACAACTTCATCGTCGTCGTCGTCATCTGAAATCGCATCCACGACGTCATTGGCCTCGCCTACAACTCAAAATCGCGCTCAACTTCAACGCGAGCATCGCATAAATACAAAGAGTCTCTGAAATGCAAAAAGTTTTTTTTTTGTTGCTTGTTAGAGCTCGCAGTGATTTTATTCGTTTTTTTTCTTTCGTTTTTTGTGAATTTTGTTGCTGATTTTTTGCTATGTGTCGCCTGAATATTGGAGCAACAAACTGCAAAAATAATGAGGTCAGCGTATTTGTTGCGCGCTGTGCACACTGAGTCGCTATTGTTTTGTATCTGTAAGATGCAGATACTGCTGAATGCTAGAAAATGCCTTGAACATTTAAGTAGTAGATTTTTTTCGATTTTTGGTTGCTGTTCTGCAGTTACTATGTGCGCAGCTAATGCAGTTGATGTTGCAAATAAATGAAAAGCAATTATTTTCGAACAATCGGCGACCAGCAACAATTCCAAAGATACATTTGTATCTCAGCGTAATGTAATGTAACGTAACGAGCTGTTCGACGCGTTGAACGAACGACTGGCTAAAATCTAGATAGATTTTTGTTTAGCTTGGCAATGGCTTTAAAATGGGTTTGTTACACAACCGCAACAAAAACACACAGTCAGCGAAAATATTAATATTCATTCCATAGATACATTTTTTATATCTCAAGTGAAATAGCAGCCAGCTACTTACATTATGTGGCACAAGTATGCAGATGGATTTTTCTGCGTTTTGAAATAGTTGTGTTAGGTTAACATTGCAATGCATACAGTCGATGAAAAAAATTCATAGATAAATTTGTATCTATTATCTTTAAAAAGTGTAATTTTTCAGAGATTTCTAAATAAATGCAGTATCCATATTAATGCTTTGAAATAAGTTTATGGCATAATTAAAATTTATCGAATTATAAATACTTTCAGATATAAATACTTGCAATATTTGCATTGTAAGGTTAGCTTTCTGTTATTGCATTCGAAATACCAGCACATATGTCTGCTCTTATTTGGCTGTTGTCGTTTGTTATTCCGAATATTAAACTGTGAGATACAACTGTACGTCAACTGGGTCTCTTACACAAGGCCCACAAAAAATGCAGTCAAGTGTCGGGAAAATAGAGTAGTGACAGAGAAATATTCTTTCCAAGGGTAAAATAGTTTGGGGAATAACAAGTTCTGGTAGTTTTTTTTGTATTAATTTTGTCAAAATCAAAAGATTCGGGAAAAACTAAAGCAGGGAGATTGTTCCACAAACGTATAGTGTGAACGAATTTTATCTACAATACGTGGTTCTGTTGAGTGACCTACGAATAGGTTCGCTTGGCTTGATGTCCGAGTTGAACGAAACTACCACGACCTGGTTGAAATCAGATCATGTATTTCCCTCGAACACTTTTCGTTGTAATACATACAAAACAGTCATAACATCCAACGGTTCGTTGTTCGTTTTTACAACGTGAAAAATTGTCCGGGAAATTATTGTCGATAACAAAGTGTTCGTAATCCCACGAAATTGTTTGGACAATGAATATGGTTGTCGCAACTAAGTTATTTTTGTGTGTATATACTAGATACCGAAACCGTTTTGATTTTTGGAACCGAATCCGAAATCGGAACCGTTATAAAAAATGTGTGGAACCGGAATCGGAACCCATATAATATTTTTGGTTGGAACCGGAACTGCTATTTTAAAAATATTAGAACCGGAACCTAAAGGGTTATAGTCCCTGGTAGGTAACCAATTTTTCACATATTTTACAAAGTTTTTATGGTGAAATTTCCTAAATATTTTACAAATTTTTTATGGTGAGTTTTTCTAAAAAAAAAAATTGTTTTGTGCGCTATTATATCCAATGCATTGTTATGCAATTGGTTGTTGTTGTTGCAAAAATTTTATGCTTACAACCGAAGAATTGCATCATAGCTGGCTGAGAAGACAGCAGAGGAACCAATCTGAATCATGCGCGCATTTCGCGACTCAATTCCACACGATTCACAATAAGTCGCGGAGTCTCGCGGAAGAGCATTTGTCGAGTCGACGGCGCAACAATTAATTGTAATCGAACTGCATCCGTATCTCACAGATACATGCCAATTGATAGATGAATCATGAGCATCTGTTGCTGAGTCAGCGGGAACTGCCTTTGAAATAAACCATTCGACCCCTCTACTCCACCCCTCTATCAACCCTTTCATCCGTACTTACCACATGTACGCTGCTCTGCAAATTGCCCGCCAACATGGCGGCCTCCGTTGGTTTCTTCTCCGTCTTCTTGGCGGCGCGCTTGTTCTTGCTCTCGAGAAAGCGCTTCTGCAGCGCCGTCGTCTCGTGGTTCTGCTGCTCGCAGACAGTGTTGAAGGCCTGCTCGTAGCGCGGCACGCAGTCCGTTTGTCGGCGCCGATAGTTTTCGATGCGGCGGCGCAGGCGATCGTACATTTGCTGTCGCTTGGGTGGCACCAAATCGCCGCCCGGTCCGCCACCGCCAACGCCACCAGGTCCGCCAACGCCTCCTCCAGCTGTTGTTGCGCCAGGGCCAGGACTGCCGTTTCCGTTGCCGCCAGGGCCAAGACCGCCGCCCAGTCCGCCTGCTGCTGCCGGGTTAAATGGCGAGTGTTGCTGCTGATGTTGCTGCTGCTGCTGTTGTGCATTCTGTTGCGGCTGATGATGATGTTGTTGCTGCTGCTGTACATGCACTTGTTGTTGCTGCTGCACATTGTGTAGTTGTTGCTGCTGCGTCGCTTGCAGCTGCTGATGCTGCTGCAGATGGAGACCCAAACTTTGCTGCTGATGCAACTGCTGCTGGTGGTGCTGCAGATGTTGCTGCTGCTGCAATTGTAGATTCAGTTGTTGGTGTTGTTGCTGCTGCTGTTGGGCGGCTGCCTGGCTGGCGCTCTGAAATACCGGAAGTCCTCCTGCATCCATAAATACGATTTTTTGTGTTGTTGCTGCGCTCGTCCTTGTTTCCGTTGCCCTTCGTGTTTGACTACGAAGCGCGCCGAATTCAACGAAGGATCAAGTGCAACACACGACGTTTGAGACGAATTCAATGAATGTTGTTGTTGTGATTATAGTTGTTGCTGCTGCTTTTGTTGTTGATGTTTCGCTGCTTTAACTGCATTTGTTGCTGCTGAGTGTTGGCCGTCATTTGTTGAATTTTGACGTTGTCAGTGTTTAAAAGTTTGTAAAAAGTCTCTACTAGCTGTTCGTTCGTTAAGTGCAGACAACTTCGTCAAATCAACTTTCGTGTGGTTCGCGTTTTTCTTGGATTTAACGCCATGTTAAACAGCTGCAAAGAAGAAGAGAACACAAGACAGTTAGTGATGGTCACGTTTAAATTTTGGTATTCGTATTCGTGAATTTTATTAATAAAGAATTAATTAAATAATTTTTTAATAAAAGATTTTTAATAAAATATTTCTAATGAGCACGTTCATTGGTGCAACCGAAATACATTTGTTGGACCCTCATGTCATTAAAATGAACGTACTGTATTTTACAATAACCGAAATGCTAGTCCGCGCAACTGCACATTCGGTTGCCGCAACCTCATGATTGCGTTTTTGTTTCTGCCAAAATTAAACTTCGTGCATTTCTTACTGCAATGGAGTACGTTGTTGTGTCAACTAAATTAAGCGACCTCGCCAGAATCTTGCTAACTATGACGTTTCTTTATACAGATATTATGTTGAAATTGTGTGCCTTTATTATTTAAGCATCTAAAATACATATAGAAAACTTTACATAATGTCGTTGTAGAACTAAAAGTCACCAACTACAATTTCAAAATGCCAATTGTTCATTTACAAAAATCTTTATATATCTTTTAATTTTTGATCGATGAGCTCAATATTTGTACCAAATGATAAGAAAATGTAAATCTATCAATTGGTATTTCAACTTTAAAAATGTATCATTTACTTTTTGTAATAATTACCAATAAAGTTGAAATTTAAAATTTTCATAAAAATGTATTTGGTGACTTTTAGTTCTACAACGACGATAAATAAGTTTTAGGACCGTTTTCACAATGTTCGGTTACGTTAAAATTTATCAGTAGGCTTGTTAACTGGCAGATAGCCTAATTTAAAGAATAAAGTTTTCGTTAAATATTTTCGTTTTCACCTACAAAAATTATTTAACTTCCGGTTAGAACGATATTATAATAGATTTTCTGTCATATCTGTCAACTAATTGACATAAATAAATTAATTCAAGTTTAATTTTTCAAATTTAAAATTTCATGAAATTGTGAATTTGTTTGTCGTCATGTTTGGATATTTCGACGACAGATTTGCAATCGCAATAGACCATTTTTCTAATATTTCTATTGCCATTTACCTTATGATATTTTGCGACATTAATAAAAATAATAGTTTGGCACTACAGTTTTATAAGAACTTAGGTCGAGCTCTCTCACCATTTAGAACTGTGCGTGTTATATTTGTACTCAAAGTGGTGAGACCTACAGTTTATTGCCGAATCCGAACGGCGGGTAAGAGCTTTTTCATAGGCAATGTTTTTACTCTCGGAGGTTTGCCATTTACTGCCGAGAGGTAGCGCGGTATAGTAAAATGTTTCTATGAAAAGATGTTGTTAGCCCCAGTCCAGCCTTAAACCGGGGACCTTTCGGCTCGCAGTCCAACGCACTAACCACTGAGCTACCGCGGCTACAAATGTTCACAATTTTGCGACATTGCATTGGTATTTCGGGAACAATTTTATGCAGCATAATTTGTTCAATGGATTGTCAAAATCTGTCAGTTATAAATATAACGGAAACATGTTCTATCGGTTAAAGTATCTGCCGGTTAAAAAACATTTAAATGACAAACAGATATAACAAATGATTGTGCAAACGAATAATATTTATCTAGATATTGTGAAAACGGAACTTAGACATATAAAAAATCTGAAAATCAAATTTCAATTGGCTTATCAGGTTTTTGAATTCAAAATAAAAATAAAAATCTAAATTCAATATGTTTTAACAAAATATTTATATTTTGCAATAATTTGTGGTTATTTAAAATATATTGAAGATAATTTCCAATACATAATGCTAATGGCCGCTTTTTGTATTACGAACGAACGAATGACATTAAAATGACGTCACTGTTATTTGAATTTCATGCTTTTAGACTTTTAAAATATTCACAATAGTTTTTAAATTGATATAATTTGAATTTACAAAATCAACAATTAATTATATTTTTAAAGTGTATATTTTGTCTATATTTGATTTGCGTATAAAATAAAAAACTCTATATACCAATGGTTTGTAGTCTTCCAATGACTAAACTAAAACATAAATCATTACTATCATAATTTATAGATTTTCCAAAACTTATCAAGTAATCGATGAATTATTTTAATAATTTATTTGAATAATATTTTAATAAAATTTGGATATTTTAGAATCAGCCTATTTACTTTTATATCTCTACTGCAGTTGTTGCGGGTCGAAGGCGAGAAATTTTCGTTTTTGATATTAATGAAATAAACATCTTGCAATTAAGTAGAATTTATAATCGTTTATAATTTAGAAATAGAAATTTCAGCATTTACACTGAGCCATTCCTGATTTTCCAAAATGTATATAAAAAAAGCCGCGGTAGCTCAGTGGTTAGTGCGTTGGACTGTAAGCTGCAAGGTCCCCGGTTCAAGCCTGGACTGGGGCTAACAACATCTTTTCATAGAAACATTTATCTATACCGCGCTATCTCTCGGCAGTAAATGGCAAACCTACGATAGATAATAGATTACAACCACCTTTTCATACAAAATTTTGCTACATTTGTATTTAAAATAGCTCAGTGGTTAGTGCGTTGGACTGCGAGCCGAAAGGTCCCGGTTCAAACCTTGGAGAGAGTAAAAAAAATGCCTATGAAAAGCTCTCACCCGCCGTTCGGATTCGACAATAAACTGTAGGTCCCACCACTTTGAGTACAAATATAACACGCACAGCTCAAAATGGTGAGAGAGCTCGGCCTATGTTCTTGTAGGACTGTAGTGGCAAACTATTATTATATAAAAAAAAAAATATTATTTTCATCGTTGATATTAAATTGAATAGAAATTATTATGAATACACATAATTAACATGTGTTAGCCTATGTTGTATAATTTTAGTGAAATAAAAGAGTTTGATAGAATTTGGAATTTTAAGTTCAAAATTTCACTAGACGACAAATTGAGACCTTTTGTTTTTATCCACGATCCTAATCCGATTTTTCGATGGACTTTAAAATTCTAATCACG
Organism: Dryomyza anilis; assembly: GCA_951804985.1. NCBI lineage: Eukaryota > Metazoa > Arthropoda > Insecta > Diptera > Dryomyzidae > Dryomyza > Dryomyza anilis. The sequence goes on from OX638133.1 coordinate 68,703,411, forward strand.
ACCTCATACTGAGTTTTTTAGATTGCCTCAAGTTTTTGAGTTATTACGTGATTCAAATATATGACAAATCTCGTGTTTTTTACATATTTTGGACTTTTTACGGATTTGAATTTTCGATCTTTTGTATTTCATTGGGAATAATTCCGCTAATATTTTGAAATAAAGCGCATGAAATTCCCAATATTTAATTGATTATTACTATATTTCACTATAATAATGAAAAAGTGAACATCATATTGATGAATTTTGTTCTTCAAACCATATTAATTTAAATGTCATAAATCCTATAAGAATTATAAATACGTAAAAGTGTAAATGGAGACCAATTTTTGTTTGAAATTTGGTGATATAAAAAATATTAAAAATGAAAAACACTGGGAAAAATACGATTTTAATTTAATAAATGAAATCATCAATATGATGAATACTGGTTGTTGGTGAAATTGGTTTTTTGTGTGTACTTAGGTCGCGGATAATTTTTATTTGTTGTGCTGTGTTTTTTTTTATATATTTTATTTTTGTAATTAGTTTGTTTTGAATTCAATTATGTTGTCAATTTTTTAAAATGGATGTTAAAATATGTTAAATGTGTACTTCATTAAATTAACTGACTAAATATTTAGTTATATTAAAAATGCAAAATACAAATGATTGTATTTATGTATTAAACACAAGAAATCAATTCCCAATTTTACAATATTGTGGTAATCGTAATCATCAATAAACGACGCAATTATTGTGACAATTATGTTCAATTATGTTTATGGTGCTTGTAATAATAATACGTTTGCTGCAAACAAGATGTACTTTACTGCTAGTGGTATATATATGCCTCATGATAATTAAAATCTATAACAAAATATTTTAGTTTTCACAAATTGTTTTTATTTTTAATACAATACCATATTGGGAATGTGAGCAACAATAATCTAAAAATGAATTAAAATGGAAGCAGCAGCACATATTGCATGAAAACTACCGGAAAAGATAATAAAAGCTGTGAGACGTGCGCCAACACACGTTTATGAATTCAATAAAGTGCAGTGGATTTCAGTAACATCAGATATAATATGATACCATACGATATATATATATAATTTAGAATTTATAGAGATAAAATTAAACAAGCTTTAATTTGCACATATGTAAAACAACTACGCCATAAATGTTAGATGAATATTTTCACAATAATTGAAGTATCTACATAATATTACAAAATTATTGTAATGTTAACTATGAAGCATAGTTAAACAACAGTGCAGTTTGTAATGTCAACAAACCATTTAGTGGGGATAGTAAATATGGGTTGCTACTAAATACTTATTTATTCTCTTTAATATTATTGAATATTTCGAAAACTTACATTTTATTTCATTGAATTGTATTGTGTTGTGTAAACAACTAGAATCAAAGTCATACACAAAAACAAACAATGCATCGTGCGAATGAACGCTCAGAGTTCACAACAATAACACACAACAGTGTTGCCAAACAGATATTTTCATATAGTACTTTTTTAATTTGCTACAAAACTTAATAATTTTTCGTAGTAGCTTTTTGGAGTTGTATTTTTGTGGTTACAAATTCAGTACGTGATTTATGTAATTTTGGTAATAAAAGTTTTCTGCTGCTATTATCGGTTAACAAAATAAAGCCACTGATTAACTAACTACTACGTATATTCATCAATTCTGAAATAAAAATTATGTGACTGATGTATAAAATTCCAAAATTTCGTAACACCTTGTTAAGCATAAATCGTTTAAATACAAATATAGTACAGATATCCTTCGATTCCACATTAAAAACATTTTTATACCCTGCAGTATACACAAAAGGGTGGTCATCAACAACAATAAGGTTCAGTTGTTCAGTTACATTTTCAAATTAAACTTAGTTTAAACTGGATGTAATTTCGTCTACAGGCCACACATTCAAAATAATTAAAATTTCATATTTACTAATTGTCAATCTGTCTGTAAAGTTTAAAGGCATTCGGCCATTTTAGGAACTATAGACGTTTTAAAAATGAAGAAAGGTTAAACTATGTTTAAACTTGCACTGAAAAACTGGGTCTAAGAAAACGGATTGTTTATGATAGACTTGCACTATCAGTTTAAATTTATGATTTTCTAGTCTGCCATGTCTCAAAGACCTCCGATGACAAGACATTTTCTCGAGTAACTTCGATAAGAAAAGTTTGTTCTCGATGATTTATCGATTATAAAAATTTTGGACAAAAAAAATTGTTCCAAAAAAAAAAAATGTAAAAAAAAAAAATTCGAAATAAAAATGAATCCTGGTTTGAAGAACGGAATTCGTAAATATGATGTACATTTTTTTCTGTGTACATACAGCTCTAAAAATGTCTTTTTTTTAAATAAATCCTTTTAATTTGTAGTAAAACATATGTATAAAGGTTTTCGAACTGAGTTGTGGTTACCTGCCAAAAATCGATATTAGGTACAAGAACCCAGAAGTGTATATGGGTACTAAAATTAATGGAAATTTACTCACCATGAAAAGTTAATGTTATTTTCCAGATTCTTAAATCGAACTGAGTTGTGGTGACCTTCCAAAAATCGATATTAGGTACAAGAACCCAGAAGTGTATATGGGTACTCAAATTAAATTTACTCACGATGAAAAGTGTATGTTATTTTCCAGATTCTTAAATCGCGGTGACCCCTGCACCACTTTAAATGGTAATTGCGCTTTAATTTAATTTCTTTAAACATTATCACATATGTATATTGTATTTATAATCGACTTAGATTTGCATAATTCTTACTAACTCTGATAGCTGGTATCAGAATCGTACTACTCCAAAATTACCCATTTGAACTAATTTTTCTTACTGATTTTTTTCTACTAAAAAAAGCTTTGCGGGTACTATGGATCTAATCTAATATAAAATAGTATTTAAACAGATTTTCGTACTTATATTATTCAAAAATCAACCCTGATATCAACAATATGACGATGATGACGTTTGTTTTAATGATGCTGATGCACACACTCCGATAAACTACAACGAAGCGCGAAGGAGCAAAGCCCCAAACGACGAACGACAGACGACGAACCACGTACGACGACTACGATATCGGAATCGTATGGGAAAAAGACCAGAAAGCAAAAAAGAAAGATGAACAACAACAAACACAAAAACTGGATTACTCCGCTCTAATGTCGATGACTGACTGACAGACAAACATTGCGAGCAGAGGAGTCAGAGTCACAACACAGCTCGCTGGGCGCGCGCACAGTGCTTGCTTGACGCTCGTCGTCGTCTGGCAGACTCGATTCGACTCTGATGACTTTGAATCGGATCGGCTCGGTTGGGCTTGACTTGCGTCTGATGCACATGATGTGTGTGTGTGTAGGTTGTAGACTTGAATGTGTTTAGGCGTGTGTGTGTGAGTTGATGCATGGAGTGTATTGCTACGGCTTTGGCGCTACCAAAATCTAGCCAAGAGTCACTCGCAAAAGACACGCCAAGCAATGGCCTGCCAGGCAGCCAACCACCAACAAACCAACCCAGCCAACGAACCAATCAACCGACCAACCAACCGACCGACCATCCGTCTGCCGAACTACCAACCACACCGAACAACGAACGCATCGAACCAACCAACGAACCAGCCAACCTTTCAAACAATCCAGCGCCCAGCATGTCGAGCAGGTCGCCAATGTCGCAAATCACAAAGACACCCAGTCAGTCAGGGACTGAATCATGCAGCCGCCAGTCGGCGCTTCAGTCACCACCGCATGGACGCTATCTCAACCAGAGGCTCAGCTCTGCGAGAAGGTGCTGCTCACCACGACGAGTGCAAGTCAATGTGTTCCGAACTCGGTGGGGTTGCATCACCTGAAGCCGCGCGTGTTGGTGCTTCCGAAGCCAAACAACGTGCGTCGTATATATATGGCTGAACTCGTTGCGACGCGCACTATATCGACTGCGGTTCCATGTTCTGTCTGTCGAATCAGACAGTTAGACAGATAGACATAAATAAGAGAGCCAAACAGGCGGACATGCGAATGGGTGGATGATGGTTAAACAAGCAAAGGTACTGCTGGATCATAAGGGTTTCTCGAATGTATCAATTCTTAAAAAATTAATCAAATTGTGAGGATATCTGATAGAATTGGAATAAATTACGTTACGAGAAATTAACACAACTAAGGGCCATCTTCGGTTAAACACTAACGGTCTCTTTAATTGATAGCTACCCATAGAATATATGTAATTTTTGACTGAATGAAAACTTAATGATTTAATGATAAAAGATGTTTGCGGCGCAAGGTGTTTCTAGAATCAATAGTTTAAGAGATATGATGGAAAAGATAGGATACAAATTGTATCCCCTAATTAAATATATGAAAATACAACATAACTAAAATATCCTTGCATATTATACACTATAATCAAATCCCTCAAATGATATTTTGTCATTTATAAAATACACCTTAGGGTGTCACTTATTTCACACTTTTTTCAATTTTTAGTTTTCTCACCCCATATGGTTGTTTATTAGGGACAACAAATGAGATATGCAAAATATTTTTTATTTTGAAAAATGGGGAACACCTGCCGCAATGACATTGAATATTGTACTAGGAAGTGCATTTGTACTAGGAGTCGAAATTTAGAATATTCGAAAACAATATATCTTGTAAGCATACTGCAATTGTTTTCAACATTGAACTACATTTGTATTGAAAATATCTACGTTTTGTATTTATTTGTACGTCTTAAAATATGTACATTAATTACTTCTTTTGCATTTATTACTACATTCTGTTTTTATATAACTTTCACAAAAATTTTAAAAATTTACTCTTTATTTTTACAACATATCAGAATATTTTTCTTCGAGAGAATATATTTTATTTACTTTTTAAAAAATACAGACTGTAGTAAAAATAAATACTACAGTCTGTAGAATTTATTTTCTGATGATTTTCTTAAAGATAAATAAATACAAAATGTAGTACAAATAAATGCATATATAGTAATATATTAACCCTTAAATGCCCACTGGTTCCGCCAGGAACCAACGGATGAAAATCAAAACTTTGTTCAACGAATTTTATTTAATCTTCCCGCTTCGACTTTTAAAATGTTTATTGATCCAAACGTCACCGTTTGCGCTGATTCCCGTTTGAAACAAACTTCATTTCCCTACTATATGTCAAGTAAGGGAAACCAATCTCAAGAAAATTAACTTTTTTAAAATTGCGTACTTTCAGAAAAATATTGTTGTGATCTAGAAGCTATTGTGAGTGTTTGAAATAAATGCAATTTTTTATTTTAGTGGATTTTTTCGAATTTTGGGTTGGTTCTTTGCGGAACCATCAGGCACCGGAAGTTCAAAATTGAGCACATGTGGAATTCTATAGAAAAGTTTTTTTTTATTTTTTTTTTTTAAATTTGTTGTTTATAAACAACAGAATTCCTGATTTTCGAACAGAATAAGTGCTTGGAAATTAATGGTGTGAATATGACATCAACAATGGCTGGAGTGTATCCATACAAAAATAACTGTTTCATCAAAACAAACCACAAATATTCATACTTATATACTTTTTTTTACATTTTCCACGATTTTTCATTATCAAATTTCTTGATTTTTAATTAAAAATTCTTATGTACAAAATGCACTTTTTCAATTTTGAAGTCCGGGTGCCCAGTGGTTCCGCAAGGAACCAACGAGGTATTTTTGATCTGGATAAAGTAAGTAACACCTATGAGCAAAGTCTTAGAACAAACGTAGTCCAGAATCGTGAGCTCTATAACATATATTTTTTTCAGGTCAAAAAAAAAAGTCAGGCTTTTAAGGGTTAAGTAATACTGTTCCTCTAGTTAAATTAATACAGAATGCAGTATTATTAAATTTTTCTTGAAGTAAAATAAAATAATATAGTAAAAATGCAGATGTAGTACTTCTTCTATTTTTTAGATTTACATTCTTGATTTGCTATATTTCTCTATTTAGTCTTTTTCCTAAAATTTGAAAAATTTTGAACCAGCTCACTCTTGTAGCAGTAAAATAAGAAAATTTCTCAAATCTTTAAATAATTTAACATTTTGAATGTAATTTATTCCGAATTGAGCCGAGAATAATATAATTTAAATCTTCAATCGGAAATATTGAAAATTTACCAAAATTAAATGAAATATAAAAATATCAAATCCAACTAATTAACATACACTATATTACATTATACGTGTTTAAGACAGCACTGTTCGGTTGTTCTGCACCGATAAAATCAACCCAATACTCTTGCGAGTCGCAAGAAAACCAACGACGACAACAACTGCTTCCTCTACTACGTAGTCTCCAATTTCGTCATAATTGGGTATCAAAGTAACACACTCACACTATATATAGTATGCATGTACTATACGTATATCCATGCACCACATCGAGATACCGCCAACCGTCAACAACGGGGGCACACGTGCCCAACACCACTGGCTACCCCTGACAACTCATCCCTACCTTATAGACGGCAGCCTAGAGTGCTCATTAAAATGGTTGTTTTTATTGTTTAACTAGTAATTGCGTTCTCCACACAAACACACCGCTCTCTTGTGTGTGCCATCCCACCTTACCCAACACCAATCAAGCGCCCCACTTAGTGCGCTCTTTAACACTCAAATTGGCTGGTGCTTGCACAGTGTGTTGTGATGCGCGCACTCTCTCTTTGCACTCTCTCACCGCGGGGTTTCCCCATTCTAATGCATTTCTATGTTCAAATGTTGCTCCATCTAGTTTTTCGTTTTTCGCGCGCATTATATATTCCTGCCGCATCTGGGCGCCCATTACAATGCTTGCTGATGTTCAGACGCGCGCGATGTTCGTTGCTTCTGAGTCGTGTCGTGCCGTGCGCATTGCGTTGCGTTCGTAGTTGAGTTGGGGCCAACAGTGCGCGTGTTGTATTGTTGAACAGTGTTCATTCACGCTCTACGCTCTGATCAGCTCAAAGTTACTGCATAGTAATGGGGAGACCCTGGATAGCTGTGACGCCAGAGACAGAAAACAATTCCACCACCGCAGTAGCATGTTGAAGGTTGTTTTTTTCAGAAAATGAAAACTATAAAGTCAAAATTAACGTTAAATACAAAATTAGATTAGATTATAGTTGACGGTCCCAATATTTCCAAATTAATGATTGCATTTTTTTATAAGAATACTAATTTATTGAATCAAAAAAATTCTGATTCCCATACATAGTCATTAATAGTCATAATAACCAGGGCTCGCTTTTATTTTATACATATTATATGAATTTTTAGGTAAAAATCCATATATTTGAAGAAATCAATATAAATCCATATTTTTGATAAAAACTGATTCATATGTAGGGAATACATTTCCGGGATTCCGATCATTTTCTAGTCCCGAAAATCCCGGGATTAAAAAGTACTAATCCCGGTATTTTCGGGATTGGCAAAAAATCACTATTTTGTAATAGTAATGCAAACGACACGATATAAAATTCATTCCAGAGCTCTCAATACGAAACATGATATAAAATTTTGTATAAAATCGAAAAATGGTTAAAAAAGCAAATTTCAAAATATAGAAAACTACCAGAAGTTTGGTTATTTTTATCGTTAGTTTAGACAATATCTATTATCTTTAAACTAAGTTCCTGTTAATCATTAACCAAAGAGCCAAAGCTCTATTTTATATAAAAAAAAAAACGCCAAAAAACAACTAGAACCAGATCAAAATCTAGTTCTATCCAGTTCAATCGAACGCTGTCAAGTTTTCTCAAAATAGAACCGTTGGCGTTTCAGTGGCGTTCCAGCTATTATATCTTAAATGCTTTAAAAATAACTAAAAAAAATCAAATTATGGCTTGAGTATGAGGTAAACAAATATTTTTCTAAATTACTTGTATTTTGAACTAATCCCGGGATTGAAAAGTGTTCATTCCCGAAATCCCGGGATTACGAAAACAGGTACAAATTGTATTCCCTATTCATATGTCTCAAGTTCGACAAATGTCCACTACAATTTTGACATTTCCAAATATATTTGGAATGCAATAGATAAAATCAAACAATCTTACTGTAGGGAACTATATCTGGCTATCACTACAGAAGACAATAGATTTTGATATGTAGCAAATATGGTTGAATGTAAATCAAGGTCACAGTGACCTGTTTGATATAGACTTATTTTATCATCATACAAAAGAGTTTTGAAGGATTAATGGCGGGCAATTGTTTTTGGTAATTAACTCAACCACATTATTGTTCAGTATAAGACATTTGTTTACATACGAATAATATGATTCAGTCAACCCCATCATGAACAATTTCCCCACCTGTATTTCAACAATAAAAAAAAATTGTTTGAAAAATAGATTTTATTTTAGTACCTTCACTTTATTTTTTTTTTTTGACATGCTCGAATTCACGGTGAATTCATTTACTGAATTTTCACTAATTGTCTTTTTCTTTGTCTCTATCATATCCATACTCAACTTCACGACGTTAATAATAATAATAGTTTGGCGCTACAGTCCTGTATAGAACTTCGCCCGAGCTCTCTCACCATTTTGAGAGCGGGTGAGAGCTTTTCATAGGCAATGTTTTACTCTCGTAGGTTTGCCATTTACTGACGAGAGGTAGCGCGGTATAGAAAAATATTTCTATGAAAAGATGTTGTTAGCCCCAGTCCAGGCTTGAACCGGGGACCTTTCTGCTCGCAGTACAACGCACTAACCACTGAGCTACCTCGGCTACTTCACGACGTTACCATTTATTAAAAAAAGTAATCCGACTACTTTTTTTGATTATTTCAATTTTTATTTTATTGGATTAGTAGAAAATAATTTCAAATAATAAAAAAAAGAATCTAAGAAAAATAGAAATATTCAAAAAGTATTCGGATTACCTTTTTCATTATTTACAAATAATTAGAAAAATCAAAAAAAAAACCAGTTGGGAAGGTTAGATCACATGGGAAATTTTAAAGTAGGTGTAATTATGATAGTTAGGATTATCAAAATTATAGTCGGTCTAAGCCGACTATAAATACCCTACACATATGTGTGGTTACCATTCAAAGTGATATATAGGTCACCAGGGTATACGAATCCTGAAAATAACTACAAACATTCAATCGCTGAAGAATTTCCATTCATTTGATACCCATATTTACAAATGGGTAGGTGTACCGAATTTCGATTTTTTTTTTTGTGAACCACAGTCTTTTCGCCGGAAAACATTATTATCATGTATTTGAGCATGATGTCAATATATATTTGACCAACAAAGTTTACCTAAGCACGTATACATAAAAATTGATCTTTATATATACATTTTATATGTGGTATTTGAACATAAGTGGTCGGATCATAGGTCACCATGGACCGATCTCGCCAATTTTTTCGCACATACAGCGTAGGTATATTAGTAATCTAAGTTATAAGTTTCATTTATCTAGCTCTTCAATTTTAAAAGTCTTAGGGATTTCAACAGACAGACAGACAGACGGACAGACAGACGGACAGACAGACGGACAGACAGACGGACATCGCTAAATCGACTCAGGAGGTCATGCTGATCAAGAATATATATACTTTTCCATACCGGAGATGCTTTCTTCTGGGTGTTACAAACGGCGTACCAAACTGAATATACCCTTTCACTCTTAGTGTAGGGTATAAAAATAGAGATAATAAAAAAGTAATCGGACTACTTTTTTTTCATTATATTAAAATAATTTGAAAATAATATAAAAATTTGTGAAAATAATAAAAAAAATTAGTCCGATTTCTACATCCAAACATGGTAAACTAATAGTATTTCAATATAAAAATAATTATTTACACTATTAAAATTGGTCAATGGGAACGTACCATTACTTCAATAATCAAATTTTTAATGCAATATTATATTGTACCATAGATTTTAATGTATTCTTTTAACTACAACAAGCAAAACCTACAAATATTTAATGATACACCCTAATTCCAACCTGTGCATAATTTCGCCCTATTTGGTTAAAAGCTTCAAAAAGAAAAATTGCGGGAATATTTAAGTAAAAATTTAATTTACAAGAAAAGAATACTATGATTAACTTATTGATATTTATAAATATATATTTTTTGCATATATATTTATAATAATTTTTTAAACCAAATCGGGCGGATCAATAAAAAAAGGGTTAAATAAAGAATTTACATTAAATGCATTGAGTCCTTACCAATGACGCGTTTAATAAAGTGGATTATCACAAAAAAACGTACCAAACGAACATATTTTTATTCGTGTTTATGTTTTCTTATGCCACTTGATTATTATTGGAGAAAACCATTCAAACTTTTTACTATTAAAAATAATAATATTGAAATATTTAAATTAATAGTACAGACATTTTGGGAATACTGCCAAGTAGACAACCTTCGAATTATTATGAAAAACTTTTAATACATAACCCATAAAATCAATGGCCGTACCATTAGTACTTAATGGGACATTTTCTACTTCGTATATGTTTAGTTATTTCGTATTAGAAAATGACCAAGCAGGAAAATAAAAAATCCTAGCTGGAAAGAAATATGTTTAAGTTCTGAATATTCCAGTAAAAAAAAAATATAGAAGATATACTTGGAAAAATTCAATTCGATCAAACGTTGAGCTCTTTTGGCTACATACTAAGAAAGATATAGTTATCACAGCTCTGTCTATTTGCAGACATAAAGATCTCTACTCAATCTTTGCAACATGTTGCAGGTGGTCATATTGTATTGCTGGAACAACCATCTTTTTTGTTTTGTATTTATTTCAAAATTTACAAACAAAAACAAGTTGATGTGCAAAAGCGCGTTCATACAACATACATCATTCTGCCAACATTATCGAGTATCCCCAACAAGAAAGAGTAACTGAGTGCATGAGCCACCTGCTACTCTCTAATGTTGCTCCATTTCATGCAGCTCTCTACGGTACAACAACAAGAACAGCTGTGGACGTCAACAACAATATTCGACAAAAGCGCCGTCGAGCGAGTACACAATATGCCGTGCAAAAACTACTTCAACTCGTTGCGACGCATAGCAACGCGCGAGTGGAGCGTATTTCCCGGCCGGCTTAGCGTTGTTTGGAGCCGGCAATCGACAACGCCGCATCGAAAGAGTCGCCTAGCGTTGCCAGAAGCGGCGCAAAACAACAGCTCGACTCGCAGCTGCGGCAACACGGCATGGCAGACGATTTTTGAAGGCGACCGATTGCTCGTTGTTCACCTCTGTTCACATCATGTTCGCCGGTGTCGCCTGCAGCGCTTCGCAAGCGAATCCAAGGCGTGTGTGATTTCATGGACCGACAGCGGCGACATTGCCGTCACTGGCCGTCGCTCCTTCACAATGCGCGACGATATTAAACGCGACGGCGAATGTCGTCGTTGCGCGTCTATCGCAAAATATGCCAGGCGCACAGCACACACAGAAAGTGGTGGCAAACAAAATGACTTGAGTTGTCGTGAAACCGAGAGAGAGAGAGATTAAAAGTTTATTTTAACTTAAACTAAGAGCTCAGCATACAACGAGTGACAACAATAACGAGTCACCACCCATCCATGGCAATTCTCAGCTACAGCACTTTGCAGCAACAACGAAATGGAGCAACAATGAGTTCCCCCAAAGTAACGCATCATATATAGTACATTTGTCGAGTACAGCAGGTGGCGCATAGTTTTTTTTGGGGAGCAACGTGTGCGCTCTTATAAGAGCATATATGAAGAAAATATTCCACAGAATTTCTTCTGTTTATTAGCCAGCCATTGTTGTTGAGAGTGAGTTTTTAGTGCCGCTCTTAAATGATTTGCGGTCGTTAGGTTGTGGAGACGCGACGTCAGAGTATCGAGATTAATTGGCTGCTCACAGATTTTCGTATCAAAACCGGTGTCATGTTGAGTCGCAGAAATCGTAAATACAATGTGGCGTGTAATTTTTAATACTTTTGTAGGTTGTTCAAATTTCTGCTTTGTTCAAATTTTTTTTTCTTCATTTATTCTACAACCTTACCAAAAAATTATTTAAAATTATACATTAATGGAATTTCCATTACCATTTGATTTATTTATTTATTTCAAAACTAGCTGGACCCGTATACATTCCCGCCAATTGATATTTGATTGATATTTTAAATTGATATTATTCCCATTTTTTCCCGCCCACATTTAACATAGTGCTTCCAATATTCATACTCCATACTTCATTTTCGTAAAAAAAATCAAAGTAAACCAATTTTTTACAACTATTTCGATTTAATACTTTGGAAACACAATATTTACGCAAAAAAATATATATTTGAATGCTCGACAAATCATTCATTAAGTGTTCAAAACGGTTTTTACCACTAGTCATACAAAATATATTAGAAAACCCTCTGCAAAACTATTGTATAACACCAAAATTAGTTTTGTGATACCCGTAATTTTAATTCATCATGCAGTCAAAACTGCTATGTGCATTATTGCATTTATTCATGCTATTTACACCCTACACTAAATGGGAAAGGGTATTTTCAGTTTGGTCATCCGTTTCAACACCCAGAAGGAGGCGTGTCTGGTAAGGAAATGTGTATATATTCTGGATCAGTGTGACCTCTTGAGTCGACTAAGCGATGTACGTCTGTCCGTTTGTTCATCTATTTGTCCGTCTGTCCGTCTATCTGTGTTCTGTATATATGTTGAAATCACGATTGCCCGAAAACTAAAAGAGTTAGATCATGGAAACTTAGAATGTAGATTACTTTTATACCCATGATATCTGGTATTGAAAATGGTCATGATCGATCTATTATGATCTGTGAACCAACAACTTACATGAAATACCTCATATAATACTGACATTCATGGGTGAATTTCACTACAGGTATTTTTAGGATTCGTACACCTTGGAGTCCTCTGGACTACTCTAAGTAACCACAGACATTATCACACATGTTTAGGGTATTTATAAATCCCTTAGACTGACTAAACCTTTCCTAATTCTTACTAACATCATTGCACCAACTATTCAATTTTTTCCTTTTCTAAAAGTTCTCATGTGACCTAATTTTCTTCACTAGTTATTATTACTATTTATTCTAAATAAATACTAAAGAATTATTCATTTTTTTTTTAAGAAAATAAAAAAATGTACAATGCAATCAATGGTCCCTTAATGTTAGATTTGTAACTTTTTATTTTTTTTCACATCCTATTTACGATAGACAATTTAATATTTTTATATTAACAACTATTCAGAAAAATACCACATGAGCTGAAGTTTCAAGTCGATATATAGTACTGTTAAAAAGTTATAAAGAGAAAAAAATAAAAAGTTGACCAAAATGGTCCAAACACAGGATTAAGTACACAGATATTTTGAATTAAAAGTTCACTTTTGCCACGTCCATTTCTGTGGACGCACAGGACCATTTTGTTCAAAAATACCGTCCTAGTGAGCACATACGTCGGAACATGAAGACCTTGTCCAAATTTCTTGTTCCTAAGTCTAAGGGTTTGGGCTATGAATTAATTAATAAATGAATGAATGAAGTGAACTCAGCAGAAGACGTGAGTTTGTTTTGTGTTTGATATACCGCTACACAAGTAATCAAAGTAAGTAATATCAAAACACATAAAGAGTTCGGACCAAGGAACATTGCTATCGAAATTGTCGGGCACAAACAAGAACATGATTTATTACTAACATAGTCCAATCTAAATATCAAAATGACTAATATTTTCCATTTGTTGTACTTTTTAAACTATGCCTTTTGCACCTATTTTTTGGTCCTAAATATCCGATCAATTTTCAATAACAACAAAACTTAAAAGACTGTCTCAGAAGTTCAAATATATGCGCACTGTACTTGCAACTACAAGGTCTCGGCGTCGAATCCCGGCGGTAGTTTAATCTAAGCAATAGATTCACACTAAAATGAATACAATCTGTCCGAGTACACATAAAAAATAATCGACTGAATTTATTAATGAATGCAATTAATATCGGTTGCTATATTTACGTCGATTATTTTTTCTGTGTACGATGAATCTTTGTAGATATTTAGAAAAACGATCGAGGTAAAACAGTTTAAACACCTGAGTTTAAATTGTATTAATCCAATGAATGGTTAGTTCTAAGATAGTTCTACTTATATAGCATTAAGAAATAGATGATATAATGGAAGCTATTGGAACAATTAAAATGGCTATATAACTTTAATATCAAATTAAAATTCTTAATTATAATTTCTAACTTAAAAAATAATTATTCATAGTAGTAATTCGTCCAATAAACCAAAATAAAATTCCGCGCTCTAAGCCAAATGCAAAAAACATACAAAAAAAACCAAAGAACAATGTGTAGGTGGTGGTGGATGCTGGGCGACTGATTGACCAAAAATTTTGTACACTCTTGGACACATATTTTTGTATTAGAGCGTTTTACAAATGCTGAGCACCTATTCAAATTTCATGGATATTCAAAATGGTGCAATCTCGGAGGTTATGTAGCGAAAAAGATTTCGATTTGTCGTCTGTGGATTTCGATGGGGGGCGGAGAGGTGTCGACGAAAGCGACAGATGTCACAGATAAACAGGCAATAGTATTAAGGAAAATGAGAGGACAACAAGGAATTATGTTGATTGGAAGGACGCACTGCAGAGCACAATCACATTTATCGTCTAACACAAGATGAGTTGAAAGCGGATTATTAGAAAATGTTCGCACCTAAAACATTCTAATGATTAAATTTCTACAAATGTCTTACTTAAAGCTATAAAACAATCTATATTTTTATCTAATTGCCACCCTTAGACTGAGTATAGAACGAGTACTCCCACCACCGACGGATACTTAATCCGCGGGATATCTAGCAACACAACGCTGAACGCTATTTCGATGTGATTCGAGCAAAAACTAAATTTTATCGGAATTTACCAGGAATGGAGAAACTGCAGCTCATAAAATCGCACACACAAATAAAAATCTATGTCTCGCCCTGCGCAGATACACGACCTCAATCGAACGAAATCTCTCCCAACAACCGGGCGGGAAGCACTTTACTTGAGTTGTTTGGCGCTTAGAGCATTACAGAAAAGTATCCCGCCAATAAAAATCTCTGTAGTTATTATGCTAGAGCTTTTTTTTGTTTGTTTTTTGGTATCTATTGTGTGGCACTCACATAGAACTATTGGATAAAACTCTGCGTGCTGTCGGACGATGAGTGCCTGTTACAATTTGCGAGAAAGATCCACTTTTATCTTGTGGCGCACGGGAACAAAAAACCATGTGTGTGTGGCGTGCCGAGTAGAGTCGAGTCGTGCCATGAGTGAGCGCGACACGATTTCCTTCTGGTCGACTGTCAAAGTAGTGCGGACAAGTGGAGGCGTTGTGGAGCACCATTCGTGGGGGAACCCGGCACTGAACGACGACATTGGAATCGGATTCTAGGTATATGTACGAAACACCGGGTAAAAGCAGAACCATGGAAGTAGAGACGGTCAAAGTATGGAACGTACTACTATCGTCGCCAGTTATTTCTGGGATGTCTGGGGGGCAGACATTTCGTAGTGCATTATTTGAGTCTTTATTTTATTAAAATTATTGGTTGTGTAATATTTGATCGAAATGAGATGTCAGAGAAATTATTATGCTCTATTTTTTTGAATAGCCATGCGTCCGTCTGTCCGATGTATTGTCTGTCTGTCTATCTGGCTGTGACCCTCTTTTGTACGAGCTGCAAAATATCTCTCCAATTAGCTTAATTGTGTACACTTTTTGTATGCTTAGCTCTTAGTGAGTGAAGTACTTTTTTTTGTTGTTCTTCTCGTCCTGCTGCTCGTCGGGCTACCATCGACCGTGCCCAGCTCATGCGCACTTCCTTCCGTCTGTCTATGCCTTCAGTTTAGACTCGTGGCAAGCAACATTTATTATTTTTGTGTATCTGAACAATGCACATGTATCGCAAAGATACACTATTTGGCGGTAACACGGTACAATTTTGTACCATTTTGTCATGTTGGTCATTAAAACTTAGTGAAGCGTCAATTGGTTGGTAGAATGGACGACTTGAATTATGAATTTGACATTATTTTTAATTAAAGCAATACAAAAAATACAATTTTTTTTAAGCGAAATTAAACATTGGAAATTAATTATCTTGCAACCCATTTGACTATAAATTTTGAATTCGATAAAATGATGACTAATTTACGATATAAAACTCAAGTTATTGTCAAAAAGATAAAATTTTCTGAACAAATAAAATTTGTTTATCTAATATGAACACCTTTTCGATATAAACTCGGTATCGTTAGTGACAAAATTAACGATATCGTTATAGAACGTTTCGTTTTTATCGAAAACCCTATCATTCTCGTATTATTTTAGATTATCGAAAATTATAATTTGGACCTATAAATGTTATCGTTTCGATATCGTTAGGTTTGCTGGGAAGTTATTCAGATCGTCTACCAGGTTATTCCAAATCAGTCAAATGAATTACAGAATAGTGAAATCAAATTCAGAAAAAATGAGATTGAGTTCAGCCACTTCTAGATTGTGTTCAGCAAGACTCAAATCTAATTTCAAATTAGTCAAATTAATTTCAGAAAAGTCATATTCAATTTGAAAAAACCGTGATTTATGTCAGAGTACAGCAAATTGATTACAGAAAACATAAAGTAATTTGAATGATGCAAATAACAAAAAATTAAAAATAGAAATGGAATTCAGACTAGTCAAATTTACTTTAGGAAAAACTAAAAAAAATGCAGAAAGCGTATTTTCCAAAACAATATTTTACACTCAGAAAAAAAAATTCTATAAATTTACTCCAAAAAACCGACAATAGGATTTATTAATATATTTATCGGCATATACCATTCAAATTACTATTAAATTAATTTTTATGAAAATGTTTATTTTTATACAATTAAATCATAACTGTTCTATTGATCAATTTTAATGGAATTTTTTTAACAAAAAGTAGATATTTTATAAATCATATTATTATCCAAATATGATTAGTCCCTTTTTGCATAAAACTGAAAAATGATCCATTGTTTTTTTCTGACTATTTTTATCAATCAATTGCCACCTTTCTGAATTAATACGCAGAAATATTTTTCAGAAGTGGCTCTTAAAATCAAAAAATCTGGAATAAGTTCTTTGGTAATAAGAATATATTCAAGAACACATTCTACAGAATATTTCGGAATTGAATAAATACATTGATGCGGAGAAAAATTTTAGGTCTTAAAACACGATAAATATATAAATCGTTGGTACAAAACATCGAATTTGTACCGACTGAATCTTCAGCACTTCACAAGATCTTAATTGGTCAGAATTAATAAAATTAATATATATGAACAACATGTATAATAAATAATGAGTTATTAGTCCATTGAAGTGACGTATCGCACATCTAAACTAAAACACTAAAATTTCAGAAATTTAAAACCAACGTTCTTATACCTTACACTAGAAGTGTAAGTGCATATTCAATTTGGTCATTCGTTTGTAATACCCAGAAGAAGACGTGTCTGGTACATATGTCTGCCCATCGTATATCTGTCACGATAACAATAAAACTAGAAGAGCTAATAATAATAATAGTTTGGCACTACAGTCCTGTAAGAACTTAGGCCGAGCTCTTCACCATTTTGAGCTGTGCGTGTTATATTTGTAGTCAAAGTGGTGGGACGTACAGAGTATTGCCGAATCCGAACGGCGAGTGAGAGCTTGTCATATGCAATGTTTACTCTCGTATGTTTGCCATTTACTCCCGAGAGGTAGCGCGGTATAGATAAATGTTTCTATGAAAAGATGTTGTTAGCCCCAGTCCAGGCTTGAACCGGGGACCTTTCGGCTCGCAGTCCAACGCACTAACCACTGAGCTACCGCGGCTACTAGAAGAGCTAGATCAGTGAAATTCCAAAGATTACTTATATAATTACGTTGTTTGGTATTGAACAGTGGGTCGATTGTGATCTGAGCCCCGTTCAAATACTACATATAGCATAAACTCTAAATGAGAATTCGAAAACCGCTGAATGTTTTGTTTTTTTTTTTGTAAAAACCCCTTTCTTTATTATAAAATATAAAAAAAAAATCGAAATTCGTTACACAGGAATAATTGCTCTTTGTTACTTGTTTAATACATAAGAACATAATCTCTGCATATCAAGAATAATTGTTCTTAGTTACTTTTCACATTTTGACAGATCGACACACTAACAAACGGATTGGCGATGAAAGATGGACTAAAGAAAACAAAGCCCAACTCTAAGGGAAAATATTATGAATCAGTGCTCCCCAGCAGGAAATGTCTCCAATGATTCCTCGATGACCAATAGAATTTTCGCCCTGCAAAGCATTGATGACATTTTCATACAAATGTCCACTGATTCATGCATGATGTAGCATTAAAGATGTCATGCACGTCATTCATCAATAAAGTCACAAATGATTGTCATAAATATTTTTTTTTTTGTAAAATTTTTTTTTTTATTATTTTATTTAATTAATTTTTTTAATTTATATTCTTTTATTTATCTTATTTTATTTATTATTTCAATTTTATTACTTTCTTCTGTTCTCGGTTGGAATGGTATGTGTACTTGCTAATGTCAATAACGTACTTCACTAACGGCCATCACATATCAACATTACTACTGCTTATTATCTCGCTTTTATAAAAATTAGTCCCTCAATTTGTGCCTATGAATTATATGGCACGGTGACATCGAAACCAATTTTCAGTTTTACGCGTAAATGCTACCCCTAGACATATGTTGTATGCATTTCACATTACACAACGTAAATGCTACATACCTTTAGGGGCATGTCACGTGAATGATAATGTTCATCAATGACGTCATCAATAACATTTCATCAATGACGTAATTTCACAATGTCATTGATATATGTATATGACATATGGTGTATGACGTCTTTAATGCAATGTCATTTATGAAATTGTTGTAGAAATATTCATCAATGACAAATTTTCTAATTTCCTCGATTCATCACCTTGTCGTCAATGAGGCCATTTTCTGCTGGGATAGTTCTCTCCCAGACCAGTTCTGCATGAGGTGTAAATTCACCCCTTCTTATGACAACGCCATGTTAAAGTTACCAGTTGGTTTCATATAAAAGGGACAAAACTAGGACCGATGCATATTAGCGAAAATTACAGACG
The DNA here is from genome assembly GCA_951804985.1 of Dryomyza anilis. NCBI lineage: Eukaryota > Metazoa > Arthropoda > Insecta > Diptera > Dryomyzidae > Dryomyza > Dryomyza anilis. The sequence continues at coordinate 68,722,630 of OX638133.1, forward strand.
AAATAAATAGTTATAATAAACGTAACGTAATGTGCTCAAATGTATGTCATCGGGAAGGGACGTAACATTTCGATAAATGCGTACATCATATAAATGGTTATAATGAACGTAACGTGACGAACGTGGCCGGGACGTAAAGATCCGTAGCATTTGGATTGCTACTTTACGTTCCGTTCCGGTGACATTTGACAACGTATGTCTATTACAACTCCAACTTTAGTTGTGCACAGAAAAAAAATGTACATCATATTGATGAATTCGGTTCTTCAAACCATGATTCATTGTATTGAAGAACCATTCATTATATTAATGACTAACGGCATCAATGTTATGAATTCTATCATAAATATGTGTGCTTCAATATGATGAACTGTATGTGAAGAATACGTTTCATCATATTAATGAACCAAAATATAAAATAGAACATATATATGTTCTTCATATTGAAGAACGCTGTTCATTAAACCAAATTTCTATCAAAATATTTTTTTTTCGTTCATTGTATGTTATTTCTTATATAATGCTTGCTCGACATGCATGAATTAGTAAAATATTTTATAATATGTTTATTTATAATAACATTTTTTTATTATTAAAAAGTTATATTTACAAAAAAAATATTTAATTTTTTTTTTAAATTTTTGTTCGAAAAAAAAAAGTTTTTTGAAAAATTTTTTTTTTGCGGGAAAAATTATTTTTCAAAAAGTTTTTTTGTCCGATATTTTTTTTTCGGGACAATATGACAATGTAATTGAATATTTTGTTCATATATATATATATATATATATATATATATATATATATATATATATATATATATATATATATATATATATATATATATATACATTCATTAATATGTCATTAAATGAACGGTGGTATCAATATGATGAATCTGGTAGTTGGTGAAAAAATTCATAATATTTATGAATAAATTATGAATCATACTGAAGAATCCTTTTCTTTGTTGTGTTATTTGCCACAAAAGAATTGATTCCTCAATTTCCTAAGTTATTTCATTACTAAATACGTCTGCGTACAAGAGAATCGTAAATTTACGTTATTTACATGAAGTGCCTTAATATCTGATTAAAAAAAAACGTAATAGGTTGGTTTTTTTCTCTACCACGATTATAATGATATCCTAATTAATTATAACAATTTAACCGCTCTGTTTTGAAGTTTCCACTCTTTCATGTTGACTTTTTTTGTAATAACTACATAAATGACATAAATCAAAAATACTACACTTTTCGCTAATTGAAACAGAGTGTCAAACATAAATTCGCACTTAATAAACAGCGAAGCCAACAAAACCCCCTGCCGACTCTTGCACCTTGTGGTGGGGTTGAGGGAGGAGCGCATTGCACTCACTACTAAATTATGAATATGTTCCCTTTTTTTTCGTGCGCTTCGACAAAATTGTGCAAAACACAAAAACGAGCAAAAACGAAAAAAAAGATGACATACTGCGCAATGAATGTATGCAACACATGCATCGTCACGCCACGCAATGCATCTGTTCAGTTCAGCTCAGTTTGGATGCGGCTTCGTTCGGTGTGCAAACGAATCTTTGTGCGGTTCGGTCTGCCCAGCTGTCTGTCTGTCTATCCGTCTGCAGCCACAACGACAACGGGTGGTGCAACCATCGGCAACATCGGCTGCAGCAACAAAAGCAGCAGATGCAGTGTGTCCGCAACAAAACGATGGCAACACCAACAAGCTGGCAACACTCCCTTGTTCACTCCCCTATGCGACGCTCCATTTCCCACACTCTCACCAACTTACAACTCCACTCCTCAACTCAGTGACTCGCATGCGCTCTCTCCGAGGACCGAGGAGTTGGCAACCAACGCCAACGTACCGTACCGGTTTTTCTCGCTCCCGTCCTCGCAACACATGGAGTTGCCAACGACTCTTTGCGTGCAGTGGATGAAAGCAATAAAGGAGGTGGTGACGACCACGATTTTTATGCAACAAATTGCCAGCAGCCAGTTGCTGCGCGCCCAGCAATTGGTGGCAACACACAACAACAGTGGCGCCCTCTGCGTGTTGCAGAGCGACACTACATAAATGTTGATGATGTTGCTGGCACGCAAAAGAAGTTGCTGCTGCCACCGAACTGTTGCTAAACTTGTTGTTGCTGTTGCTGCAGTTGGTTTCGTCTCGTTGGCAGACAGGATGAGGCGACTTCGTATGTGGGCACGACGTGCCAGCACGCCATCTGGCGACGTTAGAGTGATGTGTAGTATGAGTAGAGCAGCTGACATGTTGGTGGTTGCACTTCGAACATTTCTGCTGTTTAAATTATTTAGGCAAATGTATTGTTAACTTTATTTTGTATATTTTATATTTAAAATTTTTCAAAACTAATAAAAAAACGTTACATTGGCAACCCTAATGCGCAGTTAAATCGATCAAATGCATTAAACCCATTACCGCAATAAACCAGGAAGTAAAATTCATTTAATGTTCGCCTCGCTGCGTCCGTCGCGAACGCAAACTTTGAATCGACTCTAATTAAAGACTCTGCCGAAGTGCCTCGGGCTCGCCCAGATCACACTGATAAGTAGTGTTCATTATATCTCGCAATGCGTTTTTGTAATTCTACTCGATGTTACAAACGCAACTTCACACGATCAAATAAATTCTGCTTTATTTGTAGCTTCTATATGGTGTTCATATTGATCGTAATCAAAATATATATATCTCGAGATTTTTATTTATATTTTATTATATTTTTATGTTATTATTAAAATAACTTGTGATTTGTCGTGGATTCTACTACTAGGGCTTGGCATAGAAAATAACGTAGCCTTAGTGACTTCAAAATGATGTCCTTCTGATCGATGAATATGTACTGTTGGGCCTTAAAATTATGATAATCTTTATTGAAAATAACAAAATTTTTGTAAACCCAGAAGGAGAAGGGATCACAATAGATTTAAGGTACGATCACAGGAGAGAAGAGCTAAATCAATGAATCTCAGAATTTCAATTACTTGTATATCCTCCTCTATCTGTTATACAAAAAGGGGCATATATTGTAAATTATCTACCGTGTAAATACAACCGAAGGGAGATACTGTGAGTTTTTATTTGTTACCATCTTCCGGGTCTTTACAAGCTTCAAAATTACTAAATATTGCCTTGAACATACTTTTAATTTATTTTGAGAAAAATTTAAAAATATATTCAATATAAAACAGTGTTAAAATAAAAAAAAAGAAACTTTTAAAAAAATTATTCGCTTGTTTTTAAATACGAATATTTTCTTCGACATGATAATTTTATGACATGAGGATTATTTTCTGAATTCTTATACTGGTTATAACTCCTTAAATGGGTTTGCTATGAGATATCGAGATATCCATTAAAAATGGTAGTTAAACTATAAAATTCAAACTTATTGTGATCAGTAGAAATCATCCTTAGGATGTGCCCTATAGTTGCTCATTAGGCATCACAAACGCGCAATGAACTGTTTCGCTACAAAAAGACGAAATAACCCACACTCAGAAGAAGTACTTAATAGTAAGACCATTGATATTATGGTTCATATATTAATAGTTTTTTCTTTTTAAATCAAAAATGTTCATATTAATTTCATACACTAAGAAAACGAAAGATTGTTGAAAAGTATTAGAGCCTTAAACATCATTGCAGTTGCAAATTATTCAAGTCAAATATTTGAAACTTTTTTGTGATTTTTAGACAATATTAATAGTTTTGCTACAAAAGCATTAATATCTGTGGAATATGTGAAATGTTACCTACTTCTCTAGTAGTTGCAGTGAATCTACCACAAATATGACATTATTCGTGATGATTGTAAGAAACATCTCACAAATGTATGTGATGTTTAGAAATTATTTAATATTTTGCTGCACATTTATTTGTATTTCGTGCATATTGGAATTGTTAAAGCGATTAGTATTTTAGTTGCAGCAACACTCTCATAAACATTCTGTTTTCTTAGTGTAGTATTCGAAAAATTCAGTACCATAAATTTTAATATTTCAATAATATTATTTTCAATATTATTATTTATTTGTTGTTTTAACAATCAGTTATTAGAAACTGATGCACCCAGAAAAAATACCATATAAATAATAGTTTTTTACTATTAAAAAAAGTCAATAGAATAAATTATTATTTTAATAGGAAAATACCATTAAATACTAGAAAACATCATGACATTGCCATTGAGTTTATGTGAAAAGATTTATTTTTTGTATACGATTAATTCAATAATTGTCCTATTGACCAATTTTAATGGGATTTGAGGGACTTTTTTTCTGGGTGTGTCTTTTTATGTGAGTGATTTTTTAAATATAATAAATTATTTTAAGATATTGTGGGTGTTTTGTACCAACAAATAAAACATAAAACAATTGGCAAAATGCATTAAGTGGCAGATCGTACAGCTGTTTCAGAGGCAGCCAAGACTCTTCATCAGCGATCTTTTTCTGCAGATTCTACATATCAAGTCTCTAAAGTTTTCCTTTTCTAATGAACACAATAAGAATTATAAGTAATAAGAATTATAAATAAATTATACAATAAATTAACTAAAATTTTGTTTATACAATTATTAGGAAAATGTAATTCGACTATACCAATAAATTAATAATACGTATCATTAAATATTTATAGGCCTTGCTTATAGTAATTAAAATACATTTAGTGTATTCAAAATTCGTAGTATTTTAGTATGGTATTCGTACCATATAGTATATATACAATACAATAACACGGAAACGTCAATTTGTTGTTGCATCCCTTATAAAAGTGAAATACCACAAGTCTTGTATTTAAGAGTATCCCTGAGACATGTTTTTGGTGTCGTATTTTGTGAAAGGAAGAAAAATTTTAAAATTGAATATTAAAAGTGCACATAAAATGCTAATTTATTTGTCTTTCTTTTTAAATCGAGGAATATTTATGAAAAAAAATACCAAATTTATAAGAATCAGCTGCATTTATTTGACGAAATATTTAAACAAACAGAAAAGTAGTGCTCACAATTTAATGGCCGTACTGTCGTATTCATACAATGTCGTACCAATACCATGAAACTGTGAATACACTAATTATAAAATGTATGGTACAACATCCAATTGTATTAAGAGTTTGAATTTTATTGAACTAATGGTAAGCTTCCTATTGACCAATTTTATAGACTAAATAATTATTTTTCTATTGAAATACTATTAATATATTATGTTTTTTCTGGGTGCAGATGCGTAAGTTTATAGTACATTTTTGGTCCACTGACTATAGTGATGATTCACAAAAATCGTTGTAAATACATTGTACGAATGAACTTTCGTAAAATTAAGAAAAAAATCATGTTTATAATTCGTATATTTTACGAATATCATTTGTGAAAGTAATCCACGAAGTAATTCGTACATCTGACGAATAATAAACTCGCATACTTTCTCTCTCATAGTTCCATGCAATAAATGATGCACTTATCGGAAATTTTTCTACATTGTGATGGTCGAATCCAACTTCCATCGAATCTAACATTTAATTATTTTTACCTTGAGTTTATATTTGAGGCGTTGGGAATCAAAAAACGGCTAAGTCCATGCTATGGCATTTTGACAAAAACACGAAAAATGTACACTGAGAAAAAACATACTTTAAAATTAAGAAAAAATGGCTAAAACTAAAATTAAACATATTCTAAAATTAAACGAAATTGTTTTCCAATTAAACGAAATTGTTTTAAAATCGAGATTTCGTGACATGCTCCTAAAGGTATGCAGCATTAACGGTGTAAAATGCATGCAACATACATCTAGGGGCAGCATTTAATGAACTTTTTTGTTCGATGTTACTCTAGCATATTATTCATAGCCCCTTTTTGGGGGAATAAATTTTATAAAAAGGAATAATAAGCAGTAGTAACGTTGATGGATGATGGCCGTTAGTCAAGTATGTTATTGGCTTTAGCAAGTACACATACCATTCCAAACGGGAACAGAAGAAAATAAAATCGAAATAATAAAAATAAATAACAAAAACAACGAAAAAAAAATAATATAAAAAAATATGTAGGTATTTTTTATTTTTTTTAATCAAATAAAAAAAATATAATATTTAATAATTGTTTTAAATTTTTACAAAATTGTTTTACATTTTAATAAAATTGTTCTAAATTTTGTGTTAAAAACAATTTAAAGTCGACTTTAAAATTAAAATTACCTTTTTGACATTTTATTTTTTGTGATAATTTTCAAAAAAGTCGACTTTTGCGACTTTCAAAATTTTGAAAATGTTAAACTGCAATATTTGTAAAAATCCTGCGAGAAAATTGTGTCAATTGCTGTAGTTTTAGAGCAATTGACACAATTTTCTCGCAGGGTTTTTACAAATATTGCAGTTTAACATCACGTGACCGGTACTATTCGTACCGACTAAAGACACGATCTTGAAGACCAGCACTGTGATAGGTCTAAAAGACTGCAGTAGGGGATGGTTCGTGTCCATGCTAGACAGGTCGCTAGTGAAGCGAAAATGCACAAGGTGGCGCCTTATTTACACGCTGCAACTATGGAGTCTATAATTCGTCGACTGTTTTCCGATACTGTATTGATTTAAATACAGTATGTCTTCCAAGTAATTAATATGTACGCATGCAAGGGTGGAATCATTTGTGAAATGTGATTGCATTAAGGAGAATGTAATGTAAAAATGTAAAGTAAAATAAAATAACTAAAATTTAAAATATATAAAAAAGTAAGAATAAAAAGAAATAAAAAAAATATTTAAATAAAAAAAAATATGAATGTTCCATTCAGATGTGAATGATAGAAGTTTTAAGAATAAAGGTTGCTTTAAATGTATCCCATAAAATAAAATAACTAAAATTTAAAATATATAAAAAAGTAAGAATAAAAAGAAATAAAAAAAAATATTTAAATAAAAAAAAATATGAATGTTTCATTGATACCGGTCCGTCCGACTGTACACGATTTGAAGATCAGTCCTGTGGTAGGTCTAAAGGTCTGCAGGAGGTGTTAATAAGTCCATTCCTAGGACAACGCAAAGTTAAAGTTTCCGGTTGGTTTCATATAAAAGAGCCAGAACTAGGACCGGTTATAACTATCTCTGAGGAACCATTCACGTGCCTAGTCTAGGACCGGTTCATTTCCTCGAAGGAACAGTTCGAAAATAACAGTACGGGTTTAACTCAATTTTTTCCATAAATAGACTTTGTACTACCAAACGCCTCATTTTTCAACAATATTAAATTAGATAAATATGTAGAAAAGTGTGAATTCGTGAAACTGAATCGATTTAAAAGTACGAAGTTTCATATTAAATATATTCATTTTAAAAACAATTGTAAAACAAATATATCGTCGTTGTAGAACGATAAGTCACCAAATACATTTATAAAATGCCAAATATTCATTTACAAAAAATCCATTTTTAATCGATGATCTCAATTTTATTTACTACATGATAGGAAAATGTAAATCTATCAATTGATATTTCAACTTTCAAAATGCATCAATTACTCTTTATAATATTAATCAACAAACTCGAAATTTAAGTTTTTCATACAAATGTATTTGGGGACTTTTCGCTCTACAACGACGATATTGTATATAAAATTATAAAAAAAGTTTATGAATGGGTGACTAAAAATCTATAGAACGGGAAAAATGCAAGAACGCAGAAATAACACTGCTGGGGAAAGGAATCCATAGTATTTAAACGGGCGATATATCGGAGTTATTCAAATGTAAAACAAATTCATGCGGCTGAGTTGAAACTGAGCTCAAACAAAGTTGGCAAGGTGAACCAGTTGAAGAGAGAGAGAGACCGTCGAACGAGTAAATCATGTACATACGATGTGTTCTTCTTCGTTATAAGGATCGGGGGTGGAAGTGGGAGGGTGAAAGAGCAGCCAACAATTTCCGTGCAAAAATAAACGATTGTTTTTATGCTTTGTGTTTTGTGCTCAAAACGATGTGATGACGAACGAATACGGCTACATGCGAAAGAGTTTGTTGAGAATTGCTGTTGTGGAGGGGGTGTGTGACGACGAGATGAAACAGCAACAGAAGAGCAACGAGCAACGCGCGGTGCACAGAGTATTGTGTGACAGAGCTCACGCGACACAAGAGCCTCTTTAGCTCAGTGGTAGAGCACTGGTCTTGTAAACCAGGGGTCGTGAGTTCAATCCTCACAGGAGGCAACATTATTTTTTTTGAAGCAACTATTTTTAAAATATATTTTTTAAAAATACAATTTTTGAAATTTTTTTATAATTTGTTAAAAATAACAAAATAAAATTTAAAATTTATATTAATCGATTTTAGTAATTTGTGCGATTATTTTGCATTGGTTTAAAAACAAATTACTTGAAAATTGTCACTGTATTCGAAATATTATTTAATTTATTTAATGGATTTGATTTTGTTTTTTCTAATATTCACTTAAAACTTTTAAAAGCGAAAGCCACAAAGACTTTTTTATTAAAATGAATAAAAAGCAATCAAAACGAACAGGCGAGCAGCAAAGCTCGACAGGCGGCAGCTTTTGTTTGCAAAAGCACAAAAAAAACTGAAGAATTGACATTTTGTTGTTGTGTTGTTGTAATTGTGGTTGTTGTTGTACAAACAGAGTGAATCTTTTGGCGCGCTCACTTGAACGACGTCAGTAACAACAACAAAAGGTCTTTTGACTAAATCTAAATGCTGTTGTTGCTGCACATATTAAAACAACAATATTTCTTATATGGTATTTGTTGTTGTAGTTTTGTTTTACTATTACTTTGCTTTTCATTATCTGGTACTCGTACTCGCTGGTTTTCCTTTCTTTGATTTCTTTCATTCAAATAAGTCGTTTGATTTTTGTGCTTACTTGTTTCATTTATACTTTGAAACAAAAACAAACATGAGTTTGAATTATTTTTCATTTAAAATCTGTATTAAAATTGGTGGCGATACCAAAACGTTCGACTTACATGAACTCAGACTATTTGGTTTTTTAATGAATTTAATTTATTTTATTACTTTTCATTGCACGGTGTACAATTTAAAAAAGCGTATATTCTATCACCTCTATACAACCTTTATACCACCTTTATAGCTTGTCTGTTGTTACACCCAAGCTAAGAAAATTATTTAAATGTTTATTCGGGCCTTTGACTGTTATTCATGCATGACAATCAAACGTAAATGATAGAAGTGTTAAGAATAAAGGTTGATTTAAATGTATCCATACTCTACAAAACGAGTAAAATGTTTTGCTATGAATATGCCATATTCTATAAAGTTTGCAGGTGCTGATTTTGACTGCATACTCAGTTTTTTCCCTAGTACGTAACAATTTTAGGAAAATAGATATAGACTTTTTTGGGCCTTATCAACTACTTCTTAAATTCGATAATTTTTGATTTTTTTATACTATATTTTCACTATTTTTCAGAATTTTGGATTTAATGATAAAGAATAAAATTAGTATGCTTCTTCAGACCATAGTCCAAAGTAACGATCAAAATTACTATTTTCTTTAAAGTGATCGAAAAGTCTCCAAGGTTTACGAATACTGAAAATAACTGCAAATTTGTAATCGGTAAAGCATTTCCTTTCATTTGAGTACACCTAATGTACGAATGAGGAGGTGTACCATATTTCCATTATATTCAGGGCACATTAAGTCGATTTTCGAGAAAATTATTATTTTTATGCATATGATCTAAAGTAATGTAATAAAAACAAAAAAAAATCACTACGGCCGGTATAAAGTAAAATTTACCGACAGATGTTAATGTGGTATTTGAATAGAATTGTTCGGTTCACAGGTTATAATCGACCAATCATTCTCATTTTCAATACCAGACAGCGTATGTATATAAGTAATTAAACTTCGGAGTTTCAATTATTTAGCTCTTTTAATGTTCCTGTAATCGTGATTTCAACCGACAGAGACAGACAGACAGACGGAAATTAGTGTTCTTGGTTAAAAAGTAATCAACTGTATAATAAACAAATCGAAAATTTTCTACGTGTTATGCATAAATTTAGAGATTATTAAATTTTTGAACATTTTAATTATACATTTATATCATTTAATATATACAATTTTAAGTATTTAATATTTGTCTAGGTTAATTAAATAAATCAAATATTCATTAAACCTTTTAAATAATATACCGACTGATAATACTTTTTAAATTCAAGAGGTATAGTGTTATGTGTTTTTTATAAATTATTTCGAGGCAAAATGTCTGATATTTTCGGGATTGTTCAGGGCAGATTTCCACTAAAAAGACAAATGTATTTAATTTTAAAAGTAACTTTATAAAATATATTTTAATACTAATTAAATTGTACATAAAACTGTTAAAAGTTTTTCGAGTTTTATTGTAAAATTGCCAAGTCTCTAAATTACATTACGATGAAAGTTTTATTTACGAATTCCCTACAGACGAATTCTCTAACGAACGATCACGATAAATCGATCAATACGTAAAAATAATTTTTTTAACTCTCTCTATCTCTCATTATCTCTTTCTCAAAAGAGTCATACTAATCATATGTATAATTACGAGCAGGAAGTAAATTGTTTCGTTTGGACATCTATTTCTCTAAAAACATTTATTTGTTGCGATTTTATTATGATTGCAACGATTTTTGATCGTGTCGATTTTATTCTCTTTTCGACGCTTCTCGAGTTCTGCTGTTTTTCTTTCTCTCTCTCTCTCTTTCTCTCTCTCGGCAATCGTGTGTATTTATTTTCGTTTTGTTTTGATTTTCATTTTATTTCTCAATGCGCTTTGTTTTCTTTGTTCGTCTTACGTAAATATATTTCGCAGACATCTTCGAGAGACGTTTTTTTTTTTTTGTTCGCATAGATTGCGATCGTGTTTATTTTGATAATTTAAATTCCAGAGCATAGTATTTCGTAGTCAGTCACCAGCCTTGTGCGAAAAATACGAAAGTAAAACGTCAACTAAAATATTGTGAGGTTTATTGAGACGAATGAAGGCATAGTATTCGGTGTCGATCTTGACGATTGCAAGTTCTGTCGTAATTTACGATGTGAACAAGTAATACTATAGAAAATTTTAAAAAATATTCCAAGAAAAAATGTCTGATATTTTTGAGATGGTTTAGGGCAGATTTCCACCAAAAAGAAAATATATATTATAGGAAACGAATAGCGTATAATCAAATATATTGTAAAATTTTTAAGGGCATTTGGGAGGTGTTGTAAATTTTGTCGAATTGTTATACCAAAATTCCAGAAAATAGACAGTTTTTGATAGAAACTACACTTTTGTATTTCCCTAATGTCATCCAAAAACTGTAACTAAACCCTACCAAAAAGTTGGTCTAGGACATTCCGAATATATTTTTGAAATATCTAAAAAATAAACTAGTTATTGAATATATTTCAACCAAACTTGAATCAATTTTAAGTGCATATTTCATATTATGGCAGTGTATAAAATATTTAGCAGTCGAACAGGAAATTATATATCCACCATTTGAAGTAAGTCACCCTTTCAGACAGTGCTCAGTGTTATTGAATTAACGAAGTAAGCACTTCAGCAACACTGATCGGTCAAAAGGTAGTACTAAAGTACTTTGTACTATAGTCGTATAACTCGGCACTCCGAAATTTACACGCATCGAACTTTCGAGTAACATATGCGAGAGACTGACTGAAAGGTGCAGTTTGGATAGCAACCGAACAGCAGGATAATAAATAGATGTTTAACGAAGCGTACCTCAAAAAGAAAAGAATGGCAACATTTCGTAGTTAAGTTGGAAATGTGTGCGAACTATTAGGGGTGGACATGTTTTCCAAGTCATTTGATGGGTTTTGTGAAAATTAACAATTAAGTGATTGTGCTATAAATTGTTGAAATTAATGGATTTTGTTTAACGAATCACGTAGAGGTGTCAAAATAGCTTTATCCGGCTGGCATCTATTCGTGCGTTGGAGATAATAATGGCAAAGGGAAGAAGAGATATAGATTTATGCCAAGGATAGATTTTGCTAAAAGTATCTATCTATCTATTTTATAAAATTACATACTCTATAACAAGTATTTAGTACACTATAAAAAAGAATTTAAATCGCAAATGAAATCAGTATACCAAATTTTAGCATGTCAAAAAAAAAATTCTGCAATACCAAAAATGAAATATAAAAATTTTGATGCCATATACTTGTTCCACTTATTTTGAAATTTTAAACAGAATTTTTCTCCAAAAGGCTACGTAATTGGAGAAACTGAGTATGCAATAAGAACAAAAATACTTTAAATTTGAAGTATTGATATTTTCAGATTACATGCATAAGTTTTTTGATTGAAAAATCGAGTGTTTGGTTCAGTCATTCTATGACAGAAATAAAAAAATAAAAGAAAATATAAAATAATAAAATGTCTAATTTTGTACCCAGTTTAAGATAATGGGTGTTTAAGAAATGCATATTACTCACATAAGTTAGTCAAGAAATTTTGTCGATAAACGAAATCAATTTTTTACAATTGATTTTCTCAAAATTTCGTTACGGATAATCCAATTTTTCTAATTTAAAATGATAAACCAGTTTATTCCCAGTACTTTATAACCAAGCACCGTGATTTTAAACGGGTAAGTAATGCTGTAGAAATAATTAAACAGTGGCGGGTCTTGTGATTTCGTTTAAACAACTGCACCTCAAGCAATTCTTTCTGTGAGTGCAATGGGTGAGCACTAGGGATGTCAATCCCGAGATTTCGAGATCCCGGGATTTGCGTCAAATCAGTGCGGAAAAACTGATCCCGGGAAACTAGTAGATCAATTTTTAATAGTTTATTCAAAAATCTTTCAATGTTTTTATACACATTTCATGAAAAAGTAAATCTAACATTTAATGGACTGTAATCTTAAAATACTGGCGTCAATATTAATGAAGGTATGGATAGTTTCTTGCACTTTTTGTCCTCAGATTTTCAATATTCAACATTTTACAATTAGAATATTGCTCCATGTCAAGAATTAACTCCTTTTTCCTTTCCTTTTTGCTCTGGATGAAGCAGACTGTTTTTTTTAGATGTCGCAAAATATAACATTTTGTGACAGACGAAATGTTTGATTTTTGACCTCGTGCATCTAATTTATGGACTCAATTAATGGAATTTTCAGAAATTTTCTTAGATTTACAAGATTTTCTACAATTCTACAAATAATTCTACAGATAAATTTTTTAATAAAAATTTAATATTTAAAAAATAAACCAAAGTTCGCAACTGTCCTTATTAATTTTCACAGCAAATATCAGAAGGTTGAGACAAATTGATTGAAATTTTCAAAAAATATTCTGAATAATTATGGTCTATAATCTGCATTTTATTCTGTTTGTTCGTTAACTTTGTTTTTGTAATAAACCCAGTAGAAAATATCACGTATCAAATAATTGCATTCGTGTCCCTATTATTTCGCACATCACTGTATGTATTTTAATTGATTTTTGAGTAAACACCTTATTTTTGAACTTCTTAAAAAATCCTAGGGTAAAGTGGGAAATATTTAAACTTTAACAAACAGGCAAATTATTTGTTTTTTTCTGTATTATTTCATGTTTAACATAAACAATATAAATAAATTAAGAATATTAAAAAAATATGAAATGAACCACATTACCCAACCAATATCGCAATTTCTACTTGGTTTAGTACCATTTAATCTACGTTAAATTATTTGCAAAACTACTTTTGTATTTTTAAATATACTTTCTGATATCAGACGTTTTCTGCATTTGCTCATATGGGTAGGGTATATAAACTTCACAATTCATGGAGTAACCATTACACCTACTATCTAAAAGAACCTACTTCGAAATTGCCCATTTGGCCAAACCAGGAAGGAAGGTTTTTAATTAAATGTCAACTATATGATTATCCCAGTAAATAAAAGTTAAAATCCAAGGAGTACTTGATTTTAAAAATTGTATTGCTTGACATTTGGTGGAAAATGTATTAAAAGTAACCGAATTCTGAAAACTTTTTCAACAATTCACAAAAACAACCCTTGATTTAAAAACGAATTAGTACAAAGGAGTATCAAAAGAAGTAGAAATGTAACGAAGAACATGCATATTCCGTATATATCAGGAAGTGATATCCTTGCAACAAAACAATAAAAACAACCAAAGAAAGGACAACAAAATCGAGGTTGACGACATAGCCGAATGCAACAACGTGATACGAAGACGTTCGACAATTATTTTAAATGTTCGAAAATTCGAAATTAAGTGTTAAACGCCTTGTTGCCTGCTCCTGCACAAACATCCTGTGTGTATGTCTGTCTGTCTGTTATTCTGCACGTGGGTACAGTTCTCCTGTTTTGGGCTCGTTGTATTTTGGTGCTTTGTAATTTTAATTTACTTTGCAATTCGTATGCGACAGGACGAAGACAACAAGAATGACAACGACGACGTGTGCCCTCGTGTAACTTGCGAGGCACGAACAAACGAAGCGCAGCACCTGCTGTACTACAAGACATTCGTGTGGGGGAGAGTACGAGAGAGTGTGTGTGTGATGTTGCTTTTCATGAGGCTTCGATGGTATATGTAGCGCTACTTGCGCCCCACAACACAGCCGCCCCAGTGGCCTAATGGATAAGGCATCGGCCTCCTAAGCCGGGGATTGTGGGTTCGAGTCCCATCTGGGGTAAAAATTCTTCAATATTTTTTTTTCGCGCGCATTTTTATTTTTTTTTTTAATTTTTTACTTTTTGTTGTTTATGATTTAATGGCATTTAACCCTCGCGTAAAAGTGAATAAAACACTTTCGCTAACTTCAGCGGCTGGTCGGCCGTCTGTCTACGCACAACAGATGGTGTTTAATGCAGTTAGCAGCAAGCAGCAGCATTAATATCGCCAACAATAGTAACAGCCAGTTACAGCAACATTCACTGACTTTTTGTGACAATCCGCAACGGCTACAGATACGCGTCGCATTTATTCTACATAGTATGTATCTGCCAGATATTTAGGTATCTGAGCACTGAGCGCACGACAGCATGAATAGATAGATACACAACAAAAATATAAATAAAAATAACAAAAACAAAAGCAAAACAATTGAAAACATCTGCCGCACGAGAATTATTATTATCATCATCATCATCATTGGTTGTGTTAAGTTGAGTTGAGTTGACGACGATTAAATTTATAAGAAGTTTAATTTGAGATACAAAATGCAGTTGGCAACAGCGCAACAGTTTGCAGCAAAGCAGAAAGTTGCCAACTTTCAGGTGTTTTTTTTTTTGTTTTTTCGCTTTGTTTTAGGCATTAATTTTGGCAACATTCAGATTGAATACTTTTTCTGCATGGCAAGCGGTGGGGGTAAAAGTTCAAAAAACCAAAAGTCCTATTTCGAAGTTTTAAATAAAATATTATAGTATAATAAGTTGTATTATATTTTTCAGTTTATTCAAATCGAGTTGGTATTGTAAAATATTTGTGAGTCATAATATATAGACATTCAAATAGACTTCCTAAAAATTCAAAGTATTTAAAGATTCACTTGACAGTTTGGTATGCCGGTTGTTCACATTTTCCATATATACAGAAAAAATTCATCAATATGATTTATTCATCATTGGGCATTTCACGAAAGCTCGATTTTAAAACCAATTTTATTAAATTGAAAACAGTTTCGTGCTCGAATTTAAAACCAATGAGATTATTTTAAAAATATTTTCGTTTGATATAAAAACCATTTCGTTTAAATTGAAATTAATTTCGTTTAATTTCTAACCATTACGTTGAATTTCAATTTTAAACATTTGTTTTTAATTGTGACATCGATTTTTTCTCAGTGTATTAACATTTTCTTCTGTTTGTTTTCACTTTCACCAAAATCTTTTATATCGGTTTATTTTTGATCGGTTACGGTTCGGTTTTAAAAATAAAACGTTTTTAAATGGATATTGTTTTCGGTTTCTATTACGGTTTCAATACCTGTTTAAAATACAATTCAAAAGAAAGAAATTTTTCAATATGATGTACACTTTTTTTATAACAGCCTTTGATATGGCTTACTAAATGCAATATTTACTTCCCAGCTAATTATTCAAACGTAAAAAATAAAACATACAAAACTAAAGCTCATGGAAAATACATTGAAAAATTATACTGCATTAAAAACAAAAAAATCTACATATTTTTAAAATTCATATATATTTAATTTCGCTACCTAATTGTATTTTATTTTATTACATTGATGTAGTTGTTCTTTTAATAGATAACAACCACCTTTTCATACAAAATTTTGCTACATTTGTATTTAAAATAACTACATTTCGAAGCGGAAGCTCAGTAGTTAGTGCGTTGGACTGCGAGCCGAAAGGTCCCGGTTCAAACCTGGACTGGGCATCTTTTCATAGAAACATTTTTATACGAGAGTAAAAACATTGCATATGAAAAGCTCTCACCCGCCGTTCGGATTCGGCTGTAGGTCCCCCCACTTTGAGTACAAATATAACACGCACAGCTCAAAATGGTGAGAGAGCTGGGCCTTAGTTTATATAGGACTGTAGTGCCAAACTATTATTATATTATGTTGTATTTATTTGTACTGCTTGAAATATATATGTTAATTAAAATTTTGCATTTGTTTTACTACATTCTGTATTTATTCAAAAGTAAATACAAATATATTCTCTCAAAACAGGTTGTTATAAATACATGTGAAAATAAAAACATTTTAATTTAATGAGGTAAATTTTACTGCATTGATTTTTCGTTTTATAAAAATATTTTATTCAAGTTACACTAGGTTTATCCGTCAATTACCAAGTTTTTTAGGGGTTAATTTGGCCCATTTGTAATTATTTTGTTAATAATGAAGTCATCCAATTCTATCCATATCTATTTTTAGGTTCGTTATGATTTACAGTCTAGACGTCTGATCCGATTCAGAAATTTATTTTATACATTATACAGACTAGTTCAATATCTGTATAAATTTGTATTGAGAAGATATTCAGAATTTAAAAGTGATCATGTAAAAAATATGTACAAAAAAATAAAAAAAAAATACAAAAATTCGCAATTGCTTTTGTGATTTACATATATAAACAAATAGAAAGTATTTGTATCTATCTGCAAGATAACAGAAAAGCATAGTTGAGACATTATGAATATATTGTTGCTTTAAATTCTCAACTTTGTACTTGGTACAGTGTTTTCTTTGCTATTTCAGTTTTAGCTAATTCTTTGTTACAGTTTCCCTCAACTATGTTTTATCTTATCTTTTTAGCAAGTGGAGCATATTTGAAGTTTTATTTTTAGAGCGAATAACAACAACTTGGGTTAGTTTTAGATTTGCTAGTCACTACACACAAGTGAAAAATGTTAAATAATTTTCAATTGCCTGTTATTAATTTAAATGACAGCAAAAACAATTAAAACAATTTTAACAAATTTTAAAATGTCGATAAAATATATTTATGAATCCGAGCGTCAATTTGATTAATCTTTATCACTTTTAACAAAATAAAGTGTATTTTATTTTACTACACAGTCTGCCATATTTCGGAGCTCTACGATAATCGAAGTTCGAAGATCTCGTTGCTTTATCACTACAATTTTTTAAAATATTTCGTACAATAAAATTTAAGGAAAAGATACGCTATATAACTATTTATCACTTCGATATCGCAAGGTTTTTCGAATCAATCTCGATATTCGATGTGATATCGATCCAGAATCGTTTTTTTCTCATTTCAAATAAACTTCATTTTCCCGTTACGATGTCTGCGTACATCTTAGAGCGAATTGTAGTATAATATAGATACGAAGTCATAATCGAGATCAACTGAATTCCTCGACTACTCGAATCAGTCTCGAACAGATATCGAATCGAATGGCTCACTCGGTCACGACAGTTTTAGCATAATTTCATACATTGTGTAGTTAAATCAAATCAAATAAATACAAATGTATTTAAAAACTGAAATGTATTTAAAAACTGACAAAATTTAGTAGAATTGGATTTTTTTTTAAAATAATACATAAATGTAGTTATACTAAGTGCATTATAACAATAGCATCACAATTAATATAAATAATTTTTAAACAATTTCACTCAATTACTATCAACTTTTTTCTCTGTGCGTATTGCGTTTTATTTACTTTAAAAACGTTGATAAATTAATTTGCATGCAAATAAAATTTATTTTTAATCTGTTTTCTGTCCATTCAGTATTTTTTTGTAAATGCCCCGACTTTTCCCCGCGCTTTCGTTTGGTTTACGTGTTGTGCGTCAAGTACTTGGGCTGGTGGGTGACGGCGATGCGGGTCATATTTGGCTTTGTCTCGTAAGAGATTAAAATATTTGAATTATTAAAAATATTTCTATTAATATTTTTGTGGACTCACCATGTACGTACCGTGTGATTATCTGCAAATAGAAAAAGAAATACAATATTAATAAGTTTTAGTTAAGCAAATAAATTATAATAATGAGCTTTATATCATATGAGCTTTATATCATATATATTCGTATGTTTGACTGATACAAGAAATAATAATCAAATTGTCTGCATATTTTAGAGTTAGTATTTTAAATTAACTTTTAATACTGCGAATATTTGTCCACGACTTACGCTGTTTTACGCAATAAATACAAACTAAGTCTCATTCATAAATTTGTACATATTTATAAAAAATATGCCTACAATAAATATAATTTGTTTGTAATAAAAAATTTTGAAATTTTTTTATCAAACTCAGTTTATGTCAAGGTATTAAGAACAATGTATATGTTTTTATTTTGAAATTTATCTGTTTTATAATATTGTGATATCTGTTAGTTATTTTATTAAATGAAAGGTAATTATTAAAAAAAAAATAGCTGAGACTTTTTTTAGTAAATATACGAGTAAATTAATGTAGTAAATGAATGTAGTAAAAATAAATTTGAAAAATCTAGTTCTACTACATTTACCTAAATTTTAACTGCATTTGTATTTATTTATATTGATTTTACTACAAAATATATTAGATACTCGTTTCCTACATATTACAGAAACTGTAGTATGTTTTCGTTTGTGATTTTTTTTAATTTTTTCAAGTCCGCTTTCACACACAACAAACTTACTGCGCTTGTGACAGATACAAGCGGAACCGAATCAATGCATATTTTGTTGCATATTTGGTTATGCTTCCAACTTCATCATCAGGAAATTTGTTATATACATTTACAAGTATTTATTACAATATTATTTAAGAGAATACATAACTTTGTTTGGCTTTTAAATAAATACAGAATGCAGTTAAAATAAATGCATATGTAGTATTTTCTAGATATATATGGATTTTTTAAAAAAGTACAGAATGTATTCAAAATAAATGCAAATGTAATAATATTAAGGCTGAGTTTTGTTCTTCATTTATCCACCTAAAAAAATGCATGATTTTTGGACTTTTTTGGATTTTTTTTGGATTTTATAGATTTTTGTACATTTTTTGAATTATAACTTATAAAATAAATATTTGTGGTTTTCAGAGTACGATTTATTTTTTGAAAATTTTAGAATTGGATATAAACCAGCAAATCTAAAACAATTTTTTGGACCTCTGCTAGTTTTAACCAAAGGTATACAGCAGTTATCGGCAGCGAAAGGGTGGGAAGAAACAACTTTAAAAACCGATAAATTAAATTATGTTATTTATAAAAAATCCAATAAAAACCAAAAACATCTGGATATAGGGTTATTTTATACTTGTGTATTTTTATATTAGGTAATATATTCATTGTCGAATGGATTAAAAATAATACATAATATAAGATATGAATGTCTGCATATCAAGAATAATTGCTCTTAGTTATTTCAACATGACAGACGGAAAAATTAAAACAAAACACAATAGCGAATATTACAGACAAAGCAAGATCGAAAACAAAACAGTTATACGAACTAGACATCTGCAGAAGTGCATTTGAAACCCACTTCAAGACATTCACTTCGTTTCAAAACATTTAGTGTCGTCAACTCTATCAAATGAATGGCTTGCTCACAACAACAAAGCATCAAGTACTGTCAAAACAAAACAAAACTGCAGTGAAGATGTCTATGGGGATGTGCAATAAAAATTAAAATACTGAAATGCTGCTTATGACACCGAGTACTTAGTGCATTTTTTATTTTTTTATTTAATCATTCTTACTCTAAGGAATTTTCATTAATATTGAAATATATAACAACAAAAAAACAAAAGGTATAAGAAAATCATATAATGTTTTATATTAAGTTTTTTATTTATCGACATTTTTTCATTATTTAATTTTTTTCATTATTTAATTAGATATTTTTTTAAATATATTGCTTTTTGACCAGAGCGTTGTTTTTATCGTACAACATTTTTTTTTAACAATTTTTTTTATTTTTCATATAACGTTTGTTGTATTTTTTATTAATACATAAATAGCAACAAAACATAACCAATGTTCGTATTCTCACTCGTTACTAATTGCTCTCACTCGCTGCACCCACCGTATTCGTTGCATATTTAGCGACAGTGTTGTCGTTTGAACGTTTTGAATGGCTTGATGTTTGGACAGTACTTGGCATCAATGAAACAAATACTGCAGTGAAGTGAAGTCGCTCAGAGAGACTTCACTATAATACTGTCGATTGTTATTTGCGAAATGAATTCAAAACTGTAGAGTGCAGTAGTGCATATTTGCAGAGGAAACTTCAAAACCATTTGTGAAGATGTCTAATACGAACACATGTTCTTTAAATTTTACGAAGAAAACATCAACAACATTTTTGATTTTCTACACATCAAGAAAAATTTCTTTTAGTTACTTTTTTGATAATTAAGTGAATCTGTTTCGTAAAATGCATAATGTTTCCGTTTATTTTTTCGGGATTTAAGAAGATTTTCCCTTGAAGTTTATTAAATTAAAACAAAATTTGTTTTAATTTAACAAAAAATTATTAAAAACCTAAGAAAATAAATTATTATTATTCGATAAATTAATATTGCTGGAATAAACATTACTTTAATAAATAAAACTCATGATTTGGAATTTGTTAAATTTATTTTTTTTTGATTATTCAGTTATTGAAAATTTAAATCATATTTTTCGACAATTTTTTTTAACAAATATATTTTAACAATTTTGTACTTTTAATAAAAATAGTCATTTTTAGTACAGCTTCAAATTTCTACTTCAAAAGTAACGTTTCTCGCTTCGGTTTCAATTCTATATATTTTTTAAAGTTGTACAATTTATTCTCTAATATTAATTGATTTCAAAACAAAACACAAAGTTTTGTAAAAATAATCAATTCAACAATTTCATTTTAAACTCTGTACAACAATCGTGACTAAAATCATAGGATTAAAATACTTATAACGTAATTGTTTTCTATTTTGATCTGTACCGAACAACATGTTTAACCGCATTTGAGAGACATTTGAATTGAAAAAAAAAATATCACTTCATAAGTAGGCGGCACGACTAAAACTATTTTATGGTGACAGATATTAGACTCTTATCTCGATTTTCGAATTTGGCGCCGTCGTCCAGTATATTTACTTTCCAAGCACGGCATATGCGCATTATTTTCATTAAATGTTTCAATGTCAGAAATAACAAAAAAAAAAATACTTATCAGTAAATTATTATATTTAAAACCAGCAATATTTCTGTGGATTTAAGCAGCAAGATTTATTAAACGAACCAAAAAAAAAACCGATTTGGTTTATGTTTTTCAGAAATTTAAAACAAAATCTAATACTTAGTGAAATGCTATGAAATAAGCAGCTTAGCAAGAATTTAATTAAGACGAATGTTAAAAAAATAAAGATTAATTTTAGCAAATTGGAAAAAAAACAACACTTATATCTACGTTAACTGAACAATCTACGAGAGACGTATATAACTTAATTAACTCTAATTAAGACGATGTCAAAGAAACAATTGAACGAGTCGTATTACATCGTTGGCGCACCGACAACATTAAAGACGTCATCCAAACATCGGCCCCAGCAAAACGGAAATGAAAGTTCAAAGGCTCACAGCACAGCACAGAAACCTCCGAAACGCACTTTATGCTGTATAGAAATTAATTAAGTTCATAGTATTTAATTCTACAAACAGTCGTAGTTTGAGGCGAGATTAATAAATGCGACCTTTTTTGTTCTTTTTGCTCTATAAATAAAAATGCGTTTGTATTTAAATGTCAACCGTTAGTCTGTCAGTCACAAAGTCGCAAATAATGTCGTGATGATTATGATTAAATGTCAACTTTTTGTATGACATTGTGTTGCAAATGATGCCGCCGACATATGTGCATTTTGCGGAAGGAAACCTTTAATAAATCAATCAATTAAATGCTTGGAAGACACATGTAGAAAGTTGACAAAACCGATGGGTTAACGTTGTGGAAAACGTCGATGATGATAATGATCATAATATTTACAGTTCAAAGAAAATTAAATATGGAACCAAATATTTGAAAGTATAAGCTGCGTTTTTTTTCATAATTTAAATTTGAGTTGGAACAAATTTTATACGCAAAACAAAAACAACATTTAAACCAAGGTGTAAAAAAAATTAAAAATGTTAGGAAGATTGACCCAAACTATTGGTATATATTTTTGGAAAGCCCTATCTATTAACTATCTAACGTATGAGGTTCGGTTAGTACACAGTCATCACCACCTGGACAGTGGCCACTTCAAAAATGTGTTTCAGGCGCAAAATGGAAAAGTTCAAATTTAAGAGCAAAAAACGTATTTGACTTTAACAGAGGCAAAAAAAACGAATTTAACTCTAATTGGGAATATGCATTTCATATTGAAAACAATTAAATTCGAAAAATTATCAAAAATACCAAATCGATATAACCTAACTTTTGGCATATAGTTTTGGAAAGCCTTATCCATTACCTATCCAATGTACTAAGTTCGGTTAGTACACAGTCATTCCCACCTGCACAGTGACCACTTCATCATGACCACTTTTTATAACAAATATGACTCATTTTCAAAAAAAAATTAAAAATATTACGATCTCCCAAACTTTTGGTATATATTTTTGGAAAGCCCTATCCATTACCTATCCAATGTGTTAGGTTCAGGTTCCAATAAAATCGAAAAAAAATACAATAAAAACCAAAACAAAATCCGGAGGATAGATTTTTTTTTAAATCCGGATTTTTTCCAGCCTTGATTAGGTTCGGTTAGTACACAATCATCTAAAACTGGACCGTGGCCATTTAGATGCACCGATTGATGAATTATTCCCATGACCCGCCTCTGAAAACGGTCTGTAAATGCTCTGTTAAAAATTTTGTTTTGAATCTTTGCTAGTTAAATACGTATTTATATTCACGGACTTTTAAGGGTAAAGAATCAACAATATTTACTAAAACTAACTAGTTTATCGAAAAAAAAATGCGTACCAAAAAATTTCTAAAATTCTCAAATTCATGGACAAAAATTGTTTTTGTATAGACAAACACTCATAAGGAAATACAATACAATTAATAGTTTTTTTTTTCTATTAAAACTAGTCAATAGGATAAATTTATTATTATTGCACGCTGCAAAAAAAAGGACTCTCCCAAACATAATTTTGCAGGCATTACATATATCTTTAGAGCTTAATGCAAACAAAAGTATTATTGTATTGCCAAACCATATTATAATAATAGCTAAACATATTTTTGTTTTCGTTCAAACATATTTATGTTCAGAACCATGGTTAATATCATTAAATACCATAAAAATACCAAATACTATTCTTATACCAAATACTATACTATATTATTTTTGAGTTAATATGAAAATATTTAATATTATATTTTCTATTTAATCAAAAACTTGACAAATTATAATTTTATGGGATTTTTTTTACAATTGTACTACAGTAAAGAATAGGAATAAAGGATACTTATTTTTAAATCTATTAAATATAGTCACAATGCTAAAATTCATTGTTCTATTCAGATTTAAAACTTATAACCCTACACCTCTGCGCTAGGCAATATAAAATAACAAAGTATAATTCTAATATTTTGAGATTATTCTGAGCCCTTATCGCCTAAACCAGACGCGTATACATTTATGCATAGAGTATCCGAAAATATAAACATTAATTCAAATTTAAAAATGATGGTACACTATATTATTTTTACAATATTGATCCAGATTGTGCATGTTGAAAAACTGAATTGAGATCCAGATAAATTCTTGATTTTTAGTTTAACTATTTATAAACATCCTTAATCTGAAATCCGTCGTACCGAAGACAACATTTTTGGGAGGATCGATAAATTATTTGGATTGTGATACAAATTGAAATATTTCGCAATACACTATTACTAAAAATACTGCTTGATTTGACAAGCCTATTTGTCTATGTTTGAAAGCCTGTTAAATCTTGAGTATTTTATATATTACACGTTTTTTTCCAAAATTTACAAACAAATTATTTAATTAAATTTCAGTAAGTTAAAATTTAATACATTATTTCGAATATTTGACAGCAAAATCAGGAGACTGAAACTCAGAAAATTGAAAACAATTTTTATTTGTAAAATGAATACTGAAAATTTATAAATAAATATGTTTCTGAGACGAAATATTTTGAAAGCATATTTGACTTTCACTATAAAATATACCTACTGATTTACTCGACCATGACATCATTACCATTTAACTTACTCTGCCAATATAAATAGTAAAATGTAAAAACGTAAAATATCCAAATTATCATTTTTTCGATATTATAACGTTACACGAATAACGTTACGGCAACGGAAAACAGTTTTTAATTTTTCGGTAATGGTATGAAATTTTGAAATAATAACATAGTAAAATGTACCCTATGTACCCATTTGCAGTGTTGCCAGAATTTTTTTGAAGAAAAAGCTAAACAAAAAAAAAAGCTGGAAAAGGCTAAAATCAAGTTAAAAAGAAGCTAAAAAAAAGCTAAACATTTTATTTATTTTTTCTATGTGTCTTATTAAAAATAATATTAGAAAAAACCAATATAATATTTCAGTATAACAAAAATATCCTAATTTAAATATTGTCACTAAATTTCGAATTTCCAATAAAAAGTCAATAAATAAATGTAAGCTATTCACAAATTTTCAAATTTTTATTAAAAATTAATTTTTTAACTAAAATTTCAAATTTTCAAAAATATTTCATGTTAAAACTTTTCATTTATCCTCAAAATATACAAGAAATTTCCAATGTCAAAATTTCTTGAGAACTAAAAATTTCTTTAAAATTTCATAAATTTTGAAATATTTCAAAAAATTGACAACTAAAAGCAGTACATTTAATCAAATATGGGAAACCTTTTTAATCTTTCAAATTTTCAATAAATTTAATTATTAAAAGTAAATGATGCCTTTTTAAAGTTGCAAAATCAATTAATAGATTTACATTTTCTTATCACGTGATAAAAAAATGAGATCATCGATTAAAAATTGAAGGAGTTTTTTAAAATGAATATTTGTCATTTTGAAAATGTATTTGGTGACTTTTCGTTCTACAACGACGATGTACACCCAGAAAAAAATACTATATAAATAATAGTTTTTTACTATTAAAAATAGTCAATAGTATAAATTATTATTTTAATCGGAATACACCATTAAATACTAGGAAATACCATGACATTGCCATTGATTTCATATGAAAAGATTTATTTTTTGTATACTATTAAATCAATAGTTGTATTATTGACCAAATTTAATGGGATTTGAGGGAATTTTTTTCTGGGTGTATGACTGGAAAATTTAATGGATAGAAAATCCAAAATTTTTCGATCATTATTGCGAAACTTATTTGGGAAGGCTTTTTCGTTTTGTTTTGTAAAAGGCGTTGTTGTCACCGCAACCATCTAATTCAAACGTTATGTCAGACCATTTTTCAATATATTTAAAATGCTTCCACGGTCATAAAAAAGAATACTGTTGACATCAGGTTGTTCTTAATTTTAGGATACTCGAAGAAAAACAAAATTTTTAAAATCATGTATTTTAAGCAATATTTCAATTTATGTCGCACTTCTATATGAAAATGTCGATCATTTTCTAAATTTTATTAAGATTTAGCTAATTTAAAATAGGCTAAAAAAAGGCTAAATAAATTAGCTTCAAAATTTAAAGCTAAACTCAAAAATAAAAGGCTAAATCTAGATTTAAAAATGCTAAACAGGCAACACTGCTCATTTGTCTGTTTCCATTTTTTTAGTCGGTTTCCATTTTATTAGTTTTCTGCTATTACTTGTTGCATAAAGTAACACTGAACGATTACACGCACAAATTCTGACTGCTATTTATTATTTCGTGCATTATACTATTCTAAATTATCTTTGTAATTTCTTGGAGATTGCTTCATTTTCGTTACTTAAATATCAGCTGTTCCAAATAAGAAAAATAATCCTCTTCTTAAATGCTATTCACAATCGATAATTCGCTGACATTTGCCAATGCAGCCATATTTTAAGCACTGATCTGAATGAAAATTAAACCGCCACTGAAAAACTGCTCGAATAGTTAAACTACTTGAGACGTTTAAGTAAATGGCCCTTAGGTCGAGTTCTCTAATCATTTGAGCTGCACTTGTCATGTGGCCTACAGTTAGATGCCAAATCCGAACAGCGGGATCACCGCCGTTCTTAGGCAATGTTTAACACTCGTCTGTTTGTCATTGACTGCCGCGAGGTAGTGTCGTATAGAACAATGTTTTCTATGAAAATATGTTGACAGTCGCTGGGATCGAACCCGGGACCTTTCGGCTCGTGGTCCAAGACAACAGCGAGTTTTGACTCGTACCGTTTTGACTTAATAACGTCGGTGGCTCGATTGATTAATATAAAAAACATAAAAATTACACGTAAAATGAAGAAAAAACTCAGATGTAGAAATAATTTATGAGATATCCATTGCAAATGTTTTTCTCATTTTGTAAAGCAGTGTTTTTTTTATAAAATTTTGTAATTTTTATGGATTTTTGAAATATGGGTTAGACATATTGTAGACAAAATAATTAATTAATAAAAAAAACCGAAATACATGGTCATGTTCCAGGTTTCAACGAATTCCGATTGTAATCCATATACAATTTGTACTCAAACAGTTCTAAATATGATGTCACAATACAAAAAGTTCTTTTCCAAAGAAATTCAAATCGTCCAAGTCAAACCAAACGGATTGAATTCAATTGAAAAACAAATTTTTGTACTGAGACATCGTATTTAAAACCGTTGTTTACAAATTTTATATAAACTTTGATTGGAATTCGATCGAAAGCTAGAACATGACCATTATTATTCGGTATATTTCGGTATTTTTTATAATTTAGTTATTTTGTCTAACAATTTGTCTTACGTTGAATGTTAAAAATCTTACAGTTTAAATAACCAGTCGCAAAATTTAATTGAAAACAATTAAAAACAAGTTGTCTTCTAAACCAAGCATTTTCTAAAAGTAAAAAATCCAATACCAATTGAGTTGTTAGAATCTCGGTGCTACACGCACAGCCCATTTTCGAAGCCGTAATTACGGTGTAATTAAGTTACCGCTATAACGCGAAAAAAAACCAATCAAAATGTCCGGTCATCTATTTACATGTTTTTTTTAGATGTTGCTGTTGTGGCAAATAATCCTAGCAACACATGCACTCAGTTGGTTGCAGCAGCAATTGATGTGTTGCACCAACGAGAGCAGACAGACAGACATAGACAATTGAACAATTTATTTATTTTTTGTTCATTTCATCATCATCATTATGTTCATCATCTACTGCATCTTCCGCTGCGAGCAAATACAGCTATATGACCTCTTGGAACCTTGGAACGGCATACAAGCAACAGCAACAACACAGCAACCACAAGAACAGCAGCAACATTAGCAAAAGCAGCAGCAGCAACAACAACAACGAGCAGAGCAAAAATAGCAGCAGCATCATCAAATGAAAGCAACTTCTTGCTGTTCTAACGACAACAACAACAGCAATAATTTGCTGCAGCTGCAGTTATTGCTGCCATTGCAAGGAACAACATTATAAAAGAGCTCAAATTAAAGCATACAATTGGTGGAAGTGGCCAGAGGTGTCCGCAAAATAACCGCAAAAAGTAGCAGCAACAACAACAATAAAAGCAACAAGAACAACACCCAATGCAATAAGGAAGAAATGTTTATAAAATTTATTTAAAAAAAAATATTATTGAAAAATCAGCAACTCTTAATTTTGTCCATCAGTTTTGTTTTTTTTTTTTGTTATATTTGCTAAATGTTTTGTTATTTTAACTAAAATATTTGTTAAACACTTATCGTTAACAAATATTAAGTTGGTTCTTGTGCAACTTTTGCGAAACGTAACATTGAGTCAGAAGTGATTGAAAATACAACGAATAAACACAAATTGAGGTTTAACGCGCATGACATTATTTAACCGGGTTGCCAAAAGTTTCTCAGAAAATTGTACATTTCCCAATATTCAATATAAAGTTCAAAACTACCTTACAGGCAAAAGATCGTAACCAACAAAAATTACAGAAAAAATTTACAGGATTCGAAAAAAACATGAGCTGTCAATAAAAATAATAATAGTGTGGTCCAATTTCCAAAATATCCATTACATGCAGAAATATTTGAAGAAAAATGTAGTTACGATGTTTTCCCTATTTATTTCGAAAATATTTTCAATTGTACTACTTACGATAGGTAAATAGACTTAAACACAAACGGTTTGGTATTCCGGATTTAGGTAAACGGCAACAGGGAAATAACCCGTACAGGAACATTTTGGCATATGTTTAATAAAAATTGAGACTAGCCAGTGGTCAGTATTTTACTTTGATGGAAAAATGCATTTAAATTTTATATTTTTGCTTTAAAGGTGGACATATTATCTACAAATACTCATATTTTTAGATTTTCTACCATTGCCACAAATGGAGTTAAAAATACTTAAATTAGTCACTAAAAGAAATATTAAAATTATTTATATACGATAATAAGTGGTATATCGCTTTATTTCAAATTTGGACCTCGAAATTCAAAAATATTACTATGCAGGACATTCTACTCATAAAGAGGTTTCCAAAACTGCAATAAATCAAAAATACCCAAAATGTTCGTAACGATGTTCTCCCCTAACAAAATACAATAAAAAATTTATATTTATTTAGTTCAGAGAACTTTAACACTTACTGTCAGTTTTTCAGTGCTAGTTGAATTAGTTCGTTTAGTGGTTTACACTTCGTTTAAAATCGGAATCGATTGTTTCAGAGAACTTCAACCGTCATTTAAACTTAGTTTAAACGACCGATGCTGGAGGTTTAAACTACGTTTAAACATTCGATGTTTTTGACATGAAATTTCCTCACAACACTTTTTACTATTTTCTGTCGCTGCGTTGTTTCACAATTATTATTAATTGTTGTACCATTTTTTTAATTTTTTTAATTTTGAATGACATTTATCAGAAGTTAAAATCGAGAGAATTATTGTCATTAGCCTGTGGTGCCATATGTATTGTCTTTGTCTGTGTTCATTTTAAATTATCAGACAAAAACTGCTAACAAAATTAAATGTCGTTAAATTTAAAAAGAAGATTAATTAAACGAAGTTTCAATTACGTTTAAACTAGCACTGAAAAACTTAATATAAAAAAAACTATTTAATTGCAATTGTCATTTTTTTATATTTAATCCAGGCCTGGCATATTTTGTCCATTAAATCCACTTAAAAAATCAATGGTTTTTCGATTTTATTTATTACCGTGATTTTTCGTAAATACTCAGAAAAAATACAATAAAATCAATAGTTTTTTTTTGCTATTAAAATTACTCAATAGAATAAATTACTATTTTTACCATTAAACTATTATTTTAATCATTAAATACAACAAAATACTATTAAAACTATTAAAAACTGTTAGATTATTTTTGAATTTATATGAAAATAATTATTTTTTGTATACTATTAAATCAATATTTTTGAGTGTATTTATTATTTTATTAATAAAATATTACAACGTACAAAATGTATCTGTAGTTTTAAGACTACGCTTTATTTTTTGAAAATTTAAGATCTGGATATAATCTAAAAATTAAGAACATTTATATGTATCTCTTTTAGATGAAATGTCGTAAGAAGTCGTTAATAAAATGATCCAAAATTTGAAAAGTAAAATAATTCTTTAACAAATGATTTATAGTGAGCGATGATTCGATAAATAACTAATGAATCGATGGAATTTTCAGAAATAAGATATTTTTTAGTTGGATATAGTTTGAATTTACTTCCAGCCGATTTTACTTTAATCTATCAAAGTCGTAGGCATTTGATTAAATCTATTAGATTCTAAAGAGTTGCCCTGCCTTTGGGGAAGACATTCATAATATTTTTGATCAGGTTCTTAGACCGTTTCATAACTCTCCAATATGACTGATCCAGTATACAGCGGAAAACGACTTAAATTTAAATACGAAGGAGAAGTTTGGTACCAAAATCAAAATCTAGAATATCATCCATATCTGATCAACTTCCAGATCCAACACGGTGTATTGTTTTCACAAATAATGTTATAACAAAATGTTTTGAGCAGTTCTCGATAGCGACATGTCGAAAGTAATGGCGCATAATCATAGACAATTTAAAGACGACTTTAAAATTAAATTCGCCTTTTTTTGAACATTTTCACATAGAATTAAATGTCAAAAAGCTGATTGTAAATTTAAAGTCTTTAAATTTAAAGTCTTTTAATAAATCCATTTTTTTATATAAAATAAAACAAAACAAAAAATGCTAATAAAAACCAACAAAAAAAAAATCGGTGGACTGGATTTTTTTAAGTCCGGTTTTTTCCAGCCATTGATTAGGTGTAAACCCTGTTTATGGCACAGAGAATAGATTCATACAGAGAACAGCAGATAGAGAGCACACTGCAAGCAAGTGTTTCGGTTTTATACATGACTATGGTACGTGCGCATTTTTGAACAACAGGAGGCACAAATCGCATGCATTCTTTATCGCTTCATTTTCCACACTTATGTTCAAATTTTGATTTGTTGTAAATAACTGCTTAAAATATTTGTTTTAAGATAAGCAACTTTGAATAATAAACAGGTTGGTAATTATAGCAGTAACCATACAGACATCTGTGAAAACAAAGATAAGTTGCCCATAAGGTTACATAGAAAAATATGGGGTATTTTATTTAATTTCATGTAAGGTATAAGAATTGGTAAAGTAATCAATGCATTTAAATACTAATAATAATAGATTGGCGCAACCATTCTGAATAACTTAGGTCGAGCTGTATTCCAAGTGGTGGCACCTACAGTTTGATGCCAAATCCGAACGGCTGGGTGAGAGCTTTTTCATAGGCACTTTTTACTCTCGTAGGTTTGCAATTAACTGCCGAGAGGTAGCACGGTTGTTAAGCCCCATCCCAGATTTGAATCTGTGCTACGGGATCTTTCGCAGTACAACGCATTAACCGCTGAGTTACCGACGCTACACACTGGAATTTAAATACTCAATATTCTTATATTATTGAAACTATTTAGTTTATGCTTTAAAAATGCGCTTAAAATATTTGCAACCAATTTCATTAATAAAAATACATAAAAAAATCTTCCAATAACTACAGAAACTTCAACCGCAAATGAAGCTCTAAAGCGTTGCCAACAATTGAGCCACAAACATACTTCAAATAGCAGAAACAACAACCAGCAGCAACAGAAAAAGCGAAACCCCAGTTGAAACAGCGGCCAACAAGAAATAAAACCCAATAAACATAAATTTTTCTGAGCCAGCGACAATTTAACGAAAAATAAATTTAAAATAAAAAAACATTCGTAGGCCCAGAGACAACCATTTAAAATGGTCTGCTTTTTGGCTCAAACCCAACGTAGATGATGATGAAGCAAGAGATGCCGAAAATGAAACAGCAAAGTAATCAACTGATGTTAATGATGAACCAACTAACCAAGCCTACAAACGGAATTTTTGTTTATTCTTTCGTGGAATTTCCTTTTCCACTTTAATAATAGTATTTCTTGTGATGATGTATTTCTCGTTTTCTTGTGTTGGACTTTTCTACACCTCGCCTTTAATACTGTTTTATGGCTTGGTCGTTTTCTTGTGGTCGCACTTCTCGAAGTTCGTACCGTGTTTAAAGATTATCCTGCATTTCTTCACAGTTTTCAACAGTTTCTTAAAATGCACACTCAAAATAATTATTTGTGTAATGAACAAATAACAAAAATTACTAAAATCAGAATTGAAAAAAAACCACACAGCTAAAAAATGTTTTTAATATGGTTCAAACTCAAAAATGTTCAAACAAAACCTATGATTACCAGATTCATAATGTTAATGACAAAATAATAAGTTCATTGAATGAAAATTTAGAAACTGAAGCTGATTACAAACAAATAGTAATACCTTTCATGTTTCAAGCTGAAAGATTTCTACTTAAAACCCCTAACACCCTTTTTCCAGTCCACATTAGATCACCTCAGACTGGTGACAGACAAGAACCAGTGAAAATTGTAAGAGACAAGAACAGAGACAACACTGAACACAGACAAGTGACATTGAAAGATAGGGCGCAAAAGAAAAAAGAGTCCATTCTAGTGTTGTATAGCGAAATAATGATGGTATCTTGTATTTGTCTTGCATTTCAATTGAAATTATTTTCTATAAATGATTCTTTCTGTGCAGTCGGCATAATGATTAATTGATTGATTTGATTCTGTAATAAATTGGTTTGTTACGTTGAATACCGAGAAGTTGTTACCCCCACCACGAGACACATCACACAGTGATGATAATTGTGTTAGAATTATAAAACAAAAATTAATCAAATGCGTGAACGAAACACCAGACAAAAGGTACAACTAACTGCCTGAAAAGTTAGAATATTTCACGGCATCGATCGAAGTATTCCCGGTACAAGAAGCTGTGTGTGTCAATGGTGGTCATCATTAAGTTGAACGGAGAACTGGTTCTGCACAACAACCACAGTCGGTCGGTCGAAGTGTCCGTCGGACTGTCGACCAACCCAAAGGTTGATGCAAATATTTGACCTGGTGCTGCTGCTACGGCGGCAAAAATAGTTGAAATTATCGCATACGAAATACGTGCGAAATACAGCACGTGTCAACGGAAATATTTGCGATAATTGAGAAGATCAGGCCCGGCTGCAAAAAATTTGAGTTAAAGTTAATCGGTGGAAATCGGTTAGTTAAAGTGACAATTTCAATATTCAAATAAAAACAAAAAATAAAATTTATCTGACAGATTGTTTTTAACTGATAGTTAAAAGTTTTATGCAACCGGCCGTCAATAAATTAACTTTTCTAAAAATTGTTGAGATTTTTGAAAATTGTTGATACATGTAGTTAATTGAAGTTAATTGAAAGTTTAAAAAAAAAATCAACTTCTCAGTAATTTTTATGTTATTGTATTTTTTGTGGATTTTATTGTATTGTTTTTGAATTTTTTTATAAATAACATAATTTCAATAGGATTTATGGTTTCTTTCGCTACCGAGAACCTTTCGCTACCGAGAACCTTTCGCTACCGAGAACCTTTCGTTAAAACATACTTTATGGAAAAAATCCACCGTCTTGGATCTGGAAGCCGTTTCAGCCTAATCAAATCTATTTTGAATGTTTTTTTTTAACAGGACAAATCGTCAGAACCTAAGAGATTCAATCAATGTCAACCGCTATAAAAATGTACTTAGAATTTGCATGAATTAAATCCATAGTTTCGGATACTACATCCAGCTAATTATATAATTAAATTATTTGGTTCTAGATGGAGGCCTGTGTTGGCTATGTAGGCGATTATAATATATGAAACATTTTATTATCAACTTCTCCACAGATTTCATCCAGCAGTTATCCAAATAATTGTTTTCGATTTGGTGGTTTATATCCAATTCTTAAATTTCATAAAATATATCTTACCCTGAAAACCACAAATATATTTCCTAAGTTGTAATTCGAAAAATGTACAAAACTCAAAAAAATCCAAAAAAAAGTCCAAAAATAATGGATTTATAAAACTTTTTGGAGTGGACTGGATAGCACAGCCCTGTCCATAGGTAATAATTTAAAAACTGTATAAAAAACAATAAAAAAAATCCAAAAAAAAGTACAAAAATTATGTATTTTTTTAAGTGGCTTTTTGGAGTGGAGAAAATAACACAGCCCTGATCGTTTTGTATACTATCAAATATCATTGAGATAGACTTGAAATGGTTAATGCTTGGTGTTCACTATTTCATATTGTCATTTTTGCGACGCAGAAACTGTCCAAAATTAAACTTTTTATTAACTATGTCAATCGAAATCAAAATATCGACACATATTGGCATTTACCTTTAAACTTTGCCGTGTCGAACCACTTTAATGAATTTTCGAACATGAAATGAAACTGACCCGAAACGACATAGTGAAAACCAACCAAAAGTAATTTAAAGTATTTGACAAACATTGAAATAAACATAAATTAACTTAACTGAATATTTTTGACCATTACTGTTATTTTTAAATGTTTTATTTGAATAAATCACATTTCAAATATGGAATATTCCATTTTAAATCAA
The DNA here is from genome assembly GCA_951804985.1 of Dryomyza anilis. Classification (NCBI taxonomy): domain Eukaryota; kingdom Metazoa; phylum Arthropoda; class Insecta; order Diptera; family Dryomyzidae; genus Dryomyza; species Dryomyza anilis. The sequence goes on from OX638133.1 coordinate 68,757,274, forward strand.
CGAATCGATTTGTACCCTCAGAAATAATTCAAATTTTGTACAAATGTTGTACCTTATTAAACTAAGACAATTTATAAATTTTGGACCTCTAGCTTATATGGTTCCCGAAATATGGCGGCTTAAATAGTGAAAATATAGGTAAAAACTCACAAAGGTGGGCCAACTTAATTGCATTTATCTTAAAAACTAGTTTATGTATTTGGTCAATTGAGGTTTCATTTGAAAGGTGTAAAGATGGCCTTTAATATGGCATATCATTTTATTTTTGTATACAAAGGTAAAAGGTCATTATCACATGTTCTAAATTTTGATATGATATTTCTCAACAATCCATATTTTTGAAATTTTAAGCAAAAATATTTGTTATTTCGGATTTTCAAAAAAAATATATGTGTAAATATGGCAAAAAATTTGATCAATACAATTAATTTTTAATTGAATTGATTAAATATTTAATTAATACATTAACAAAAAATAAACAAAAATATTACAGCAATACAATTATGGAATAATTGTATTGATTAAATATTTAATCATCGTAATTAATAAATTAACAGAAAAAGACAAAAAGTTACATCAATACAATTAAATAATTTGCTGAAACGACTATTGAATTAATTGCATTTACAATCGCCGTTGCTGAGTACACGACGCGACTTCGCGATCCGAGCTTGCAGCGAATTAACGCCGGCAAACAAGCAAACGATGGAATTTTCTTTTGCGTGCATATTATTCCCATTTGGTATATGCCAAGATATACACTTATAGAGCTTGATCATCCTCTATGTGTGTCGTCAAAAATGGTGATGATGGCAATGGTTGCCATCATTAACTGAATGAGAATCATAAAGACTGTGAAGAACTATTTTAAACCTAGTAAAAAATAAAAACCGCTTATATCAGATTTCGGTTCCCTAGTAGAAATTTATCTGGGGCAGTCATGACATAATTGTCATACAACTTATCGGGTTATGCCAAGATATAAATATCATCCTACATAATTTCTACTAGAATGTCCGTAACCTGAATAATTCAATGATCAGTGCCCGGAATAATTTCTACTACGAATTTACGATATATTTCAATTAATTCACGTAGAAATCTATATATTCAAAGATTTATAACAATAAAGTGCAAAAATAAATAGTATAATTAAATCTTAATTTTCTACTTGATCCATTTCTTTATTTAATAAAAAAAAAAACGAAACAAACAACAACAAAAAATACATTACAGGTGAACGTAGTGAAAAAAGTGAAAGTTTCGCAATTTTTCTTTAGCATTTCACAAAACTTTTGCGCTGTAGTTATTACTTTGTGCACGAATACCGACCGACCGACCGACCAACCGCCATGGAGATGCGATCGTAGTTGAGGTACAAAAAATAAAAATAGAGTGAAGTTTACCATACGCTGCCGGTTAAAACTAGTTTTTAGATTGACCGCTTTACAGTAGTAGTAAAAACTTTGCTAAATTTTATCGAATAGAGTTGAAAATATAAAAAAATAGTTTTATTTTTAGTTAAACACGTTTGAGTATTGCTTCGTAAATTAGCAGCTCATTTAGGAGGAAAATAACAAACGATATCTCAAACGAACAAAAGTGAATCTATCTGCTAAGAAATATTCCCACGCGTGAATAATTAAAAACAAAATGTTGTGGCGATTGCCACATTCAATTAACATATATTATAAATGCAATAGAATGGTTAGTTTATTAGCTATCAATTCGTTCTTAATATTTTACAGAAGCTAAAGCGAAGGGTTTTTTTTATCGTGAGTGTGAGTTGGTCTATGCTCTGACGGAGTACTACGTACAATTAAAATAAAATTCTGTAAGAGTAGAAAAAACGTTGCTAAAATTGCAAAAATGTTTGTTGAAAAGAGGAAAGCGCCGAATTTCGCTGAAATAGCAAACGAAAGTTTGTTGTTTTGAATAACTTTTTTTGCTATGAGAGCAGACAATTTAACCTTTTTAACAAATTTTTCAACAATTAGTTAAAACAGCTAAAATTGCTGTAATAGCATAAAAAAATGTTTGCTTAAACAGCAAACCGTCATTTGCTGTTTCAGCGAAATCAAGCGCTTTCCTCTGCTCAGCAAACATATTTGCTGTTTTAAGAATTTTTTTTGTTACTGTTACAGACTTTTTATTTTGAGTGTCTAATGCATGTGATATAAATTCATGTTCGAATTATGCATGAATTATTTACAATTCGATAATCGTTATTTTTGTCGCTATAGAGGGTTCATATTAAATAAAAAAATTTATTTGTCAGAAAATTTTATTTTTTGACAAAAATTTCAAAAAAAAAACACTATTCAATTTCAAAATATTTTAAGTTTCATATCGTAAATTAATCATCATTTTATCAAATTCAAAAATGGTTAGCAGGGTTAGCATTTTTTAGTATGGGACGTCGATATAACGTGATACAGTATATGTAAACTACTTACTGTTCAATTTCTTAATTAGATAATTTTTGTGTAAAAAAATTAACGCGACTGGAATTTCCTAAAAGCAACAGAGGTTTGAATGTCTTGAAATTATGTAAATTTATGATTTTGTATGAGAAACAAATTTAAAACAGAAACGAGAAAAAAATACTGAATAAGAAAACTAAATGATTGCTCTACCTGTACTTGAAGATATTTACATATGAAGGAAGAAACTACCTGCGATTTATGCCATTAACACAGGTAGCTTTACCTGTTTATAAACTCTTGAAACTATCAAATTAACTCTCTCACAATTTTAAAGAGTGTGCGGCATTGTATAAATTACAAACTAGAAAAACTGTATTTTGAATATATTTTGTGGTACTATTTTTTGTAACATTAACTATTTCCATAGTATTTATTATAGTAGAACCATAAACATCAGCAGTTCAGTTGCCAGTTTATTGCTAAAAATTGCCACAACCTCATGCTCACCGACTAGGAGGTTGCCGCAACCGAATTAAGAGGTTGTTGCAACTACTTTATCAGTTGTTGCCGCGACCGAATGATTCGGGAGGTTGTCGCAACAAATCAGTTTTCTGTGTGTGCTAAAGAACATTATAAAATTTAGATACTCAGTTTTTAACACTTTTTAACAGAAAATACGTACATTGACCCCATTTAAATACAAATTCCGAAGTTTTATTTTTGAAATAATAATTGTATAATAATTATTAATAACTCAACTTTTGAAAATCATAAAATTGCATAGTAACAAAAACTCGTTCCGTTACCAAAAAAACAACTCAAATTAGCCTTCAAAAAGCAAAAATTCCCAAATCGACTCATAAAACAATTTAATAAAATAAAAAATCCCAACAGCAAAAAAAAAAGTCTTTCGCACACCACAACAAAATTGAGACGCAATTATTAAGAATTCAATTAAGAAGAAAAATTTAATTTAGATACGAAATGAAATCAATTAAAAAAAAAACGCTTTTAAATCAAATTATCGCAATTTGTTTATTTTTATAAATCGCAGTGTCGCGAAATAAAGGCGATGACGATCGCATCGCATCGCGTCGCGTTTCGTCTCATCAACATTGTCGTGAAATGGAACGCGTTCCAAGAATTCAACGATAAGAAATGTACGACGTACCCGAGGAATTTCGTGTTTCAACATACAGTATTTATTTCATTTATGTATTTTTATTTTCTGTATAGTTAGTTATTTGTTTTTGTTATAAAAACAACAACAACCACAGTGAGACAGACAAAAAACAAAATTGATACTGACCCAAAGCATATACGAAATACTTAGTAGGTACGTCTTGAAATACGAATCAGGCAACGAACCCACGACGAGATGGAAACCGAGCAACGAAGATGCCGTTTTCTACATGATGTGCAGCAAAGTAATGGAGAAAGAGGGAAAGGAGAAGAAGAGAGTGAAGATATTTGCTAACATCAACGACACCCACTGTTCAAAAGTGCATATATACTTTTGCTATATTTATGAATTGACAGCTAATAAGAACACTATAGTCGACCAAGCCGAACTGTACAAAATACCAGTCGCAAATATAAAAATTCTTAATAATCTCTACGACATCATTTTCAATATTCGATTAAAATGATCTAATATTTTACATTGCGCTACAAGCTAATAGGAGATAAGACTAGTCTACAATATGAGAAAATGTTTCCTATCGATACCATATATCAATTCTATATTACATTCGAGTGCTGATTTTGACTCCATTCTCCGTTTTATCTCATTAATTAATGTTTTTAGAAAATTGCAATCGAAATTTTAGAATAAATCTAAACTAATTTAAATATTCCAATAAATGTTAGTATTCTGATATATCTTTATGATATTTGGATCGAAACTGGAAAATTTTTGTTTTTTTAGAATTAGTTTTTAGCATTTATGGTCTATTAATAAACGATAGAATGAGTTATGGTACACCGAGAAAAAAAGTGCACTTTAAATTTTAAAGTTCACGCTATCAAGTTGAAGATTTGACGATTTTAAAGTGTAACACTTTAATTTAAAATTTATCACATTAAAATGTATATCATTTAATACAATTTATCTTCATGCAAGTAGAACATAGTTCATAAGCACAATTTGATGAACTGTACGAATAAAAGGAATGTCAAATGGTTAAGAATTACAACAAAGATCAATAATGAGAAAGAGAGAGGTAACGCAGGAAATGGCCATACTATCTGACGCTCATTGAGAGAATTTTTTGTACTGTTACAAAAAATTAAAAGTGACACTTTAGAAGTAAAAGTTCAACTTTAAAAATTAAAGTGTCACATTAAAATATAACATTTATTTAAAATTTAAAGTACACACTTTGAAATTTAAAGTTTTCAAATACGGCTCACTTTCATACATGCACACTTTTAATTATAAAGTGTTTTGCACTGGAGTATAAAGTGATTTTCAAGTTTTATTTTCTCGGTGTATGCATTCAAAATCGAACCCGCGAATTATATAGAATTGACGTACGGATGTTCGTAGGACAAGTAGTGTAATTATAAAAATCAATGTTGACTACTCAATGTAATATCATATGACATCAATACTTCATTTATAATATCGTCGTTGTAGAACTAAAAGTCACCAAATACATTTTTATAAAATTTTTAAATTTCGAGTTTGTTGTTTATTATTATAAAAAGAACTTTATATATTTTTAAAATTGAAATACCAATTTATAGATGCACATTTTCTTATCGTTTTCTAGAAATATTGATATCATCGATCAAATATTGATAGATATATCAATGATTTTGTAAATGAATAATTGGCATTTTGAAAATGTAGTTGGTGACTTTTACTTCTACAACGACGATATAATTCTAGCGGATTTTGAGAAAATTGAAATTCTGAATTGAAAAAAATAGATATAAAATAAAAATATAAAATAGATATTAATATAGAAAGGTGTGACAATACTCTAATTTGCTTTCCAGATATTTTAAGGCGTTTAAATTAAATTTGAAGACGTTTAAATATAATTTAGCATAAGTGTTTCCATTTCAAAGATTTCAGAAAATTCCGGAACTCTCGCTAACTAAAAAATTGTAGTTATTAACCTTCATTTCTCTGAAAAAGGTTGCCTATTTCAATGCAAACCTCTTTGATTTTATTATTTTTTTAGGAGAAAATTCTTAACTGATGATTTATGAAAAAGACGTTCATAAAACATATTTATATTTATACATAAAGCATATATATATTCATGAATTCAAGTATAATACTAAAAAATTCAATAAAAAACTGTAAATCCCTATGTATTAATTATGAACCCGATTCATAAATTTTAGAAGAAAATTGTTTACTGATGATTTATGAAAAAGACGTTCATAAAACTGATTTTTTTAAATTTTCTTATTTATGAGTTATATTCATAAATTATGTATAATACTAAAAAAAATCTATAAAAAACTGTAAAATACTAAGCATTAATTATGAACCGGATTCATAAATTTTACAAACTTTATTATTAATCATAACAGACAAAATTATGATTATTTATTCATTTCATATATTTTTCCAATGTTTTTTTTTAATGTTATTCCTTTCCTCCCTAATGTTCCTTACACACTATTATATTATCAAATGCGATATTTTTACTTCCGCATAATTTCGATTCGTTTTACCATCTGTAATTTGGCTACGGCTACTTGGCACAATATATGACATTTTAATCATGAATTATGAATAATACATCATAAAATGTATTCCAAAACATATACCAATTACTCATGACTTATGAATATATTATACATAAATGATTTATGAGAAGATTTCTTTCCGTGATGAGTTATTTAAAATTTAAGATTTTTGTAAACATGATCCAGGTTTTCTTGAGTGTATGGCTAGCAACCACTATATACCAAAAAAAGTGCAGCAAGATAACCACAAAAGAAAAACGTTAACTGGTCTCGGTTTCGACTTCGACGACGAATATTCGTGGCTGCAGCAGGCGGCAAACAGAAGGCCAAGGAGTCGTCTTACTGCAGCAACTCGTTGACTGTATGCCTGTCTGTCTAACTGGCTGAATTGTTGGTTGGATACAAGAAGCAACTACTCTTTGCTGCACGCCTAGTATAGACGAATCGACGAACACCTGGAACGGGCCCATTGCGAACTACAGACAAACGGACGCACAGACAGACATACAAAAAGACGGACAGTCGCTCAAATGGTATGGAAAACAGGGACACAATTCGGGAAGAGTTTCCTGGCAGCATAGACAGCAGTCAGTTGTTGGCCTGCTCGGCAGCAATTGGAAGCTGAAATATCGGTTAAAAGTCACACGATTAGCTGCACAGCCGTCGTCGTATCCTGTACTCATTCCATTCGTGTCTGTGTGTGTTGTCGTCGTCGACGCCAGAGGTACAACAACATTCGAATTACATTCGGTTGACTTGTATTCCGAATGGTACACTACGCTCATTGTTGACTCATGATTCAAACGGAGGGATGAACGAACCAACGTTCGTACGTACGAACGAATGAATGTGGTATGTGGTAGTGCACCGTGTTGTGCGAAATGCACGCACCACGAACATTCGAAAATATCTTTTAAAATAGAAAATAAAATGCGTCGTCTATAAATAGATGGACATCTAATTGAAATAAATCCAAGATAGCAGAAACGATGTCTGATCTTATCTGGTCAAATTAGCGAAGACTGCTGTTGTACAGATCAGAACAAGATTTAAAGAATTAGAAATAAATAAAAATAAAGACTTCTTTATAATTTTTGATATACGGTTTGTGTAAATCTTGCAATTACAACTTTCAATTTTCTAATACATTTCGTTGATGATTCGTGAAAATCAGAGTCTAATCATTCTAATTTTTAATGGCTTTCTGTGCATTTTTATTTATTAAAATGTAGATTTTTTTACTATGATTATCCAACTATATTATGAAGAAAAATTATGGTATTTAAGAAGAAGTTTTCTACAACGTCACATCAAGTCTTGAGCTTGATTAATACCTCCAAGTTGATCCATCCCCATAGATTCCACGTAAAACTCGATTGAGGGCTTAGAGCGGTGTTTTGTTAATCGCAATCGTTTATCTCTTGCAAAGGACATGAATTGAACCGAAGACGAGTGTTCGTTGTTGTGTTCGATTTATTCCTACACAAGTGATCGAAGAAAGCAATAACAGAACACATGCAAAGTTCGGACCAACGCCAAGCCGTTGTTCTGCAATATATTGGTTTACAAATACAAATTGTTATTGTTGTGTGTGCAAAATTCGGAATGACACATCATCTTTAGAGCATACATCAGAGTAACGAACGTAAAACTGGAAAATATATGGCATATTTTAGAAAAATTTTAAAACATGCGTTTAATAGATCCTCAACGCATTAATTGATTGGCCATAAGATTCCAAACAACATATACTACAACAAGATACTATAAGTTAGTACTTTTGTACGAAGTTATTGTAGAGATCAACTAATGAATGAATGTATCCGCTGAAGTAGTTTATCAGCTTTCTTTACCTCCGGCCGTGACTTGTCTACTGTTTCGCTTAGTTTTCTTTGAATTTAACATAAAATGTTGCACATATTTTAAAGTATAATTGTTAAATTGGAATTCTCGTAATTTTTACGAATATATTTAACATTGAAATTGATTAAACTAACTAGAATCATGATCAATATTTTATGTTGAACATTGTCACGTACCGGAAGAGCCACACAATAGCATCCCATACACAGAATTCAGAAATAGCCATTGGACTGAGTGGTGTCTGCCAAGATTTCCTCTACCGATTTAGTGTTGTTGCTTTATATAATTAGTAAAAGCCTTCTCGATCGGCTACTTGAGATCGCACTTTACGAAATATAAAAGCGTAAAGAAGCAAAGCATTTTACATGTTGTTCGTGTTCTTTTTGTAATTGTTGCTGTACCTTCTCGATCATATGTTGTAGTACATTATAGTGACGCACAGACGGCGTATAGGGTAAATGACCTAATTGTGTATGTGTGTCTGATGTATGACTCGATTCCCTGTCCACTCCCTGACCTCTTCCACTAACAATCTCTCTCTATCTCTTTCTCTCTCTCTCTGAGTCAGTGATCTTATGCGGATCGCGAGCGCACGTTATGACAATCGAAGTGGTGCCAACATGAAATTTTCTTAATTTTTTGACATTTTATTCTGTAGTAGTTGCTGCTGCTATTGTAGTTGTTTTTGTTGTTCTTGTAGGTACTCCGTAGGTGGTTTATCCGTTTATTATATTTTCACAGGAACAGGTTTCTTTGCGCTCCGTCTGGCATGGCTTTGGCTATGACTATGGCTGTCTTCGCATCGGGGTCTCTTGCATTGGATTTTGTGGTTCAACACATTAAAAGGTGTCGCTTTATTTAACCATGTTTGTACCGTATCGCATCGTACCGTACCGTACTCGTACCCTACCCCGCCGGCAGACAGATTCGACATTGTGCTCTCCTTCTCCGATATTCAGAATTGTTTATTTTTGGAGATATTTGACAGCGATAACTTGTTTATGATTCATATGAGAAGTGCATGAAACCAGTATGAAAATTGACGATAGTCGGTAACGACTGATGCTGTGCCGTATACAGTATAGGAGATTTAAATAAAATATATTTTTTCATAAGTTCATTAAAAAGTATTGCTAAATATATTAAATTAATTATCGGCAAATGCAATAAAACCAAATAAAAAAATGCTTTTTGTAAAATAAGAAAAAATATTTATATCCTGACAGTCTGATAGCCAGCCAGGACTAATTTATTGGGTTATGACTGGTATCTCTAGCAAGATTGCAAATACCAAATACCAGGGGGTTTCAGTGCCAGAACGTTTTACGTATCTTAAACACAGAAAAATATTATTTTGGCATGAGGTTGGAAGAACCAAAAAGTTAGTTGCAACAAACCACTTCATTCGGTTAAAACGAATTTTCTACAAATTTATTGGCGGAACTGCTATATTCGGTAGGCGTTTGCATTATTAACCTATACACACTCCAAATTGTAGTCCAAACTACAACTCTTTTAGTTTTGACCATAACAATCGACTAAACGGTTGAGAGAACCGAATAAATTGGATTGTCGCAGAAGATGGCGCAACAAATGTTAATTCTGTGTGTGATATCAGACAAGAAAAATCTCGAAATTCAAGAACTGCATCTTTTCCAATCGTAATTCAGAAAATGTCAAGTTAAATTCAGAAAATAACAAATATTAGTAAAAATTTGTCAAGCGTACCCACCTAAACTTAGTTTGCTTCCGATTTATATAAAATTTTGTGAACTTGCAATTAAAAACTGTTAAGGACTGTGAGCTAGTATGACGGGATCAGAGTGGCTTAATTGTAAATATCATGAATATTATATGAGCCTCCAATAAAAATATTTTTATATTGGAATATAAAGCATATTAAACCTAAATAATCAGTATTAATTTTTGGTTTATGGCTTTAAACGAACGCTTATAATCTGATAAAAGTTATAAAAAAATCAACATAAGTCTGTAGGATAAAATTAGCAATAATTAGACACCTATATCTCGGCAACGTCGGTAGCTCGTCTGGTTAGTGCGTTGGACTACGAGCGATTATTTTTTTGCAAATCGGAAGTAAACAAATTTTTAGGCTCGTACGCTTGACAAATTTTCACCCATCGATACAATTCAGCAATAGTCTATTGTAATTTAGAACATTTAAATCTAAATCACAAATCGTCAAACTTTTGAAATGTTTGCACTCCGAACTTTTGCTTTTCGTTCGTTCCATTCCCAAACCCTGCTTGAAACAGTAAAAAGATTTTTGGATAAATTTTGGTCTTAATTGCAACCCGAGTGGAAATTTAGGTTAAAAATCATGTCTGATCAGACTTGCCTGATTTCAAATAAGGTTTCCACATCAGTTTCTTAATTCAAAATGTTCGAGATTCGAAGTAGCTACACCGATCAGATCAGGCTTTCTGATCTTAACATTATCCTAACCTTATATCATTCGATGTATATTTTAGCTTTATACCAAATTCGAACCCTTTCAAAAAAATGGCTTTGTGAACAGGAAATGTTGTCTTAATAACTTTTGCAATGACACGTCAACGTTTTAAGATATTTAACATTTTTAAAATGTTGAGAATTTGAATTTCTTTTCTATTTTCTTTTTCCGTTAACATTTATTTATAGAATAAATTAGCTACCAAATTTTTTATAAATGATCTGGATTCTTTGTAAAGGATAGAGCGGATTGGGTTTTTAATATTTGAGTTTTTAATATTTACAGGTCCTTGCTGTTATATTTAACAGGGCGCATTATAAAATTAATGGTACAAACTATTTAATTTTTGGTTTGAATATTATTTTAGATATGGTATACATCCTTTTGACAAATTTTAATAGTAGAAACTATTTTTTCTATTAAAATACCATTAATTTATCATTAAAATACCATTAATTTATTATTTTCTGGGTGCAGTTTTAACACCCCCTCTTTCCCCTTGGGCTTACAGGGGAAGCCACAAATTTTGATTGAACTCATATTTTTTATATAAAGGGGCGTGGTAAGTTTATATTCGTTTTGGTGAGAAACTTATATTGAAATAAATTAAATTTAATATTTTTCTTTATATTATTTATTTTTACTTACCGTCTTTATGATCAGTAATTCATCAATAATGCATCTACAATGATCATTAAGTACTAATCAGTCTGATTAGGAGGCGAACATCATTTTGTAACTTTTACTAACCAAAAATGCAAACATTCTGTTTACAATTTGATCTTTTATGTTGCAGCCGATTTAATTAATCAACAAATTTGATTATGCAGATCAATCGGCGAGATACAGTTCAATTCAAAACACAAACAATGTCGCAGTAGCACACGTGCGCGTGACAGAGAACGCACTATGCACGATTTGCAGAAAAGATAAAACGCAAAAAAAACGACAAAAAAACGATCTCAATCAGCAGATAAACGACCACCGTAGATGCGAAGATCGCATTAATTGCAAACGTCAATATGGTTGTTTTTGTGCAACTTAACACAGCGACAGCTAGCGTTGCAGTCAAGCGTAAAAGAGACAACTGCACAGCACACACAGATAACTGCACTCACTGTCGCACAGCAAACGAGTGAGTGAGACAGGCACAGAGCACACTTCGCTAAGGTGAACGAGAGCGCGCTCTCGCAATTTTCAAACACTTAATTTTGACAGTTCAAATGTACAAAAACAAACACAACAAAAACAGAGGAATCGAATAAAAACACCCGACTAAAATCTTAGTGAACCTCACCGATGAAACAGAGCACAAGAGACAATAAAAAGAGTTGAATGAAACGGATTCCGGGCTTGGTGAAACCGACAAATTGCTGACTGACTTAAAGTCAAAGCGCACGAACGAAGGAAGTTTTAATTATTTGTGTATGATGTATTTTGTGCGTGAGAAACATTATTTTTTTAATCAAAATCACATTTGTATTTGTAGCATAGACGCACCAATTGCTTTTCACTAATTCGTTTGTTAATTTTACAACACTTTTTGTCAGCACTACCAATCGCACTAGTGCAATTCAGAAAAAGCCCGCGATGTTTTATCTTTTTCTTGTTTTATTATAGTTCCCAATGTCGTTTCAACCGCTTCGCGTACGTCAAACAAATCGCCGAAATTAACAACAACAAACGCGGCAAAAAATACAAACATCCGTCGTTCATGCGCTTGTAGCCATTTCCATGAAACTGATATGAAATTGAAATCGTACAGTGAGGCGATGCCAACCCAACCACCGTTCATCGTCGTCCAACACTCAACCCAGCAAACACTCTCCCCCACGCTGATGTTGTCTCTTTCTTGCACCTTCATGCGTACATTACGTTCTCAAATCTAAGAAAGAGCGCAACATATGAACTGAACACTTTGTTATTCTTGGAAGTACCTCTCTCACGCGTTGTTTTTGTGTATGAAAAACTTGTTTTTTCTTCTGTTTGTTTTGTGATGCATTTTTATTGCAGTTTGGCTGGCTTTCTAACCGTAGGAACACGTTCGCAAAGTAAGGTATTTAAATAAAATATTGAGATCTTGTAAATGCGTGTATTCAAAAAATAAAGAGTTATATATTTTTTTTTATTCCCAAAAATTATTACAAGTGCGTCACAAAAATTTGAATCAAGATTTTCTGTGATTTACAAAAAAAAATTGTATTAGTATGTTTTTTAAATAATATCATTAATTTTTTTATAGATTTGTTGAACTTAAATTAAATAAACTTAATTATACTATATAATTTTATTATTTATAATTGAAAAATACATGATTTTTATTACACCAAGTCCGGGCGGTGAATTGAACTCTCTTCATTTAGATTGCAAAGCCAGTACACTTCCACTCGACCACTGTCCATTAAAAATGTGCAATTCATTTTGATGTACACTAATCAAACGTATGTATTGGTGAATTAATTATTGAATTGGAACATACATATTATAATGTTGATGAATTATCTGATTAAAATATATATTAATAATTATAAATAAAAAAAATGAATTAAAAAAAAAAATATTGTAGCAGGCAAGATTCGAACCCGCGTCCTTGTGCATAGAAGACACAAGGATTTGTGACACCCGTATTAAAGATTAAGGTAGTCTCTGCCACAGAAATCACTAATGTCACTGAATACGAGTTGTATTATTAGTTCAATAAACCTTTACACGGTGAATTAATAGGACTTATAAAGACCTACTCTTACAGTAGCTACATGACGTTCATACAGTTTTATGCCGTATAACGTTTACTTTCTCAGTTGATTGTGCTACTTGAGACAGCAACTCAAAAGTTCTCGAATTAGAGATTACGTGACGTCACTTTTATTCAAGTTTTACTCGAATGAGTTACATAAACTAACAACAGGCTTTGTTTTTGTATTATTATTATTATTTGTTTTTTTCTTCTTTTGTAATTTTATTTTATTTTTAATTACAGATAAAAATTTTTGTGATTTTATATAGTTTAACTATCCAATCACCAATTTGCCATCATTTGCGGAAGTCACTGGTACAATATTAGTTAGTTCTTGTTATTAATTAATAATACAATATGCATGAAACTATTAATTTTAGTATTTGTAGAAAAGTGATTAAATAGACATTCGACATTTCCATTATTTTTGGATTAGAGAGCTTGTGAATCGAAGGAGAGCTTTTTGAATGCGAGCGCTACGGAGCGCCTATTTGAAATAAATACGGAAAAAAACAATAAAAATAACACAGAAAAAAATCATGGCAAATTGACAGTATTTCAATAGAAAACCAATAATTTATACCATTAAAATAGGTTAATAGGATGCGTCCCATTAGTTCTGTAATATTGAAACTGTTAATACAATGTGTGGTTGTACCATAAATTTTATAATGTGATATTTTAATTACAATAAGAAAGACGTATACAAATTTAATGATACTTATGGTTAATTTTAGGTAGCCGCGGTAGCTCAGTGGTTAGTGCGTTGGACTACGAGCCGAAAGGTCTCCGGTTCAAGTCTGGACTGGGGCTAACAACATCTTTTCATAGAAAACATTTTTCTATACCGCGCTACCTCTCGGCAGTAAATGGCAAACCTACGAGAGTAAAGCATTGCCTATGAAAAGCTCTCACCCGCCGTTCGGATTCGGCAATAAACTGTAGGTCCCACAACTTTGAGTACAAATATTACACGCACAGCTCAAAATGGTGAGAGAGCTCGGCCTAAGTTCTTATAGGACTGTAACGCCAAACTATTATTATTATTATGGTTAATTTTATGGTATAGTCGAATTACATTTTCCTAATAATTTATTAAAACAAAAATGTATTTTAGTTAATTTATTGTATATATTATTTTATTTAAATGTCGAAATTGATATTCACTTTTACAACACTCACATAAAAAGACACTTCTTGCTGCAAAAGGTTATAATACATTTAATGTTTGCTTTGGTTTCCAATAATTGATTGTAGTACTTGAGTCTGCAGTTATTTTTGAGTCCGTTGCCATAATAGAAATTCGATGTATTATTTATTTTCTGTAATAAATAAAAATATAAATAAATATATAAATATAATTTATTAACATTAAATACATTGAGTCCTTAGCAATGTCGCGTTTAATAATGTGGATTATTATAAATAATACATGCGACAATTTTGAGTAAACACGCAGAATGACGTACAAAACGAACATGTTTATATTCGTTTCATGTTTTTTTACACCACGTTTAGTATTATAGGAGGAAACCATTAAAATAACAATATTTATTCTATATAAAATAATAATATTGAAATATTCAAATTTATGGTACTAAATTTTTCAAATACTATTGAATTAATTAGAAAACTTTTAATTTAAAAAGAAAAAACTATTAATACATGAACCATAAGATGGTCGTACCATAAAGTACTTAATGGTACATTTTCTTCTGAGTGTACATGATTTCGTATTTTTTAATAAATTCTAGTGAATTTCATGATTAGAAGTCTATAAAATCAACTAAATTGCAATAAAATTAACATGTTCGGTGTTTGTTTTTACTACATTGTCACACAGAAAAAAATATTGTACGTATATATAACAATTGATATTAATAGCAAACAAAATCGTATTCCAATTAAAAATATGAATGTATTTACTAATTAATTAATTGTATTTTCACATTTTTTTTAATTAAAATATTAATAGGAATTAATTTAATATAATTTCAATACAACTAAATCTTTAATAGTATTAACTACTTTTATTTGTTACTTTTGACAAATAAAAGCAACATTGTTTTTTTCTTCTGGATTTCATTTTGTTTTTTGTTTGTGCGTCTCGTGCGTCGGCGGCGTCGTTCTGTTTCTTCTAACATTATTTTCTTCTACGTTGCGATTTTAAAACAGGATATTACATTATTTAGTGTATGTTATGTTATTAAAGCATTTATGTTTGAGGTCAAGAATTTGAACAAACAGCTTATGATGCTCATTTTGTTGCATATTGAATCATTAAAAAGCGAATATCAAATTTTATGTTTGACTCAATTAATTGGCCCACCTGTAGAAGTTGTGAAAACTGACATCGGTAAAACATTCGTTAGGTTGAATGAATTTTACTTAGCATATCTAACAGTATAAATACTTATTTAATATTTATTTTATGTTATCTATTCGACAAATATTTTATTTAATTTAACAAAATATTTAATTGATCCAATTTCTATCGAATGAAATTTTTAATTGATGTTACTAATTAATTAATTAATGATTTAAAAATACCCAATAAAAAATATAATCAATATGACAAAAAAATTAATTAATGTTTCTCCAATTAACATATTCTCATTATTACGAATATGGGATTCAATGCTACTAAAAGTTACATCGGCTGAGTTTCAATTAAAAATTAATTGGATTGATTAACATTTTAGTTATATTTACACACTTTTTTTTCTGTGTGCAGTTGAATTGTTTAGTCAATTTTTTATATTTATTATTCATTTTTAATGCAATATTTTTTTAGTGAAGCAGGCTGTGGTTGTAACGATATAAGTACTCATAATAGCATCATCACTATTTTTGTGCGCAATTTTTTATAAGTTTTGCATTTATTGTTTCGTTTTGTTTGTAATTTTTTGTTTTGTTGCTTCATAATTTAATCGTGTAAATAATGCAATCAATATGAGTGGCACCACGGCGGACGATGCGGATCTCTGGAACGATATTAACTTTGATGACCCTGATCTGATACGTCTGCTGGATGACCCACTGCAACTGGACAAATCGAAGTTGCGCGCTGACGATCACTTTGTGGGTTTCGACAACAATGTGGGCGATACATGGATCTATCCCAGCAACATGCCACTGCGCAGCTATCAGTACAACATAGCACATGCGGCGCTGCTACGCAACACTCTGGTCGTGCTGCCGACGGGCCTTGGCAAAACTTTTATTGCGGCAGTGGTCATGTACAACCTGTATCGCTGGTACCCAAACAGCAAGGTGATATTCATGGCGCCCACGCGTCCATTGGTAGCGCAACAAATCGAGGCTTGTCAGAAAATAATGCCATTTCCATTAGCGGACACCGTTGAGCTGACGGGCAAGCTAAACAAGAATCTGCGTACCGAATTGTGGCAGAGTAAGCGCGTCTTCTTCGCAACTCCTCAGGTGGTGCAGTCGGACATAGTGAGTGCCGAACAGGAGGATGCGACAGAAGCGGTGCATTTTCCCTTCGATCAGGTGAAGCTGATCGTCGTTGATGAGGCCCACAAGGCGCGAGGTCGCTACGCATACACGGAGGTGACACAGGCATTGCACCGTCGCAATCGCTACTTTCGCGTACTGGCGCTTTCCGCGACGCCGGGTCGCAACAATGAAGATGTAGCCGAAGTGGTGCGTAATCTGCTCATTTCGCATCTGGAGGTGCGCTGCGACAACTCGATCGACGTCAGCACGTACGTACATAAGCGCAGTATGACAACGGTGGTGGTCGAGTTAAGCGCCGAAATACAGGCGGTACGCGATGAACTGCTGCTTATCATTGACCCATATTTGCGACAACTGGTTGAGGCCGATGTCTTGAGCGGCTCGTTGACGAGCATCACGCGCAACTGGCTGCTGTTCGAGCAGAAACGTTTTCGCGAACGTTCGATGCACCAGCGACATGAGCAGCAGTCAGCGGTCAGCTCAAACTTTTCGATTTGTATTTCGTTGTATCATGCGCTGGAGTTGCTTGAGCGGCATGGCACACGTGTGTTTCTTAATAATTTCGAGCAGGACGCAGATGGGCGCGACAAGTTTGTCACAAATATGGATCTTCGGCTGCGACGGTTAATAGAACGGCTGCGTCGCGAGGTGGGCCCTAATCCGTTCGAGGTGTCAGCACATGCGATGACCAACGGCGAGATTGCTCAGATACCGGCACACATAGATTTTGGACATCCGAAGTTTGAACGAGCGCGTGCCTGTTTGCTGGATCATTTTGAGGTGAGTTCTGTGTAGTGCCTGACGGTTTCCTTTTAGACTCTATACAATCTTTGAGTTTGATAACGATTTTAGGGTAATACGATAACGATCTCGAATATTAAGTGCGTTTTGCTCCATAACCTTTTGGTCACTCACAAATTGCAAATATCAAAAATTAGAATGTTTAAGGACAGCACATTTTTTTTATTTCAAGTTTGACACATTGTTTATCATGTACATACATTTTCTTTTTACTTTTACTCCATCGTTCCAACGCTTTTCAATAAGCCTCGTTCTTGCGAATATAAACCCTACTAAAAATCGTGGGGACGATGATTTTAAAGAAGAGAGAAAGCGCCAATTCATGTTAAACCACTTTGCAGAAGACACAAAATATATGTCATTTGAAGTATGAATATTTTGTGTACTATCTATAAACACCCTCATAGAACAAAATGGGGGTGGAAACGGGCTTCAGATTTGAGATCAGCAATCCTATATTACTCTGAAATCGTTATCAAATCGGAAAATGGGAAACAAGTTGTACATTTGTTGCACTGTATCATCAAATATATTCAATGGCACTTGATGAACTTGCATAGAAAAATGAACGATGAACTTTTTATGAATTGGCATGCGCCACAGTTTCAATCTTTAAATATGTCGCAGAATCTAATTTAACTCCTAATTTAACTTTTTCTGTAAGACTTGCCTCTGTTGTTGTTTTATTAGATACATTGTTTTGGTGCTTGATTGCATTGATCGCCCTAATTCCAACAACTATATTTTCGAAGTGAAAGAATATAATTTATTTTCTAACTTATTAACATGTTATTACTTTAACAATGATAAATTTATTTAATAAAAACATACATTTTTAAAAAATAAAGCAAAGTTCACAACTGTCCCACAAACGGATTGAAATTTTCAAAAAAATATTCTGAATAATTATGCTCAGATTTGGGTATTACTTCAACATATAAACAATGTTTGAAATACAGTTAATTATCTTTGTTTTTGTATTTACCCTACAACAATTTCACTTATCAAAAAATTGCATTGGTGTCCCTATTATTTTTCACATCACTGTACATCAGTTTTTGTGTTCATGCAAACGTAAATTGATACAATTTAGTAGTTCTTGTTTTACATTTTCAAATTGTAAATTTCTCAGCAATTTGCGGTCAGAAGATTTCTGTTTAAATCAGAGAAAAAGTCAGAAAATTAGAAATTCGTGATGTGAAAATATTTCAGATGAATTATTTTCATATTTTCTAAAATTCACTGTGATACCATCCCGAGACATAATTTCTGGCTTTTTTCAGAAATATTTTGGGTAGTGTGTTGCAGGTTGTCAAATTATGTAGAATTTTATTGGAAGATTCACGGCATATTTTGGGTACGGACAGAAAGCAGATAGATTCTGATACAGACTACGCCTTTGTCTGTTTAAAATATGTCGAAAAAATGTTTCTTAACTTCCTTAAAAATGCCAAAATATTTTGTCTAGGGACAGAGACCAAATTTCTAGCATTTTTAAGGAATATTTTGGGCATATTTCTGGAAAACACACAGATAAATTGAACATTTTCAGAAGTGTATAGCAGTTTGTCAATTTTAAGGAATTTTATTGTAAGATTTACGGCATATTTGGAGTACGGGCAGAAACAGATATGTCGAAAAATGTTTCTTAACTGCTTTGAACATGCCAATATATTTTGTCTGGGGTTTGGTACAACTGTGATACCAAATTTATATTTTCTATTTGCCCATATGAAACTAGAATAACAATAGATTTATGATTTCATATCAGGTCACCCCTAAAAATGACATATTTTATGAGAAAATCTATATGGAGAATTTTCAGTAAAATCCGATTATGGGAAATGGATCCGCCGGGACCGCAAAGTTTGTGTTTTGATACACAAATCGATACCATGTTGTGAAATCAAAACTAGTAGCATAAATATGTAGTATTTATATTAATAACATGTTTCTAGTTAAAATGGATGCAGAGAAAACCAGTTAAAAAAATTGTATCGTAGAGAAACGTGTCAAAATTGTCAAAAACAAAATAAATTTTGAAATACAAATTATATTTCATTTATTTATTTTGTAGGAAACATCTTTCTTTTTAATTTGTTGGTGGGTTCCATCGTGTGATTTGTTTTATTTCTTTCCGCCATAAGCTCATAAAATTTAACAAATAACATATTTGAAAGGCATTTGTTAAATATTTGAAAGGGACTTACTACCGCGCCTTGATAAAAAGCCGCACCAGTCTCTCTTCCTACGCAGTCCACCATCAAGTCTCATTTCAAGACATTATTCATCCATTCGTCCCACATGACCTAGACAGCTGTTAGATTTTAATGCGCTTGACTATATCAATTGTCGTCGCTCTAGTGTTCCAATTGTTAAATAGAAACCAGTTTAAAGTAGGATTAAAATAAAGAGTTAATAGACTGACTGTAAAAAATTAGTCTATAGACTGGTTACAAGAAACCAGTTTAAAAACTACTTAAATGTAATGCAAGAGGGGACAATTGACACATCGTAGGAGATGAGCATTGAAAAAATTACAGTTCTTTGTATGAAAATGGGGTCGAATTCGGGCTAGTTGAGTGTCTACGGAGAACTAGACCAATACTAGTATTGAACTAGTCCGTTACACTGCAGGGTTGTATGAAAATGGGGTCGAATTCGGGCTAGTTTAGTGTCTACGGAGAACTAGACCAATACTAGTATACAACTAGTCCTTTTCTCTGCAGTGTAATTTCAAAATTGAATTCAAATGACGCCCCCAAACGACTATACATTTCTTAACAGGTACACTAAGTTTTTATTTTATTTATTTTTTTTTATCAGTATTTAACATTTTATACATCCAAAGCATTTTAAGTCGAATGAACATTGTTCTTAAGTGTACGATAATCTCCGAAAAATCATTTTCAATGTTTGACAATTATTTTCAGTCTCATCCAGAGTCACGCGCCATTGTGTTCTGCGAGTACCGTGAGTCAGTGTCACTCATCTATCGATTACTGCTGCAACATCGTCCCATGCTGAAGCCGCGTTGCTTCGTTGGTCAGGGTGGCACCACCGGCTCACTGCGTGCGCTCACGCAGAAGCAACAGATCCAAGTGATGACAGACTTTCGAGCGGGTACCGCCAATATTCTCATCGCCACATCCATCGGTGAGGAAGGCATTGACGTTGGCGAAGTCGATCTCATCGTCTGCTTCGACATCAGTACCACGAATCCGACGCGCTTCATACAGCGCATTGGACGCACTGGTCGCCAGAAGCAGGGCAAAGTGGTGATGCTAGTGACGGCTGGCAAGGAGGAGGCGCTACTCAAGGATGTGCTCTCGCAAAAGGATCAGACGAACAAGAAACTCGGCAGTTCCTCCGTTGTTGCGGGTGCACTGTACAAAAACTCACCGCGCATGGTGCCCACCGCATTCAATCCGCAGTGCCTCAAGATGTTTATCAAGCCGCCAGATGTGGAACGTGCCAAAACGACGGGGATGGATAGCAAGAAAGCTGCCGCATCAAAGAGCAAAAAACAACCGCTGACCACAGCAAAGGGCAGTCAGGATCTGCGCAAGTTCTTCAAGCGTAAGGTGGAGTTGTCGCCCGAGGAACAGGAGGTATTTGCCGAAGAGACTCCCAGCCAGCGACGGATCAGCACCAACAAGAGCATTAGCAAAGTTAACAACTACTTCGAGGGCCTGGATCTGTTGCAGTCGACGAGTACACAGCTAATGGCGTCCGGCGTCGTGAACGACAAACCCAAAATTGACGAGACTTTAATACGGAAGCTGAACAAATGTCTGAAGAGTACCCAGTCATATGTCAAAATGCCACCAGAAACCGACCTCTTGACGACACTGCGGTCGCCCAGCGTGCTGCTTCTCACCAAGCGCATGATACTGTTTAAGAATGTGGAATTTGTGCGCGAAACGCACGCACAGATGAAGGTGCTGCGAGCACTCGACAACACTGACGATGCGGAAGCAGTGGAGCCGCAAATTCGCGCCAACTATAAGCTGCTGGAGGAGATCTTTGAGGGTGGCGACAAGCTCGAGACCTGGTTGGAGGATTTGGAGATGCAGGAGTACAAGCAACAGTGCAGCCAACCGGACGACGATCGTTTCGGTGCTATTTTTGACAGCTTCAACAGCAGTCGTTTGGATCATATATTTGAGGGCATTGAAGAGGGTGGCTTCGGCACAGATAACTACGACTACATTGAGGAACAGTTCAAGCAGACACGGCGCTATAAGTTAATGTGTGCCGAGGAGAGCGAGCACCAAGCTGTTGGTGGCGAATCCATGGTCTACGATACGGCGCAGCATAGCAATGATTATTCGCCGAACTTCGATGATGATGATGATGCAGCTATGCAGCATGTCGACTATTCGATGACCGAGTCCAAGTACTGCAGTCAGTGGGATGCGGAATTTGCCAAGAAAGACGACATTGCACACAAGTCGACGCCGGTGCAGGGTGTGTTGGCGAAGGCTTTTGCGCGGCAAGAGGTGTCAGCAAAATGTATTGGTAAAAAGCCGACTAATCTACTGGCGCATTTTGTGCCAAACGGTGACTCGTTCTCAGCCACTGAGCAGACTCAGGAGTTGTCGGCAATTTGTATCGATGTAGCAAGTGACAGCACACCAGACGACTTGCAGTTGACTGATGCTCTCTCGTCTGTTCTAACCAAATCCACTCCAGCCAATAATTTTTTAGCACCCGTTGTTGAGCCAGCACTTGTTGCAAAGACCACTGTTGCAGAGATGCCCCCTCCAACAATATCGGTTTCAAAACAGTCTCTTGCAACGAAGCCTGTAGTATTAATGCATCCTCCGGCGAAACCGGTTTTAATAAAACCTGTTGCAACTACTTTTCTTCCAACGAAACCCGTTGTTGCGCTGTCCGTTGGTGCAACGCATCTTCCTACCACTTCTGCTCCAATAAAACTTGTTGCCACAACGCCTACTTTTCCATCGGCAGCCGTTACGACGCAAAAAACTGTGCCGCCCACTGCTGCAGCTCCAAAGTCTCCAACAACTAAATCGCTGCTCGACGAGTTGGAACTCGACTTGGACATGTTTCTGGAACCTTTTCCCGAAGAGCAGGAACTACTTAAGGCCGCTGCCGCAGCAGCAGCAGCGCAGAAAAACAACGGCGTGACGCGACGAAACAGCGCCAAAGAGAATTTGCAAATGGACAACATTAATAACAACAATAAGCAGTTGTTGGATGCAGCTGTCCCCAGCTACGCACGGCATTCGCCCGATTTATTTGAAATTGATAATGAGCCCAGTCCTCTGCAGCGACCCAGCCAAAAGAAGTCACTAGCCGCCAAGTTAGCAGCAAATCGAAAACAGTTAACATCCGCGTCCAATAACAACACGTCCAACGAGAAATTGGCGGATATACTGCGCCACGCCAAGATTCCCAGCACAAAGACGTTGATGTCGGTCAATTCATCAGCATTTTTTACACCCAAGAAAGAGGAGCCCAAGTCGCCGGCGCGTCAAACAGAACCCATCGGGCTAAACAACGAACGATCACCTTCAATTTTCGACATTTATATGAAGAACATGCAGCGCATGGCGCGACGGCAACAGACACCGTCAATTGACACAAAAACGAAGGAGACGACGGAGGCAGCTGCAGAAGAATCGATGATTGTGCGTAAGCGCAGTGTGGCGTCGAAGCGCAAAATATTCGACAGTGATTCGGAGCACGAGCAGGGGCCTGCTGACGATGCAGAAACGAGTGGTGAGGAAATCAAGGCGACGCAGCAGGTGGGTTTACGATTTATTTTTGGTGTTTTTAGTCTTTTCATTGCTTAGCATATATTGATTTATAAAAATATGTCTTTTCTTGTCGCAGAATTACAACAATTCGTACCACAATCGCGTAAAACGTAGACGCATGTGCTCATTCATCGAACAGGAGGCCGGCGTGAGCGGCTCGGATGCGAGCGAGGACGAGGCCGATTATACGTTGGGTCACTATATACATGATTCCGTGGTAGTCTCCAGCGATGAGGCGGATGATGATGCCTCCACCTCACACATGCAGGCCATGTATTTGCAATCGCTTAAGTTAGTATCATGCTTTGTAATTGCTCATTATTGAGTCGACTGTTGGAGGACCACGTATTTCATATCTATTGGCTACTTTTCTGTTTTATTAAATTCCAAACATTATTTTTTCAAACTCTTGCAGAAGTCCTCAAAAACAACGTGGTGCCTTTAAAATTCCCGCCTTTAAAGTTTACAATGATCATTCCAAAATCTTCTCGCAGGCTGTGCCTGTGGATGCTTCAGAGTATATTAAAG
Organism: Dryomyza anilis; assembly: GCA_951804985.1. Taxonomy (NCBI): domain Eukaryota; kingdom Metazoa; phylum Arthropoda; class Insecta; order Diptera; family Dryomyzidae; genus Dryomyza; species Dryomyza anilis. The sequence goes on from OX638133.1 coordinate 68,781,076, forward strand.
ATTCGTTTGTTGTAAGTGAGGATGAAGACGAGCAGGCCGATAGTGATGTTGCTGAAGATGTGCAAGAAGTATCTATGTGTCCGCTGGAACGCGCCGAACGCATTCTAAAGGAACGCAGACGCGCCAAGCGGCAAAAGGCACAGTTACCAGACGACAATGTGCGCAAAAAGAAAAGAAAAGTCATACAGATTATTGATAGTTCGGACGATGACTTTGAGTAATACATAGTAATGTCATAAATTGAGCCATATTTTGCAGTTTAATATAGGTATATTTTTAGTATTAAAAAAAAGTACAAATATGCATTGAATGAAAATATATACATGTTGTTATAAATTATACAAAATTCACTTAAAACTTAATTATTTTACGCTTTGGTGTATTTGTTTTAAATACTAATTTGAGCACGTTTAAATACTTATATTATAAATGGTATAAAACAAAAACTTATACAATATAGATTAAAACTTAAGCAAATGCATATCAACGACGAACAAGAACACAGAGTTTGCAAATAATCACATGTGGGTTCTCACGAGGGGATATTTAGTTATTTGTATTATCACTTTGCTCATGAGTGAAGAGTATATTTAAAAAACAGTTGAGTGATTTATATCAATGCTATTAATGAGTTTCATTAATTTTATTAGAATAAAACAGATACGGATTATTCAAATATGAGTCATGATGATTAATAATCGAGAATACAAATTTCATATCATTTAAAATTCATGTGCGAAGTATGAAATATAATTTATTATATATTTTATCAAATTTTTGAATTACTCGCACATAAAATGTGCTAAATATGTGCACACATATATGAATTTTAATTGACGAATTAAATCAACGACCAAAAAAGAAAACTAATGAAGTGTATAATATCAGCCTTGAGATTAGCCCAAGAATAACTCTTGCAAACAGGTGTTACTTTGGGCTCAGTAGGCAATTGAGAAGCAGAATCCTCTCGACGGACAAAAATTACGCTCTATAAGTCGCTCATCATGTCAGTACTCCTATATGGCGTTGAAGCATAGACGTTTGCGTTCGAGAGAAAGATTCTTCGGAAAATCTAAGACCAGATATACGTTGAAAACGAGTACAGAATCAGATGGAACGATGAGCTGTATGAGTTCTACACTGTCATTGACATAGTCAGGCGCATTAAGATCTAGTACCTACGCTGGCTTCGACATGTCGAGCGTATGGATGAAAGCATTCCAGCAAAAAAGGTGTTCATACCTGTACCCAGTGTGGTCAACGTAGAGGAGGGCGTTCAAATCTACAGTGGAGCGATCATGTGCAAGACAACCTGACGACGCTTGAAGTGGAGAACTTATGCACAATTGCTGCGGCCGAAGCCTATCATGGGTTGTATTGGCCAAATAAGTAGGTAAATGGTATAGTTTTACTTTTTTTTTGTAATAATCTATTGATCAAAAATATCTAAATTACATTTCTTTAACTAAACTTATTTCAGAACACTCGTAAGTGTTCATTGGGTAGACAATGGCTTTGTGTGAAAATAGTATTGAATTTCATTGAAAATGTTAACCCCTAAAAATGCTCCATTAGGTGAGAAAATCTATGTGAAGAATTTTCAGCGAAATCCGAATATGAGAAATGAACCCGCCAGGACATCAAAGATCGCGTTTTGGTACCCAAATCAATAATTTCAAAATTGAATCGAAATGACGTCTCCCAAGAGTAATAAACTAAAAAGGTGGATATGTCATCTGTTAGGAAATTTAATTACAGTTTCAACAAACAAACAAAATAGGATCCTAACAGATGGCATATTCACTACTTTAGTTTACTGTCTTGGTAGACGTCATTTCAACTCAATTTAAAATTTTTCGAATTGTGTACCACAACGCGAACTTTGAGGTCTCGGCGGATCCATTTCCCACACTCGGATTTCTCTGAAAATTATCACATCGACTTTCTCATACAATAGAACATTTTTAGGAGTTATCCTTTTCTCGATTTGAAATCATAAAAATCCATTGGCAGTTAGTGTTCATACTACCAATATAATTTGTCCGAAATATTACTTATAAATCACTCACGAGACATATACAACAATGATAGAATTCCGTACATTAGCGAGTGCTCATATGTGAGTATATATACAAACTCTGCTAATTAAAACCGACACAAACTAAACCAAATAACTAGTGGTCGGCAGATTGTACTCATTTGTAGTTGGCTTAAATGTTGTATTATGTCGCTGCTTGTACAAATCACGCGGCTGCACATACACATCTCTGAAGTCATCGCCAAAATCGCTGATCGCCTGACGCTTCGATGCCGCACTAACTACGGGCGTACGCAATTCCATTTCCGGTTCGTAAATGTTCTCTACGAGCATTTGACGCGATTTTGTGCGCTCACGCACTTCCATAAACTCATCGACGCGTTCGTTCTTGCTCGTGAGCTGCGTGCAGTTAAGTATGACGCTCAACAGCACGCAGAACTCAACGACGGCAACAATCAAGCTGGCACCCAGAAAGATCGCGTACTGTTCGTGGTACCAGTTATCCAGCGGCGCCAAACACGCCTCCGTGTAGCGATGACCCGTGTGCCCGATGCGCTGCAGCGCCTGACACTGTGTCTCATTCGTTGGCTGCGGATCAAGATAGGCACGCCCGTCGCCTGCGTTTGCCAACATGCAGCAGCTTAGCGGCACCACCCAGTCACGTTGCCCGAAGCCCTGCAGTTTCCACAGCGCTGTGTCGTAGTTGATGTCGCTGTTCATGCCACAGCAGCCGAAGCGCGACTGCGCCAAGTCCATTGCATTGGTGAATTGCTCACGTCCAGGCACCCCGTAGTTGCCCTGCAGCGCTTTCACCATTTTCGTCTCGTCCAGACTGATGCCGAGGCAGTGTGGCCAGAGCGTGATGGCTAGGCAGACGACGGACTCGGCCAGCAGCAACACCACCACGGTGAGAAAGTACAGACTGAGACAACAGTAGGTGTTCAAGCAGGTTGCCCAGAAACCAACAATGGCAGCTAGAACGGCGATGGTGCCGGCTACGGCTAGACCCAACGAGATGTAGTAGAAGAGCGGTTGCGGCAGGCTGCTTAGCTGATCGCTGGTGGCTGCCAGCAGACGTGAGAGCAGAATGCGTTTGGTGTCGCTGAAGAGATAGAAGCCTGAGACAATGAGACAGGTGCCGCAAAGCTGAAAGAGTGGAAAAATCAATTTGAGTAATTGTTAAATGTTCGTGATAAAAATATGCTTCTTATTTTTCCGATAAAATCGTTCATTCTGAATACTTTGACTGACCGAGTGGAAATTGTTCAAGGTTAGATGTATTTCACATGCGTCCTTAATGGAGTACCAAATGACAACTATATTGATCCTGCTCACAGTCGAGTGGGATAATCCTAATTTCAAATCTACGTAAGGTAACCTGATACATACTTTACGAAGAAACCTCTTATAAAAAAAAATATATTGGGAATCGCATTGTAATCTGATCGGGATGTTATTAAAAAAAATGTACCACAATCTCTAAAAAGATTCTAAGAATTATTCTAATAAAATATTACAGTTTTTCAGTTCAAGTTAAATCTTGGTGTAAACTTTTCTACATTTTAAAACGTGTATAGTTCCTAATCAAATCAGCAAAATGTCTTTATATTTTACGGATAGTAAGAAATTTTTAATATTTGTGTTATAGGATCGAAATTACATCTATTTTAAACTACGTTTAATTTGAATATATGCTTGAACAGCTGGGCCTAAATGAAAAAAAAATTTAAATATGAAAATTTTTAAAAATTTCAAATGTCTCATATAGACTCAAAACGTTAACTTTTTGTAATTGCTTCGAAACTATTTTTTGTTTAAAAAGGCTTTAAAACAAAATCAATAAATAGAGAATCAGAAGAATTTAAATATGCATCAATTGAGATAAGGCCTAATCAGAGCAACTTATCAGTATAGCACTTCTAATAGGGTTACGTTTCAAATCAAACACTTTTGTGGAAACCTCATTATTGAAGTCAAGCAAACCGGATCAGAAAATGAATTCATCCGAAATTAAATGTCCACTCGGTAGTGCTCAAAAAGTCTTATAAATTTAATTACCAAAACCAAAAATATTTGTACTATATTATTTGTACAATAATAATCACAAATCTTGAGTGAAAGGAGTAAGTTAAAATGTCAATTAAAGTGGAAGACTCTCACAGTAATCTACTAATGTAAAATCTCGGAAACTAAAAATTTACCTATAAAAGGTTTCGAGGGTATAAATAAGTAAGAATAAGATAAGACTCTGACTATCACACGGAAGGCAAGATCTGGGAAAAAATACTTTTTTCTGTGACAGGGAAAAATCAAAGAAGATCAGTGTCTTGTTCAAGAAGAATCTCAACATTTCAAAAAAGTGAACAAAGAAGTGGATTGTTTAGAGTGCTTCGTCCGTAGGATTGATAAATAAGATTGTTGAATATTATAAAAGTTCCAGACAGGAATGTGGTGAAGTACACGAACAGAATAAAGTCAGAAATTTACATTAAATACTGTTTGGAGAATGAAGCGTTCACATTCTTTTGACCTGACATAGCCTCCTACCACTACAGTAAAACGGCATTTAATAGGAACACTAGCAATAACGTCATGTTAGTGCATCGAATTGCAAATCAACCAAATAGTCCAAGACTCACGGAAATTTAATGTTACTGGACATTTTCAAAAGGAAAATGAAAGCATTAATTGACATTCCAGATTTCAGTGGAAAGTGGTCTTCAGCATCCGGGCAGGAGTCCTACACTACCGCTAAGGTATTATTGGAGGGGGTTTCTTCATTAATAAACGTGTAAAAAAGAGATTAATTAAAAATTTTAATATATACAATTAACCTTAAAAATGCGTTATCAACATGGTTTGACTATAAAAATCTAAACACTGGGTTAGCATATTTTTGTAATTTTGATAGACAATTTTTTCGTGCGCAGTCCTTATTCTTTCTGAGTCGAATAATTTTTCCTGAAATAATCAAGAATTTTATTCTTGATGTAGGATATTAAAATATGATTGTAAAACGCCCAATGGCTTTAATGTTAGCTGTAAAATAATTCTTGAGACGAAAAGTTATTTTGTAACTATATATAAAAAACACAGAAAACTTTTATAGTGATTACACCCAAAAAAAATACTATATAAATAATAGTTTTTTACTATTAAAAATAGTCAATAGGATAAATTATTATTTTAATCGGAAATTACCATTAAATACTAGAAAATACCATGACATTGCCATTGAGTTTATATGAAAGATTTATTTTGTGTATACTATTAAATCAATAATTGTCCTATTGACTAATTTTAATGGGATTTGAGGGTATTTTTTTCTGGGTGTATAAAAAAAATGATCTTTCGCCAAAGAAGTTAACAACGTCTTCAACTAAGTAAACCTTTTTTTATTCATATTTTTTTTTAATTTTCAATTTCTTCGGCTTATATTTCAAACAATGTTTTTTTTTTGTATTGTAGCGCAAGGTTTTCCGCAAATAATATCGAAAAGATAATTTCATTCTCTTCTTTTGTTGGAATTTTAAAAATAAGAAAGACCATAATAATGGAAAAAACTATACCAAATTTGAACAAAATAATCCATTTTCGGAATCTGCGCCACAAATGTATCCAATATTTACTGCAACTTTTAATGCACCAAAGTGAGTGTTGCGCAGTATAATATATTCGAATTGTTATTAATTAATTGAATCAACCTTTTGTATATTCGAAATTTTTGATAAAAACATTTTTTTTTAATTTCATACATTTTATACACCAGATTTACCAATATAAACCTAATTAAATGTAATAAATTAAAAACAATTCTGATGTTAAAATATTCCGATTATAATATGCAATAACTTCTAACTGTGCTCTGGTCTGTGCGTTTTTATTACACTGACGACTACACCCCCAAACACTTGTTGAATCTGTGCAAATTATTATAATCATGAAAATCCACAGAGCATAGTCGAGTATCATAGACAGACTGGTTGATGGTCTAATGGTATGCATTACCTAGGCGAAGGTGCACATGTAGCAACAATAAACGTTCAGCAGAGCATATCAAAAATTTACCAAAATCAAAAACCATACAAGAAATGAACTTTTACAAAAAGTGGTGCAGGTGAACGAATAAAAAAAAGGGTGAAATAAAAAACGATTTCACTATAATAGAAACAATATTAAATTTGGTTAAAGAATATAAAAAAAAAACTTACCAAAAATAGGAAATTACAGAAATTAAGCAGGCATTTGTGATTGAATATTCGACCCATTATTTTAAATTATATTTTTAAAATTTTAAAAAATCTTTATAGAAAGAATTATGCACCACACTTGGAATTTTAAATATCAAACTTTGTATAATGCACAAATATTAACATTTTTAATAGGGTCTAAATGCTTTTATTGGCTTTAGATGATCACTTTGATTGCGGTACAGCGCGGACGAATACCTTTTAAAATCGCGTTCGAACGTTACAGTGCCTAAAATTCAACTGGAAAAAACGGGGAAAACTTCGTGGCAAAGAAAACCAAAACAATAATGGACTCTCTCCCTCTCTTGCGCTCTCTGCACTGTGCTCTTCACATAGCAAAGCATGCCAAACGAATTGGAACCGATAACAAAAAAATATTTAAATGGGAAAACATAAAAAAGAACTCGATCATGTAAAATGCATGCAGCGTTTATTCTTCAGGCACGAGGCCAAACCAACAAGAGCAAAGCGCTCTCTTCTGCGAACTCGAGAGAGCGTAACCGACCGATCGTGTAGTACTTGGGCATCGTAAATATTGTCGCTACGCATTTAATTCATTCCTGTACAAATTACAAGCTTACTTATCGTTCGTGTTCCGAATTGTCCGATCGATGAATAGATAGTAGCGCAGATCATTGGGGTCAACTTTTAATTAGACTTTTGCTCTCTCACTAGCCGCCGCTCTTCCACACACCCACACCCTCTTTCATACCAATAACAACCAAAGACTGGTGTTTTAAAGGGTCACCCACCCACTTACTCACTTGAATCTTGTTAAAATTTGTTTATAGTTGTGGTTCTTTTGGAACGTATTCTGTCTGTCTGTCAAGCCTGCGGCCATATTGTGTGTATTCAGTGTAACGGTTTCTCGCTCTAAAAGCGCTTTTATTTATGTTTGAATTTTTTTGTTTGTTTATTTCTTTAGATAACTTAATTTAAGTGTTTTTCACTTGATGATAACAGAGCCCTGCACTTTGTTGCACATCTGTGGCCCCAGGGCATAACAGCATAACTCGACAATGTTATTGGCATGTTACCGATGTTCGCGTCAATACTATATTATAATTTGGTGACATTTACTTTTTTAATTGAATTAAGATATTAAAACTACTTTAAACATGGAATAACGGCACAACTGGACACCTTTTAAATTCTCTTCTGACTTATGTTGTTATGACGTTGTGATCTAGAGCTGTAGCCGATAAAAATACACACAGAATAGAGATTTGTTGCGCCAACCAACTCTTTGCCCAACCAACTTATTCGGTTCTATCAAACGCTTATTCTATTCAGAAAAATTATGTTTTTTTAGACATGTGGATTGAAGAACGAAAAATTAGTTGTAACAACTAACTTTATTCGGTTAAAACGAATTTTCTACAGATTTGTTGACGTTACTGCCATATTCGGTTGTCACTTAAAATATTAGCCTACACTCAGAAAAAACATACCATAAAATTAATAGTTTTTGATATAACAATTAGTCAATAGGATATTTGTCCGATAAACTATCAACTCAATCGATAAACTATTATCAATACTACAAAATACTATAAAATTTATTTGAGTTTGTATGAAAATATTTATTATTTGTATACTATCAAATCAATAACTGTCCTATTGACAAATTTTAATGGGATATAATGAGTTTTTTTTTTCTGAGTGTATACATAGTCCAAATTATTCTATAACTGTTCGAAATTAGTTGTAGTCCAAAATAGAACTCTTTTGGTTTTGACAATCATAACCAACTAAACAGTTGAGAGAACCGAATAAATTGTTTTGGAAAGGTTTGATTGAGAAAGAGTTGGTTGGAGTAAAACATCTCTATTCTGTGTGATGAAATAAAAAAATACAAAAATGTATCTTCTCATACTGTTGTTATTTGTCAAATTATTTGTAACAACCAACTTCATTCGTTTAAAACGAATTTTCATAAAATTTGGGTGGCGAAACTGCTACACCCAAAGAACTAATCAGTTGAGACAACCGTCTTTTTATGAAAACCGATTTATTTAGTTCTGTCTACATTTGACTGATTCAGTTGTTGCAACACTGCGTAAGAGTTCCCACAACTAATGAATATAATTGACACAACCAATTTGTTTAGTTGTGCCCAATAAACCAAAAACCTGGATCTTAAGTGATTATCGAATGTATATTGAACAGGGATTTCGAAGCTTTCACTGGAGAAAAACGTTCAACTTTTTGTAATTGTAAGCTTGAAAACCATAGCGTTCTCCAGCAAAACTGGTAGCTTTTTATCCAATTGAATCTAGCCTTTACCTAAACTTGAATTCCGACATTCAATATACATTCGAGATTTAACTCAATTGTAAGATATATATGATTCGTCCTTCAAATTACACTTGAATTCAAGCGCATATATTTCCGTAATTAAAGGTTTAAATATAAAATAAAAAAAACGCATATAAGTTATAATACTATATATTAACAGGAATTAAAGTAACAGCACCTGCACCGGTGGCAGTGCACAGGAACTTCTTGGAAAATCCACGGCGTGCCTCGAAACCACTGAATCCAATTGCGCCAGTGCGATGTAAAACATTACCAGGTTCGCGCAAAATATCAATGTTGTCTGCGTACACCCAGAAAAAAATACTATATAAATAATAGTTTTTTACTATTAAAAATAGTCAATAGGATAAATTATTATTTTAATACCATTAAATACCAGAAAATACCATGACATTGCCGTTGATTTTATATGAAAAGATTTATTTTTTTGTATACTATTAAATCAATAATTGTCCTATTGACCAATTTTAATGGGATTTGAGGGATTTTTTTTTCTGGGTGTATGAATGAAAATATATTAATATTTCACTTACCTTTCATATTAGCTCATTGTGCATTTTCCGTGCAGTAGAATTCTTGGGATGACTTTCGAAAAACAATGATCTCCTGATTGTGCGAATGCAGTGGCAAATATGTAGTGGTGAAAAAAATTAAAATTTTCTTGTTGACATTTAATTTATCACGTCACTGGGTTGCTACTGAGTAATTTTGTGTAGTGAATTTCGTGTCAAGTTTTTTTAACTTCGTAAACCAACGTTGGAATAACATTCATTTCTTCGGCTTGATCATGACATTACATCCACACTGATTGTAAAAGAAAATTCTCCAAATTTATCGAACTGTAAACTCATTGCTTATTGGGTGGTAGCCAATATAATTACAAGAAATGGGCATATTTACAAGAAGTCAGCAGCACAACGAATCGTCGGCAATCTGTACATACGTCAAGGAGAATTGCTGATAACTCGTTGTGACATTGATTTCGAGTTATCAACAGGATGGAGCGCTAGGGATGCCTAAAAACAATTCTAAATTTTGTTTTACACGCGCTGTCCGCAGGACAAAAAAAAAACAAGTGAAACATCTGAAGATTGTGTGGACTGATGTTGTCCTACTTTGGGATCGATTTATACAAGACAACTGATTTCTCAGTTGAATCAAATAAATATTGGTTGCTACAACCTAATGTTATATAATTTAATCAATATAATCAACTATCTGTTGAGTTACCTAAATATTATTGGTTATGTCTCATTTTGAATTTAGTTGTCGTAGCAATGGAAATAAAAAAAATTGGAAATTGATTAAAAGTTTGTTTCCCCAATTAATGTTGCAGTTGCTTCAACTAATAGTTGGTTACGCTTCATACTATTGTTTACCACAAATGAATTTCAGTTGATGCTGACTACATTTAGTAGATGCAAATGAATATTCGTTGAAACAACTGCACGAAAGTAATTATTTTTTTTTGTGTGTACTGTTGTTATATGTCAGGGAACAGGAATTGGCATATTATGAAAACAGAATGTTTCTGAGATTGTTGTTGTAACTATAGTTCCTAAAAAAAGAAAATAGACACAAATACTCTTTTGGAATTACGTTGAAAAAACAAAAAAAATAGTTGTAACAACCAACTTCATTCGTTTAAAACGAATTTTCCACATATTTTTCGGCGAAACTGTGGGAGCTTGTAATATTAGCCTATACATAAATCTAAATTGTTATAAAACTGTTCGAAATACGTTGTAGTCCAAAATACAGTAGAAGTTTACTTTATAGGGCTGTTCGAAATTAAAAATAATTTTAAAAAATTCTACGCCCTCTAAAACGGGCTGTGAGTGACCGACCTAACATCAAGAACCGATCGAGGTCCCAACTGGGTTTCAGATACTAAAAAATAAAACATAACATTGTCACGACATGCCGGATTCAGGCCTAAAATTAATAAAAAGAAGTAAATTCAATGTCTTGTTGTAAAAAAAAAATCAAAAACTAATTTTTTTTAAATGCATTTTTATGAAAAGAGGGAGTGCAAAATTTAAATAAAAATACATCAAATATTACAGATCTAAATTGGATTGTATATTCCAAATTTCTTTTAATTCTTCTGTGTTTCTTTAAAGTATATTTAGAAAAAACTTATGAAGTCCTTCTCATAAGATTCCTATGCATGATTGTTTGGTGCCCAATATAACTACTTGAAAATTTTACATTTTAAAATTAAATTGATAAAATAATTCATGTTAAATTTTCTGTATTTTCTTGGATATACATGTAAAGTAACTTTTTCCCATTTTTCAAGTACTGATGAGGAATAGTTTTACAAAAAAAAAACCTTAAACGATTTTTTACTGTAATTGTCAAGACTCATTTTAATATATAATAATATTCCAATACATTTTGAAGATAATTGGATCTAAACTCAGAAATTTGTTTTTTTAGGCTTTTTTTTATATATTGTTTAGCATTTACGATATAATCATGAATAAGATCAGAGCATAGACCACATAGTCGCGGTAGTTCTGTGGTTAGTGGGTTGGAATGCGAGCCGAAAGGTCCCCGGTTCAAGCCAGGACTGGGGCTAACAACATCTTTTCATAGAAACATTTTTCTATACCGCGCTACCTCTCGACAGTAAATGGCAAACCTACGAGAGTAAAACCATTGCCTATGAAAAGCTCTCACCCGCCGTTCGGATTCGTCAATAAACTGTAGGTTCCACCACTTTGAGTACAAATGTAACACGCACAGCTCAAAATGGTGAGAGAGCTCGGCCGGAGTTCTTATAGGACTGTAGTGACAAAATATTATTTACTTCATGCTTATACTTATTGCATACTTTTTCCTATTACGTAGTCTTTTTGTGAAAAATTCTTCTATAAATTTGAAAAGTTTTTAAAGAAAATTAGGGCATATTTTAAATTGATAACCGATGAAAAAGTTCGTAATTTAAATCGTTAATTTGAACTATGATCTGCATAACCATACATAATTTTCTTATTTATCAATAGATAGAAAAAATAAAATCATCTAAAACTACATCAATATTTCACGAGTTTAGATTCAAATATATTAAGAACCAATCGAAAAAATAATATTTGTTGGTACATTGCAATTAGTTTTCACATTTGAAAGAAAAATAGATTTTTCTGTTTTTTGGAAAACTCGTTAAAATGTCCATGAGAATTCTGAGATTCTTTTCTCCTTTTGTTTAGTAATGTAATTTTTAAATTCTTTTTCATTTATTTCCAGATATCTACTCAAAGACTGGGAATCACATTTAACACTGCGAGCTGTTCAGACTACCTCTGTGCAATTGAAAAAACATGTATAGAGTTGGTATTTTGTTTTACAAAACTATTTTAATTACGTATTAAAGTTACACAATTTGTTTATAATTATTTATTATTTATCGATATAATTGGTATAAAATTTTGTATTACGCTTACGATATAAGAGTCTAATAAATGTTTGTTGTTTTGTGTGTTTTTTACAGAGATTTATTTTTGATTTTGTGAAAGCAACGAAAGCAATGAAGTAACTAATTTATAACATTGAGTTGGATTTCAAGTAATGCGCATTTCAGAATCGTTTCGCTAATTAATTAACGTAACGATGCTTAAGTGAGTTTAAACAATCAGTTACTGGTTCATAATCTTTGTGTTTCTGTAGTTTTTGTTGTTTTAAAGTAGACATCTACTGCGTAGCAATCGATTGATGGATAGTTATAATAAACTCAAAAATGGCAAACGAGAAAAACGTAGAGTATAATGATAATCATAATAAGAGCTACAACTAACTGAAGAAGCCTGCGTTGCAACGACCGCTAAATCTTCGCATTGCAACCACAAGAACAAACAACCAACAATTTTCTGCGCCACCAGCCGCTGCTGTGCAGCACTCAAAAATCCAGCGAAGCGCCCTTGGTGCTGGCAGCAGCGGAACCGCAGCTCAACGTCGGCACGTTGTCCTCGCCATTGGCCTCTTGCAGCTCTGCAAAATGAAGGGTTGCACATACAGGAACATGTTAAATTATTCAATGGTTACCTGGCGGCAAATGCAGTTTCTCGATGACGAATTTCTTGCGGCGCAGCTTAAACGCCAGATCCGAGGTCTCGGGCATGAAGGCGCTCAGCGTATTGATGGCAGCGATCTTGTGCAAGTGAAACAACCCGTTGTAGTCGCGAAACGCAGGATTGGTTTCGCGCTCAGAACCCGCAAAAGACTCCAGCTCAATGGAGAAATCAACCAAGTTGCGTAGCTTCGGCACCAGTGTGGCGTCCTGCATGTTGCAAGTGACAATTTTTGGTATTAGTAGCTAATATGTCTTTGACGTTTACTTACCGCCTTGGCAACCAGATGCATCGGCATCGTGATGAAGCAAACGGCTACCGAGCTGCGCACCGCCGCACGCAATACAGTCATGAACTTGAGCAAATCCTGTGCGAAGTGTTCGTCGTACCACAGTGGCGACGCCAGCGAAGTGATGCAGACGCGCTGCAGACTCTTCTGGTGATGGTTGATGGCGGGATTAAATTTGTCGCCACGCAGCAGTGTCGATATCTCGCACAAGAGGCTTAAATACTTGGCGTTGTGGAAGATGTTTGATGGCGATTGTTTCTGTTGAGTTGGTAGCTCCTCGTTTTCCTCCTCCTCTTCGTCGGCCTCCTGTAGCGGTTTAATGCCGTCCAACTCCATGGCATCGTTTGGCGCATCAGCTGTATTTTTCGCGTTTTCCATCTCAATGTCCGCATTGGACTTGTTGTCATCTTGCTGCTCAGCGGCTTCTTCGTCGTCATCCTCATCAATTTCCTCTGGCGGTGATGCGTCGTCCTTTGACACTGCATCACTCCATGTTGCCGTCTCTGCGTCAAAGTCCAGCAGCTGAGGATCCATGTATTCGAGCAAATTAAAGTGATGCCCAATCTTGGCGCTGCACTGCTCCGAGTTTACGATGGGCAAATCATTGTAGCGCCAGGCAATGCGTAGCCCGTTCTTGTTGCCATCTGCTGGTTCTCCGGCGCCGGTATCTTTCTCCGCAGAGGCGGCCGCAGTCTCCAGCTGCAGTTCGTCGTCGTCGAGCGGCTTTGGCAGGCGACGCAAGAACGCACCTGGCTCGTCATCCAGGCTACCCAAGAACACGGCCTGCTGCGAGAGAATACCCTCAGCCAGAAAATACTTTGCCAGCACCTTGGAATGAGTGACGTACTTGTCTTCCTCTGTCGAATTAATCGGTTAAAGGAAGAGTTGGAGCCGGCACTGCAAAACTTACCAATCAAACAAATGGAGCCGATGGGCAAGCCGCCGCCCAGTATCACGTCTAAGGACGGATTGCCGCTAGATGTTATCACTTGGCCTGTCTGCGGAGAGGTGCGCGTGCCGGGCACGGGCTTCTGCACATTACGCTTGCGAAAACTTGACATATTTCCGGATGTGTCTGATTTTTTTTCCGACACAGAAAAATTACGCAAAACTGAGAAGCAGCACGCGAGTATACGCTTGCAATTTACTGCGACAGCGATTGTATTCCGTTTTTACTTCGGTTTTAGTTTTTGCAATTTTTACAAATCCTCTTGTCAAAAATACACTGCGAATATTTCGAAACTTCAAAAGTTACACTTCGAATTTTCGAAACTTCAAATGTCCAATTCGAAACTTTTTCAATTTATCGTTATCGAAATATCGAATACCCGATATTGCAATACCGTATTTATTTTTTTATCGTAATTATTTGTAATTTTTCTTCTTTGTAAGTCAAATCAAAATTTTAAAATCCGTACTCGGGAAGCGCACTCAATTGTAGCGAAACTGCTCAGTAAGTATTCGCTCACTTTTTTTAAGTATACTTCAAGTAGTTACATAAAAAACTATTACACATAATATACGATAATATATATTATATTCGCAATAATCGACCTTTTATGTTCGTAACGAACTCTTTTTAAATATTTTTACGATATCGTAATCTAAGCTCGTTAACTTTTTCCTACTTTTAAATGAAACAACAAAAATTTAAATAAATGCATTTTATATTTATATAAACCCAAGAAGCAAAACGGTCCGTTAACAGTGCCATATGCGGAGCATTACGGAATACGATTCCGTAAATGTTCCGTTTTCTGGATATGAAAACGGTCCAGTAAACGGATAAAGAGGAACATCGAAACGGATTTCGAATCCATTGAGAGTACGTTTCGACGTTACGTCAACGGACCGTCATACTGCATGACAAACGGAGTGAATCCGCCGAGAGTACGTTTCGACGTCCATACTGGCTGAATTACGGAGTGCATCCTATTACGTTTTGACGGTCCGTTAACGGACCGCCTTTCTGGACAAAATACGGAGTGAGTCCTTTGAGATTGCGTTTCGACGGTCCGTTAACGTACCGTATGTATGTATGTATGTATGAAAAACGGAACGTTTTCATACACTAAGAAAATAAAGATGATGAAGAAATATCACAGCCCTGAATATCAAGTTATTTAAAAATTATTTAGATCGTATTTGAGACAACCATCTCTCAAACATCCGTCAAATACGATAAATATTGGGAGCAAACATCTTTCAAATTTACGATTATTTATAGCAAACATCAATTAAAGATCTTACAAATAGGAAGATAGTTGATGAATATTTGGAAAAGGTACTCCTAAAATCGCGGAGTAATTTTTATTGAATTGAAAGAAAATGAATCAAATGTATTTTTATTTATTCTAGAATTTACACAGTATCCTGGTTATATATCGCCATCATCTTTATAAATCCTTCGAAGGTAAAATTGTGCAACGACCGGTGATGCTGTCATCAAAGTAAACTCTGAAAAGAAATATTTTCCATCACTTGTTGATAATTTAAATCACAGGATATTTTTACCATTAAAATGTAATATTTGAGTTGGCACTTTTTTACACCATTTGATTTAGTTAATTGTTGTGGATAAATCGAGCGTAAGAGAAAAGTACGCCATTTTCGTTTTTTATGGTAGTCAAATGTCAAAATGCCTCAAAAGTTTTGCAGAAAATGTCCAAGAACTCAAAATTTTAAATTAAATTTAACCTGAATACATTTTGTATATTGCCAATTGACAATTGCTCTTTTTTTCTCCTGTTGAGCCAAAAAAAAATATGAAATAAAAACCAGTTGGGAAGGTTAGATCACATGGGAAATTTTAAAGTAGGTGTAATTATGATAGTTAGGATTATCAAAATTATAATCGGTCTAAGCCGACTATAAATACCCTACACATATGTGTGGTTACCATTCAAAGTGATATATATAGGTCACCAGGGTATACGAATCCTGAAAATAACGACAAACATTCAACCGCTGAAGAATTTCCATTCATTTGATACCCATATTTACAAATGGGTAGGTGTACCGAATTTCGATTTTTTTTGGGAACCACAAGTCTTTTCGCCGGAAAACATTATTATCATGTATTTGAGCATGATGTCAATATATATTTGACCAAAAAAGTTTACCTAAGCACGTATACATAAAAATTGATCTTTATATGTACATTTTATATGAGGTATTTGAACAAAAGATCTCGATCTCGCACATACAGCGTAGGTATATTAGTAATCTAAGTTATAAGTTTCATTTATCTAGCTCTTCAATTTTAAAAGTAGTAGGGATTTCAACAGACAGACAGATGGACATCGCTAAATCGACTCAGGAGGTCATGCTGATCAAGAATATATATACTTTTCCATATTGGAGATGCTTCCTTCTGGGTGTTACAAACGGCGTACCAAACTGAATATACCCTTTCACTCTTAGTGTAGGGTATAAAAATATTGTTTAATATAAAACGTTTTTAATATGAACTTTGAGGATCGCGTTTCATTTCAAATCACACTAAAATTCACCTTAAAAACGTTTTGTATTAAAACATATTTTTTTACTTCATATTTTTTATTATTCTTATTTTTTTTGTGTCAGACTTTCGTCTGCCTGAATTTGGAAAGCCTAATATTATTAAAATTTCATATTTCAAAGTATATTTAATATCAAACCATGGCGATAGAACCATGATGAACCGAATGGCAAGAAAACGATTATATTGCATTGTCATCCATTGCGAGAAAATATTTAAAATCTCAAGTCTGTAGCGATGGTAATTTAAAATCAAATTTGTTTGTTTGAACAGACAGACCAGAAAGCAACCTAATAAAAACGTTTTAAAATGTGAAATTTTGGATACAGTTTTCGGATATAAACGTTCTCCAAAACAATTTGGAATAGCCGTAGCCGTTCTTTGGCCGAAAAGCTGTTTCCGGTAATATACCGGTAATACACGTGAGATTTATTTTCTTTCAGCGATCGTATTTCCAGCCTTAAATCTATAATAATAAGAGCTTCAGAAATTTGAATTGTGCAATCGTGCCTATTTAGTATAGGTATATTTCTCTTTTCGTCAGAGTAGGGTTTTAAAATCGAACCCAAAAGTCGACTTTTCGACTAATCGATTATTTCACTGTAAAAGTCGATTAGTCGACTTTTTGAATTAAAATAGCACTTTTTGACAACAAAAGTAGAGGAACCATAGAAGCCACCTTTTGGGATAATACTGGGATAATTTTGGGATACTTAATTTTGTTTGCGCAACGCGATGCCGATAAATTTATGTCAAATTCATTAAAATGTATATCCTTATATTTATTTATATTTAAATTGAATAAATATATATCTTTTTCATCAAAAATTATATCGTTTTCAAAAAAACTTTGAGTAGCAAGTAAATATGCAAATTTAAGTCCAGCTTTAATAGCCAATGTATATGAAATATTAACTCTTGAATTTGTAGTTCTGGCTGCACTTTTATGTTGTTTGTGCAATGCCTCAAAGCGCATGCACCACAAGTTCTTTAATGGTCCACATTTCCGAATTGCAGACGAATAGTGTAATAAGAAATGAAACTTTGGTTTTAGTGTTTCATTAAACAAGTTTATGTACAGAGAATTATGTTTTGTAACTAAATGCTCCAAAGAAGTAATACTAAATTCATTTAAGTTTGGCAACAAAACTATATCAATTATCTTGATTAAAACAATTAAGAGCTCCCATATTTTGTCATTTTCAGGTATCAAATCTCCTATCATCAATGGTAAATAATTTATAAAAGTCATAGTTTCACGAGCAGTCTTTTTTAAGTTACCCTGTTTCAGTGCTTCAAATAAAAATTATTAGTTACATGAAAAGATTCGATTTCATTGAATACACAATTTTCTTTAATTCCTGTAAGTTTATCATTATTCATAGCAACATCTATATTATAATTTTCAATGTCACGTAAAAAATTTTCATACTCCGATGTGTCTGTTTGCATTTGACTCTTATTTCTTTTAAAAACCCTACAGTAATATCTAGAATTAAAGCTATTAGAAAAACTTAAATAGGTATTTAAACCCATATTATCGCCGACAACAAATGCTAATATGAATGTGATGTTATAAATTACAATATCTACTACAATATCTAAACCACCATTCTAATTTTTTAATTCGATTCACAAATGTTTTAATTGCAAAGATATTTCCAAATGAAGTTCGATCTTTTGTTTTATAAAAACCAGCAACAAATATATTGGATAATTTTGAAATTTGTTGTTTGGGAATAGTTGGAAATGTGTAGTATATTCCACAAATTGATTGATCTTTAGCATGTGAACCGAGAGGGTTATCGATGCAAAAATCGTCCTAAAATAATATGTAAGGAATGATAAACTGTCCTTTAAATCTCTCGGCTTTTTTCTTCCAAACAGTTCCGTTTATTAAATTTCTATAAGAATCCGTGCGACAGTTGCTTAGTGTTTCGGTGTTTTGCAAAGTAAGTTTTACAATTTCTTGACTTTCAAAAAATTTCTGAATTTGAAATTCAAATGGCATAATTACTCCTGTAACTGAATTTGAATCAGTCATTGGTGAATTATTTACGATTATATCGGAAACTCATTATTAATTGTATAAAAGGTAGGTTTTTTAAACTATCCATTTGATTCCAGTTCTTGGAAGAACTTATATTCAGTGTTAATAGACTGAAATGGCAACACTAAATTACTCAATATATTCGATGCATTAGATCTATCTTTTACATTTGTTATAAGATGTAGAATTTCTTTTCGTATCACTTCTAAAAATGGATAAGCTATCTGACTTTCTACAGTCTTTAAAATGTGAGATACATTTTTTCGGTTGAAATTGTTGTTGTTATGTAATGATAAAATAAAATTAAGTGTAGAAAAATTTTCGGTTTGCGATGTAAGTGCAGAATATCTTTCGAAAATATCATTACTTTCTGTTCTTATTTCAGTATTCCCTAGAGTTAATTCATTATGACGACAAAAATGAGAGATATTCATTGTTTTTGTTTCTGAATTTTTACTTATATTACATACATTTTTTTCATGAACTCTTTCAATGTGCCTTTTAAATGAATAAATATTTTGAAATTTTTGCAGGCAATATGATTCCATACATAAAAAATGTACATGTGTAGTTTTTATGTGAGTAATTAAAATTTTAGATGAATAAAAGTTTAAAGATTTTTCTCTGCATATAAAACACTTCATATTGACATTAATAATATTAATATACGTAAAAAATAGTAATTTCTAAATTTTTAATTATCTAGATATTCTAAAATACTTGTTACTTTGGAACTTGATTCTGTTTTAAAGTTATAAAAATATTTTTCTATGAAATTATATACATGTCGTCCCTCTTTAGGGTATTCAAAGTTCATAACATGAAACAATTTAAATTTTATATCTAGACATTTTAGAAAAGAATCGAATTTGTATAAAAAACCATCATGGTAAGTATAAAAGTGTTGTTATTTAACTTTTTCCTCACCAATTACGATAATAAGCGGCTGAAAAGTTAGTCCTTTTTCAAAATACCTGTTTTTTAAAGTCTCAACTTTTGTCTGGAACTGACCGACTGAGTTTGAATGCAGTATACAAGATTCTTGGGAATCTGTTATGGTTGGTTTCCATTTATATTTCTTTTCTTCCTTTTTCCCAATGGAAAGTACAACTGGTTTCAAAATTGCATGTAAGAGCCAGACAAGTATGCAGTCACGTGAATCTAAAGAAAAATAATTTAAAGAAATAAGGTATTATAATTACAAACTTACTGTTATCTATAGCTACAGTTTTCTTTAAAGTTCCAAGCAGTTCAACTGATTTTTTATCTTTAATGTGGGTTGTAAGATAAGAAATAATTTTATCTGAGAAATGTGGCCAAAGTTGAAATAAATTAGATTTAGTATCTTTAAAAAACAAATTATAATCAATGTGAACCTGAAACAAGAAAAATAAGTTAATGATTTAATATTTTCCAATGTCACATTTACCAATGTATGCGCAAGACTATGCTTAAGAATTGGCCATTTCTGCAATATATTTGTGTCACCTGATTTGAAGTCTTCTTGTCTTACACGTATGACTTGAATCCAATGTTTTTCGACTTCACACCAAGGTTCAATATTGTGGGTCAACCATGAAATTGCTTCTCTACCAGTCTCGCTGAGAACATTTGATGTTTGTGATACTGTGATAATTTCGCTTACAGTTTCTAAAAAACATAAATATAAATGTAGTTATACTGTCAATATGTTTAGTTATACAATACATGATTTATATAAACCAAATTATTATTGATATATTAATCAAGTTATAATAATAGCTTGTCCCTACAGTCCTATGAAAACATAGGCCGAGCTCTCTTATCACTTAAAGCTGTGCGTGTTAAATTTTTACTCAAAGTGATTGGACCTATAGTTTAATGAGGAATCCGAACGGGGAGTGAGAGCTTTTCATAGGCAATGTTTTACTCTCGTAGGTTTTCCATTGACTGCCGAGAGAAAGTGCGGTATAGAAAAATGATTTCTATGAAAAGATTTTGTTATCCCCAGTCCAGGCTTGGACATGGAACCTTTCGGTTCGTAGTCCAACGTACTAACCTCTGAGCTAGCGACGCTACTTAATCAAGTTAAAGTTTAATTATATTCTGTATTTTAGATTAATAAAGTTTTCTAAACGAATTACCTCTTTTAAGTAAATTAAAAACATACCTTCTACCGCACCTAAATTTCGTCTCTTTTTCAATTTCTTTAAATTTAAACGAGCATTAACAGCTTTGTCGTGTAGTTTAACAATTGGATTCATTCCATGCCCTCGTTTAAAAAGATAATGATTCTAAAAAAAGTTTAAAATTAAATTAATATCAAAAAATATGAATATAAGAAAGCTCACGATATTTTCAGTCGGAAAAATATTACGAATAGAATTCGTTGCCGTTTCTATTTCTTTTATTGACATTGACTTTTTATTTTTGGTGTAGCTATCGACAATAATAGATACCAAAATATCTCGGTGCTCATCATTTAAGCACTGTATTTTCTCGTAAAATTTTAGCACATCAACACCTAATTCGGATTGATTAAGAAGATCCGATAATTTGAGATTAGTTTTATCTACAATATTATCTCTTCTATCTCTACAATTGATGTATTTATCTCTAATAAACGATTATATTCAGTCCACTCCCTGTAGTTGTTTGTATCAGAATTTTCCTAAATACAAAGAAACATAAATTTTTCGAATATCAGGAAAAAAGCTGAGAGTATGATGTATTTTATATAGATTGCTTTCCCTACGCCTTATGTCCAATTAATTTAATTATTGGTAATGAGGAAATTCAAACAAATTTTATCTACACACAAGATACAAATTCGTATGGGTTCTGTCACATTTTTGGCCGAAAATAATTAAAATTTATAAAACGATGAAATTCGATATGTTGCAAAATATCCGCGCATAGCACCTGTTTTGTTAACTGTTTTTCCGTTAAGCACAATATGTAAAATTCAACTTCCACTTAACCAATATTTTCGGATACTTTGCCAGCAAAATCGGAAGAAAATTATATTCATACTCTCTGAGAAAAACTAGTTCATAATACATACCTCTTTTCTCCATAAATTCATATTAAATTTAAATTTTGCTCTGGTTTCTAAAAAAGGTGCGGGAAGCAAATCATTAATTTCACAGTTCGTTGCCAACATAAGACTGTCGATATCAAAATTGTTTTCTATAGTTAATAAATTAAGAATTATATATTAGATTAGGTTCCAAATAAGATTTTTACCTACTACACGTTCGTAGATTTCTTGGTCGAAACCAAATCGATTGCAAATTAAAAAATATAGCTCATTTGCTTTAGTTTGCGCAAATTCATCATCTAAGTACTCTACTTCACTAGGAGTATATATTATTTCGTCTTCTTTGAAATTATTTTTCGAATGCTCATCTTCCTGGTTTTTTTTTTTTTACTTAAATATGAACATTAAATAATGGACCAATCAGTTAAAATGGAGGATATATTCACAATTAGCTTGTCTATTCTAGCTATGCTTAATAATTTAATAACACTTTTAGATATGACTTTTTGCATTTTATTGTTTGAAATTTGATTTGTTTCATAAATCATCTGTTTTCGCGTTTGCTTATTTATTTACATTGGTGCTGCCACATTGATGGAAAAAAGTAAGCAGTATTTTATTTGCGCTTACATTAAAGGTATTAGCACATTAAGAATCGTTTTTATATACTTTTAATAAATAATGTGATCGCATTCTCATTATAATAAGACAACATTATAAATAATAATTGTAAAATACTATAATTTCAAGAATATTTCATGCATTTTTAATCGTATGATTACTAAAACAAGTAAAAGTTTTGAAACTATTATATTAATGATACATGTTTTTTAAAATACTATTGTATTAAATAGAAAACTATTGCGGTAATGTGAAAATACTATTAAATAGTGTACCATCAAATAAATGGGTGTACCATTAAGTACTTAATGGTACGTTTTCTTCTGAGTGTACCATGAATATAAATATTTCAATATTAATCAAGGATTGAAACCTAAACGAATAACGGTTTCGATTTCGGTTTCGGTTTTTTCCGCGTTTCGGTTTCGGTTACGGTTTCGGTTTTAAGTTTTTATAACGAAACGGTTTCGGTATACCGGTTCCATGTTACGGTTTCGGTTTTTGTATAAATTTTCTTTATTTCCATATTTTTCAAATAATTTTACATTTTTTATATGGTGCTAAATTATGTTCAAATTATGATATTGGGGTAAAGTGGGAAACGTAATTTAAACAATGTTTGTTGTTATTTTAGTAAAAATATTGTGTTATATGAATTATTTAATTGATTACGCCAAGAAAAAAATTTAATTTAAAATTTCGTGACCACAGACCAATGAAAAGCAACATTTTAACTTCACCTGAGATATGATTACAAAGAAGAAGAATTTTGTACAATTTTCATCCATAAAAGCCAAAGAAATTAAATTTCAACAATTCTGTGAACTGCAATATATGTAAACTAGTGATGATCATTTGCAAGAGCAAGTCAAGAAATGGTAATCTTAATCTTTTAAATTTTAAATAAAAGATCGAAGACAAATATCTTAAACTGCACATTAATTATGAAAACGAATAGAATTTGAACAATAATTGTATTTAAGTTACTTATTTTCCATATTTTCAATTTCTTCAACATTTTACCAACAAAAAAATAAAACCAATAATATAAAAATTTTAATTATATTTTAACAAGAATTAACTAATAACAAATAATTGTATAAATCATGTGATGTTGACGAGACAATTCAAAATCTCAAGGCCATAATAAAATGAACGAAAACTCACCAAATACATTTTCAAAATGCTAAATATTTTTTTACAAATTTCTTTATGTATCTGTCAATTGATAAGAAAATGTAAATCTATTAGTTGATATTTCAATTTTAAAAATGCATCAATTACTTTTTATAATATTAATCAACAAACTCGAAAATTAAGTTTTTCATAAAAATGTGTTTGGTGACTTTTCGTTCTACAATACAATAAATATAAGGTATATTTCGTACAGGCATATATCTGTTTTCGTCACAGATTAAAAAATCCGTATGATACACATACCGTATGTCAAGAGAACTGAAATAATATTTTGCATAGTAACATTTTTCTTTGCGAACACCATGCGAACACAAACTCAAACGCTACAAAGCGAATACTAACAGAAAGAAGAGAATATAACAATAACGATTCTTATACACACACTTTCACAACGACAACTCTTCGTTGCTATCCTGTATCATCGCATGGCAACAAACAGACGCATGACAAACAGACAGACGAATGCCAACGGACAGACGCATGACAACGGACAGACGCATGGCAACGGACAGACGCATGGCACCACACTACATGTATGTATCTAGTACAGCTCTCTAGTTGGCAACAACAACGAGTTCTCTTTGTGGTACAAAAAATTTCCCCCAAAAATTCTATCAAAATCTTGGATGCTGCTTTATTCGCATTTTTGTTGTTGTTGCACTTTCAAACGAATCAGCGGATTTGTGAAAAAATAAAAACACAAAAAGCAATATATCAGCTAAATATATCACACTGTAAAATGTTCATATATTATTTTTTATTACTTCATGATTTTACAATTAATAAAAAAACTATATATAAAAGTAAAACAAAAATAAAAATGTGAATAGCACAGTGCATATGCACAATCGATGTACGAACAAGCGTAGCGAATAAAAGAGAAAAAACATTGTTTTGTCTGTTTTATCTTTTTGAAGCGACTTTTGAAGCACTTTTAAAGCTATTTACCGCTTCAAAAGTGCTTCACAGGCCTTATTCTTAAGATGCTTATATTCTTTAGAATTGACAAAAACAAAAAAAAAACACACATCTTCATTAATGTTCACGTTCATAAATATTTTACACGCTTTCTATTGTTACCTGTTGTTCAATATTTAGTAATATCATGAATTATTTTGTATATCATTATTACCTTAAAAACATAATAAATACATTAAAATCATAAAAAAACGCAAGTCTTCCTTTTCTTGCAGTCTTAGTCTTGCACTTGCTCTTGTTCTTTTTTTTGCAAAATCTCGATCTTGTTCTCGTTTTTGTTCTTGCAAAAAAAAAATGCAAGAACAAGAAATTTTTAATCATCACTAATGTAAACAAATATCTGCCTTATACTTGAAATGTTTAAACTTGTCGAACTTGCACTTCATTTTTCGTATTTCTTTAAATAGTTACTGAGATGTTAATAATTTGAAACTTTTTTTACATTTTTTCTTGTTTTGTTTATGTCCGAAATTGAGCTGTTTTGAAACATCAGTCTAAAATTCATTAAAAGACTTATAAATAGTATTCTATTGAATAGATCCTTTAAAAGAATATAAAAAATATTCAAATGAACTTTTCAAAACTTGTTCAACTTAGCCCAAGCTCCCCTATATATTTTACTAATAAAATAATGAAAAACCCAATATTATTAAAATTTGAATCATTTTTTAACGTAAAAATTTTGCTTCGAGTTGCTGGTGTTTTGTTGTTAATTCGATTAATGAAACAAAAAACAAATGAATTTTTGTACAACCAAAAATGTTTATTTTGGGAACTCCAAATTTTAATTAATGACATTTTACTTAAGATCTTCTATGTAAAATAAAATATGTTTTTCTGTTTCTTTTTATACTTTTTTAAAACCGTTTTAAACCGGTATAAAACCGAAACCGTTTATATCGGTTTTGGATATCGGTATATTTCTGATTTTCGTATAACGGTTACGGTTTCGGTTTTAAAAATGAAACGGTTTTAAATGGATATCGGTTTCGGATTCGGTTACGGTTTCCTTCCGTGCAATTTTCGCCATCATGTTTTCCCATAATGCGTACATCAGATGCTAAGAATTTTGTTCGATTTTGCATCTAGCACCACCACATTATATCAGTATGAAATTGTATATCTCTGCTAAATATTTCATAAACAAATTTTAAAAAATATTCAGTAAGATAAAGTTTAAAATATTTTTTTTGAATTTTGACAGCAAACACATTGCGAACTTATATTATAATGTTCTTTAAGAGAGCTTAGAGAGTTGTGATAAATTACTCTCTCAACACACTTTTTTGGTAGCACAAATTTCTTTTTGAGTTTTTGCAAAAACTAATATCTGGACACAGATTTTTTTTTGCCAATTATCCGTAGGGCAAGTTTCATATTTTATTTTGTGATAAAGTTTGCATCTGCAACATGTCGAAATCGTGCGATAACTTGCGATATAAAGTACCAAAAACGACCTTTTTTTGCAACTTTGACTCGATTTTGTACAAAATCTCGACGTATAGGGAAAATTCTGAATACGCAGATTTGTTTGAATATATTCAAACATATTCAAACAATTGAAAAATAATACAAAATTATCATATATGTATTAGTAATGAATTGTAATTAAATTATAATCAATATTGAATTTATTTTTGTTTAGATTGTAATAACATGTTACTATGTGTAAAAATTTTATATGATTTTTAATAAAAATTAATAAATAAAATATATATTTTATTTGTATTTTATTTTCAGTATTTCTTTCGTAAAATATTTAGATATGTTTTATGCAAACATACTACTTTTTGAACTGAAACACCTGATATGTTTCTCTGGAAACATATTTATATTCAGGTCATTCCAAATCATGTTTTATTTGGAACATATTTAAGTTTCGGTTTAAACATTTATTTTTTTGGAAGTAGTAATAATAATGTTTCTATTAGAACATACACCATTTTAAGTTTCCGTGATATCATATTGTAAATCAGAGCCCATTACAATACTGTTAAAGTCTCAATACAATCCTGTTTGCAGAGTGTTATGATAATTCAAATTATGGTTATACACAAGGATTGCAACCGTAACCGAAACCGATATCCGTTTAAAACCGATTCAGTTTAAAAACCGAAAATCAGAAATAAACCAATATCCAAAACCGATATAAAAGATTTTGGTTTTAAAACGGTTTTTAAAAAGCGCAAGAACAGACAGAAACCAATTATTTTATTTTTTATAGAATCTCTAAACTAGTGATGATCAAATACAAGAACAAGAGCAAGTGCAAGACTAACACTGCAAGAAATGCAAGACTTGCGTTTATTTTTATCATTTTAATGTATTTATTATGTTTTTAAGGTAATAATGAAATTCAAAAGAATTTGTGATATTACTAAATATTGAACAAAAAGTAACAATGGAAAGCGTGCCAAATATTTAGGAACATGAACATTAATGAAGACGTGAGTTTTTTTTTTGTTTTTCAAAGCATCTTTAAAATAAGATCTGTAAAGCACTTTGAAGCGGTAAATAGCTTCAAAAGTGCTTCAAAAGTCTCTTCAAAAA
Source organism: Dryomyza anilis (assembly GCA_951804985.1). Classification (NCBI taxonomy): domain Eukaryota; kingdom Metazoa; phylum Arthropoda; class Insecta; order Diptera; family Dryomyzidae; genus Dryomyza; species Dryomyza anilis. The sequence goes on from OX638133.1 coordinate 68,807,980, forward strand.
GATAAAATAGACAAAACAATGTTGTTTCTCTTTTCTTCGCTACGCTAGTTCGTACATCGATTGTGCATATGCACAGTGCTATTCACATTATTATTTTAGTTTTACTATTATACTAGTTTTTTTGTTAATTCTAACATCATGAAGTTTTTCTTAAGTTAAGTTCTATGTGCATTATTTCATTTACCTTAAAAAAAAATATATATCATTTAGCTGATATTGCTTTTTGTGTGTTTTTTTTTCACAAATCCGCTGAACCGTTTGAAAGTACAACAAAAAAAAAAAAATGCGAATAAAGCAGCATCCAAGCTTTTGATAGAATTTTTGCCGGGAAATTTTTTGTACCACAAAGAAAACTCGTTGTTGTTGCCAATTAGATAGCTGTACTAGATACATACATGCAGTGTGGTGCCATGCGACTGTCTGTTGCGTCAGTCCATTGTCATGCGTCTGTCTGTTGTCATGCGTCTGTTTGTTGCTATGCGATGATACAGGATATCAACGAAGAGTTGTCGTTGTGAAAGTGTGTGTATACGAATCGTAATTCGTTATTGTTGTATTATCTTCTTTCTGTTAAGTGTTCGCTTCGTATCGTTTCAGTTTGTGTTCGCAAAGATAAATGTTTCCCTGCAAGATATTATTTATGTTCTTTTGTAGCATATGTTCCGTGTAGCATACGGATTTTTTTAATCTCTGATGAAAACAGAAATATGCCTATACGAAATATTCCTTATATTTATTATGAATGTATATGTTCATTTTAATATTGCCTTGAGATTTTGAATTGTCTCGTCAACAACACTTGATTTTTACAATTGGATTTATATTATTACTTTTTTTTTGTTAGTAAAAAAAAAATTGTGTAGATAAATATCAAACGTGCCTCAGGCCAACATAAGCAATTTATATTTAATATGTAACCATTGTTTAAGCTTAAAATAACCAAGAATTACGTTGAATTGAAAATTTATATGTTTTTATATTGGATTTGATCATTTGATATTAACCCTATGGACTATGAAAAAATTTCATACGTATATTTGATCAAAAAAGTTTACCTAAGCACGTATACATAAAAATTGATCTTTATATGTACATTTTATATGAGGTATTTGAACATAAGTGGTCGGATCATAGGTCTAAATGGACCGATCTCACCAATTTTTTCGCACATACAGCGTAGGTATATTAGTAATCTAAGTTATAAGTTTCATTTATGTAGCTTTTCAATTTTAAAAGTAGTAGGGATTTCAACAGACAGACAGACGGACAGACAGACGGACAGACGGACATCGCTAAATCGACTCAGGAGGTCATGCTGATCAAGAATATATATACTTTTCCATACCGGAGATGCTTCCTTCTGGGTGTTACAAACGGCGTACCAAACTGAATATACCCTTTCACTCTTAGTGTAGGGTATAATGAATTTTTTGTTTCTGTCGAATATCCTGTAACAGTACGTCTAGAAAAAAAAAATGAAAAAGACACTGTTTATAGAATGTCAAAATCTATAAGAATATATAAAATTTTTAATTTATCACTTCTTCTCTGCCATAAACATCCTTCGTTTTCTACAATATAATCATTATTAATCAATTTTGAACCTTCATCGACAAATCTTAATATAATGTCATTATTTTTATCCCATTGGTCATTCGGGAATGACCATTGCATTATGAAGGATTTTTCAGTAAATTGACTTCTTTATAAGGCCAGTTCAGCCGCATTATTTAGGTTTTTTGTAGCAATGATGTGATTGTTGTATTTCTTTTTTTCATTGGAACTCACATAAAATTTGCATATATTATTTATAATATTATGCCCTTAATAATATTTATGTGTTGCAACCCATATCGGAGGCAAATTAAATATGAATGTTTTTGCCTTTGGTGTGAAACTAATTACAATTAGTATCGAATTGATTAAGGGTTGCGTAGCCAGCGCAAACTCGTCCTCACACTGCGATTTCTGTAATTTCTGAAAATGTAAAATTTTTAATAAATTTAAATTTGCATTTTAATAGCATCACTCATTTTAGTAGCTGAAAAATATAAATCAAAATCGTCCTCACACTGCGAGTCTTCTGACGAGTTACATAAAATATTCGAACAAGTGACGGACTAGGGACATCACTTTTAGGTTTTTTAGCGTTCTGCTCAGGACGCTTTTGTAATTTCTGAAAATGTAAAATTTTTAATAAATTTAAATTGCATTTTATGAGAAGAACTCATCCTTTTAATAGCATCACTCATTTTAGTAGCTGAAAAATATAAATCAAACTCGAGTCTTCTGACGAGTTACATGAAATATTCGAACAAGTGGAAGGACTACTTAACGGACTAGGGACATCACTTTTAGTTTTTTTAGCGTTCTGGTTAGGGCTCTTTGGTAATTTCTGAAAATGTAAAGTTTTTAATAAATTTAAATTGCATTTTATGAGAAGAACTTCCTTTTAATAGCATCACTCATTTTAGTAGCTGAAAAATATAAATCAAAATCGTCCTCACACTGCGAGTCTTCTGACGAGTTACATAAAATATTCGAACAAGTGACGGACTAGGGACATCACTTTTAGGTTTTTTAGCGTTCTGCTCAGGACGCTTTTGTAATTTATGAAAATGTAAAATTTTTAATAAATTTAAATTGCATTTTATGAGAAGAACTCAACCTTTTAATAGCATCACTGATTTTAGTAACTGAGATATAAATTAAAAAATTTAAAAATATTTTTTTATACTTTTTATATTTTTATTTTTTGAAAAATTCTGAATTTCTAAAAGTAATTTTTAAATTCTGCGCATGGTCTAATACCAAAATTATAATTTCATTATTCTCTTTTTGGAATTTTAAAAGTAAAAGAAGATAAAAAAAAATGGAAAATGGGCTAAATCTCAAAAACTAAAGTCAAATTGAAAAAATTGACGCCATTTTCAGAATCAGCGATACAAATGTATCCCTATCATACATGTCTAAATTTGTATTTTGTCGTACAGTGTACCCATTTATTGACAGTATTTCTTTAAAATTAACATCTTCACCTAAAGTTTAATTTATTCGTTTAATGCCAATTTTTTTTTTTAATAACATTTATCATAAACTTGAAAGTGAGACAATTTTTAAAATATCAAAATTTAAACTAAAATTATATTAAAACTTTAAAAAAAATCTGGCTAAAATATTTTATAGAAATGGCTAAAATCGGCTAACAAATTAGAACATAATTTTCTGGCTAAACAATCAAAAAACCGGTTAAATTTATCCGAAAATCGGCCAAACTGGCAACACTGACGACGACGTTAGCCCAATGCTGCGCAACTCGTAGCAGATCCTATGTTGCTGCAACAGTTTGTGCAGGCGCAACAAAAACATAGTCAATTTAACATACGTTTTAAAATTTCACATAGTTGTTTACGTGGATTTATACATAATATTGAATGTTTTTTTTCTTTTTATTTTTTTGAAATATATTTCGATTTTTATAAATTATTAAACGTTCATCTTCTATGGACTACGAAAAATTGTAGATAGTTAACGACTATTTCAATCCCTGTGACTGTCAACATCTATTTCATAGAAAACATTTTTTCTATGCGACGCCACCTTTCTACATCTACCCTGCCGTTTCGATTTGGCATTAAACTATGTAGGCCACTACTTTAATAACACGCACAGCTCAAATGGAGAGAGATCTCGGTCTAAATTCTCCAGAGGACTGTATCTCCAATTATTTTATTATACTTTTTTTTATAAACCAAATCGACCAAAAATGACAAATTTGAGATTTTACCTCTTCGATTTCAATAAAGTTTGGGCAACTGATATAGGGTATCCAGATATGTACTGACCAATTTTTTATTTTTTTTTTCGCCCACTACTTCCAGAGATATAGTGGCTCAAAGTTACAAAAAATGGTCGAAAAATCATTTTTGTATAGTTGTATATATTTAAATATCTCTTAATGTATACATGTGTCTTGGGTATTTTATGTCTTATCCCGGGATTTATGCCTTATTCCGGGATCCCGGAATTCAAATTTTTTAGTCCCTACATTTCGTGATTCAAAAATAGCCAGGGATTGACATCCCTATTATACAAATAGTATTTTTCGAATTAATATATAATGTTAATCATCCGATCATGGGTCCTCTTAAATCATTAACAGTAGGACGGGGACGTACACTGATTCGTGATTCAAAAATAGCCAGTGATTGACATCCCTATTATACAAATAGTATTTTTCGAATTAATATATAATGTTAATCATCCGATTATCGGTCCTCTTAAATCATTAACAGTAGGACGGGGACGTACACTAAGAAAACAAAGATGGTTACCAGAAATATCACAGCGCTAAATATCAAGTTATTTACAAATTATTTAGATCGGCTTAGAGACAATTATCTTTCAAACATCTGACAAATACAATAAATATTGCTGGCAACCATCTTTCAAATTTACGATTATTTATATCAACCATCAATTAAACATCTTACATATAGGAAAATAGTTGTGGAATATTTGGAAAAGGTACTCCATTAGAATTCGCGGAGTAATTTTTATTGAATTAAAATAAATTGAATCAAATGTATTTTTATTTATTCTAAAACAGTATCCTGATTATACATCCCCATCGTGTTTATAAATCCTTCGAAGGTAAAATTGTGCAACGACTTGAGACTTCTTCGCGGAATAGCCAAGTTTGCCTGCGCTGCTATCATCAAAGTAAACCCTGAAAAGAAATATTTCCTTGATAATTTCAATCCCTGAAAACTTTATTTTCACTTTTACCTTTAAAATGTAATATTTAAGTTGACACTTTTTTACACTATTGGATTTACTTAATTGTTGTGGACAAATCGAACGTAATGAAACAGTACGCCATTTTCCTTTTTTAATAGAAGTCAAATGTAAAAATAGCTCAAGATTTTTGTTGCAAATGTCCAAGAAATCAGGATGTTTGCTATCAGTCAACTGTAAATATCTCAATTATCATTGCTGTTGTGGCAAACGTCTCGTAACTATCTGCATATATGTCATATTTAAAAAATATTAATAGTTTTGCTGCAACTTTATTGAAACTTATGGGATATTTGAATATTTGCTACAAGGCGTAAATTTAAACAGATAGTTGCAAGACTTTCATAAACATCTTGTTTTCTTAGTAGGCTGGTCCGGCGCTTTGGAGTTGGCCACTAATAAGCACAAACCTTTTTTGTTCTTCTGGAAACTTGTACACTCTGGTTGTTTTTTGAAAAGTGCAGTTCAGATAACATCGTCGTTGGCCACTCATTTTCTTATCGATCAGATTTTTAATTCACTTATAGTTAAATTTTTTGAATATATTACTTTTTTTAATTTGTTCTTTAATTTTGTTCATTTTGTTTAATTTTTTCCAATTAGGAAAAATATTTTTTTTTATTTGATTTTGGAATAAAAAATGGAGTGGGAGGGTGTGCATATTATTTATTATCCAATGGATAATAAAACTTTTTTGAGTGACAATGGATATGTATATTCAATTAGAAACGTTGTAAATTTATACAATATACATTGTTGAAAATATTAATGATAAAGCCCTCAAAGTGAACATTGGAATTTTTAATTATGAACGAACATTGTAAATATTTGTATCTTAAATATTATACATTTAATTATGAAGAATATAAACATATAAAATGTGTTAATGTAACCGTTTTTGAAATTAGGTTGGCAACTCTACATTTTTTTTTTTTTTGATATTTGAATTGTTGTTTTCTGTTATTTTATTCTATATGTCAATTCGCTGTATAAACTTATATAAAAATAATTTGTACATCAACGAGACCAAAAAATGCGATATTCTCTTCCGTTGGTTCTTTTTACTTCGTTTTGTGACGCAATATATTTTGCTAAAGTTTTCGTAATTTTAATTATTCTTTAAGAAGTGCTTATGGGTCGTAACAAAATAAATGAAGTCCACGATTTTTTCGTGTATAAAATTGACCAGAATGTATCCAATGCAAAGTCTTTAAATGCATAAGATGCAAATCGTAGAAACATTTAAGCAATTATTTGACATATTTTCTTGTTGCATAAGCAATCCAACAATATATTCAGTACTTGTTGGTTCACTCTATTTCTCTATTGATGGAGTATTGATGGAGTAAAAATCACGCATCTCGGTTCGTTTACTTTAGTACAAATCTACTCCATCAGAAAATGTAACCATCTTATTCCCGATTTACATTGTATCTTCTGTGAGTCTCACTGTATGTCCTAGGGTTACATTTTTTCAAAAAACTGCTTTTTTATATATGAAAATTTAAAAAAATGCAACCCTAGGAGATACAGTGAGACTCACAGAAGATACAATGTAAATTGGGCATTATACATTCAAAGTCTTTGCATTCAACGACATCCATTCTTGTGCCAAATATATGTTGCAATTGATGTTTTTCTTCAGAACTATTGAATTTTACAAAAAACTTTGCACAGTGGGAACTTATAATAATTGAATTCATATACAAATTTTTGAATGCATAAATAAATAATTCGTTTAAAACTGCAAGTACAAGTACAAGCAGACGCTAAACCAGACGATCCAGGCTCTTTATACCAAGGATTGAAACCTAAACGAATAACGGATTCGATTTCGGTTTTCTTCCTCGTTTCGGTTTCGGTTACGGTTTTCAGTTTTTATAACGAAACGGTTTCGGTATACCGGTTCCAAGTTACGGTATCGGTTTTGATTTAGGTTTTTGTATGAAAGTTATTTTTTGTCCATATTGTCTTGAACAATAAAATATATTATACTAATACAAGTACCAAATAAAAAATCACTATAAATCTTGTGATGCGGACGAGACTATTTTAAAAACAATTCAACGATATTGACTTTATTTTTTTTTGTTAATATATTTTGTGGGCTCTTTTGGTCTGATAATTTTTTAATGCAAATAAAAGATTTTATTCCATTTTTCTCCGACTTTTCGCTGTTTATTTGTCAGCTTCTTCAGGGATTTTGATTGAATAAGTCTAGTTTTACATTTGTCAAGTTTTAAATTTTAAATACAAAACATAGTCAAGAATTTATCAAAAATTAAAATAATCACAGCCACATAAAGTTTTTATATTAAAACTTGACACTCATAAAAAATATATATATTGTACAGGCAAATTTATCACAAAAAAAGCGATATTTTGTTACTACTACTGATGTTCAAAAATGGAATGGAACAACGATGGAAAGCGGCAAAATATTTATGAACGTGAACATTAATGAAGATGTGTGTTTTTATTTCATTTTTTTTTGTTTTGTTTTTTTAGGCTAAAGAATATAAGCATCTTAAAAATAAGGTATGTGAAGCACTTTTGAAGCGGTAAATAGCTTCAAAAGTGCTTCAAAAAGATAAAATAGACAAAACAATGTTCTTTTTCTTCGCAAGTTCGTACATCGATTGTGCATATGCACTGTGTTGTCCACAATATTATTTTTGTTTCACTTTTATCCATAGTTTTTTTGTTAATTGTAAAATCATGAAGTTTTTCTTAAGTTAAGTTCTATGTGCATTATTTCATTTAATTTATAAAACAATACAAAATAATATATGATCATTTTCACAGTGTACCTCATTTAGCTGATATTGTTTTTTGTGTTTTTGTTTTTTTTCACAAATCCGCTGATTCATTGAAAGTACAACAACAACAAAAAAATGCGAATAAAGCAGCATCCAAGCTTTTGATAGAATATTTGGCGGGAAATTTTGTGTACCACAAAGAAAACTCGTTGTTGTTGCCAACTAGATAGCTGTACTAGATACATACATGTAGTGTGGTGCCATGCGACTGTCTGTTGTCTTGCATCTTTTTGTTGCCATGCGATGATACACCGATAACAACGGAGAGTTGTCGTTGTGAAAGTGTGTGTATGTATCGTAATTCGTTATTGTTGTACTATTTTCTTTCTGTTACTGTTCGATTTGTTGCGTTTGAATTTGTGTTCGCAAAGATAAATGTTACCCTGCAAGATAGTGTGTGTGTTCTTCTGACATACGGTTCGTATAACGTACGGTTTTTTTTTCTGAAGAAAACAGAAATATGCCCATATGAAATATTCCGTATATTATTTAAAAAATAAAAAATTTCCCGCCAAAAAATCTATAACAAGCATGGATGCTGTGGTTACTTTCAAAGCAGAAGCACAAAATGTACATAAACACTAAAAGCAATAGCAATCAAAATTAGGTACACTGTTAAAATGATTATATATTAAAAATATCTCAGTCTTAGTTTTTTTTAGTTGTATACGATTTGCCGCTAAATAAGTGATTCGACGGACGACGAATAGCCCAAGCGTAGTGAAGAAAATAGAAAAACAAATAACTTTGTCTATTTTGTGCTTGAAGTTGCATGTGTTTTTTTTTTGTTGAATTCGATTTACCCGGCACACAAATGAATTAAGAATAACAAATTTAAGGCACTTTTCTGGGATTTTTTTTAAACAACATGTGAATATTTTTGTAGCCAGAAGTTTTTATTTTTGAAAATCCCAGATTTTATTTAATAACATTTAAACATGTCTTGTTCTTTAGAGATTTTCTATAAAATAATAATTGGTTTCTGTCTGTTTTTGTGCTTTTTTTTAAAACCGTTTTAAAACCGGTATAAAACCGAAACCGTTTATATCGGTTTTGGATATCGGTTTATTTATGATTATCGTATAACGATTTCGGTTACGGTTTCGTTTTTCAAAATGAATCGGTTTTAAACGGATATCGGTTTCGGTTACGGTTTCAATCCTTGGTTAGAAATTAATATATTTTCTTTCTAATAAACCAAATATATATTGTCATTTTAGTCCATTACTATTTTTAATTATTTATTTTATTTAATCGTTCTTAAAATTAATGTTTTTTTGGGTGACTTTGGCCCGAGTTAAAGTCGCCCCAAACTATATATGGAGGTAACTTTGACCCGGTTAAAACCCACATCAAATAATTCTAACGTGTATACCCAATGTTAAAATAACTCATGTGAAATTGTGGGATTATTTGTTCGATTCTTTTCCAAATATATGCTATATTTCCCATTTTTAAAATAAACGTGTTTGAATTTTAGTTAGTTTTTTTTATTTAATGTCAGATATTGACATAACAATATAAATGAAAAACAACGGAGTTGAGTTAATTGCAAGACTAAGGCGGGTACAAACTGGAAGTGACCATTATTGATCTAGAAATATTAAAAAAATAGATCCACATAAGCCCTTTACTAAAAAAGAAGTGTAAAATAGTCAGAATTTATTTTTTGTAATTGATATTACATATCAGTTGACTAATTTACTTGATTAATTCCATTTAATAAACTTGTTCTAATGAAAAATAGAAAATATTTGTTATCTTTTTCATATTAATCCTTATTACCATGCTTATAATTCGAAATATATGGGTTTCAAGTGATCTGAATTTTCAGTAACAGTAATGATGATATAGTATCATAGTCATCTTATAGTTCCATAAAAACATAGATGAAATTGGTGATAAACATGTTTGGGCCAAAGTCACCTCACTGTTATTACACCATGATATTTTGATTATAAAATAATGAAATATTAATTCCATTACAAAATAGCGAATTAAAAGCATTACAAAATCAACATATACAGTTTTTCGGGTCAAAGTCACCCCAGTTGACGGTATTAATATAATAATATGTTAATAGATTCTACATTTCAAGACGCTAAAGTTTTCCTTTTCCATGTAGAAGAAAATGTAGAATTTGCAGAGAAAGATCGCTGATGAAGTCGACATCGGGGCAAAGTCAACTTTTGCTTTAAATCGCGAACGCGATTGTCAGATCAACTTCAAATTGATACTGTACACGTAACATTAGGTGCCACTGTTACCAAAGAAGAGAAATCCATTTTGTGCTTGAACTTCAGTTTTTATGTAATAAAATGTGTTTTTTGACTCCAAAAGTTAGATATTGATAACGCAGTAAACTTGTACTTGCCATTAAAGTTTTGATTATTTATTATTCTGGTCATTCGTTAAAAGAGTGAAGAATCAGACGACATCGTCTACTCCAACTCTTATTATGAATGGCCAGACCTTCACTGACCCGGTTGATAAAGCTAATCTCTTGGCAGAATTATTTGCAAATAATTCAACGCTCCCAGATAGTAATCAACCACTGCCCGTCGTAGATTTTGTTTCTTCTGCAATGCCGGAAATTCATTTTCGAACTCGGGCAGTTAAAAAGGTTTTAGCTAACCTCAACATTAACAAAGCCTCTGGGCCAGATGGCATATCTGCCCATGTGTTGAAGAAGTGCGCGTCACCGCTGGCTTGTCCGTTGCGTAACCTTTTCAACATCTCCTACACGACAGGAGTTTTTCCATCTTGTTGGAAGGTTGCCAATGTTCAGCCAGTACCGAAAAAGGGCGAGGCTACGAACCCTGCCAATTACCGACCCATTGCAATATGCTCAGCACTCTCCAAAGTAATGGAGAGCGTAATTAACTTCCACCTTGTGAACTATCTTGAGCACAACGAATTGCTCAGTGACCGCCAATATGGTTTCCGTAGGGCCAGATCCACAGGGGACTTGATGGCGGTCCTCTCCGAAAAAGTGGAATAAATGTATTCACCTTTTCGGGGAGAGTAAGGCTGTTGCTCTCGATATTTCCAAGGCTTTTGATCGAGTGTGGCATAAAGCCCTCGTTTCAAAACTAATTGCATTTGGTGTCGGTGAATCTTTTACTCGATGGATATCGAGTTTTCTTCAGGGTCGTTCTATACGAGTTGCGATGGATGGTGTTTTTTCAGAACAACATTCCATCAATTCTGGAGTTCCGCAGGGTTCCGTCCCTATTTCTGGTATTTATCAATGACCTTCTATCATTGACCCAGAACCCAATTCATTCCTTTGCAGATGACAGTAACATTTGTCATTCATACTCGTTCAACAAGCGCCCAAACTCTTTGGAGATTGAGAGTAAAAGACGCACTATGAATGACACGCTCAATAATGACCTTAAATCAATCTCCGAGTGGGGTGTTGCAAACAGAGTAGATTTTAATGCAAGCAAGACCCAATGTTGTCTGTTATCTCACAAAAGAATGGATTCACTCCTCCCTCCCCTCAATATGGGTGCTGTGGATATTGCGCAGTCAGCTGCTCTTGACGTTCTGGGCATATCAATTCAATGATACGTTGGAATGATCACATATTTAATGTGTCGAAAGAAGCTGCCAAGTGCCTCGGTTTTTTAAAACGGTGTAAAACATACTTCACTCCTGCTGACCTGCGTACTGTCTACACCACCTATATTCGGCCTAAAATGGAATTCAATTCGCACATTTGGGCAGGAGCTTCAAAATCCTCCTTGGAGTTCCTAGACCGAATTCAACAACGTGCGATATATTTGATAGAGGATGAAAATATCTCATCGTCTATTGGTTCTCTTGAGCACCGAAGGACCGTTGGGTGTGTAAGCCTGTTTTATAGGTATTACAACGGCAAGTGTTCGAGGGAAATACATGGCCTGATTCCACCAGGTCGTGTGTTTTCTCGTTCTACTCGGGCATCAAATCAAGCCCATCCCTTCGTAGTCCACTCGACTCTCAACAGAACCACGCATTATAGAGATAATTCGTTCTTCAGTCGCACGACACGTTTGTGGAACAATCTCCCTGCGTCCGAACATTTTTGATATTGGCAAGTTCAAAACAAACATTCACCGACACTACTCCATCTTTCCCCCCTCCATTTAACCTATCATCCCTTCTTACGATCAACACTGTGCATTGCATGAATAGGGGGCATCCCCTGAGCGTTGGTTAATTTGTAAAAAAAAAAAAAAATGTCGTGTTGATTTTTATATTATTTTTCCATTTAATTCGCATTTTTATGCCAATAATATTAGACAAAGTATCGTGGGGTAAAGTCGACACATAAGCATTTGGTTAAAGTAAATTCCGCGAAAATACAATTTATGAAACTTTTTGTTCTATGAGTTTTACAAAATAGTCCATTCTTACAATATAAGGAGACTTGTCAATCATATGACCATGATTTAAGAAGTAATTGCAAAAAATAGATAAAATGTGAATAATATGAATGATGATCAAACAATTTCGCGGGACCGGAATAAAACAGCACGAATAGTTTTATCTTGGAATATATAATTCAATCAAATTGAAATATATCAGCAAAAATGTGCATTCGAGGAAAAAGTGGGTAGTGTTGACTTAAACCCCAGCCTTTTTTCAGCAGCAGGTTTGAGGTTGTGTCGCATTTGCATTTGTTTTTGGAAACTAAATATTGTAGGTCTTTACAGCTTATGGAATATTTTTAGCTAATGAATCAATCTATCTAATTGTATTATTATTTTTGTTGTCAAAATTAGTATTGAAGAAAAAGTGTCGACTTAGCCCCGGTCTCCCCTACACCCAAGAAATTTAAGAGCATTTTCCTGCTGAGTAGAGAAGTTGGAATCATAAGATTAATTATTTTTCTCGCTTTTTTTGCAAAATAAATTGACGTTGTTTTATCTATATTAAATAATAAATTCAGATTTTTGCAATATTAGCAAATATTAAAAACTTTGTTTTGAAGGTATAAAACAGCTATATTCAAATACGTGTGAGTTGATAAAATAAAGAAATCATCTGCATGGTCCAACATCGTACATGTTCATGTTCTTCTTAGACCAGACTAGAGATGGGCACGTGAGTGAGTTTTGACTCACACTCACTCACGCTCACGAAAGAATATTTCTAATCACGCTACTCACTCACGGCCTTTTTTGCTCTACTCACACTCACTCACAATCACGTGAGTAAAATTAAGATTCAATCACAATCACGCGTTATTCATGTCTGTCTTTATGCTCCGAATAGACGGCTGAACCGAATTGAATCAAATTTTGACACAATATGGATGTTGGGTCTGGGCAGAGTATAGGCTATATATCGGTGGGATTGGTGGACTGGGCGTGGCACCTACCATATATCCGAAAAATTAAAAACACATTATATCAGCAATTAGGATAGCAAATTTAATGAAATTTTGGTCAACGTTATATATAACCATTCTAAACGGTCTCGCGGAATGTGGGCGGGATTAGACCACTGGGCGTGGCACCCCCAATAAAAGGTATATTTTCCACATGGTGTATGTCAACAGTTATTATAATGATAACAAGATATTTCGCACCAGGGTAACAACCACCACATTTTTTTTAAACTTACCACACCAAAATTATCCACAACGAAACTCACCACACTAAAATTCACCACACTGAAACTTACGACACCAAAATTCACCAAACTACAATTTACCAAACTAAAATTCACCACACCAAAATTCACCACACTAAAACTCACCATACTAAAACTCACCACACTAAAACTTCTACTGGGAAAAACTCTACAGGGAAGAATTCTACGGGAAAGAATTCAACCGGGAAGAATTCTACGGGGAAACGTTCTACGGAGAAGATATAAATAATAAAAATGTTCTTTATATTAATAAAATCGCTACATTCCTTGCATTCACAAAATCTTGGCACGAGTCGTGCACGGGTCCAGCTAGTTATCAATAAAAGAATAGTTCGGGGTAGAATTAACCAGGAATAAATTGAATTTGGGAAAAACTATTTTTGGTTACTACATTTATAACTCGAATAAAAACGGGACCCCACACAAACCTCTGGAACAAACTAAAGTTAATAAACAAAAGAAAGTTAATACAGAGTTATCATGTATAGTTGAAATTGAAAATTCAACTTTTTACAAAAATGGGTATATCGAAAAAAAATGAGTTCCATGAACGGTCGTATGAAACCAAGCAAAAACTATTGACATGATCCCACATACTAAGTACGGACGGTTTGCAGAGGTTAGATAAATTGTTGACTGAAACCTTGCAACTTATTCTGAGTTGAAGAAGGGGTGGGTATATGACGGTCGTTAGAAAGGGTTTGATTTATTATAGTTCTGAAATGTGGGCAGTCGCCTTCCCGAAGCCTTCTGAGTTCTGAGCCTTGTGCTGTAGTTCAACAAAAATATATAAAATCGCAAAAAATTAAAACTGAGATTTTGTATTTTATGAAATATTTGACTCACGCACACTCACTCACGAAAAAATTGTACTCACGCACACTCACTCACGGTATTTTTTGGTGTACTCACACTCACTCGCAATCACGTGAGCAAAATTAGGATTCAATCACGCTCACATGCCCATCTCTAGTCCAGACATCCGAGGGAAAATTTATCTATCCTTCATGAAATATAAACTATTGCTATTGGGACGTTATAACTTCAAGATAATAATCAAAATGTGTTCTTCGTTAAAAAAATATTAACATTTTTCATCCCTGACTTTTTAAATTTTAGCCACTACACAAACCGCACCTAATCATCGAAATTCGAAAATATAATTTTATCTTTCTCTCACACCCTGCAAAATATTGGTTTATTTATTGTATAGCAAATATACAAACCGTAATTTCTGCGCCATATTCTTTTTTTTTAATATTCTTCAAATCAGAATTTTAAAATTTTCTTATTATTCGTGTTTATTTTATTTTTATCTGAAGAGTTCAAATTTATAAATAAGTAACATTGGAATAAACTAAAATTTGATACAAAAAATGTATATCAAATAAACCAATTCTAATAAATCAATTTAAATGATGTTCAAAACATATTCCCGATTTATTGTTATATACGGTGAGTTAGGGCATTGGAACACAAGTCGAAAAGTATTGTAACCCTGGCCACTTGGCAGACAATGGAAAATCTCCCAGGAATTTTGGATTTTTAGGAATTTGGAAATCTACTAGTATTATTTATTCACTGTTCTGTGAAGACAGTGGAAAGCTTTACTATCAACTTGGCTGGTGATTTAAATTTTAAATCGAGATTTCGAATAGCACTGGAACTGAAACTGTAACGGAAACTGCAATCGCTGTCTATGAATGGAAACTGTAACCATTATTAATAACAAAATACATTTAAAAAATAACATTAATAAATTTACATTCCGAACAATTTTTTTCCTTATTAAGAACGTTATTTTGAAACTGCAGAGAATTTAATATCTTTTTCGTAAACTGATATTTCTTTAAGATATAAACTGGCAGTGCCACAAAGTATAAATTCAAATTTTGATTCTAAATAAACATTTTAAATTTTATTTATATTTTTAAAATTGAATTTTTGCAATAACAGTATTCAACACTATCTTTTCCATGGTCATCTATCTCTTGCATATATTTTATATAATTCGTGGGTGCAGATTTTGACTGCATACTTAGTTTTTTTCCCTATTACGTATAGTTTTTAAGAAATTGCTATTCGAATTTTATGCCCTTCTCAGTCACTTTTTAGAATACCAAAAATAAGTGTACTGTTGAAAAACAGTTTTTCCAAAATCTTTAAACGCAATTTTTTTTTCAATTCTCAAGAATAATTTTAATATACTAAAGAATGCCAATATTATAAAAATATTAAAGATATTTGGTTCTAAACTCTAACATTTATTTAGACAATTTTATAATATTTTTTTTTAGCATTTTAAAATGATATCTGAATCTAATGATAATCAAGAAATTCATTAATGGTTGTCTAGAGCATAGTCGAAACTAAAAATCAAAATTACCATAAATAGTGGGAAATGGGGGAAATTGCAAAATTTTTGAAATGGTTTTGCATTTTTAGACAAAAAAAACTACTGTCATGTGTTTTTTAATTGGCATCCACTTTTTCATCTACGATTTTAATAAATTTTGTATTTTCTTATTGCTTTTCGAGAACAAGTGAAAAAAATGTATTAAAATTTATCTAGAGTGGTGGTGTTTGCTTTCAAAAAGTGTGCAATTTGGACGTTTTTTAATTAAATAAATATATTTGAAATTATCTTATATTGTATATCTTTAAAAATACAAACATGTTTTGAACGTAGATTAAATGGTGCTTAGGTTGGGGTAATGTGGGAACAAGTTTTTTTTTTTTGGGAAAATACGAAATGTTTCTTGGCAATTTTAATGGAGGCCGAGTAATTGCACAATTTTTTAAATTTAATTTGTTGTTTCTGGTAGATTTTATGAATATTCACTATATTTTTCCTTCACATTCATTTTATGCATTTCCATAATTTGAATTCTATATTTTAATTAATATTTTTTATATATTCTAAATGTATTTATATTGTTTATGTTGTAAATAAACATGAAATAATACAGAAATTACAAATTATTTGCCTGTTTGTAAAAGTTTTAACGTTTCCCACTTTACCCCAGGATTTTTTAAGAGGTCCGAAAATGGGCTGCTTCCAAAAATCAATTAAATGACATATAAATTATATTCTGTTAATGCAAAAAGTTAGAATACGACCCACACTGAATAATAGACCCTTCAAAAGAGTTTTAAAAAGTTTTAAAATTTATTTTTTTTGAACCCACATAAAAACGTTTCCCATTTTACCCCAGTCCTCCCATAAAGTGTCGTACTTCAGTAAAAATAGTACAATTTCTATACCATGTTGAGTTAGTAGTGGTCAGTTTTATAATTCAAAAGGACATATATCAAAAAGCTACCTTTTTGAAAATTTTAAAATAATATATGTTGAAGGCGGATATTTTATCTTTTATTTGAGGCCCCAAAGAACTATATTGTTTATAATTCAAACATAAATATGGGAATTTTATGTTTTTTATACCCTACACCTATGAGGTACAGGGTATATTAACTTTGTGAATATATTGTAACGCCACTTAGGAGGCGTATCCGGTATGGAAAAGTATATATATTCTTGATTAGCATCACTACCCGAGCCCGTTTAGCCATGTCCGTCTGTCTGTCTGTCTGTCTGTCTGTCTGTCTGTCTGTCCGTCCGTCTTGCTGTCTTGCTGTCTTGCTGTCTTGCTGTCCGAATACAGAATAACTTGAGAAATACTGATCAGAATGCGATGAAATTTCGTCTCAATATATTTTAGCCAAAAGTAGGAACTCAGTTTGAAAATGAGCCAAATCGGTCAACGGACACGCCCACCTCCCATACAAGTCACTTTTATATAACTCTTTCGGAACTAATAACTCGAAAAGTATTCAAGGTATAGTTATAAAGTTTAAAACGTATTGTTAGAATTCACCTTAAAATATGTGTTCCAAAAATGGGCGTGATCCTCCCACTTTTTTTTTTATTATTTCCCGGGTTTTCATAGTGGAAATTTGATCCACAATTATTAAAATCAAATCTATGATATATTAGCCTTTCAAAATTTTAAATATGGGCGTGGTCCGCCCAATTATATTTATCAAAATTTTTTTTTTATATAATTTTTTTAATTTATGGGGATATAAGACGTAAATTTCTGATATATGAATAATATTCTGAGGGTGGGGAGGTTCAGCATAATTAAAAACTTTAAAATTAAGGTATGCAATTAAATATCCCACATTAATATCCCCACTAAAGGTGTAGGGTATTCCATAATCGGGCCCGACCGACTATAAAAATCCGCCCCATGTGACCTAACTTTCCCAACTCGTTTTATAATTTTTTTATATAGGGGAATTTACAATTTTTAGTTCCTAAATTTCGGTATTATAAAATGGTCTGGGATTAACATCTCTTTTAGTTAAAACAAAAAAAACTGTTTACTATATGTTTGAGTCCAACGTCTCTTTATTTCACCTATAGTTTATAATATTTCTAATGTTTTTTTTTTATATTTTTATTTTCTTCCAATACAGTATACAACCCACTCCAACATCTTAACATAACATTGCGTCTAGTGCATCTTGCAAGGACTCGAACATTGCGTTCAAGCCAAATCCTGACGCCGCACATTATTATGTTGGTCAGAGGCAGCAGCTACAGAGACAGCAGGACATTTGCGCACAAAAACAAAAAACACACAGCGCAACAAAAAGGATAACAATTGAACAAACTGCATGTCCTGCTGTGCATTTTGTTATTTTTGTTGTGCGATTTTACGTTATAGTTCTTGTTGCCTTCACATAAAGTGTTGAACAATAGTAACTCATATCCTTTGAGGCATCCTTTTGCAGGGTGGCTGCATTGTGCATTATGCTTATGTAAAAGGACACTGGTCAGCAAACACACACACACATAGCCACATGTTTTGCAAAAGGGTGTCTTTTCGTTGGAAATAATGATGATGATGATGATGCAAGGCATTGCGCACACATTGCGTAGTATTTTTTATAATACTTTCAAATGTCCTTTTTTCGGGTGAAAACATAAAAACGAAAGTATTTGATTTATGCATTTGTCTGTTGCAATTGCTAACAGACATTTGTGATTGAAACTGCGCTGAAATTTGCATTTTCTGGCGTTATCCTTTTCAAGGGCATTTTGATGATTTTGCTGCTGCTTCGAATGCAGTTTTTGTTGCTGCCCGCAGCTGCTTAATGGCTCACCGCCCATGAGTCTTTAATAAAATCAACTTTCAATTAATCCTGCGTCAGTCAGCTGAAAGGATAATTGCGCGCACCGCACCGCACCGCTTGCTTCCAAGAAGTGGCCACACCTACTGGCATCGCGCAGGAAAGAAAGGAACTAAACGATTAGTCAATTGTTGGGCTGCATCCTTTCAGCAAGAACCTTGTTGTTTTAGCATCCGCCAGTTTGTAAATCAAACAGCTTTCACCGCATCAATTAAAGGCTCAAATATTTGAGAGGATGCAACTGAAACTGGGCGAAAGGATAACGATTTTTTGTTGTGCACAATGCCGAAAAATGCTCTGATCCTGTGGTCAATTTTATTTAATTATAGGTTAAAGCACGCTGCACAGGTTCTGTCAGCAAAAAAATGAAAAAAATAAAAAACGAGGCGGGTTCATTAGTTAATCCTGCAGGCAAAGAAACAGACAAGAGATTTTTTTTTAATATATTTTTTAATCTATTACTGCACTTGAAATGTTCATATGTTTTGCATTTATTTTATAACCAACATGACTTTTCACACAAAATTCTACTGCCGCATTTATTCGAAAAAGGATAACGCACGATTTATCGTCTCCATGTGTTAGGCATTGACAAGAGTTGCACTTGAAAAAAAGTGCAGTAACTCGGAGACAGCAGCTAAAAGTATAACAAAAAAACCCGCTTCAATCGATCATGTGCCTTGCTGGACGTCTTCGTCCTTTGATCCTTTTGCGTAGCCATTGCTCGGCTTTCACGCGCCGATCATCATGAGTTGCTCGTCGCATTCGTCATGCTAATAATTATGTATTTAGTATATGGATTCTTTCTGCTGCCTCAACTAAAGCAAAAGGATATTCCAAAGGATGCTCTGTGGTTGCGTAATAATCGTTGAGTTATGCCTCATAAATTCCGAGCACTAAAAAGGCTGCGCCTTGCCGCAGAAAGGATTCAAATGTTGAGGTAGTGGCGTGAAGAATGCGTCGACACCGCAGGACATGACCGGCAGCTGCTATGAGGCAAAAATGCTGGTCAAGCCACTGACAGAAGATTCAAAAATTAAGCATTAACCGAAAAAACAATTTCAAAAATTGAAAACTGAAATCGTACAGAGTATGAATTAAAATCTGTATTCGAAAACTACCTTAAAAATTCAAAAAAAATCGATAAACCTTAAAATTTTATAAACAAAAAATGCAAATAAAAAAAGTGTTTTATGTCCTGTTCCATTGAAACGTGTCAAAGTGATTCCTCGAATGTTGTCAGTTTTATCGTTTTTTGCACTCCTTCTTGCACAATGTCCTGGGTCCATCGTAATGACTTTTTGAACCATTTGATGTCAATGCCTTTGAATACGATTGACAACTGTTATAATTTATAGGTTCTTTTCTCTATCTACGTCTGCGTCTGTGCCTGTGTCGCCGCTCACACATTTCCCACACTTTCGATGCACTCTTTAGTTCGTTCTGCTCCGTTTTCTTACCCTTTATTCTGTTTGTCTGTCGATCTGTCTGACCATTTGCTGTCCTGCGCATCCTTTACAAGACGCATCTTGTATATCTTACACAATACTACATGATCGAGTACGATCAATTGTGATCGTAAAATGATTAGTAGTTGTTTTCGTGTCGCTGCGTGTGTCCTGTATTCTTTCCACACATTTCCAGTGAAATTCCATACAATATACTGTTAGTTTTTTACATTATCCTGCAATGATTTCTTTTTTGCTGAATTATTTCTGTTTCTGTTTTTGATTTTGTTGTCTTTTGTCATAGTGACAGTTTTATGGTGCTATTTTAATGGTTATGCGGAAGTCGTAGATTTTTTTTCTATTTCTTAATAAAATTTGTTCATAAAAAGATTTCTAGTAAATTTCTTAAAATAAATATAATTCTAGTTTCTTGCATGTTTTTTTATTATATCTAAAAAGTGCTATATTGATAAATTTAGTTTTACAAAACAACAGTTTTTCACAATGTTTTGTTTGCACTCAAATTAAAAAGATTGCAATATTAGCAAAAACAAAGATTTTTATATAGGAACAAATTTAAATTGGTCAACAGTATAAAATGTGAAAAGAAATATATTTCAATTTCATAATAGTCAAACGTTTTTTTAGTCTTAAAATTTTATTCTATTATCAAAAAATAAGACTGCCTGGTTCATCATCATACTCAATTATGACGACACAAAGACATCACAATCATTTCAATATTACTAAATAAATATAAACAATAAAAAAATACATATAAATACATGAATTTGCTTGAATTTCTTTTCTACCTGCTCACATTCACATTCTGTACGGACTTCACAAAATTAAAAAATACAGAAAACAAAATATGTAGGAAAATGAGTTTTTAATACATTGTGTAGTAAATTCAAGTCAAATAAATACAAATGTACTTAAAAATAAGTAAATGTTGTAAAAGTACATGAATAACCTAAATTTGGATGAATTTTATGCTTCGATTTTTCATGTTTGAATATAGAATAGGTACTTTTTTTTGATCACGAACATATTCATTTCGTTTTTTTTAACCTTACCCAGGCTGCCATTCGTTTCGATATTGATGCGAGAACGATACGATATGTCGAAGAATTCGTACGATATCGAATCAGATTTCGGTCTATTATCGCATGCCAAAACGTACTAAATTGCATGCATAGATCGTTGCGACATATCGTAGTATTTTCGTAACGAGAATAAAAACAATTCTGGTTCGATATCGCATTAAATAGTGCAATGATATCAAGATTTTCTCATTGACATTATTGACATAAATAAGTGCGTCATCAATAATGACATTCGCAATGACAAAATAAAACAAAAAAATAAAATACTAAATCTATTTTACCAAGCATCTTTAACTAACTATTTTATCTCTCCCTCACTTATCATGCCCTCATCAGTCCATCTTCTGAATCGATTGCATCGACAAAACTCCTAACAACCTCCTTTTCAGTGTTAGAATCAGCTGTCATTTGCTTCTACTGTTAACTGGGCTTTTCCTGTATATTGAAATGTTTAAATTTTATATAAACGAAAACATGTTCGAAATACAGTCAACGAACTCAGTCATTGTTTTCATTTTAAAATTTTTGAATACAAATTTTTTGACATCAAAAATAAAAATAAATAAAAACAAACAAACGGAAAGCACACTACGTTTTGAAATTTATTTTAAATAAAATAAAGTGAAATAAAACCAAATATATTTTCAAATCAATTGCATACATGCAGATCAAATTATAACAATATTTTCTACAGGCCATAGCTATTTTTTAAGTTAATAATAACGTTAAATAAAATATGTTTCTAAGTTATTGTAATATTTTCTTACCACAGAAGAAAAAAATTAAATTTTCCTTCACTTCATTACAAATACCTCATGTCCTGTAAGTAGGTGCACAGAATATTTGAGCAAACCATATATTATGCAAAATTTGGGAGGCAGTTTTGGTTTATGCAGATAAAATGCACCATAAACCCAATATATCGTCTTTTTTATAACTGTTGGTCCAAAGGAAAATTTCTACAGTCCATATTGAAGACATTTGCAATATTCTGCAATTGTTATTAAAATTATTGTTCTATATTGCTTCGAAAAAATATTGCTATATCGATATTTAAAATGTATAAATATCGAATCTTGTCATACAATTTTTTTGTACGAGAAATTTTAAAAATTAGATGCGATAATGCAACGAGATTGAACGTTTTTATCGAAGTTAGTACGAGAAAGCCTCGAGGTATCGAAGTGCTCCGAGACGTGGCAGATTGGGTACACCTATGAGGTACAGGGTATATATAGTTTGTGCAGATATTGTAACGCCCCTTAGGAAGCGTGGCTGGTATGGAAAAGTATATATATTCATGATCAGCATCACAACCCGAGTCCGTTTAGGCATGTCCGTATGTCCATCCGTCTGTCTGTCTGTCTGTCTGTCTGTCTGTCCGTCTGTCTGTTCGAAATCATTGTAACTTGAAAAATACTGTATGCAATATGCAATTTATTTTTACTATAATTACAATTAACATCAGAAAACCAATATGATGTCAGGAATACAATGGATTGAAGAAAGATCATATAACTGGTTCTAAGAATATAACTAACATCTCATAAATCCATGCTTCAGTTTTATTTTGAACCAAATCTGAAATAAGGTCAATCAAGATACATTATTGAAAACAACCACTTGATTCGGTTGTGATAACCTCCTAGTCAGTGAACATGGGTTTGTAGCAACCTTTAAGTTTGTGAGCATGAGGTTGTCGCAACCTCCAATTCACATATTATTTTAAGAAAGTTTTTTATAAATGTTTTTTACTTGTTAAATTTAAATTTGCAAAATATAATAAAACGGAAAAATTTAAATTTAATCAAGAGTCGTAAGTTATTTTCTTAATTACGTACTAAAGAGGATACATGGTGTTATATTACAATTAATAAAAATAAAATTTATTTTTTGAAAAGTTTTAATTCTTTTTCTTTATGTCTCGCAAAAAAATATGTTCAGCATTAAAGACAATTTTTGAATTGTAGCGCAAGGTATTCTTCGTCTAATATTGAATAGATAATTTCATTATTTACTTCTGCTGGAATTTTAAAAATAAAATAAGAGCAAAAACAAATTAGAAATTGAAAAAATTGGCCAATTTGAGAAAACTGATGCTAGTTTCGGAATCAGCACCATAAATGTAGCGAATATTTGCTGCACCAGGTCAAAATGGAGTTTTGTTAGGCAGTGCAATTTTTTATTTATCATATTTAATTTATTTAATTTATGTTAAATATTTTTTTAAATAAACATTTTGAATAAACGAAATTAATTTCATTTAATTAAATGATAAATACGTTCGAAATGATTGGTTATTACGATTTATATATTTTATAAATCCAGATTAAAGAATAATTTTATTTAATAATGTTGTTACTTTTTACTTAGTATATGGGTGATTCCACGACAGATCAACCAGAGGTTTGATATCACTCAGGAGGTTTGACATCACTAAGGACATCACTCAGGAATTTAATAAATTCGATAGAATACAAAAGAATCTTTGAATGCTAAATTTTAGCAAACTTTAAACTGCATTTACAGCATACTTTTATTTGCAGTAGCGAACTGCATCTTAGTTCTGCTATAGATCACTGATGTGTATGTCGGTGATGTAGCTAACATACACTAGATGGCGCCATAGTCACGAGGCATTTTTGCACGCTGCAGCTAATGCGTTTATCATTCGTAGACAATATTTCGACAACATATTTATTTAAAACAATATTTCTACTACTTAATAATAAAGCACACATGCAAGAATGAAATAGTGATGTGAATAATAGAATGTGAATAAGTGTGGGGGAAAGTAAAAATAAAGAAGAATTAAATAAAGAAAATTTATAATATATAAATAAGTAAAAGGATACAAGAAATAAAAATACTGAACAAAAATATTTGTTTTGGTTTTTTTTTTATGAATTGGAGTTAACAGCAAAAAATTTGATAAAAATAGCATACAAAAAATTTACTGAAACAGCAGTGTCATTTGTTGTTTCAGCAAAATCCAGCGCTTTCCTCTTTTCAGCAAACATTTTGGCTATTTTAGCAACATTTTTTGCAACTGTAATTGACTTTTTATTTTGAGTGTAGTTTTATGACATAAATTTAAATTTAAAAAAGAGCAAAATTTCAGTTTTCTAACTAAAGTGGTTTCAGAGATATGAGACCTTGAAATATGAAAAACTCACTAAAAAAAGCACAAAATTGCGAAAACTTAAGAAATTCTTAACTTACCGAAACCATTTAAACGGCCAAGTAAAGCTTATGAAAAGGAGAAGAAGTGGAAATATTTAAACCACAGGTAAATAATAATCATAATAATATTAAAAAGAGATTATCTAAATAATTCCTTTTTTTTTAATTAAATTAAATATATATGTTAAAGAGTATCCTTTTGCCATCAAATACTAAAAATTTCAGAAGGTGTCGTGGTCTTTCCCAAGTTTTTAATAAAAATGTTTCATAAAGTAGAAATTTTTATATGAAATTTTGATTTTTAAATTTTGTTTTTATTGTTTAAAAATGTTATTGAACTATAAAATCCATTAAGATTTTATTTTATAGCTTTTAAAAAGAAGAATTATATAGGTTTTTTTCTTAATTTCAAACCTAAAAATCATCTTACAATATTTCATTAATTTCTGAGATGGTGCTTCCAAAATTTTTAAATTTTCAGTTGTTTTGACGTGGAATAACCCATATGAAATATCGATTATGATTAAATTCGTTTTGAAAACTTTCAATTCAAATAACAATTAAATATATGAATGAACGACATAATGAATAATGAAGACTTACTTATTTTTGGTGTTTTAATATTGTTTTTGTTAAAGCATTCAAATGAATTACGTTTCTATTAAATTTAAATATTTAAATATTATGTATAATAGTTTTTAACCAAAATCATTTTAGATTTTTTTTTTATTTTTATTGTTGTATATTTCGTCGTTATAGAACGAACAGTCACCAAAAAAGTTTTTATGAAAAACTTAAATTTCGAGTTTGTTGATTAATATTATAAAAAGTAATTGATGTATTTTTAAAGTTGAAATATCAATTGATAGATTTACATTTTCTTATCATGTGGCAAAAAAATTTAGATCATCGAATAAAAACTTACAGATATATAATGATTTTTGTAAATGAATATTTGGCATTTTGAAAATGTATTTGGTGACGTTTCGTTCTAAAACGACGATATATTAATTTATTAAATTGTATTTTTTTTGTATTCTAAAATCTTAATGAAATGTCATATTTGTTACATTAAATTTAATTAAGTGCCTTTCAACAAAGTCTTCCCCACCCTACCTGTCAAAAATTAAACAGTATTTTGAAGCCCCCCTCCAACTAAAAACTATTTTCAAAAGTATGTCCAATATGTTGCCAACACGTGCTTCGTGCTGAAGCCTATCGAAAATAATAAAAAAAGAAAAAATGAAAAATAGTATTGAAACAGCAGATGAGAGGAAGTAATTCGACAAATTAAGGATTCTCGTGCAACGACAGTTTTTTCATTACTGTTTTTGTTGAGCACAACAAAAAAGAAAAAAAAACGAATTGAAACGAAACAAAATTAACGACTTTGAGACATTTCAATTAACAGCAAAACAACAACAAACACACACAGAACACAAGGACTTCTTGGGGAGCCATATTGTATGGACGAATAAAAGAAACGCAAATGACATAAATGTAACAAAAAGGATGTAAAGGATTTTTTTATGAAACCCAAAAACAGATGCAACTAGTTTTTGAAAACGGAAAAATAGCTATAAAAATATAAAAATTAGACATATTGCTTTAAAGTGTTTGAGAAAGTATTGTGTGTTTGTGGAGTAGAGGAAAAAGGATATTTTAAATAAAGTGTGATTTCTGACGATTGTTATAGCTTTCGGTTTTTTTTTTTTGGGCACCTTTGGAAATTGTTATGGCTGGTTTTAATAGTATTAAATATTGTTTTATGGGACTAATGCACTAATTTTTGTGTTTATTTCGTTTAAGAGACTTTGAAGTTTTATTATTAATGTTGCTATTATGGAAGTTGTTATTTTATATATTTCTGTTGAATGGTAGTTAGCTGCTTTGAGGCTTTAGGCACTTTTATAAAACATAGATGTCAATTAGCTCAAACATTTTTCACCTTGTTACAACAGAAAAACACGAACCTTTGCAGTACTGAAATATTAAATAAATAAAAAAACAAAAAGGAAAAAAGGACATATGAGCTATAGTTACACATGTACAAAGAATGTTGTAAATTTTGTTTTTTTTCGAAATTTCCTCAACATGTTCGAGGAATTTCACTTTTAATTTGAAGTCTACGCCGATCAAGTTTTCTGAAGGCGATGTTATATAAAGTAAAACATACCAATAAAAACAACGTTGCCAGGATACCCTTTCTTGTTATGTGATGCTTTGTTTGCTTCTTCGAAAACGACGATGTTGACGAGCTTGAAGTTGATAAGGACGACGACGATGATGACGAGAAGCTTGTCGATGATGAATGCCTTTCATGTTCTGCGTTGGTCAAGTGGGGGTCTTCACTTTAGTTGATTTTCAGTTGCTGTTTTATTTTCTTAATTTTTAAGAAATGGACTTTTTATTTTGTATATGTCCTAATGCCATGGGCAGGAAGGGGGTCCTTTGCAACTTGACTCTGCACTGAAGCGTTTTAATTTTCTTTTGAGAGGCTGCTGTTGTCAGGCTTAACGTGAAACGTGGCGCTCATTTTTTTACTTTTCTTCATGTACCTTAATTGGCTACCAGGGAAGGTATTTGGAAAGGTTCTTATTTTGGGAGCCTTCATTCTAAGTTGGACAACAACATAAAATAAAGAAAAAGTTTGCTGTGTGACTTCATTACAAGCCTTTCCTGCAATAAAATGTAATAAAAAAAATTGCATAAATTCACAGCATGTTAAAGAACCAAATACCCTTTTCTATAGAGTACGCAATAAGTGCAAATACCACACGCTTCCCTCACGACGGGTGTTCCTTTTGGCCAGACAATAATGAGAACAACATTTTATTGGTTTATAAAATAACCCACAGCGGCCATTAAACTACACCAGGTTCTAAATTATATAGAAAAAGCAATACAAAAGGGTTCAGGAACTGCGCATGAGAGCAGTTGGTCAGCAACCCTTTGATTGCAGCATGAGTTACAGCCTCCGCCACGGGGCACGGGGCTCGAACGTCAATATGGCAGTTCCAGCACCAAAGGCCGACGAGTCTGATGCCACACAAAAAAAGTCAAACCGAATATGTGATGCTTCATTGGTTGCGAAATAGCAGCAGAAATGGCAAAGAAATGTCATAAAAACAACTCGGAACAAAGAGAATTTTTAATTTTACCCAAGAATTCAGACTGTTTTCAAAGTCCTGCTGTTTTTATTTTCAACTGCAATTGTTTTGCCAATTATTTTAAAATACTTGAAAAGTTTTGTAGTAGTTGCAGGGTTTAAATAAAATATGTTTACCTTCTTCTAGTTGCCATAACTTCGAAGGCAATTCGAAATCGATTAAGCACTTCGTTGCTCAAGCTATACCGTATAATTTAACCCCAAAATAGACCCTTTTTAAATATCGATTTAAACACACTTAAGCATTATCGTGCCACGTCATCATCCAACTCTATAACCCTTCAATTTGTAGAGCTCTACGAATTCGTATGTCGTATAGAAAACCCTTCATCACAACGACCGACCACTCATTGACAAATGAGCAAAACAATCAAAAATATGGCGACCTCTACATATGGCGGTCTCTCACACCTTCGCTATCGTTCTCGGCAGTAACACGAATGAATGGGTTAAACGTCGTTTTATATTACCGAGTTCGTTGGAAAATTGCCTCAAGTGGTCAGCGCCATGCCATGAAAAACACGTTATTATAATTTGTAACCCCCAGTGTTTTATTTGTTGTTATTGCAAGGACAGCAACATTTGTTTGACGAAAATGTGCGTGTTGTATCGTTGTATGTCCATTGATAATTATTATTCTATTTTCTGGAAGTTTGTTAACCTTTGGCTGTGAAATATGAAACATTTCGAAGAAATATTGATCTATACCCTTGTGATAGTTTTAGTATGGGTTTTAGCACCAATTAAGGGGTTAATATGTTTGGTTTAGAAATATTATCAGAGTACAATAAGGACGCCTTGTATAGATAATTAAAGTACAAAATAATTGGAACATTTTCTACGAAGAGTATTAGCAGAGTTATAAGGCTTAAAATTGGACAAGTATCCTTGAACCGATTATTTAAACTTATTTAGAATATTAAAGTACTAAAATGCAGTATAAAATATGCGTATATAAAATATAAAATATGACATATATTATCAAATTACATATCAGACCTTATCTTGACGACCTATGAGATAATAAATAGTAATTCCATATCTGGTATGGGATGTGTTTGAGTAAGTTAACTAATTTAACTCAGTTTCGAACTTAGAATTACGTTTCTACTAAAATATATTGAAACTAAATTTAATCGCATTCGGAATAGTATTTTTCAAGTCATTGTGTATAGGCGGACAGACAGACACTCGGACAGGTCTAAATCGACACGTAAAGTGATCCTAATCAAGAAAATATATACTTTTTCATACCGGTCACGACTCCTAAGAGGCGCTAAAATATCCTGAAATATATATCTTCACTATTATGCTAAAGAGTCGAATGTACATTTTAAAAAATATTGGGAAATCAAATTTTAAAGTTTGAAGTGCTTCAAAAATTAGTAAACTTTTTTTTTAATTTTTTTTTTTAATTTGGTTTATTCATCAATTAGCATAACGTATATGAAATATCTCTCAATTTAGACAACTTACAGAACTTTAAATACGGAATTTGTGTGGTTATATCCTGACCAAAATGCAAATATTATTATTTTTTGCTATAACTATTTATTTGCGCAAAATAAAATAGTGATGTAAAAGTAGTCATTATTTATTTTCAAAGCACCTATCGATTCGCATCATTATTTAAAAATAATTTGTCAAACATTAATTTTCCATTTGCAAGAAAAAATGTTGGCATATTATTTTTAAATATAGGTGCTTTGAAAACAAATTTACATCACTTTTACATCACTATTTTATCGTGCGAAAATAAATAGTTATTGCAAAAAAAAACGAAACCTTTTGAAAAATTGAAAATCTTGCCATATCAAAAGGGCAAATCTTTTCGTTTTTTTGCTATAACTCTTTATTGGTGCAAGATAAAATAGTGATGTAAAGCCATTAATTGTTTATTTTCAAGGCACCTATCCGAATCATTATTTAAAAAATTATTTTCCAAAATAAGTTTCCAAACATTTCAGATAAAAATTCAAAAAAAATCATTTTAAATTAATTATGCCAATTGATAGTTGCTTTAAAAACCAACAATTAATCTTGTACAAATTAAAACTTATGGCAAAAAACGAAAGATTTTTAATATTTCGAATTCGCCCTTTTGGGTTTGTCTTTTGTGGCTAAAATATCAAAAAAAAAAACAGTTGGGTATTTGGGAAGGTTAGATTACATGGGAAATTTTAAATTTGATGTTATTATGATAGTTAGAATTATTAAAATTGTAGTCGGTCTAAGCCGACTATAAATATCCTACACATATGTGTGGTTAACATTCAAAGTGGTATATTGGTCACCAGGGTATACGAATCCTGAAAATAATTACAAAATTTCAATCGCTGAAGAATTTCCATGCATTTGATACCTATATTTACAAATGGGTTAGTTGACCGAATATCGATATTTTTTTTGGGAACCACAAGTCGTTTCGGCGGAAAACATTATTTTCGTGTATTTCAGCATGACTTCAATATATATTTCACCAAAAAAGTTTATCTAAGCACGTATACAGTAAAATTGATCTGTAGATGTAAATTTAATATGAGGTACTTGAATATAAATCGTCAGATCACAGGTCACAATGGACCTATCTGCCGCACATACAGCGTAGATATATTAGTAATCTAAATTATGAGTTTCATTTATCTCTAACTCTTCAATTGTTTAAGTAGTAGGGATATCAACAGACAGACAGACGGACATCGACTCAGAAGGTCATGCTGATCAAGAATTCCATACCGGAGATGCTTCCTTCTGGGTGTTACAAACGGCGTACCAAACTGAATATACCCTTTCACTCTTAGTGTAGGGTATAAAAACACACACCATTTTGGCACAGTATACTTGAGAAAAAACTATAATCAAAAATGTAAAAAAACGCAAATGGGTGTTGATTATAAAAACAAAAAATTTTACACTTCCCTTTGATTTCATATAATAGTTGATCATATCAGTTACTTAAAAATATTTGCAAATGTAAGCGACAACCTTTTGAAAACTCGATTCAAAAGTTATTGGCCGATTTCTCAAAAACATATTCATTGATTTTTTTAATTCATATATTCGAATTCTGTAGGTTATTTCGCATAATACAAAAATAGTGTTATTTACAGCTCAAATTTTTTTCATTTCATTGTGTAGTGTTATAAATAAAAAGTGACAGCATTTTGTCATTTGGCATTTTGATTTGACCTATTGATAATAGCTTATGGCCCTTTAAAAAGATCCAATATGACGGAATAATGTTCAAGTGTCGGAGGAAATATGTTACGCTGAATAATACAGTGCTGCAAAAAAAAAATGAATTAAAATATAATAACAGCAGACTGATCACTCTACCACGGTTACTCGTAATTTACATTGTTCTGTGAAGTGGGTGAATCGGAAGCGGTTATACTTTTAAGTTCCCTACTTTTTTTATGCGCCAAGAATTTTCTCAAACGTATTCACAAACGTCTACAATATACGCCACATTAGAAAACGCATGATTAAAATCCTTAAATAATGGTGACGAAGGGTAAATGCACTATGGGGAATTCAGTGTATTTTCTCTTTTTTATCTGACTGATTTTGAATATCAGTTTATTTATGATTTTGCATAAGAGTTTCAGTTTAAAAATGAAATGATTGTACTGAGTATCTGAGTTGGTTACGATTACAATCACGTATTTAAAATAAAAATCAATCCTAATAATGTTTGATTTACATGAATTCTCAGTCGGTCATGTCGCGGAGATCTCCGATGCCTCGAAGTTTTCTCCAATTACTTCATTAAAAAATTTCAATCGCGTTTCATTATCGATTCTAATATTTCAAAATTTTCGTACATTTAAATTCTTATATTTATCGCATCGATATCGTACCTAATATTTTTCGAAGAATTTTGATAATTTTATTTATTCGACATCAATCCATCCAGTCAGCTATGTCTCGGAGCTCTTCGATGATCGAAGTTTTATCGACCTAATTTCGATAAATAAAAATTCAAATTCGTTGGGTTATCACTACCCAGTCTGTCGTGTCTCTAAGCTCTTGGATGTTTCAAATTTTATTTTTTTTTGTTAAGTTTTGAATTTCCCTTGCATATATCTCCCCAGTCTGCTATTCGATTCAATATCGCTTCGAGACTATTTCGAGATTCATTCTATCTCGATTTCGATTTCGTATCGATATATTACTACAATTCGTTCTAAGATATACGCAAATATCGTAACGATATAATGAAGAATATTCAAAACGAGAAAATAAACGATTCTGGATAGATATCGCATCGAATATGGCGATTGATTCGAAAAAAATGGCGATATGATGATATTTAAATATCGTATTTATTCCTTACATTTTATTGTACGAAAAATATAAAAAAATAGTAGACATGGCAGACTGGGTCGTAAACGATATTTCGTCGCAAAATATTCGAAGATTTATGAACGATATAGTGTGTTTTATCATAGCATTCCCGTTATATAGATTCGATTTGTTCGTGGAGTTTAATACGAATTGAGCCTCTCATTATATCTTTATTTTCCGACATCTCGAAACAGGCATACTGGGCAATTTCAAAAAGATCGCGTACCGAGAAAACTCCGACAGAACCCATCGATATCTGCCTATTATGTAGGTTCAATTTGACGCTACGAGAAAACGTTCGATATTGTATGAATTTATCATTTTCTCTCATTGATCTCATAACGATTTCAAAACGAATGGCATACTGGGTTGTTGTCTTTGTACAATTTCTACGTTAGATATTTTAAGAGGATATCTGAGAAATGATATTTTCTGCTTTCCAGAACATTTCGGAGACTGGTTCAATATTTAGTGATTGAATTCAAGAATAGTGAAAGTAAATGTCGGTGGACTATAACTTGGTCGGTGGACTATATCAGATATATGAAGTATATTTACAAATGTGGGCGATTTGCAGGGCTCAAACCAATCGAGTCTATTTTAATACCCGAGGTAACCAAGTAATATTGGTTTACAAGTATCAAATATAATTTAAAAGATTCATTCTTCTAGCACTTCTGGTTTCCTGTAATTAGGAGAAGAATATTTATACTGTCCATTACCGGCCGTTCCCATTTTTCTGGGTGTTACAAACGGATGACCAAATTGGAGCAAAAAAGTAGAACAAAACGAGCTTAAGATTCGAGTTCAGTACCCCGAATGACACTAAAAGGATTAAAAAATAGAAAAATGAATAATATTGACTATTTGTTGCACTGTGTTTTTAAAGAAGTTTATAAAAATGGTATACTTTTTCCTCGGTTCTTCAGAGAGTAATACGTAAAGCAATGGTTAAATATTTTGTTTTTTTGTTGAAATTTCTTCAAGTCTGCTTTTCAGAATCTTACGTTATTGTGTTATACAGATCAGTAACAGTACTTCTGCTAATTATGCACGAAACACAGGCCTCTAAGCCGGCTAATTTATCAAAACAAGTAGGTGTGTCGCATTAGCAGACACGCTGGAGGTTCTTGCGCCAGCGACGACAACTGTCAGCGTGGATTTCAACTGCTAATGAAGCCTCTAAAACCGAGATTACAACAAATTATGCTACATTTAAACATGAGCCAGGACTAAATATAGGATAAGATATAGTACGGGGTTTACATAAACACACACGCCTGTTGATATAGTTTTTACAGAGGCTTTTGCATATATTTAGTTGCATGATTTAAACCAGTACAGTCGAAAATTGTAAAGAATGGTAGAGCTGAGCAAAGAATACGAAAGGATATTGCTGCATTGTTTCCTGCAGGATATACGCAACCTGTTTGCAAAATATGCGGCTGCAACAGCTTTGAAATTTAAGAAATCCTCAAGGATCTACAGTAGATCATTGAAGATGTAACACAATTTTTCGAAGAATTGCATCTTTACGCAAGGATTTCTCAAGGATCATGCTCAGATTTGCATATCCCAAAGCGGCCGGATATTGTGCGATAATTCAGCTGCACTCGTATATAAGGGTTAAGCCGATTATCTAGCTTTGGTGTCGGATACAAGTACTTCGAATGCCGCATGTTTTTGCAACAGAATGAAATTGGTCTGGATTTGCATTCGTAAGAAAAACATTTGAATTATAGCAAAAGAATTAAAGAAAATCTGAAATCGAAAGCGATTCTCTATGATCCATGCCGACATGCGACAATGTGACACACTTTCGATAGATTTTGTAGTAGCAGTCCGATGGAGGAATTCCTGGTAGTCAGTAAAGTAGTAGGACAGTTTGGTAATTAGCACGGATTAAAGTATTTTGCAATGTAAATAAAGCATTTATTTCTAACGATTATGTGGAAAGTATTGGGAATGTTTCAAAATCTTTTGAAATATAAACCAAACAATTTTTAAACTATTTAGTAGACCAAGCTAACATCTGTACTCAATCCTCGAATGAAATTTTCGAGTTCTTAAGACTTTCTTAAGGCTTTGAAGATTTTCAAAACTATTTTTAAATTTTAAAAATTGTACCAAACGTTGCTATAATTCGCGATTGAAATTTTAAAATCAAAAATGCCGAAGTCCTTTTGCACTGCACCCATTTCTTGTTAATCCATTGTAATCCTACATCTACCATCTCTATACTAATTACATTCTCACGTTATATTTTAACCCCAGTTACTTTAAAACATTTTTTTGACAATGACGAAAGGCAATAAATCACAACACCTACAATCGACACAAAACTTCTTTGTGATCCTTAAACAGTAAAGTGTTCGCAATGGAACAATATTATAAATTCTTTCAATGAAAGGATAATAAAAAGGATAAAGTATTGTGCAACAGATTCAGTGTAAAAAATGGTTGAACGAAAGTCAATTCAGATCTTGGTTTTAATCTAAGGATACACAGTATATTTTATAAAATCCAACAATATAGGGTTGAATAAAAAGAAAAGAAAAACATGCTGGAAATAATAAGAAAACAAGCCACAATAGGCTCTTAGGCTGCCGCACGATTGCAGCCTATTTAAGGGTTACATTAGGGGTAATAAAAAGCGAAAAAGGTTAAAAAACAGTCAAAGGTGTCGTGAAGATCAGCGAGAGTCATAAGAAAAGAAAGAATCTTAAATGTGTGCAATGGTGTAAAACACCCTTTATGGTTCTATTAAAGCATTTTTATAAGTCTGTTTCAGAAATTGGGGTGTTATCACTTAACACTTAAGGTTAACTTATTTACCTTAAAAAAAGGTTTAAAATAAATACATTTTTTATAGAAAACTTCAAATGGTTGTCAATTTATAGATTTTTTTTGTATCTAAAATTATTTTCCCAACTTTGACCTTAATCTGCCTCTATTGTATGAGCAGCCATTTAGAGTCTGTGTCACACTAAATATTCCTTCATATATATTTTAATTCCTTGGCATATGCAATGCAAATGAATGTCCTTAAACAAATTTCATCTGCACCTTTTTTTTTGTGGTAAACATTAAAGGATAACATCAGGATTATTTTTACAAGCACAGATTTCTTTGTAAGTTGTGCTCCTTGGATACGCATAAAAAATGTTTAATTCCTACATTTTGTGTTTGGTTGTAAGCCAGCCAAATTCTTAAAATGTTCTTACTTCGTTCTAATATAGAGTGAAATTTAGCAGCTTACGTAATTTTTGGTTGTATAATTATTTGCTACATGGTGTATGTAGTAAAAGAAATAGCATAATCCTTGGAACCTAATGTTGAGCTAAGTCAGTAGTAGTATCCTTTTATGGTGTTCTCCCGAAAATCGTGAATTGCTTCAACTACTGAATTTTCATAAGGAAAACAAAGATATTCGACATTAATGGGTGCATGCGGATATCATAGCCTACTAAATGAAGAAGTTAGTAAAACGTCTGATTTTCTTGATATGTAACTCTAAAATTCATTACTATTTGAAGTTCCCTCTGGAAAATATTAACCGAATTTAGTGCATTCAACAGTATTTAGTGCAATTTGTAATGAAAATCTATAGTATTATAGTTAAGTCTCTCCAGCGACTTCACTTTACTGCAGTATTTATTTTATTGGTGTCAAGTAGTGTCAAGAAAAAAAAACCAAATGACACTACTGTCGCTGAAAATGCAACAAGTACAGTGAGTGAGCGCAACGAGTAACGAGTGAGAAGACGAACATTGAAAACAACAAGAAATCTACCTCTCGGCGTTCAACGGCAGTAATGTTGTTGTCGGTATTTATGTGTTTAATGAATGCATAAAATGTTGTTCGATAAATAAAAAACTTAATATACAATACGTATGATGTTCTTATACCTTTTGAATTTTTTCTATATATTAATATTAATGAAATTTCTTCATACTCTAAGAATGATAAAAAAACTAAAATGCACTGAGTACTCAGTGTCATAAGTAGTTCATTTCAGTGTTTACATTTTTATTGCACATTACTATAGAGTCTTCACTACAACTAGGTCTTGTTTGTGTTTTGCTTTGACACTACTTGTGCTCTATTGTTGTGAGTAGCACATTCATTTGATTTTCAAGCATAGAGTCGGTGACAGTACATGAATGTCTTGAAATGTTTTTCAAATGCATTTGTGCAGATGTCTAATATCCATATGAATTTATTTAAAATTATAAAATGTGAACAAAACTAATGACCATTCTATTTTCTTGCAGAAATAATATATATTTTTTCTGTAACGAGGTTCTGTAAAGAGACTAGTTTACAAATCACCTATTACTACTGCGAACGAAATTATGAATAAATGAAAACACCAAATAAAAGTTTTAAAAATCCATGTTCATTTGAAGTGGCTGGAACTAAATTATCTTCCTCAATCATTTATCATGACCGAAAAAGTTGGTAGCCAACTAATTTGTTTTTTTTTTTTGTCAGGAAAAACAGACGAAGAGAAATTGTTTCACAAACATATCGTGCGACTGAATAAGAAATTGTCTATAATGCATTGAGAGTCTAGTGAACTACGAAGGAGTGCGCTTGATTCGATGTCCAAGAAGAACGAAGGAACACAGGACCTCGAACACTTACCATTGTAGTACCTATAAGAGAGGCTTACACACCCAACGGTCCTTCGGTGCCTAAGAGAACCGATATAGAATGAACTATTTCCATCCCCTATTAAATATGCACGTTGTTGGATTCGGTCCAGGAACTCCAAAGAAGATTTTAGGGCCCCTGCACATATGTGTGAATTGTATTCTATCTTAGACCGAATATAGGTGGAATATAGAGTACGTAAGTCAGCAGGTGTGAAGTATGTCTTTCGACACATCAAATATATGATCGTTCCAATGGTGGTCACATTGAATCGAACGTCAAGAACAGCTGACTCTGCAATATCTACAGCACCCATATTGAGGGGAGGGAGGGGTGAATCCATTATTTTGTGAGATAACAGACAACATTGGGTCTTACACGCATTAAAATAAACTCTATTTGCTAGACCCTACTCGGAGATTGTTTTAAGGCCATCATTGAGTGTATCATTCATGGTGCGTCTTTTACTTTCAAATGTTCAGTCACTTCCTTTAACTAGAATTTCTCCTACTTGCTTTCGGAAGTATGAAACTAGTCTACTTAAGTTAATACAAGCGTAGATTAACTAAAACTTAAGACATTCTATTATCTCTGCACTACCTCCGCAATGAACCCAATATGCCGTTCACCTAATGCCTTTGTTTGTGGGCGGAAGGCTTAGACGTATTAAAACCAGCCAAGACAATAGAGGGCGCTGCTCGAATACCTGTGCCGATTAGTGTGTTGCGCCGACCGCTCTTTGTTGTCGTCGTCCTTGTGTTTATTTCATTATGTGTTCGTGCGTTTTGTGACACATATTAAAAAGGATTCAAAAGGATTACAATGTGTACGCACGCACATCGAGACACCGATGACACATAAACACATGTGGTATTTGCTATAAACCATCTAAACCCTATTTAATCACTTTTTGTGAATTTGTTGTGAACAATTTGAAAACTTTGTCGGCTTCTTTTTGGTATACTTTATATTTAAAGTGTAGTCTTTGATGAGAACCGATGGTGTTTAGTTTGTAGCGTTTAAGTTGACAGTAGAGATATATTTTTTCGAATAGTTTTGAGTCAATTTAAGAAGAAATATATTATTTCTTATAAAGGAATCCGATATCGAAGTACACATTTTTATAAGGAATTTATTAAAATACCAGAGAATTCGGATCTTCGAATTTCAGCTATTCACTAGTTTAAATTCAACCTATTAGGGATAATAATGTTCCGATTATTTTGGTCATGTAACTGGTTGGATTAGGAAAATGTTAAAAGACAATGTAAAAAGATAAAGAGAAGACAGTTTCCGATCATGATCCTTATATTTACTAGGGTAGTTGGAAATCTAAGAATGTTTCTTCTCAGTGTCCGTACTATAAAGCTCTTCTAGTATACCATGACTCGGAGCCTCAACATATCATCATTCCGAATTTACAATATCGTTTGTGTTAAATAAGTTCTATAATATATGACTATATCCTCTATAGAATACTTGAACGATGAGCTCAAGCTTCGGAAAGTGTTGTGCCAAGAATGCATAACTCTGACTAATATCCAGGCATGACTTAGCATTGAAGTGTTAAGAAGGTTTGATAGGTAGGACCTTGATCTGTCTGACTGATTAGTGGGGGAAATTAACCAGGCTAAGCATTGAAGTGATAATAAGGGTCGATACTAGTGGCAAGGTAGGACATTAATCTGTCTGGCTGATTCTTGGGAAAATTGACCAGGCTAAGCATTGAAGTGATAAGAAGGGTCGAAACTAGCGGGTCAAGGGAGGACCATGATATGTTTGAATGATTCCTGGGGGGAATTAACCAGGCATTGATGTGCCAGTTCTGCATCAGCCTGTAATTTCTCCCTGAACCTTGGTTGAAGAGTTTTGAGTCTTCAGCCCGTCGTCGAGCCTAGCATTGGTATATATGGGATTTAACCGATCAATAAGATAGCTCGTATCAGAACAATTCTTTGACATCTCGCAACATTATCGTTGTGATATCAAAGAGAAAAGTATGCTGGGTTCCATTCAAAAATATAAAATATCTTCTTTGTATATGAAAATACAATAATTATAATTTTACAATTTAAATTATAAAATATGTGTTTAACTGAAAATTGTATTTTGAAATATATCTTTTTAATAAGCTAAATTCCTCGAAGTTTACCAGGGTTAAACACGCGGTATGTTTTCTCCATTTAAACAACTCCCTCTTTAATTGGCTTCTGTAGAATCCTCAAACACGTGTGTATAACCAATTTACATTTCTTTATCAATTTAAAATATACTTTCCTCAGAAAATAGATTTCTTGAGCTCGCACCCCCGCACAATAGTCTAACATCCTTTCTATGTTAATTAAAATTCCAACTATTTTTCAAACAGATTTCAATATTCAGACGCGAGCTGAAAAAAAAAGAAAAATCATTTATCATATGCAACCTCAGAAGTTGGCACCTAATCAGTAACAGCTTCTGGACTCATTTTGACTAATGAAAAACACCCCTTACATGTGTTGATCCCCCTTAAAATTCAAAAAGTCAAAAATAGTCTTCGTAAAAAACGCGTATCTCTAAGTAGCAACAACAAAACAACAGCATAGGGATGTACAAGGACTCCAAGTGTCAATGACGACACTTTTAGTTGTTTGTAATAGAGAAGAGCCTGTGGAATGAAGCGAGGACGGAAGCAAGGTATATGTTACATTTGGACACAAATACTGATTTCTTTACGATTTGCATGAATTCATTTTTTGAAAGTCAATGGTATTTTTTTTTTACTTTTGGAATAGAGTTTGACATGTACAATATATTATTTATATTGACAACATAGAATACTGCAGAAAATGTTTTTTCTTCGGATTATCTACTAAGGCTTAGAGCACCGAAACAGATATATACTTCTTATTCTTTTTCTATATTTTTAGAAATCTCCAACATGAAGTAAAAGTCAAGTTGGGTGAACGAGGACAAGTCGAAGTACCTTGAGTCTATCAAAAAGATGGCATGATTGCGTCTTGATCAGTAAACTGTTTTTTGACTCACACTTCGGCTCACACATAAAACGGAGATTTACACATCACGCTACCAGGTGCCCCTTTGGGTACAGAAGGCAATTGAGAAACAGAGGCTCTTTAGAAATAACTCTCTGAAGTTTATGGTAAAAACTGTCCAGTTCAGCGATGAGAGGGAATGATCAAGATAAAAATCCTCCGTAAAATCTTTGGTCCAATCTGCATTAGACACGAGTTAGTTAAGCACCTCAAAGTTCTGCAACTTCGGTGGATGAAGAAAGATAAAAAAGAGTTTACTCAAGATGATATTTGAATCGATACTTATCAAAATCTGTGTTAGAAACCTCATGTTGAGGATAACTGGCGAAACTTTCCAGCGGCACCCAAGACTCCTGTAGGGCTAACTCGATAGAAACAAGATTCGTCCGGTCGTGCGCTAAGAATGCATACTTCTGACCCCAGCATAATACCCAGACTAGACTAAAGACTGACTAAGATTTGGAGTGATTAAATACGTATTAAATTAAATTAAATAAAATGAAATAAAAAAATTGCGAAAAAAGAAATAAAATGAAATAAAAAAATTAATTAAAATGAAAATATAAAATGAAAAAAGAAAAATAATGTTATGAAATAAAATAAAATGAAATAAAATAAAATGCAATAAAAGGAAATAAAATAATTTGTTTCTTTTTTTTACAAATTAACCAACGCACAAGACAGCGCCAGTCAGCGGGAGTGAAATATGTACACC
This sequence comes from Dryomyza anilis, assembly GCA_951804985.1. NCBI lineage: Eukaryota > Metazoa > Arthropoda > Insecta > Diptera > Dryomyzidae > Dryomyza > Dryomyza anilis. The sequence goes on from OX638133.1 coordinate 68,848,100, forward strand.
GTTTCAGAAAACCGAGGCACTTGGCCGCTTCTTTCGACACATCAAATATGTGATCATTCCAACGGAGGTGACATTGCCCAGAACGTCAAGAGCAGCTGACTGCGCAATATCCACAGAGTACATATCGAGGGGAGGGCGGTGGAATCCTTTCTTTTGTGAGATAACAGACAACATTGGGTCTTGTTTGCATTAAAATCTACTCTACTCTCAATCTCCAAAGAGTTTGGACGCTTGTTGAATGACAAATGTTACTGTCATCTGCAAAGGAATGGACGGGTTCTGGGTCGATGACAGAAGGTCATTGATTAAAACTAGAAATAGGGACGGGGATAGGACGGAACCCTGCGGGACTCCAGAATTGATGGAATGTTGTTCTGAGAAACGCCATCCATCGCAACTCGTATTGAACGAACCTGGAGAAAACTCGATATCCATCGAGTAAAAAATTTATTGACACCATATGCAATAAATTTTTATACGAGGGCTTCATGCCACACTCGTTCAAAAGCCTTGGAAATATCAAAATAGCAACCACCTTACTCTCCCCGAAAAGGTGAATACAATAATTCCACTTTTCGGAGAGGACCGCCATCAAGTAACCGGTGGATCTGGTCCTACGGAAACCTATTGCCGGTCACTAAGTAATTCGTTTCGCTCCAGATAGTTCACAAGGTGGAATTTTATGACGCTTTCCATTACCTTGGATAGCATATTGCAATTAGTGGGTAATTAGCAGGGTTCGTAGCCTCGCCCTTTTTCGGAACTGGATGGACATTGGCAACTTTCCAACAAGATGGAAAAAAACCCCTGTCGTGTAGGAGATGTTGAAAAGGTTACGCAACAGAGAAGACAGAGTTGATGCACACTTCTTTAACACATGGGCAGATATGCCACCTAGCCCGGAGGCTTTGTTAATATTGAGATTTGCTAAAACCTTTTTAACTGCCCGAGTTCGAATTTATATGTTCTTAATTATGCTAAACCCCCAACCATCAGAAAATTATTCACATCCCCAGACAAAAAATATGCAAGGAAACTTGTATTATAGTAGTAGTTTTGAGGAAAACTCACAGGAATATTGTGGGAAATACACATTGCATAGCAGGCATTTTGAATGTTTGAAAATAAGCAGGCTCCCTATAGCAGCATTTACCCCGCAAACTGGTATGTTCAAGTTTTGAAGTTTTGAAAGGTATCTTTATAGCTAGAATTTGGAAGGGAAAGGTAGCCTGCGAGTAGCAGGCAAACACATTGTATAGGAATTTTCGTTTTGAAATTTTAAAAAGCTCCTTCATAGTAGGAAACTGAAAGGGAAAGGTAGCTGCGAGTAGCAGGCAAACACATTGTATAGGAATTTCTGTTTAGAAATTTTAAAAAGCTTCTTCATAGTAGGAAACTGAAAGGGAAAGGTAGCCTGCGAGTAGCAGGCAAACACATTGAGTAGGAATTTCTGTTTTGAAATTTTTAAAGCTTAATCAACAAGTTGTCGACAGAAAATTTTGTTTATAAAAAGTTTTTGTTTTGAAGTTTTAAATGATTGATCAACAAGTTGTCGACTGAAATGTTTGTTTACAAATATCAATTTTTCCTTCAAAATTTTTCAGTATTGAAAATTTTTGTCATTTGTAAACATCGGTGTTTACTTTCGTCGGTTTGCAACGCGAATTGTTTTAATTAAAACGTGAAAATGTGCCGTATTGACGTGGATTTGCGTATTGCAGAAGATTATTGCTGATATCAACATAATCATCAAAAGTGCATAGCAAATAGTTTCAACCGTCATGACGCCCGAAACAAAAACTTCTTGCTGTACAAAAACAAACACATGTTGTTTTTAATACACACGTGTTTTGTTATTGCTTTCTGCAATCACTTTTTTTTTGGCAACATTGCAAACACAATAACAAACAATTCGAAGATCCTTCAGAAAACATATGCGAATCCAGCAATAGAGAATCGAAGCGTTTGAGTTTTTCGCGAAAATTTAACAAACAAAATTCGTTGGTGTTATTGTACAACAAGAAGTTTTTGGTACTGTGGGATGGATGGGTACTGATGAATTATGTTATATGTTTATGTTCCGTACCTTTCCCTACCATTTTGCTTCCAGCACATTGCCTACTTTACCCTGCTTGTGCCTACCATTTACACCTGTTTGGCTACCATACCCTACCTATGCCTGTCAGTTCCCTACCAATTTTGTTTTCATGTTATAGCAGGGAACTAGCAGCTTTTGTCCACATTCCCACCTTTGCCTACCTCAAAGCTTCATATGGAATGTGATTTCAATGCGTACAGGTAGCTTGTTTGCCTGCGTGTTTCGAGCCACTTGTCTGTTATAATTTAATAAAATTATAAAGGAAATAAAATTAAATGATTTAAAATAAATATAAAAACGTTATAAATAAAAGAATTTAAAGAGAAATGAAAAGAATCAAAATGAAATAATAAACATGTATACAATAAAAAAAAAATTAAATTCTTAAATTGAAAACAGTTCTAATTTTGATATTAGAATTTTTAAACAAACAAAGTAGAATATAAATATTCCCGTTGTCCTTTTCTGAAAGACAGTGCCTAATACAACCGACACTTGTCACACATCACATATGAAAATCGTCCATAATAAATTTGGCGCTTACACTACTCACGCCTCGTCATTTGACACATATTCCCGATATCCTTTACGCGTCTGACACATGTTGAACAAGAGAAAAAACAATAAAAACCAAAAGAAAATCATAAAATCATAACGAAAAACAAAGATTTTCCCACGAAACACGTAGCAAAATGACAACAAGTCGATGTCAGTGGCAAAGAGTCAATGAATTTCCATAATTAATGTTGAGGACACTACAGAGACGGAGACTAAAGTGTGTGGAGTAGCATAGCAATATTCATAGTGCGAGTGTCCTTTGGTGACTCCTTTTGGTGACTGCTACAACAAGCGAGGTGTCATTTAATATGTTTATCTCTGCGGACGGACGGACGGACGAGTAGACTGACTAGACGATGCAGAACAGGATGTCTTAACCTTAAGTAGCGATGTCCGCTTTCCGGCTGAACTACGATCCTTCGAACAGACGTAACGCGATTTGGCATAATTTACGCGTATTTGTTGTTATCATTGTTGTTGTTGTTAAGGAATGCATCTCCTATGACAAAATAGTGTTTGTTTTGATGCGGAGGATTTCGTGGAAACTCAAAACTTAATTTTTCAATTTTCCCAGGACTCAAAGTACTCTCTCAAAGGTCTTCAAAGGATATTCATTTGTAGAGTTTTTCGCGGTTGCTATTTTGAGAGACGAGTCTGCATCCTGCTGCAAGTGTCTCGATATTCGTGTGTTTGTCTTTACTCCAGAAGGATACGCAGGAGTTTGCAGGATCCTTTTTGTGAAAAATGACTTTTTGAATGTTATTTTTAGCTGTACTTTGGGTGTCCTACTTGATACCGTTTGCCCTAATGATTTATGCTGCGCTACGACGCAAAGCGCCAAAAGATTGATGATGTTCGCAGAATCCTTTCTAATGCTTCTGAGAAGCAGCTGGTTTTTATTTTGACAGCAGCGCGCATTATTATTTGAATATTTAATTTTCAAAAATTATTTAAAACATAGAATAGCTTAAAAGAAGCTTTACAAAGGGTCCAAGAAAATGTTTGTGAATTCTTACTACAAGTGGGTTATTTGCTGAAAAGAGGGTTGGTTATAAATGTTATTAAAAAAAAAGAGCAGCAGTCGAACTATATGTTTCATCATCATCTTCATAACATATGCATGAAGCTAAAAATAAACCAGCCAAAAAAAAGACCCAAAGGAAATAAGATAAAAAATTAAGACTTTTCCCAAAAATTGTTTTTTTCGAAGACTTTTTGTGCTGTATCGAAACAAACTTAATTTATCTGGGGCATTTCATTTGTCACATATACCACACAGTGGATGGTTTAATTTTGGCCCCCTTTTCCATCTTCAACTTCAATGTCAGAAAACATTTTATGTTTATTTAGTGCTTATTTTTAGAAAATCTTCTTTAAAAAACAACACAAAAAACACACTTAAACTAAGCAAGCAGCTCCAATCAAATTCTGTAAAAGGGGGGCAGTGAAAACCCCACCCACTCATCCAACACATACTCACACATGCACCCAAGTCATCGACCCTCATCTGCATGAGTTTCATATAAATTTTAACCCAAAGAAAGATGTCGTTAAAAAAAGACTCAAGTATAGGAAACTTTTCTTTTTTTTTATGATAAACTGTGTTGTGTATTATTTTAGGCTTCTCGTCATTCGCCCCTCTTGTGTTTATGGAAATCTTCCGAAAGTGTACCACAAACTTATTTCGTATGTGCAGCGTTTTCGTTGATCATTGGCTGCTTGGTTGCCCTTTTTACCCCCATCATGTGGAGAAGAGTTTTGCAAAACAAAAAATGGCTTCGAAGGCTTTATTTTTGTTTATGTTGTTCGAAATGGGAGGCGTTGAAAAAGGCGTGCAAGTTTAATGTGGCCATTAGTTGCATCACTACACTGAGAAAAATATAAAAAAAAACATGTATATAATTTTGAATTACTTTAGATTTTTAAACCGTGACAGTCTTAGTACATTATAAGCAAGGATTGAAAGCTATATGAATAACGGTTTGGATTTCAGTTTCGACTTAAAGTTTTATAACGAAATGGTTTCAATATAGCGGTTACTAGTTATGATTTCGGTGTTTCTATGAAGTTCATATTTTCATTGTCTCGCATAAAAAAGAAATATTTTATTCTTACACTTACTTTTTGAGATATGGACAATTTCTCAATTTCCAATTATTTTGGTCTTCTTTTATTTTTTAAATTACAACAAAAGAAAATAATGAAATTATATATTCGATATTAGACGCAGAAAATATTGCGGTACAAAACAAAAATTTATTGCGTGATAAAATTTGTTTGCGAGATATAAGCAAAAGAAACTCAAAATTGTTTAAAAAGTAGAAAATGTTGGTAATAAAATACAAATGGAACAAAAATGTTAAAAATTATTTGTTTGAATTTTTATGTGGCGCCAAGTGTTCTCTTTAAAACCCCATTTAAGTAAATAAATTACGACTCTTGGTAAAAAAGTTATAAATACAATATTAAATAAAGACAACATTTTTTGACTTCCCATTTGACGATAATTTTTAAATTCGATATAATAATGATAAATTTTAGATATAAAACACAAAGTATTTGAAAATTTAATTACGTGTTCTTTATATTTTTTGTCAAAAAATAAAATTTTCTGAACAAATAAAATTTGTTTATCGAAAATAAGTCCATTTATGACATCATCTCGATATCTATAATGACAAAAACAACGATATCGTTTTAGACAGGTTCGTTTTTATCGAAAACCCTATCGTTTTCGTATCATTATAGATTATCGAAAACGATAATTTGAGCCTATTAATGATATCGTTTCGATATCGTAAAATTATCGTTTGGTTTGATGGGTTGATAAATTTAAATCAGCAAAATTTACAAAATCTGAAAATTTAAATTTAACAAGTAAAAAAAGTTGTCTTTATTTAAACGAGTAATTATAACTTTTTAACTAAAAGTCGTAATTTATTTTCTTTAATGGGGGTATAAAATGGTGGCATAAAAATAATATTTAACGATTTTGTCCATTATGTAATAACGTTTTTCATTTATAACATTTTTGAAAAATATTAAACTTATTTTACTTATATCTCGCAAATAAACTTCCTCACCCATAGATAATTTTGTACTTTTCTTTTATTTGAATTTTAAAAATAAAAAAATCTCTAAAACCAGAACCAATTTCACAAAATTAATGTCATTTTCGGAATCAGCGCCATAACTGTATCCAATATATGCTGTAACTTTTACTGCACCATTATGAGTGTAGGGCAGTGTAATCAAAAATTCGAGATTTCGCTCGATCTGCTTTCGAAACCAAGAATGAGACTACTTTTGATAGTCGAGTCCAGATTTGCGAACGTGGTCCAATATTCACTAGATTAAGAATAACGACGATAATATCGAATTTATGAACTTATGTTTTTAAATTCACAAAAAATAAAAAAAAAATAACACATCGTCGTTGTAGAACAAAATGTCACCAAATGAAAAACTTATGAAAAACTGAAATTTAAACTTTGTTGGTAATTATTAGAAAAAGTATTTGATACATTTTTAAAGTTGAAATACCAATTAATAGACACACATTTTCTTATCATTTGGTACTAATATTGAGCACATCGATCAAAAATTAACAGATATATAAAGATTTTTGTAAATTAATAAATGGAATTAAGAAAATATGGTTGGTCACTTTTGGTGCTATAACGACGATATTAAAAAATGTATTACAAAAAATAAAAGAATAGTATGCAGCAGAAGAAATACGAAATGAAGAAATGGTCGAAGAAAGCAGTAACAAGAGACATAAAAAGTTCGGAACGAAGAACGGTCTGTCGTGAAATATAGTATTACAAAAAACCACTTGAACAAGAAATTTTCATTTTGTAAAACCCCGATGCCTTAAAGCTTCTGTATAAATAAAATAAAAGGCTCATTGATTTGAAGCACATTTTATTTAATCCTGTATTATCAAATTTCATAAACATAATATTTCATTATTAACATTTCAGAAAAAAAGTATCGTTCAACGATCGGTTTTTATAATAAAACGGTTTTAAATGAATATCGGTTTTGGTTACGGTTCCAATCTAGATATACATATAGTTGAATTTTCAATATCCGAATTTTTTGATTTTATTTTTCCGTTTTCCAAGAAAAATCAAACATAATTATAATAGTTTCGATATCAGAGCTTGCACTACTAAACAAAAATTGAGTTATATGCGTTCTAAATTTCGTTTGCGAGATATTGGCTAAGGGAATTCAAAACTTTACAAGAAATGGCATTTGTTTTTTGATTTTGCATGGAATTAAAAAGAGAAAAATGTGTCAAAAAAATTTATTATATTTCACATTTTAAAAAAATAAAGGTAAAATTTAAATTCAGATCATTTCAAGATTCAAATAAACGCATTGGATTAAAGATAAAGGGACTGTTGATATCTATTTAGAACCATATGATACAATTTGTTCAAAAGAATTATAACCGCCCAAACTTGGCTTCAATAAAATCAATATTTCGAACAAAATTGATATTTTATAAAATTGTAATAAAATAAGAGCTAGAGCTACAAATGGATTAGCGTTATTAAAAATGTTAGAAGAAATGGTTTTCAACGGTTGATGACTAAAATATAGAAATTCGTCCTATCTCATTCTGAAATATTTTAACGATATTTTTAAAAACTATGGAGTATTGTTCTTCATTTTTGATATAATTTTTCTTTTTCCCATAGTTATGAATAAAAGAAAAAGTAAAAAAAAATCGTTTAATTGCTTTACAACTAACCTAAAGTTGGTGCAAGTGTAGGGCAAATTTTATTTCAATGAAAATAAAAATTAACAAATAATTTATTTGTATACTTCTTTCCAAATAATTAATTAAGTGTTTATTCAGAATTAAAAGCTCGATTTGTTTATTTGTCATTTTTTTAGTTTTTCATTCAAAAATTTTGAATAACGAATAAATTTTGTTTTTATAAAAAATTTGAATAAATTTGCTTGAAGAAGAAATTAATTGAAATTTTGAAAAACGAATAAATGATTGAACATTGTTTTTTTTGAATAACGATTGAAAAACTAATGAATAAAATTTTGTTTGAATTGTTATTTGAATACAAATTTATTTGTATAATGCCCTACACTGGTTGGTGCCCTTCACTCCATTATAAATCACAAAATGGTTCATTTTATATATTTTAGCTTTTATTAACTAATTTCTGTCAGTGTACTGTCACATACGACGAACATAGATGTTGAAGTCGACCATCTTTAAAAATCTACATATCAAGCGCTGCAGAGTTGCCAGGCACTGCAGTGCTCTGATGCTCGATTTTAGCCCTTCAGCTACGTGCTGCTTCGTTAACCACTGCCGAAGCTGCTTCTTCGTCATCCAAAACACGCATTGCAAAACGTAGAAAGAGTAAAAAAAAACGAGCCAACGAACCATGTGCGTATTTTTTGTGCTTGGATAAAAAATGAAAATATCAAAAGTCCTCGGTACGACATGTGTGCTAAAAGAGTGGCAGTGTGGAGAAGGTAGAGAGGAGAAGCAGATGCCATGATGGCGAGGCAAAAGAAGAACGTGTTACGCATTAAGCAGACGCAGAGCACAGTCAAGAAAGTGCAAAAAAAAAAAACGAAATGCATGAGCAAAATAAAAAAGGGGGATAAAGTGTGCCTGGCATGCGGCAGACAAAAAACAGTTCCCACCCCTTTTTGCCGATGGCAACCCATACGATTTCTCTCGTACATGCATGGTATGTGTTCGTATGTGGTATTTGTGCATGTGTGTAATTATGTGCGTGGTGGCTCTTCCAATGAGCTGCCGGTCTCAACGCCACGTCTGACTGTCGGAAGGATGGCGGCGACTTTGCGCTCGAATCAACCGCATTTGCATGTGGAGCGGCATGGCACGGCACGTCTTCAAGTGTGTCGCCGCGCACAAACAGGAAGAGCGACAGCAGAGCAAGTTCGCAAATTTTTGAATAAATTTGGCACCATTTTGTGCGTCCTTTATTTTTTGCTTGTTGTTCAAGCATGGCAACATTTTCATTGCGGATTGATTTTTGCGGTATTATTTTTTGTATTTTTCTTATTTTTTATGCTTTATTCACATATGCGAAAAATTTATTCCTTCATTTGTGTGGCAAACTTGAGGGAATTCTTTTGTGCGTTGTTTTGATGAAATTCGAAAAATTGAGTAAATTTTATTTATGTTTCAATTTGATTAGAAATGAGAGTAGTGAGTAGTGGCGGGGCGAGCTGTGGAGATAAATCATCATAATTTTGACCATACATAGGAAATAAAAAATTTGCCTTGCGGCGAACATAATATGAAATATAATTCTTAATTAAAAAGGTGTTTCAATCATGTCATTAGTAATTTAAATATTTTCGAAGTTATTCGAAGAACTAGTGAAATTTACACTCAGAACACAATTTCCTACACGGAGAGGAAAAATCTAAAATCTGGAAGAAATCAATAAGTATACCACTTGGTTATGAAAAAAGTAACTCTCTTTTTAAATTTACTTAAACATCAATCAACAAAACTAGAAAAAAATTTCAATACATCAATTCTATATAATACGCGGCTGCTGATTTTGACTGCATACTCAGTTTTTTTTCTATTACGTAACGTTTTGAAGAAAATTGCTCTCGAACTTTCAGGACCTTTTCAGCCATTTTTAGAATTAAAAAACTACTGACCCTTACAAAACCAGTTTTACAAAAAATTATAAACGCAATTTTTCTTGCAATTGTCAAAATTACAATAAGGGTATTCATATAACGTGTTAAGTCGTGCTAAATTGTTAAATTGTTAAAGTTAGCACCTTTTTATATGAACGTACTTTTTCTTGTTAACTTAAAAATGCTGTCAAAATGTATAATTTGCATCTAAATATTTTAGTTTCCAGTGCATAGTAAAACTCCTAAATGAATAACACATAATTAACAATGATGAATTTTAAACTAGTCTTAACAAATTAGATTTGTCAAATATAAACACATCTCAGAGCTTGATAAGTTGCTATTCCCTGCTAAGTCGATTTCCATACAAAAATTGTAATAGATTTTAAAAATTTGTTAAGTATAGCCAGTTAGCAGGACTTAACAAGTTATATGAATACCCATAATATGTTGATAAATAAAGGGTTTTTCAACAGGGACGTTACAAAAGTAGAGCAACAGGGACAGCAAACGACGTCATATTTCTTGCCGCTCTTTTAACATTTCTCTTCAGTATGGTTTGCCATTTCATGATGAAAAGATATACGAGCCAACAACGAGTCGAAATTATTAAAATTTAATACCGAAATTCGGAGTCAGTGGCATCAACGTTAAGAGCGCTACGTCCAATTTATGGTCGTAATAATCGTCCTAGCAGATCAACAATTGAGCGTCTAGTGAAAAAATTTGCATCCACAGGCATAGTACAAAATATTCCCGTGCCAGTGAGACAAAGAAGTGCCCGTAGTGTCGAGAATATTGCTGCCGCTGAGGCAGTGAAATTGCAGCAGTATCGGCCGATTTATGCTTGAAAACCGTCGAAATTGGGTTCAGCTTCTGGACTTCTACAAGCGTGCTTTTGTATCGCTCTTATTGAAAAACCCTTTAATTTTATCCCGATAGGTTTTTAAGAAATTTGAATATAAACTGATTTTTTTAAATGATTTTTTTAGACGATTTTTGGACGATTTTTTTAGCATTGTGAATCTAATGATAAATAAGATAATGTTATGTAATTATGTGGAGCATAGTTCAAACAAGTGTTGCCGCAACACAATTTATTTAGTAGCTAAAAGCCGTTAGAAATCGCTAGATTGAAATTTTCAAATTAAAGTAGGTATGTATTTATAAATTAACTAAACATAATTTATAACTAGTAAGCATTAAATAAAAATTTAAGCAAATTATATTTAATAACAATTTAAGCTTTGTTTGCAAAAAAAAAATATTGATCGATCTGGAATTTCACAGGGCAATTGTAGACATTGCTGGGATCATTCGGTGCAAATATTGTAAAAGAGCGTTGCCATGCCTAACGCCCTAATTGAAGCCAATGCTTCAATTCATAAATTAATATTTTAAAAATCAAGTTATAAATTATAATAAACTATCGAATAAAATGTCAAAATGTCCATCAGTTCTTTATGAAGGAGCTTCCAAGTCAATAATATTTGTAATCTTATTTAGAACATCAATTAGTACCAACGAAAATTCGTACGATTTCAAATTTGTTTTATAATTGTTAATGGATTTCTAATGAACGGAATTGCATTAAGAGTATTTACAGCAATAATATATTTTTATTTTAATAATAAACACAAATATTTGATGCACTTTCCGTCAGATTTTATTTTAAAAAGTAGCTAAAAATATCTAGATATTTTTTAGCGGAAAAATTTCAAATTTTTGTAGCTAAGTTTATGAATAATCCGCTAGATCTAGCGACAAAGTAGTTAAAACGGCAACATTGGTTCAAACTAATGACGAAAATTTCAATTTTTTCTGTTTCAGTTCTCATTTTTAAAATACGCTCTATCAACCCAGTTTGCGTTATAAAATGTTAAAATTTAAAATGCTTGTATATTTTACATACACATGAAATAACCGTTTAATCAAAATTTTCTCAAATAATAGAAAAAACTGAGTATGCATAAGAATAAACATACTTTAAATATGAAGTAATGATATTTTATGAAGTAATAGTATTTTTTGTTAAAAATTTATTGTATAAAAGAGTACTCTAGATATCCATACATCATTTTTTTTGTTTATCATTAAATCCTAAATGGTAAAAAAAATCTCTAAATATATCAACATTTTCCGAGTTTAGATCCAATTATCTTAAAAACTTATTGAAATATTCGCATTCATTAGTATATTAAAATTAGTCTGGACAATTTAAAGAAAACTTGCGTTTAAGGTTTTTTGTTAAACTATTTTTCCACAGAACTATATTTTTGTATTCTAAGTTGTGACAATTCTAAGAGGCGAGAATGGCTTAAAAATACTATTGTAGTTTTCTCTAAAATGTTACGCAATAGAAAAAGAAACTGAGTATGCAGTCATACTCAGCATTAGCGAATTATATAAAATTGATGTATGGGATGTCCATAGGAAAATCGTGTGGGGTAGTGTTATAGTTAACTTAATTGGCAATACGTCGAAGTTTTTATTTGATAAAAAAAACACTTATCGTATAGAATTTAATACGTATTCTATACTTAGTTTTTTAATATATATACACCGAATAGATGATTGTGACAACAAATAAACCGCAAACTTAATTTCGGAAAATATGCAACTACGTCATCAATTATACTTGATATAAACTTCTGCATATTAAGAATTATTGAACTTAGTTACTTTCATGATTTCAACATATAGACAGACATGTACTCTAACACAGAGATGGGGATGACAGACTGACCTCGCAAAACAAAGCACAATAGCAAATATATCAGATAACGAAATATCGAAGAAAAACAAAGATGGTTTTGAACTTGTTCTTTAAATTTTGTTAAGAATACAGCAACAATTTTACGTATGGTTTTTTATTTTTGATTGTCAAGAAATTAACTTCTTCAAATCCAGCAGAATATTTCATGTTTACTTTTTTGTGAACTTAGTAATTTGATATTTTAATATCCAGATTATAATTTCTGAAATTTTATTAGCATTTTGTAGATATTAGTAAAATTCTAATATTTAGCTTCGAGACGAAATCCACTTGTATTTTAGAAGTTTATTTCCATCAGTGTAGTATTCCTAAATAACAAAAAAATTATTTTTCGGGTTTTTTAAATTTCATGTTACTCAATTTATAAACTCTACTAGTTTCCACGTAACCTTCATCTTTGAAAGGCAATGATGCTGTAATTTATAGAGGTTTGGAAAAAATATATTTTAACGTTTAACAGAAATGGAAACACCTTCCATGTTCAAATGGAATGGTAAACAGCCAAAGGAATATTTCTCCAGGAAAGAATTGTCGGGGAAAGAGTTGTCTGGAAAAGAATTCTTTTTGTATAGAATAGTTTTGGATAAAATTTTGGTAAATAATTATCCGGGGATTAATTGTCCGAGAAAGATTTGTCTCTGGGATGAGTTACTTCTGGGATCAATTTTCTTGGGTAATAATAGTTCGGAAAAATTGTCAGGAGATGAATTTATTTTCTTTTAGAAAAATTGTTTTGGAGAGAACACTGCTAAAAGGAATATTTCACTGCAAGAATTGTCTCTGCAATTAATAGTTTTGGGTAACATATTGGGGAATAATTAATCATGGAATAACTGTCCGAAAAAGATGGAATTGTGCCGGAATGAATGAATTTTTTTCTTTTGAAAACATTGTTTTAGAAAGAACAATGCCTCGAAAAATAATCCTCTGGGAATTATCTGGGAAGAATTACTTCTGGAAACAATCCTCGCGGAAAGGAATGTTCAAAGGAAAAATTGTTTAAAGAGGAATTTAATTTTTTTTTGAAAAATTATTTTCGAGAGAACATTGCCGAAAGAAATAATTCTCCGGGAAGAATTGTTTGCGAAAATTATCTTTGTAAAGATCAGGGGAAGAATTTTTAGAGGAAGATATATCTCTGGAAAAAATTATCGAGAAGGCACTGTCAAGAGTGTATTAATTTTTGTATTGTAAAATTGTTTTGGAGAGAACTTTAACTCGAGAAACTTCGGGGAAGATTTGTCTCGGGAAGAATTGTTTGGCAAGAATTATCTCCGTAAAGAATGGTTTTGGAGGAAATCATTTTTCGGCAAAGAACTGTCCGAGAAAGAATTAACTCTGGAAAGAAATATCTTTAGAAAAAATTCCTTCGGGAAGGAATCGTTCGGAAATAAAATAATTTTCTTTTGGAAACATTGTTTTGAAACATTGTCTGGGAATGAATTGTCTCGGAAAAGAATGGTAAGAATCTCAGGTAATAATTATCCGGGAAAAAATTGTTCGAGAAAAATAGTCTCTGCGAAGAATTATCTCTTAGAAAGAATTGTCAGGGAGGAATAATTCGGAAAGAAATGTCAGGGATGAAGTTATCTTTGAAACAAATTGATCTAGGAGAGAATTATTAAAAAGTTTTTATTAATTTTAGTTTACTACATTTATATTTGAATTAAAAAAATGTCCTTTGAGAAGCTCGTGTCCTTGATTCGTCATCTATTTTATAATATTGGGTCGCATTTCATAATTTAAATTCCAAACACTAGAAAACAATTAGAAAACTAATTTTGGGTCCTACCCATGCAGGAAAAAACGATCGGCTCAATGTTGGCCCAGACTTGCGCCAATAGTACTCAACTCTGGGCCATGTACGAAAACAAGAGTTGGCCCATATCTGGTCAAACCTTGGAATGATAACTAGGGCGCAATACTGGGATCAAGGTTTGGCCCAATACCAGAAAACAAAATTGAACCAATATTGTTCATTTTAATTGAATGTCAAAATAGCCAATAAAATTTATCTTTTTAGTTTTATGTTCTTCCATACTTATTTTATTTTATTCGTCTGTATTAATTTCATTTCTTATTTATTTCATACAATTTCCAATCCAATTTTATAAAAATTAAAATTTTTTGTCGTCACATGTTGGGGAATCGATCTCCTGACTTCCACCTTAAAGTCCACTGCTCTCCCCGTTAGGATACCCTATTAACTTGTATTGTCTGAGATTTTTGCTTTAAAAACTAAATTTTTTCTGATGTGACAGATATTTTTTAAATTATAAAGTTCATGATTTTTAAAAATGCTCTGCATTAAGTGAGCTTGATAACGTAACGGGTAGAACTCCGGTCTTGTACGCAGAAAAGCCGGGTTCGAATCCCATTCGGTTTTTTTATAAATATATCTATATATTTATGTATACAATACACAAAGAGTGAAAGGGTATATTCAGTTTGGTACGCCGTTTGTAACACCTAGATTAAAGAATCTCCGGTATGGAAAAGTGTATATATTCTTGATCAGCACAACCTCCTGAGTCGATTTAGCGATGTCCGTCTGTCTGTCTGTTAAAATCACGATTGTAGAAAAACTAGAAGAGCTAAATAAATGAAACTCCTAATTTAGATTACTTATATATCTACGCTATCTGTCAGTGATCAGTCCATTATGACCTGTGAACCGACCACTTATGTTCAAACTACTAGTGAATTTTACTGTATACGTGTTCAGGTAAACTTTTTTTGGTCAAATATATATTGACTTCATGTTCAAATACATGAAAATAATCTTTTCCCGCGAAACTACTTTCGAAATTCGGTGCATCTACCCATTTGTAAATATGGGTATCAAATGAATGGAAATTCTTCACCGATTGAAAGATAGTAGTTATTTTCAGGATTCATATACCCTGGTGACCTATATACAACTTTGAATGGTACCCACACATATGTGTAGTCGGCTTAGACTGACTACAATTTGGATAATCCTAACTATTATAATAACACCTACTATAAAATGTCCGTACTTTAAAATTTCCCATGTGATCTAACCTTTCCAACTGGTTTTGAATTGAAATATGATTTGGCCGTTGGTCTTGGCTAAATATCCATTCACTAAGACATATTAAATGAGTCTTGGGTGACTTATGGGAAAATATCAGTTATCCAAGACTTGGTAGTAGTAGAATTAGTATTATACCCTACACTAAGAGTGAAAGGGTATATTCAGTTTGGTACGCCGTTTGTAACACCCAGAAGGAAGTATATCCGGTATGAAAAAGTATATATATTCTTGATCAGCATGATCTCCTAAGTCGAGCGATGTCTGTCTGTTTTTCGTCCGTTTGTCTGTTGAAATTACGATTACAGATCAAAGAAACTCCTAATTTAGATTACTTATATATCTAAGCTGTCTGAATAAGAAAAATGGCATGATTGGTCCATTATGATCTGTGAACCGACCACTTATGTTCAAATACTTAATAAAATTTACATATACACAGGAATTTTACTTTATACGGGCTGAAGTGAACTTTTTTGGTCAAATATGTCTTTATGCTCAAATATATGAAAATAATGTTTTTCCGTGAACCGACTTGTGGTTACCAAAAAAAAAAAATCGTAAGTCGGTACACATACCCATTTGTACATACGGGTATCAAATGAAAGGCAATTCTTCAGCGATTGCAAGTTTATAATTATTTTTAGGATTCGTAAACCCTGATGAGCTATGCACCACTTTAAATGGTCACATATATATATATAGGATATTTATAGTCGGATTAGACCGACTATAACTTTCTTATTAACTTCATCACACCAACTATCACAATTTCCCTATTTCAAAATTTCCCATGTGACCTAACTTTCCTTACTGGTTTTTTATTTTTGTTAAAATTCAAGCTAAATTCAAATTTTCTAGGTTGATCTGTGGTAACACTTTTCAGCTCAATACAATAGTACAAAGAACTACTTTTAAAATATAAATAAAATAGAAATGAATACAAAAAAATAAATGCCAAAATAAATGAAAATAATGTTAAATACATTTGTTATTCTTATGCAATGCAGAGTGACACAGACACTGCGCACAGGCACAGGATATCTTATCAAAAATATCCTTTATTTATGTTGAATGCCATGAAGATGAAGAAGATTGCACACGAATGTCCTGCGACGTGTGCTGCCGTGCAACTGCATCATCGTGCTGCGGCTGCAGGCTGTTGCCACACAATGATTATGCAAGATGTAATGTTTTTGTTCTTCCTGTTTATACTGCTGCTGTTGTTGGTTTGGAAAATTTTTAATTTTTAAATTGCAAATTCGAACAAAAAGGATCTTAAGGATTCTCCAAATGTTTTGCTAACACACAGCATATGGTATTGCATCCTTTTAACACAATTTCAATCGCAACAAATGTCCCTTTCCCAACGTCCTTGTTGGTCAGCAGTAGTCGGTTGTTGTTGTTGCTGGCATAAATAGTTTCAAGTGGTCAAAATTGTACTAAAATTACAAACAATGCTGACCACAGTTTTATCTGTTCATCGGATGATGTAGCAGAAGCAGCATTTGTTCCTTAGAAAACGCGTGCGCCGCATATCCTTTTGCTGCGTATGTCCTGCACAAGTCCTTGGAAGAACAAGTCCTTAAGCATATTTTTATTAGGAATATTTTAATACTTAGCAGTAAGTGAAACTCGGATGAGTTTCTGCGAAAGCATCCTTTTGTATGTCTGTTTTTTATCATTATTTCGTTTTTTCTTGATTCTTGTATTTTTTTATTGCGTCCAGAAGTCAAACGATTGATTGAGTCCAGTTGTCACCCATGTCACCGCAGAACAGGACACTCGGCGTACGTTCGTGGTCACAAAAAACGAGCACATGTTAATAAAAAATATGCAATCGTCCTGCCGAAGACATTAGAAACACTCACACACACTTTGTCACTTGGCACATCAGGCACACGGACATATACAAGGACATGTTCACTCATACACACATACACATGGAATGGAATTACATAATAAATGATCTATTATTGTCGCATAATGTAATGTTTGTTTATCACTGCGGCGTGGGTGGATTTCTCACTTAACGCACGCACTCGCAGAAAAGTTAGTAACAATGCAACAAAACTTGAAAACCTGTTTTCAAAAAGTTGACCAAATTACAGATTCAAATTTCAATAAAAAATGCAGTAACCCAAACGAATAAAGATTTAGATTTCAGTTTCGTTGTATCATAAAACGAATTCGATATATCTGTTTAAAGTTTCGGTATTTGTATTAATACCTTGAAACCACGAAATTATTTCATTCAGAGAATAAAAAGTTCATGTATAAGAAACATTTAAACAGGCCTACGACAGACACGGAATCACAATACCATAAGTGATGGCATATTTTCCGAGTTATTGTACAAGTATTCGTCTTTGCAGATACGAAAATGAAACGTAATGATTAACGTACCGTCAATTCGCACACTCAGACAAATCTCATGAAATGCCATTAAAATTTGTCAATAGAACAGTTATTGATTTAATGGTATTCACAAAATTTATATTTTCAAACATAATTTTATAGTATTTTGTAGTATTTAATGGTATTAACCGATTGAAATATAATAGGAAAAAAACTATTAAGTTTATGATATTTTTTTTCTGAGTGCAGGTTCCATTTATTTCTGTAGCTGTATCTACTTTTTTTTTTGGAATGTCTCTAAAATCCACAACACTCAGACAGACTATATCCATTGTACTGCGAAATCTATTCCCTACGATTTTTGGTTAATATCACCACGAGCGCCAATGCCGAAGCATGGATTCGAACCCGAGTCCTTCAGAATGCACACTACCTCTGGACTGCTGAGGCCGGCTACTTACGTACCATTAGAAATGCACTTAAACGATTTGTATCAGTAAAAACTACGTTACAACGATATCGTTTTTAGGCCATTAATACAGGTTAACTTAATTTTACTTCTATCCGTCTGTCAGTTGAAATCACGATTATTGAGAAACTAATAGAACTAGACCAAGGAAACTCACAATTTGGATTTCTTGTATATTTACGCTGTCTTTTTTTGTCGACCTTTTGTTTATGTTCCTACCATTTTTGACATGCAGTACTGAAAATAGTACTGAAAATACGTTACCTATTCTATTCATATTCAAATAACATTCAATCAGAATAAATACTATAGCAAGATTAAATATGCCCGTTATAAATTGAATCATTTGTTAGAACCCACATCTGTGGTGACTAAAACCAGTGTTCAGGTTGTGACAACTTCCAAATCAGTGATCATGAGGTTATGACAACCTACAAAGAGGTGAAATTGAAATTTTATTTTTACAAAGTTATTTACATATGTATATAAAACTTATGTATGTAAAATTCTATATACTTACATATTATAGATGCGTATTTCAAGTATTTCAACTAATTCCTTCTCACTGAAAAATAGAAACAGTATGAAAAGATACATGTGCAAGCATTTATTATTTTATTTCTTCATAACCAACAAAAAATAAAATAAAATAATAAATAAAAAACTATTTCCATATGGTATTTTTTTTTATTTATTTTATATTTTACTAGTTATAGAGCAATATGTATTGAATTAATTTATTATTCTATTATTTTTTACATATTTATCTCGCAAAGTTAATTAATGAATTTTCTGTTCTTTTCGAACTTTTGAGCGTTTTTGACGATTCTTTATTTCTGTATGTATCGACAATTCTTGGCAATATGAAAAATGCAATCATGAGGTTACGACAACAACGTGCAGTTGTGCGGACTAACATTTCGGTTGTAATAAAAGAAGGTACGTTCATTTTAATAACATGAGGTTACAACAAATGCATTTCGATTGCAACACTGAAACATTGGATCAATTAACCTCTTGCAAAAAGAGGATTCCTCTCTGTGTGGGATTCGAAAAAAATCGGAGACTCAGATTCCAATTTCACTACTATATTTGGTGATATTTTTTAGCGGATGGGTACAGATTTTTGCGGAGAATATAATAATATGACTGGAAAACAATTCGAGACCCTGACAATTTCGCAATTTCCAATTAAATTTCTGCCAAGATATCTTCAATTTCATTCACACATGAATCGCTGACACTTTCGTGATATTGCCATTTATAGGGCGTGTTTTGAAAAACTACCTAAGTCTGCTATGGAAATAAAATATTGTAATGTAGTTCACATTATAATAGTTTTAATTATATGAACTAAAGATAATAAAAAGTTATGATTTATGTAGCAAAATTCCAAGCTAATTCAATGTCAAACTGTTTTGTATAAGGGGCCGTTAACGAGCCGTTAATAGACCTTCGAACCGGAAATTGAATGGACCGTATTTTTTTTAATCAATAATAGAGGTCCGTGAACGGATCGCTAAAACTTACTCTCAACTGCTTCGATATAAATTATGTATAATGAAGGAATGAGGTGATCCGTAACAAAAATTTGAGATATTTTGTGAAAAATCTTTGTCAAAGTCGAAATTTCTTTATTTATTTTGTGTAAATGTAAATTTTAACCCTATTTTTAATAGAGACAGATTCATGAATTTGAAAAATGTGATATATCATTAGAAATTTAATGATCCAAATATCATGGAGTTCATCAGCAGATTATACCTGCTTTTTTAATACCCTGTATCTTAAGCAGTCTGTACTAACATTTTGTAAATGTAGTAAATATAACAGAGTTTTTAGTTTATCATTTACATCACAAAAAAAGTCAGTCTCAAACCACATCCCACCCAGAGTAACTACACCAAAAATCAAGTACCCCATTTCACGTGGTTTTCTTTGTATTGTTCCTTAATTTGTTTTTTTAGCATTAGTCAAAATTTGAGTAAAACTTTTTACGGCTACTCTTGATATCCCTGACAGTGGCTCGTGTCCACAAAGTCCACACGGTCGCTCGTCTTACCAACCAACCTCCGTGAGTGCGTCCGTCTATCAGTCAATGGTTGGGTGGCTGATGCTGGATATAGGCAGCAATTGGTCAGTTGATTATCGAGCAAATGCATCATTCACACATGTGTCGGGATGCGAAAAACAGCAACAACAATGAAAATATAGAGGAGGGTGTCAAATATAAACAATATCTGAATGAGGTCCATGCATTAAGCACAGAAAGTTTGCGTTTTTTGTGAAGACAGTTTGGGTTTTGTTGGAAAGTTTTTTTGGATTTTTTTGTATTATTTTTGTGTTACTCTCTAAGGATAATGCGCGTGGATTAGCATCTCGTATTGTGTCGTTTAGACATTTTGGTTTCATTTAAATTGAGTAATCATCGGGGAAAATTGCTGATGGAAATGGCGAGATAACATGGAATCAGTCCAAATGATGTTGAGGAGTCGAGGATGTGTGTGGCTTTTTTTTACAGAATTTGGGTTGATTTTTGAGATATATTGGGGTTTGTTACACAAATACAGGGGATTTTAACTTTTTTGGCATTTGATATTTCAGACATATTTTAGAATAAAAAAAATAGCTTTACACCATAGGCAAAATTAATGCGACGAAATTCAATTTTATGATACCATGCCAAAGGGGGCGAATGTGTAATTTTTGACATTTGGGTTTTTTTACATTTTTGAATGTAGTATTTCTTCAAGTATATTGTGCCAAAATCGTGTTTGGTTTTGTTGGATATTTCTAACCACAAAAGATAAAACCAAAAGGGCGATTTGGAAAATTGAAAATCTCGTCATGCCAAAAGGGCGAATCTTTTCGTTTTTTTACCATAACTTTTTATTGGTACGAGATAAAGTAGTCATTTAAAGGCATAAAGTGATTCTTTTCAAAGCACCTTTCAATTGGCATCATTATTTAAAAACATTAAGTAAACATTTTTCAAAAATTTGAAAAATTATATATAAAATAATGATGCCAATTCATAGGTGCTTTCAAACAAACAATTAATTGCTTTATAGTAATATTTTATCTTGTACTAATACAAAGTTATAGCGAAAAAACGAAAGGATTCGCCCTTTTGACATGACAATTTTTCGAATTTTGCTATTTGCAAGCGATAACTTTTTATTGGAATAAGATAAAACAGTAGTATAAAGGCATAAATTGTTCTTAACGCACCTATCGATTGACATCATTTTTTTTTAATATTTTTGTGAAATTTTGTTATTTGCAAAAAAAAAAATGTTAGCAAAATATTTATAAAAATTGATTATAAATCAATATCTGCCTAACTTTTATGGATATTTTTTTCAGAATATAGGTCTGTACTATTTATTAAATCATTTATTAAATAAATTCAACGAAAGTCAACTGTGAAGTATAATTTTTATATTTTAAAATATTCGTATCCCCTCATGGTCGCACATATCCATGTCAAAGTATTTTTGGTATTTTAAGTTGTTTGAATTTTTTTATAACGCTTCCTTGGGACACCAAAAGTCAAAAAATTCGTAGAATAAGCCGAAAAAGCTGCCGTTCAAAATCAGGCCGTTTTTTTTTTTTTTTGGTTTTTTCCACTTTGACCATTGACTTCATCGCCAACAGACGGAATATGTTTGTGATGTTCCCGTGAGATAGTTTGATTAATGGACCACAAAGCCAGATGCATGTATTTGTGTATTTGATGTATGTGTTGATTTAGTCAAGAGTCCTTTTCAAGGCTCTCAAAACAAAAAAATTGGTAAAACCAAATACTGCTAAACTACAGCATGACAAGTTAATGTAAAATAAGTTAATGCAATAACAAAAAAATACAAAAAAAAACTCTATCTCACTCTGTGCTAATATCTACCCTCATGTCAAATGGGCTGAATTGTGGGTGTCGCACAAAACAATTTATTTAAGTTTTTCAAATAGTTACGTATTTGGTTCCAACAATTTTGGCCATTTCTGCTGTTTCTTTTTTGACGATTTTTTTACCATTTTTTATCATTTTTTACCATTTTTACTATTTTTTACCGCATGATTTATTGTCTTTCATAGTGTTTCGTGTTCGTTGATTGCCTATCAATTTTATGTGCGGGTTCGGATCAATTTTCGAGTCATCGCAATGTTTCACGGACACGCAAATGAAAATTTCGCTTCTTTCTGTGCTCGAGTGTTAAATACCTTGCTATAGACTTTCGTTTGAATGGCATTTATTTAAAACGGTTGAGTCAATTGTGTTTTTATGGTTTTGACAAACGGAACGGGTTGAATTTGATTGTTGTTGACACGCAAATCATTTTTTTTATCCTATTATAGTAAAAACTCTAGACAAAATTTTTCGCAATATTTCAAAGGCTGAGTTTGCATCGCAAGCTATTTGTTTTTTACCCGTTCCCTAAATATGACGTGAATTTTTTTATAATTTCCCAAAATGTTATAACCTGCTATACACATCCCAAAGTATTCTATTTATCTGTGTGTTTGCTGGAAATATGCCCGAAATATTCCTGAAAACTGCCAGACATTTTTTCTCGGGAATATATAAAAATCTTTTTGTAGTATTTCAATAATCACAATATTCTTATGGTTATTTTGGGCTGAATCTAGTTCGTCTAGTTCCTTCACCGAGAAAATAATACTTTAAAATCACTTTAAACTCCTGTGCAAAACACTTTATAATTAAACGTGTGCATGTATTAAAGTCATACGTATTTGAAAATTTTAATTTCAAAGTGTTTACTTTACATTTTAAATAAATTTTATAATTTAATGTGACACTTTAATTTTTAAAGTTGGACTTTTACTTTTAAAGTGTGACCTTTTATTTATTGTAAGAGTACAATAATTAGAAATTCAGGAGCACTGTACACAGGAAGAAAAACTAATAATCGGAGAATTCATAATCGGATTTAAAACTGTTTTCGGAGTTCTACAAAATATTACGCATAAAAAAGTCATAGGTTTCCCTAATTAAATTGACTCTTAAATGCATCATATTTAAAATTGTTGTTGGGCGCTCAGAAAATGGACTCATATAAATCTCTCTTTAAAAACAATTGTCGGAGCACTCCAAATAATGGTTCATAAAAGATTCTTATTTGGAAACACTGACAAATATCCAATTTACAGTTTTTTATAATTTTACAGTTTTTTGGCGCCTACTGTTTAAATAAAACAGATACCATTTTTGTTTTGAATTTGAAAAAAAAAAATGTAGTATTTGGGAAAGTTAGGTCACTTGGGGCGGACTTTTATAGTCGGTCGGGCCCGACTATGGAACACCCTACACCTTTGGTGGAGATATTAAAGTGGACTATTTAATTGTATCTTTTAATTTTAAAGTTTTTAATTCAGCTAAACCTCCCCATCCTCAGAATATTATTCACATATCTGAAATTCACGTCTTATATCCCCATAATATAAAAAATTGATATAAAAGTATAAAAAATTATAAAAATATAAGTGGGCAAACCACGCCTATATTTAAAATTTTGTAAGGCTAATATTTCATAGATTTGATTTAAATAATTTACGGTTCAAATTTCCACTATAAAAACCCGCTAAGAGTCCACTTCTACTATGAGTCCACTATGTTGGACTAATTTAAGAATATTTGTCAATTACTAAAGAGGACAACACTCCGAAAATATTGGATGGAATCTAAAAAGTCTTGAAAATATGACTTTAAAAAAAAATGTGAAAAGTGAGACACAGAAAAATCCTCTGAGGTTAATTGAACCAACGTTTCAGTGTTGCAACCGAAATAAAATTGTTGTAACCTCATGTCATGGCCACCGATTTAAAGGTTGCCACAACCTCATGTTCACAGTTTAGAGGTTGATGGATAAGATTAACCGACAAACATACATATTTGATAGACTTACTTGAACTAGAGGAAACTTGAAATTGAGGATAATCAAAAAAATGTTGTAGGAGTTTATAAAATGATAATAAATATGATAGGATATTTAGGTTCCTAAAAGCGTGTCCTCCAAATTAGTTGCGGGATGCTAATATGGATATTTTATGAGTACACCCAGAAAAAAATACTATATAAATAATAGTTTTTTACTATTAAAAATAGTCAATAAGTTAAATTATTATTTTAATCAGAAAATACCATTAAATACCAGAAAATACCATGACATTGCCATTGAGTTATATGAAAAGATTTATTTTTTGTATACTATTAAATCAATAATTGTCTTATTGACCAATTTTAATTGGATTTGAGGGAATTTTTTTTCTGGGTGTAGTAAAACTCTCATAAATGTAAGGGCTTTTTTAAGAGTTTATATATAAGGGTAATACTCAAAAATAGAACTTATTTAAGAGTCATAAAAATTTAATAGATTGTGACTCTTAGGGCCAATTTTAAGTTTAAAGACTATACAAACCTAATATATATAGTCTTTTAATTAACTTTAATCGCCTTTAAATTCTCAATGTTTTCGGTGCCAATTACGATTCGGTATCGATTACGATTCCGGTCCCACACATTTTTTTTTTAAACGGTTCGGATTCCGGTTCAAAAAATCAAAACGGTTCCGGTTCCGATTTCGGTTATTTGCGGTGCCTGACAGAGCCAAAAATATCGATTCCGGTTCTGGTTCCATTTTTTTTTTAAATAGTGATTCCGGTTCCTGTTCCACACATTTTTTAATACCGATTTTGCGATATCTTTTTATAGGGCTATAGGGGAATACAGGTTCGCTGATCGGGATATACACTCTGTTTTGCTCCGAGACTTCTGGATTATTCGCAATTTACAATACAATACAATTGACATCATCATCCCCACGCGTTTTCTAGAACCCTTAATTTCGCTATTTTTAACCCTACGAATTACACATTTTTATATACAGCTTAAATACTTCCACACTTCTCCACACTGCGTTATTTAAAATAAATTACCTCTCCTGTTTACCATTATATCGTGTCCATTATATTGTGTTACGAATTCAATATAAATATTAAAATTCGTGGAATATGAAAAATAAATTATGACACAATTTTTTAAGTATCAGAAGAATTTTTTCTGAAAGACCTTGGTGTTTATTAAATTTCCATACATTATGTACGGTCAAAACAAATGTGTTAGAATGCGTCCTTTGACTAAGAAAATCCAAATTAAAAATAGAGCATAAAAAGTACTTGAAAGCAACAAAAAACTACATAAAAATTAACGCGTACAAAGCGCTTCCCAGAATCCTGACAGTGCTTTGCATTATCCTGGCGCACTGTACGCTGCTTGAAGTGTTACAGTTTTTCCCTAAATAAATTATGCAGCGCAATTCATATTTGCAAATATCCTCTCGCATACTTCGCTCAAGGATACGCCGAACAATGCATTTCAAAGACGTTGCTGCTCCTGGCTGTGCCGCACCCAAAGCCCTCCCAGGATGCATGCAACGTATGCATATTATGAGCACAACAAAGGAGCGTAGTATTTTTGCATTTTCATTGTAGGATGGTGTTTTTTGTTTTATTTTTGATTTTATGAACTCATATTTTGATGGCATAAATCTACAAATGTGTTGCTACTGCAACTACGAACAAAGTAAGCAGCGCAGCGCGATCCTTGCGTCTGAGGTCCTTAAGGGATTAACGTGAGATCGTTTCTTTTTTTTTTGCAAGTAATTTTTCGACTTATATTTTTGAAACACCTTCCAATTCTCATGCGCCATGATCAACATCATTTGTTACAGAAATTGTGGGTGGCTTAAAAAAATATACGAACTTCGAATAAGCAGACACACGAAGAAGTAGAAGAGAGAGAGAGCGGGAAAAAAGAAAGCAATTATCAAAATAAGTTAATTTGTTTTCTTATCCTCGTTAATCCTTTTTCGCCGTGGGTCTGTTCTGTAAAAAATGTTATAAATCATCATTAGAACTCTTTGAGTCGTCATTTGAGCACAGCAAATCCTCAAGTTTTTAATTTGTAACCTGAGCAAAGGTTGAAATTTCGCCAACTAATCCACTTGGGATTTGAAATATCAAAATGATATTTCGAAAATTTTGTAAATTAATCATTAGAACAACAGGTATATATTTCGTGTAATAGATTCTGCTTAGAGATTTGATTTATAAAATAACAGAATTTTTTATTATTTATTTCATAATCTCTACTTGAAAATTTTAAAGATTTAGAACAAAATTAAAATTGATTACACAAAATAACACAGTATCCGCGATCTTAAAATGATTTACCGATATTAACAAAAATCGACTGAGTTCAAAACATGCTTCGAATTATCAAATGTTCTCATTTCTGTACTGAAATCAATTAGTTAATGTTCGAACATATAATATTTGATATTGGGAGGTATTAATAAAAAATTGACCTTCCAATTACTTTGAAAATTTTAAAATAAAATAGAAGATTTGCTCATAAAATGTAGGCTGGCTTAAAATTATTTTTTTTTTTTTTATTAATATGGTCCAATATTTCTGTTTAATTACGTAGAACAAATAAATGGAAATACTCGTGTTTTACTATATATTTTTGACTTAACATTTTACAAATTCGATCTGAATTATGTAGTATTTCATTGACAATACTTTACCTAATATTTTGCAATAAACCCAGTTAAATTCGAATTTATTTGACCAAAGTTATGACCAGTCAAACGAAATAAATATAAATTTTGAGGTGCAACTAATATTTTTTGTATAACATCTAAAGTGTTTATAATATTAAAGTATTTATAATATGGGCCGCCTTTACACAGAAAAGTCTACTTTTTGCTACATCACATCACCCTTTTAATTAAAGCATGTTTTCAGCGCTCTGGAGCCCTTTTATTTTTTTGTATTTCTTTAAAGGTTTTCTCGAATGGTTTAGTCTAAATGAAGTCATTGTGACGACTTTTTTTTCATTCGAGTACATTTCTAACGAGTTAGAGTATTGAGGGTATCGAATCGAATCTTAAAAATCATAAAGAATCGTTTACGATTTTAAACATTCACATTAAATCGAAGGCATATAATTCAGATCTCCTTTTTTGGAGATTGCAAAAATGTCCACTACACGCAGAGAAAAAAATTGTTTGCAGTTTGTAAAATTTTCCCTATGTGTATTAATACCAAAACGTGACTTTTTGAGAAGTTATTAATAAGCTGATAATTAAATTTGAATGGTCAACCGGCAAAGAATAAAGGGAATGAAAATTCTTGAAATATATTAAAAATTATAATAATAATAATACTTATAATAATATACTTTTTAAATTTGAAGTCGATCGAATTGTTTGTTCCACATTTGCAATAAATTAAGTTCAATCAAATTGAAGCCGTTAAATTTACTCGACTCAATTTTTATTTCAAATATTCGAGCTTCGATTAAATGTCAATTTTAAAACATGCCTCCATATTTTGTAACACATTATACAATACATTTATAAATCATTTATTTATTTTTTTTTATTTAATCATAATAATCAAAAACATTTATTAATAATAAATTTATTAATTGTATATACATTTCTGATAACTTGAATTATAATTAACGTTTAAAAATTCAAAATTTAACATATGGGCATTTCTTGGAGCTCCGGACATTCATACGCTTAAAACTTTAATATCTCGTAGTAAAAATAACGAATTTTCTTGATTTTTTGTGCAAGTAATATTTAAAAATGACTGAACATTTGTACAAAAATTAGAAATTTCTATACAGTAGATTAAAAGATATAAATTAAATAGTGGTCATTCCAGACAAAAACGGAAATGCATTTCGAGGTTCATATAGAAATTGCAAAAAAATCAGCTAATAAATTATTTTTTTAATTATTTTGAAAAATATCTGAATTCATGTACTTTCTTTGTAAATTTACACTTTGTTCCTTAAGTTTATAGTCTTTACACAATAAATCACAGAAAAAGTTTCGAATGGGACAAAAAGTTTCGTATAGAAATCACTACAATTTTTTTTTTCTAAAAAAAATGTTTTTACGTACAATATATTTTTTTGTTTAATCTACATACAAAAAGAAATTGACCAACAACCAGTATTCATCATATTGATGATTTCATTCATTGAACTAAAATTTTATTTTTTCTATGTTTTTAATTTTCAATATTTTTTATAACATCAAATTTCAAAATAAAATTTGTCTCCATTTTCACATTCACGTATTTATAATTCTTATAAGATTTATGATATTTGAATTAATATGGTTTGATGAACAAAATTCATCAATATGATGTTCACTTTTTCATTAATATGATGAAATGGAGTCTTCGAATAATTAGCAATTAAATATTATAAATCCTTTAAGAATTCTAAATACATAAATGTGTAAATGGAGACAAATTTTTGTTTGAAATTTCGTGTTAAAACAAATATTGAAAATAGACCTAGAGCCCGACAAATTAGTTTTTGCATTACTCTATTTAAAGGTCGACTAAAAACAAACACAGAAAAAAAAATGTACATCATATTGATGAATTCCGTTCTTCAAACCAGGATTCATTGTATTGAAGAGCCATTCATAATATTAATGACTAACGCCATCAATGTTATGAATGCTATCATAAATATGAAGAACGCTTGGTAACTGTCGAAAAAGTGTTCTTCAATATGATGAACTGTATGTGAAGAATACGTTTCATCATATTCAAGAACCAAAATATAAAATACAACATATATGTTCTTTATATTGAAGAATGCTGTTCATTAAACCAAATTTCGAACAAATTTTTTTTTCGAAATTTTTTTTTTTGAACATTTTTTGTTTTCAAAAAATTTTTTTTACATTTTTTTTTTTGAAACAATTTTTTTTGTCCATAATTTTTTTTCGTTTCATTTTTTTTTTAATTTTTTACTGTAATTTTTTAAATAAATTTTTTACACTTTTTTTCAAATTATTTTATAATTTTTTTTTTTTTTTGAAAAAATATTATGAACAAATCCATCATTATGACAATTCAAATTCATTGTATTAAATATTTTGTTCATATATATAATGAATACATTCATTAATATGTCATTTAATGAACGGTGGTATCAATATGATGAATCTGGAAGTTGGTGAAAAAATTCATAATATTTATGAATAAATTCATCGTATTGAAGAATTTTTTTTTCTGTGAACAACATAAAACAAAATTAAAAACATTTAAAAAATACGATTTTAATTCAATTAATGAATTCATAAATATCCCAGTCTGCCTTGTCTCGGAGACCTTTGATACATCGAAGCTTTCTCGAATAACTTCGATAAAAAAGTTCGATCTCGTTGCTTTCTCGATTCTAATTTTTAAAAATGTTCGTACATTCAAATTCTTTGACAAGATACGATATTAAAACATTTATCATATCGATATCGCAATATATTTCGCAGCAATCTCGAACTTTGATAATTTGTTTCTTCAATATCGTTCCGATTTCGATATATTTCTCGTATCGAGAAAACTCCGACAGAACGTTCCGATATCTACCTACCATCTAGGTCCAATTTGACGCTCGATATCATAGCTGAGTCAATTTACTTTATTTTTGTTCCTACAGTTTATAGTTATTTCGTAATAAATCACCGAATAATTTCGAACGTTCCGTATGAAAATTTCACTACATAAAATTTCATTACGTCTGGAAATTCGAATCGTACATTACTTTTCAATGTACGATTCGAATTTCCAGATTTTCGAGATTTTTTTTGTTTTTTTTATATAAACTGTCGTTTTATACTTTTGGAACTCAAAATCAATTTTTTCTAGATTAATTGGAAATCGATGTTTACATTTTTGAAAAATGTCGAGGAAATTATTTTGTAGAAACATAGGATTCAACTCTTTAGAAAATTTTGTTAGTTTAATACAATAATAAACGGTTCTTTTTGATTCCGGACGGAACAATAGGACACTCTACCACAAAAATCAAAATTTGTCCGTTTTTTTTTTTAATTATTTTTAAGCTTTAGAAATATTAATTATGGTTGTCTGAAAGAACAGAAAATAATATGTTGTATCTGCATGTTTTCGAAATTGGTTTATTTGGTACATGAAAAATTGTTGTATAGTAAATTTATGAGTATTTTTTAATACGTTATCGTCAACTGAATATATTTTTCTTTTCAAATAATTAAATTCATATATTTAAGATTCCAAATCCACCGTTATTTCAAAGATTTGTACATTTCAATTTTTCAGTAGTGGTTGACATTTTTCCGAACGACTTGACCTGTGTTCCTTGAGTAAGATGTACGAAGGTATCCTAAAAATTGCATAATTTTTGGTTTAAACATTATTTCGTATATATATTTTATGAAAAAATATACATTTTTTAGTTTTAAATAAAAACAAAATGCAATAAAAATAAATACAGAATGTAGATATTATAATTTTCACGAAGGTAAATAATTATATAAAGTAGTAAAAAAATACTGATATATAAAGTAGTAAAAAAACTACAGATGTAGTAAAATATTTACATATTTCTCGACGGTAATAAATACAAAATTTAGTTATTTGTTTTCTTATTTTAGTTGAATTCCTTATAAAAACAACTACATCAATGTAGTAAAACTAATACAATTGCCTATTGATTTTAGTCAAATACATATTTATTATGAAGACCTTATTTTTCATTATACTACAGTATTTTTCCGATATAGTTTAATATTATAATTATTTTAGCAATCAATTCGGTAAGATATATGTTACACCAATGCAGAATGCAATTAAATTAATTCATATGGCATTATTAGTTAGTATATCGACGCCTCTTACGAAAAGTGATATATTTAAATTTTGTATATGAAAATTTCCATACAAAAATGTTAAATTAGATATTTTACGTAAGAGGGCATCGATATATTCAAAAATAAATTAGCAAGAAGATAAATATACGAATTCGAATTTCGGTAGTAAATTTTAATAATTTCAACTCGTTGTTGGCTCGTATATCTTTCCATCATGAAATGGCAAACCTTACTGAAGAGAAATGTCAAAAGAGCGGCAAGAAATATGGCGTCGTTTGCTTTTTTACTTTTGTAGCGTCCCTGTTGAAAAACCCTTGAAAAAAACTTTTGTAGCGCTCTTATTGAAAAACCCTTTATATAAATATGAATCGGTGATCTGTGCATATATTTAAATATTATATGATATGTTTTATATACATTATATGCATATAAGCTACCGTTCAACCCTTGTCCATAATCCGCCACCATATCACCCCATCCACCATAAACACCCCTTCGACGCACCCTTTGGCACCGTTCGGCATATATGCCATGCCATGCATATGCACAGCATATATGCCAGAAAAATGGCGCGTGCATTCGTCACGCACACCGCCCGAAAATATGCACGACATGCATATCAACTTACGCAACATATGCAAACGAAATCGAAATCGCACAAAAAACCTCATGTTTTAAGAGATAACAAAAAATGGCGCAACCCAAAGCAGGACCCATTTGCTTTGATCCTTGAAAACAGGCTGCTTAACATACGGATTTTCGATTTTCAATTAATGCAAAAAATACATAAGGCTCAGATACGCGTGTCAGCGCGGCTTCTTTAAGGACGCCGACATCCTTAGAATTAAAAAACGCGCGTGCCCGAAGTCTGACTTAAAAAACCCCTGCTTACGGAACCTACATTAAAAAATCCTTAACCTCATTCAGGATGTCATCAACATTAGCAACTCGATTGTCTATCTCTCTGACACTCGACAACAACAACAACAAAATTGCATACATTTCCATTTAATTTTTTAGTTGTTGCTGTTGTTTCGGGGCCGACACACGACTTCCTTTTTTGAGTTTATTTTAAAAAACAGTTTTCGAGGCAAAAAATGCCCAAAATGTGAGGGATTAAAAATTTGCACGTTACATAACATGGTCCACGATGCAGGCGACTGACTGCATCCCTTGTCAGCGCATTGCAACAAAACAACGAGCACAACACAAAGGACGACAACAAAAGACGCAACAACAGCAACAACTACAACAACAAAATGAAAATCCCGTTGATGACCCCGAACTGACCCCAAGCCCGTTCTGTTCCGTTACGTTACGGTTGCTCTCCGTTTTTGATTAGAAATTCTTGTGTAAAATACGAGAAAATGGCAAAAAAAAGGACCGCTGACTGACTGATTGCATATCCTTGCTATTGTTGTTGCTGACAGACAGTACAGTTCCCGCCATCAGCAACAGTAAAGGACTTTTGCATATATGCAGAAAATGCAGCTTGCATCTCGGTTAAATATTAAAAATCAGCTCGTGTCCTTTTTAAAAGGATGTTTGCAACATAAAGGATATTCAAATGCAGGCACAATATATATGTGTTATTGTTACTGTTGGTCAACAAAAACATCGGAGTTCAGGATGTGCACAAGGACTATTGTTGATGCAAAAGGAAGCCAAAGGACGACATTGATTAAGAATCATATACTAGCGCCTGTTGAGGTTGATATGGAAATTATGCAATTCTGATTTTATGTATGTTTTTGAAACACAACTTTTAAGTATGAACAAAATTGTATATTTGATATATGTTTGAATTACTTATTTACTACACGCAGAAAAAAAAAATGTTTTGCAGCAAACATATTATGTTACATCGAACTTTTATGAATTTCCAGAATTTTAAATAAAATATTTTAATAACATACATAATCATAAATTATGAAATGAACTTCAAAATAAATTGACAAATTTGTTAAAAAATGTTACAGCCACTTAAAGTCGTTGAATTAATGATTGCAAATATATTATGTTTGCTGCAAACTAATTATTTCTTTGCGTCTATTCAATACGTGCTCATTTTGATTGAAAAATACGTTTTAAATTTTGGTCATTTTTAGTTTCCTTGTTTTCCAAAAAACAATAACTCAATTTTTCATTTTATTACAGAACTAGTCATACTAATTATAATATGTTTTTTTTAGATATTTCAATCTAAACACGGAATATTTATGGATTATGTATTTTTTATTTTAGGTTTATTTTGACTTAGTACAACACTTTTATCATAACTTCTGAATTCGTTGAGCTGACGTTCTAATTAAAGACTTAAATATTAGATATATTATCGACCTTCCACATATATTGTTTTAAAAATTTTAAAATGGTAGGTTTCTGAGATATGTCTTGTTGAAATATACTTTGTGCAAAACTGAGCACTATTAAATGAAAATGTTATGGTCATTGTACTTCATTTTTGAGGTGATTTTATTACCTTTAAAATGTGAACAAATATCAAAAAAAAAAACTCAAAAATTGTAAAACATAAAAACAATAGGAATTTTAAAACGCACGTCGTAATATTAATTATTAATATTGTCAAATCCATATGAAACTTTTCGTCCGGAATTTTCTCTGATTTATTATTAAAAGCTATAAACTTTACGAAGTAAGTTTAAATATATAAAAAAGTTTAATATCTAAGCTATTTTTTAAAATAATAAAATAAATATAAAAAAATCTCTGACTTTTTGGAATCTCCATTTGAATCTGTCTCGTCCGGATCGGGTTTTCTCCAGAATCTTCTTCTACATCATAATCATCAGTTCATTTCAAGTGGTTCTTCACACAGAAAAAAAATGCATCCATATGATGAATTTATTCATCAATATTGTGAATATTTCACCAACTACCAGAATCATCATGTTGATACCGCCGTTCCTTAAAAAACATATTGATGAATACATTTATTATATATATGAAATTATTCGTACTATCGAACATCATAGTGAAGAACGAAATATTCAATACAATGAATTTGAATCATCATATTGATGAATTTGTTCATAATATTTATGAATATAATATTTTTTTACGAATTTTTCAAAAAAAAAAAAAATAAATTAGAAAACAAGTGTAAAAAATAACAGAAAAAAAATAATCCGAAAAAAATGTTCAAACAAAAAATATAAAAAAGAAAATAATTTCGAAAAAAATTCAAAATAAAATTTCATACAAAAAAAAAATGTTTATAAATATATTTTTGAAAACGTATTCTTTACATACAGTTTATTATATTTAAGAACACTTTTTCGACAATTACAAATATTTATGATCGCATTCATAACATTGATGTCGTTGGTCATTAATATTATGATAGTTCTTCAATACAATGAATCATGGTTTGAAGAACAGAATTCATCAATATGATGTACATTTTTTTTCTGTGCATAATTCATCTCATGTTCTCTTAATTCCTCAATATAGTCGAGTACTTATTTCAACTTTATGTTCCTCAAAATTAGAAAATGATAAATTTTCTTAAAAACAGCACATTAAAAATCTTGGACTACTTTTTAATCTTCTCTTAAATATTCCAAATTGCATTATAGTTCTACTTAATAATACAAATTTAGATTTTAATTCATTTCATTGTGGTTATATATGCAAAGCACACAGAAAATATAATCGACGTAAATATAGCAACTGATATTAATTGCATGCATTAATCAGTACAGCAATGAAATTTATTAATTTAATGAATACATTTGTTATTCATTGTTTAATCAGCAATTGCGTTTGCTAATATGCATATTTCTACGACAATGCACCAAATTATTTAGTCGGCGCAGTTTTAGCAAATATAATTGCTGAATAGTGAATTTCATTGCTAGACTGATTAATGCATGCAAATTATATCGGTTGTTATATTTTCGTTTATTATTTTTTTTTGTACAGAATGAATTAAAATTTAGTTTTGATTCGTTTGAGTACATTTCAAAACTAGTAGACGATAACTATAGAATGCACTATAACCGATTATTTTCTGATGTTTTAAAAAATACTTAATTTAGACTTTTTTTTTATTTTTCGAAATTTGGTTAATTTCCATTATAAAATGCGACAGTAAATTAAAAAAAAATGTTATTTATTTTGTTGTATTTTGCTTTTGTAGCATCATTACAATCGTAACGATATGGACACACAAAGAGCATTCGGATTAATAAATTCCATACCAAAACGTCATCTTTTTTTTAGTAATTCAATAGTCCCTAATTGTAGGATTTTAAATTAATTTTGTAGTTATGCTAGACAATTAAAAGGAGTTCATTATATAATCTTTTTATATCACATTTGTCGCATGAAAAAAATTCTGCCATTTCAAATTATTTAAATAAAAAAATAGAAAAAAACTATAATACTATAATTTTGAACTTTGAATAATCATTTTCTTGTTTATCATCCTAAATACTAAAGTAATAATTTAAAAAAAAATATGTCTAAACAAATCAATATTTTTCGAGTTTAGATTAAAATATATTAAAAACATATTGGAATATTAGCATTTATTGAAATATTATAATTAGTCTTGACAATTAAAAGTAAAACTGCGTTTAAAGTTTGTTTTTTTGTATAGTGGATGAAAAGCGTCCTTATTTTCACAAAAACGGTGAACTGAGAATGTAGCCAAAAGCATCACCCACATATTATATAGAATGGTTGTAAGGAATGTCCAAAGGTAAAGTTTTTTTCATTTTTTGAGTAGTGTAATTAAAAGAATAATTAGCTATGAAATCACTCAATTTGGGTACACAGAAAAAAATTCATCAATATGATGAATTTATTCAAATACATTATGAATTTTTCTACCAACTACCAGATTCATCATATTGATACCACCATTCATTAAATGACATATTGATGAATGCATTCATTATAGATATGAAATTATTCATACTGTCGAACATCATAGTAAAAAACGAAATATTCAATGTAATGCATTTAAATCGTCGTAATATCATAATATTTATGAAAAATTTATAAATTTGTTTTTAGAAAATAATCCTTAAAAAATGTAGCTGGAAAAAAATGTTATTAAAAAAATGTTTCAAAAAAAAAATGTTTGAAGAAAGGAATTCATCAATATGATGTACATTTTTTCTGTGTATATTGTGTATTTTCAATTTGGATATTTTCTCTTGACTTAATAAGTTTTATTTTAATTTATTACTATTAGTGATGCACATATTGTTTTTTATTATTTTGTTTATACTGTATACTAAAATCATAAAATTCCATACGAATAGTTTCCACTACATTTGAACCAAAACAATTTCGATTAAACAGCAACAAAATAATGCAATAATAAATCAGGAAATGCTATATGAATATTGCGAATACATTGACAGACCATTACCCCAATTTTTGCATAGGTCTAAAAGTAACCCCTAAACACAAAACCCTTCGTCAGAAAACAAACCCTCTGAAAACAAAAGTAGCCATTTTAAATATATTTGCATTCGAATGTACATATTGCACGTACGCATTGCAGAAAATCATTAATGTTCCGCGACTGATTTCAATTATGCACAAAATCAATAAATTCTCGATTTACTATGAAGGGTGCCGAAGAAACGTACCCTTCTTACTGCAGTTACCCACGAATCCGGAGACAAATATTTAATCTTAAGATTTCCACATTGTCATTGTCATGACACATTAATGAGTGGACCAGGATAACGTCACGAAGAGCTGTTAGATGTGCGCTGCTTTGTTCGATTTTGTATGGTCATCTTGGGTTTATTGCAGGAAAGATAGAAAAAATCCTTTTATTTCTTTGACAATTAACGGACAATTTTCGTGAATTGATCGTCGTTGATCGGGACAATGTGTGTGCGTAAGATTTTGTAACGTCTACAAATTATAGCGCCAATTTTGAGTTGAAAACTCATGCGAATGCTGCAAGATGTTACGATGTAACGATCGGCAAAAGCCACTCAGTACAGTTTATGCAGTATTTAACGATCGAACAGATAGTATCAAATAATAGTCTTTATGCTATATAAGACTATTTTTATTCAAATAGAAGCATTTTTATGAGCACTTCTTTAAAATTCACTGTGCTTTGCACAAATCCCTATGAAACACCACGGCACGATCATTAATCATTTTCATGCTTTAAATACTACATAAATGGGGAAAAAACAATGCGCTTAAAAAAGTGATGCAATAAAAATTTCAAATCACCCGAGCAGCACGCGTCCAACGTGCTCCAAACATAGGCCGATCGATCCATTAAAAAACAACGAGGATCAGCCGTAAAACACAAATGCGTTTTACGGTGTACACAAAAAAAGAATCCCATTAAAATCACAAAAGAAAACACAAACAAACTCTTAAAAAGATATTACATTTGATAGGTAAAAATCTTGCATTCAAAGCGGATCTATCAAAAAGGCAAAAAAAGGATCCTCATCTTCGGATTTTTGAGGGGGGTTAATTCGTCAACGCTTATAAAAAAAAATCATAAAGAATGAATCTTTCTTTTAAGATGCTCGTGCCAGGGGAGGAAGGACAAACGGAAGAACGTGTGGCACACATCATCGTGATCACTTCAGGCGCATTCAAATTTTAGGTAAAAAAATTGAGGTAAAAAACTGTTGCTGCATTCAAGGATGTTGAGTTGACCTCGCCATTAAGCGGATCTCGGCAGGACTAACGAGCGGATCGGCGGAGGTTTTTTGAGTATCTTCTTCTTATGATTGCCGTCGATCGTGCCAACGCCGCCGCCTGCAGTCGGGCGTATGCTGAGGTGATCTTGTCTTCTTCGTCTGATCATCGCAGCCTCTTTTTTTATTGAAAGCGAATGTTTTATTTTATTTTTTCATTATTTCTTTTTATTATTCTTTTTGTTGGTTTCTATATGGTTGGATTTTGCTTTAGGCTGTATGTAACAGACGCGTGTCAGACGCATCTTCCATCGAGGGTCTTTTTTCGGTAGTAGCTATTTTTAGCGCACTTCGTTTTTTACCCTGGCAGTTGATCTTTTTATGCGCTCATTAGAGACACATTTACATATCGAATGCTTCGGATTCTTTCGCTCGGTATTTGGTGTTCTTTCGGTAGAGTTTTTGAGGTTCCTGCTTTTTTTTTGATGGTTGGTTTTTGTCTTTACATGGCGCGCGTGTTATTTGAAGTTGTCAACTTTTTATTTTATTTATTTTTTTTACTTCTCCTTAATGTGTTGCACACTTCAATTGACATCTGAGCAGAGTGCCTGTGTCACACTCTGCCTCCCCCTGCCGCATTTGACGGGTTGTTAATCAATTCTGCCCCCGCCCGCGGTCGTTCCGTCGTGTAGACACAGCTTGGCGATTTGCATGCGTCTCTCTAGGTTGTTTGATTTGTCATCTGATATTGAATGCAGTTGGTACGATTAAAATGTTGGTGTTTGGTATTTGGTTTTCTTGTGGTGCAGTGTTCTGTGGCGTGGCGTGGTGTGGCGTGATGTGTTGTGGTAAGGCACGGGCTGCATGGCATGCGGCTCCATTTGCATAACTTAATGCGCTTATGTAGAATATATAGCGGGAGGGGCGCGATCTCGATCCCGAACTCAATCGTGATCTTGATTTTGTTGTTTATTGACTTCTGTTGCTTGTTGAGTTATGGCGCACGTCTTCATTTTTCAACATCGGGGTTTTGAGTTATTAGGTGGGTTTCTAAAAAAATTAAAACTTTCTTGACTTATAATTCCAAATTTAAGCAGTCAATATTGTTGATAACAAAATGAGCGATTCCAAATCAACAAAAAATCTCACAACTCAGAATATCTGAAATTGAGAGAATGGTAAACACAAAGTTAAGAATTGGCAAAAATTCAGCTTCCCATATGATTTGACTGCAGCAACATTAAAGTTTGCGATGAAATGAAATTTTAATGTACGTGAAATTTAAAAATTACAGGCGATAAAACTTCTCTTCGACCTCTTTATCGAATTTAGTTTGAGAAAGCTTTGAAACTTTCAAAATCTATGAGGCATGGCAGACTAAGTAACATTTACAATATCTATCTATATATATAAAACTCTTGGTCCGTCTGTCTGTATTTTGCACCAGGATACTATGGAGTCCGGAGGGTGTCATAGGCTATATATGGGCGGGATTGGACAAAGGAGCGTGGCACCTCCCATACAACCAAAACTTTAAAATCGACATAACTCGGCACATACACATGTTAAGAAGATAAAACAAAAATACCATACAAAAAAAAAAAAATACAAAAGCAAAAATCAAACACAAAAACAAAAGTAAAAGCACAAAACTTAAGCAATAACTCAAAAACAACAGAACAATAAAAAATGGATAGAAAACAAAATCAACCACACTCAAATTCACCACACTAAAACTAAACACAATAAATTTCACCACAGTTAAATTCACCATAAAACTCACAACACTTAAACTCACCACACTAAAAATCACCACATTGAAACTAACCACACCAAAATTCACCACACTAAAATTCACCACACTAAAATTCACCACACAAAAATTCACCACACTAAAACTCACCACACTAAAATTCACCACACTAAAACTCACCACACTAAAATTCACCACACTCAAATTCATCCACTTAAACTGACCACACTAAAATTCACCACACTTAAATTGAACACACTAAAACACAAAACAATAAAATTCACTACACTTGAACTCACCACACTAAAATTCACTAAAACTCACCACACTAACCACACTAAATCTTCTACTGGGAAAAACTATACGGGGAAGAATTCTACGGGAAAGAATTCTACTGGGAAGAATTCTACGGGGAAGCACTTGTGAAAGAATTGTATATGAGAAAAGTTGTTTTAGCGGAGAATTAGTTTGGTATTGGTTACTACATTTATAAAACCAATAAAAAATACGTCCACGGGTACCTGATATAAATAATAAAAATGTTATTTATATTAACAAAATTGCTCCATAACCATGCATTCACAAAATCTTTGCACAAGTCGTGTTCGGGTCCAGCTAGTATATGATAAATGTGGTCATTGTATCTATTAATTTAAGTGTACCACCTCCGTTTCTTTAACCTTATTGCACCATTTTAGGTTTCATTAAACCAGAAACTAAGACCATTTGGAATATCGGTTCCGATTTTGGTTTCAAGATTTATAAAATAGCGGATCCGAATCCGGTTCCAACCAAAAAAAAATTAATTAAGTTCGGAATCCGGATTCACACATTTTATTAATAGGTTCCAAAAATGAAAACGGTACCAGTTCCGATACCTTTGTTTTGCGGTTCCTATCAGGGACTAAATTATCGGTACCGATTCTGGTTCACAGATTTTTAAAATATCCATTCTGGTTCCAAGAAAAAAAAATACATTTTTAATTTTAATAACACATTTAATTTTAATAACGGTTCAGATTCCGGTTTAAAAATTGAAACGGTAACGTTTCCGATTCCAGTTCTTTGCGATGCCTGCACTAAGAAAACAGAATGTTTATGAGAGTGTTGCTGCAACTAAAATACTACTCGCTTTAACAGTTCCAATATGCAGGAAATACAAAATTAATTTCGCATCAAAAGTTTAACTAATTTGTAAACATCACATATTTTGTATTATTAGTTAGATGTTTCTTATAAACATCCCGAAAAAAAGTCATATTTGTGGTGCGCAGTGAATCCACTGCAACTACTAGAGAAATAGGTAGCATTGCTGCAAATATTCACATGTTCCACAGATATTAATGCATTTGTGGCAAAACTATTAATATTGTCTAAATATCACAATAAGTGTCAAATATTTGACTTGAATAATTTGCAGCTGCAATGATGTTTAACGCTCTAATACTTTTCAACCATCTTTCGTTTTCTTAGTGTGCTTTAAACTACGGATGATTTAAATAAATCAAGTGGTGATTAGTATATTTACGAAAATCAATTTAATTTAATTATTAGTTACAGATTTTCTTCATACTCAGTTTTTCTCTATTACGTAAAGTTTATTAAAAACATTTCATTCAAAACAATTTTTAGAATAGTTGTCCAAAAAAACTGTAAATGTAATTTTTCCAACAATGCTTAAACAATTAGAAACCTATAAATACTAATCTGATAATACTATTTGAATGTGAACACATAAAGTAGATGAACTAGAAAAAAGTTAATAATTTTGAAGTTAGTTTGGACATAACTATAAACGTTATTCATCAGGGGTTGAAACCTAAGTTAATAACGTTATAGATTTCGTAACGATTTCGGTTTTAACTTATTATAACGTAACGGTTTCAGTATACCGGTTCCAAGACGGTTTCGGTTTTTGTATTATGGTTACTTTTTGTTCATCTTTTCAATGTCTTGAACAAAAAAACATCATATTTTACTAACACAACAAGAAAAAACCAATTACATCATCCGCATGGAGAGCCGAGCAAATTTTATTAAAATCGCATAAACCACATATGAATGGTTTTGTACAACAAGAAGTTTTTATTTTGTTAACCTAAAGATTTAAATAGCATTTAAATCCTCTGTGCGTTGCACTGTAGGCTGGGGCTAATAACATCTTTTCACAGAAAACATTTCCTATACAGCGCTACCTCTCAACAGATATTGGCAAACATCTGAGAGTAAACACTGCCTATGAAAAGCTCTCACCCTACCGTTCAGATTTGACATTAAACTGTAGATCACACTACTTTGAGTACAATTATAACATGCACATCTCAAATAGTAAGAGAGCTCGGTCTAAGTTCATCACGATTGTAGCGCGAAACTATTTTTTTTATATAAAAATGTGAAATCATGTGACTTCTTCAAAATACCGTCTTGAAATTTGGCACGAATATTCATAACAAATCAACAAACATGTATGAATTTTTTTTAGAATTTTCCAAAGGGTCCATACAATTTGAAGTGCAAGAATAATTACCACTGACCACATGTCCAGGAAAGGGGAATATAACTTAAATTTTCCAAAAGCATATTTTATTATTTTTAAAATGACATCTCGACAGGGTTTATAGCATATCTTGCTCAATATACATTTTAATATGAACAACCTACAAAAGCGATGTTTTGTCCATATTTTGTAACTTTGGATCACTGTACCTCGGGATATAGTTATCCGAAAAAATTTTAAAAAAAATTTAAAAAAAAATTGATCAAAACATTTCAATTATCCCTACCATACCAAAATTTAAGCCAAATCCAAGAGGTTTAAATTAGAGATGGGCGCGTGTCGTGCTTTTTTCGTGTCACACCCGAAAATTTTAGTTCGTGCGTGTAAATCTCCGTGCGTGCTAGTTGCTGTCGTGCGTGTCCGTGCCTCCAAAATCAGACAACATTTTTTTTATAGTTACTCAATTTAACAAAAAAACTCTTACTTCCAGCTTCAGAAAATAAAAATTTCGTGGTAATTTAACCTTTTGTTAAAAATTTGTTTTTTAAGTTTTACTTATGGATTTAAGAATATAAAACAGTATCAAACTTAATTTTTGAATTATTTATTACAGGGACTAAAACCATTTGGAATTCGGATTTCAAGATTTTTAAAATTGTGGTTCCGATTCCCATTCCGGTTTCAACCAAAAAATTAAATGGGTTTCAATTCCGGTTCCATGCATTTTTTAATAACGGTTTCGATTCCGGTTGTCTATGTTCCCTGACAGGGACTATAATATCTGTTCCGGTTCTGGTTCCGAGATTTTTCATATTTGTTTTTATACCCTACACCTATGAGGTACAGGGTATATTAATTTTGTGCATATATTGTAACGCCCCTTAGGAGGCGTGTCCGGTATGGAAAAGTATATATATTCTTGATCAGCATCACTACCCGATTCCGTTTAGCCATGTCCGACTGTCTGTCTGTCTGTCCGTCTTGCTG
The DNA here is from genome assembly GCA_951804985.1 of Dryomyza anilis. Taxonomy (NCBI): domain Eukaryota; kingdom Metazoa; phylum Arthropoda; class Insecta; order Diptera; family Dryomyzidae; genus Dryomyza; species Dryomyza anilis. The sequence goes on from OX638133.1 coordinate 68,890,719, forward strand.
TCCGAATACAGAATAACTTGAGAAATACTGATCAGAATGAGATGAAATTTCTCAATATATTTTAGGCAAAAGTAGGAACTGAGTTTGAAAATGAGCCAAATCGGTCAACGGATTCACCTATAAATATGTGGTCCAAAAATGGGCGTGATCCGCCGACTTTTTTTTCATTATTTCCCGGGTTTTCATAGTGGAAATTTGATCCGTAAATAAATTATTAAAATCAAATCTATAAAATATTTGATTTTAATATATAGGCGTGGTCCGCCCAATTATATCTTATAATTTTTTTTTTAGTTGTTTATACTTTTATATAAATTTTTTAATTTATGGGGATATAAGACGTAAATTTCTGATATATGAATAATATTCCGATGGTGGGGAGGTTCAGCATAATTAAAAACTTTAATATTAAGGTATGCAAATATATATCCCACATTAATATCCCCACCAAAGATGTAGGCTATTCCATAGTCGGGCCCGACCGACTATAAAAATCTGCCCCATGTGACCGAACTTACCCATGTGACCTAACTTTCCCAACTCGTTTTACATTATGATTGCGAAGCAGAAATTGTCCAAAATTTAAATACTTATTATGCATGTCAAACGACATCAAAATGCTAACATGTTGACATTTTTTAAAATTTTTGCCATGTCGAAAAACAAAAAATTTAAGAAATTTTCGAACATGAAACTGACACAACATGACTAGTAAAAACCAAGCATAAGACAAAAAATTAAATTTTGACTATACACATCAGAAAATCCTATACAAAGTACGCTAAAAAAAACTTTCTCCCTAGATTTCTGGGTCAATTCGTTAAACGGGTTTATTTGCATTCGATATGTAAGTGCATAACTTATTTTCATATTATATACATTTTTGGTCGAATATTTAAAAAAAGGTGGATGTACTTCATAGTTGAGATAGACGGCTTTTATTTGCATTTTAAAGGCGCAAGTATCATCAAATTTTGGTTTCAGAAATTTGAATGATTTTTAAAATATTTAGTAGTAGCATTTCAAATGGGAAAACCATTTTCATCTATACTCACATAGATCTCAGCTAAAAATATATGGAAATTTAGCATTTATTATTTTAATATTTAATATAAAAATGTTCAGTACTATGTAATATGAAAATCATTTCTTTTAGTGCTATTATATGACGCTTAATATATTTTTATCAACAAAATGCTGCCATGTGTAAAACCTGCGAAATCATCGAAACTCTGCACAAAACAAAAAAAATACCTTTTAGGTATGAATTAATGCACATGGTCAAAAGGAAAAAAAAAATATAAACATCAATTATTAATGAGATACGCAAATATCCTTTGGCGGCCCCTTTTCCAGGAAACACAAAAACTGCTCTAATGCATATGAGCAAAAATGTTGCTCATTAAAAGCAGACGTCAATCAAAATGCATGAAAACTCATACAAATCGATGAAATATTTGTAGGAAATAGTCCAAAATCCATTAATCCAGATACGCAATAAAATCCTTTTTACCTTCTGATGTGGCTGTGCCAGAGCGAAACGGTGCGACGAGAGAGCAAAAGAGAAAGTGAGAGAGCAAGAACGAAACTGCGTGCGAGTGCGTCCGTTATTTTTGCGCAATGTCCGGTTAACGGCTGTCCATCTGTTTGCATAGAAATTAAAAGGCGCAAAAGGATGTGCACACGAAACACGTCAGGATACGCGTTCACGTACCATGTGACCGGGTAGCGGAAGGGAGCGTCCGTTGCCTGATAAACATTAAAATAAAATTGGAAATGAGTAAAAATAAAATTGCGTGTTCGATGCAATTTGTGTCCGGTCGATAACGTTTGATGGTCATCGTCGTCGCATCGATATAGTGGTCAGCAGACGAGGAACTTATATGGAGGGACAGGGTGCTGAAAAGGGGTTGTTTGCATTAATAAATATATAAAAAATTAATTGAAAAAGTTTAGTACAAATATTTTTAGTGCGAGGTCTTTTAATTATCGAGAAGAGAATTTCGAAAATCTTTAAAAATGATTTGTAAATTATTTTTGTAATTCGAATTCTTTTCAATATAAATAAAAGTTATACAATTTGATAGTTTTTAATGCAATCTCACGTAGTACTCTTCACATACAAAGAGTTTCCAAACGATTTCCACTGTTTTTGTGTATTCATTAAATTTTTAAAACCTACACTTTTTGGGGTAAAAAATCAATTGAAAATTTGTTCGATCGATAAATGAGTGAATTGCTATTGTTGTTGTTGCATAAGGTTCTTGAATGAAAAACGAAAGGACACGATCGACAACAGCAACAGCAAGAGCAACAACAACTAAAACCGACTCTGCATGAAATACGTTTTATTGTTGCACAAAAATAGGGTTTTTTTGAGAGTTTTTATTCAAAATTTTCGAGTTGTTTTTGTCAAACGTGGAAAAAAGTAACGATCGTCGAATGCATGGCATGGCACAGTGGCAGTGTGGAGGGGGGAAAACAGCAACGAAACAGGAGTCGTGGAATGTGAAAAGAATCCTTTGTGTCAGAGTAGAAAATGTGTGCGTGTTGTTCCCGGTTTTCGAAGCGGGCCAAAGGTTATCTCAGTGACAGACAGCCACACAACGTAGGCCGACAACGCATTTATGGCGTTTGTTTTATGGGAGCAGCTGCTGTCGTTTTGGTACAGACGGACAGCATTTAACAATGTTTAAAACGCTAATAAAATCAAACAATTTTTCATGTATTTTAATGAATTAAAATTTAAAAATTGCAAAAACTGTAAATATTAAAAAAATGATATTTTAAAATTTTTCAGTATTACAAATAAAAATGATTTACAAAATCGCAAATTCAGGGGATACAGGAAAATATTCTCGGGACAATTCTTACAATTTAAAATTTATTAATGAAAATTCTTTTAGTCACTAAAACATTTAAATAACATATTAAATTCTGCAAATTCAAAATTTACAAAAATATTGCAAATACAAAAACAAAAAGACGGATATTAAAAAGGACGACAAGCTAAAATAATTAAAATTTAATTTAAAAGCATATTAGTGTTAACCTTAATAGTAGGGTTAGTAGGGGAGGCTGGGCTAATGTGGGAAACGTGTTGATTTGCCTTAAACAAATACATTTAAATATATTTTAATATTCATTTGAAGGGTTTAGTGATTCGCACACTTTTTGAAAATAAAACAACTACTCTAGTAAACTTTTGTAATACATTTTTTCACTTGCACTTGAAAATAAATAAGAACAAACAAAATTATTTAAAACGTCGATGAAAAAGTTGATGCGATATTAAGTTGTCTAAAAATGCATTAATATTTCAAAAAATTGCATTTTCCCACATAACTCCATTTCCCACTTTACCGCAGGTTTCCCTATCATTAAAAAATATTCCATGGTGTGACAACCGAATGTATAAAAATTATTTTTGAAATAATTACAAAAATTATTTTCCGTTGATAATGTCTCTATATAGTGGAGTACATATATTGCGGGACTTCAGAGATTTATATCAGATTTTAAAATATAATTTTATTTTCAACTTGTACAATATACACAGGGGGTTTTAATTTTTTTTTCGAAACGAATTTTTTGAGTATCTGCTATTCGTAATCGCTATATTTGGGCTTAGATATTTTTATACACGCAAACATAATATGCAGCAAACAACGTATATGTTTGCAGACTGTTGCTAATATATTTTATGTTTGGGATATACGTCATTAGGAAACATCATTTATGTTTAGTTCTCAACATAATATATTTGCACTGATGCAAACATAACATATACTTCGTGCTTGCAAATCTCAGTGTGTGCTAGTTGCTGTACTGCCCGTGCGTGTCCGTGCATCCAAAATCAGGCACGCGCCCATTAAAGATTTTTTTTATAGTTTCTACCCCAATTAAAAAAAAACCCTTACAGCTTAAGAAAATAAAACTTTCGTGGAATTTTAACCTTTTCTTAAAAATCTGTTGTTTTAGTTTTACTTATGGATTTAAGAGAATAAAACAGTATCAAATTAAATTTGTTAGTTATTTATTACAGGGACTAAAACCGGTTCGGGTTCCAAGAATTTTAAAATTGTGGTTCCAATTCTGATTCCGGTTTCAACCAACAAATTAAATGATTCCGGTTCTTTGCGTTCCCTGACAGGGACTATAATATCTGTTCCGGTTCTGGTTCCGATATTTTTAAAATAGCGGTATCGATTCCGACCAGAAAAAAATATATATGTTCCGATTCCAGTTCCGGTTCAACACATTTGTAATAACGATTCTGGTTCCAAAAGTCTAAATGGTTCCGTTATTATTTTTCACGTTTCGCTTGCTTTTTCATGTTTTTCCGTACTTTTTTCTGTTTTGTCGTGTTTTCCGTGTTTCTTCGTGTCTTTTAAAATCCCGTGTTTTATCGTGCGTGCCTGTAAATTTACTCGTCGGGCTCGTGCTCGTGCGTGTCACCTATCGGCGTGCCCGTGCGTGTCCGTGCCATCAAAAACATGCACGCGCCCATCTCTACACACAGAAAAAATTCCCTCAAATCCCATTAAATTTGGTTAATAGGACAAATATTGATTTAATAGTATACAAAAAATAAATCTTTTCATATAAAATCAATGGCAATGTCATGGTATTTCCTAGTATTTAGTCGAATATTCCGATTAAAATAATAATTTATACTATTGACTATTTTTAATAGTAAAAAACTATTATTTATATAGTATTTTTTCTGAGTGTAGTATTTGTCATATGGAAACATTATTTATGTATAGTTGTGAATATAGCAATGTGCACAGGCAAAGATAATATGTTTAGACTGTGAACATATTATATTTGCAAATATGTTTTATATATTTACATTCAAATATATTTCATGTTTAAGTTAAATATATTTGTGTTTGAATCGAAATATATTGTGTATTCCAGCCAAATATATTTGTGTTTCACTCTGAATATAATTTATGTTTGCAATATGTGCACAGAAATATAAGTGGTGAACTTATTATATATACACTTCAAACACGTTATGTTCGCAAATATCTATAAATATTTACATTCAAATATATTTTATGTTTCAGTCAAATATATTTGTGTTTGAATCGAAATATATTTTATATTTCAGTGATACTTATCAATTATTATACCTATTAATTATATTATTACACTTATCAATTATTTAATGTTTTTTTTTTTTAATTTTAGTATTTTTTGTATGATTTTTTTGAATTTTGTCTTCAGCGTTATTTTCTATATTTATACCATACACTAAGAGTGAAAGGATATATTCAGTTTTTGTAAGCCGTTTGTAACACCCTGAAGAAAGCATCTCCGGTATGGAAAAGTATATATATTCTTGATCAGCATGAACTCCTGAGTCGATTTAGCGATGTCCGTCTGTCTGTCTGTCCATCTGTCCTTCTGTTTGTCTGTTTACGGAAAATGATTACGGAAACTTGAAACTTTAGATTTAGATTACTTATATATTTAAGCTGTCTGAACAATTGGCATGATCGATCTATTGTGACCTGAGAACCGACCACTTATGTTCAAATACCTCATATAAAATTTACATCTACAAATCAATTTTACTGTATACGTGCTTAGGTAAACTTTTTTGATCAAATATATATTGCTGAAATACATGGTTCCCAAAAAAAAATTCTAAATTCGGTACACCTACCCGTTTGTAAATATGGGTATCAAATGAATGGAAATTCTTCAGCGATGGAAAGTTTGTAGTTATTTTCAGGATTCGTATACCCTGGTGACCTATATACCAATTTGAATGGTAACCACACATATGTGTAGGGTATTTATAGTCGGCTTAGATCGACTATAATTTTGATAATCCTAACTATCATAATAATAACAAATTTAAAATTTCTCATGTAATCTTTCCTTCCCAACTGCTTTTTATTTTTGTTTTGTCTTTCTGTTTTTAATTTTGTTTTCATATTTTTTGTTAATATTATTGTTTTTATACCCTACACTAAGAGTGAAAGGGTGTATTCAGTTTGGTAGCATCTCCGGTATGGAAAAGTATATATATTCTTGATCAGCATGACCTCCTGAGTCGATTTAGCGATGTCCGTCTGTCCGTCTGTCTGCCCGTCTGTCTGTCCGTCTGTCTGTCCGTCTGTCTGTCCGTCTGTCTGTCCGTCTGTCTGTCCGTCTGTCTGTCCGTCTGTCTGTCTGTTGAAATCCCTACTACTTTTAAAATTGAAGAGCTAGATAAATGAAACTTATAACTTAGATTACTAATATACCTACGCTGTACGTGCGAAGATCGGTTCATTGTGACCTATGATCCGACCACTTATGTTCAAATACCTCATATAAAATGTACATATAAAGATCAATTTTTATGTATACGTCCTTAGGTAAACTTTTTTGGTCAAATATATATTGACATCATGCTCAAATACATGATAATAATGTTTTCCGGCGAAAAGACTTGTGGTTCACCAAAAAAAAATCAAAATTCGGTACACCTACCCATTTGTAAATATGGGTATCAAATGAATGGTAATTCTTCAGCGATTGAATGTTTGTAGTTATTTTCAGGATTCGTGTAGGGTATTTATAGTCGGCTTAGACCGACTATAATTTTGATAATCCTAATTACACCTACTTTAAAATTTCCCATGTGATCTAACCTTCCCAACTGGTTTATTTTGTGTTTTTCTATTGTTGTTATTTGTATTTAGGTTTTATTTTGTATATATGTTTTTGCGTTTTTTAATCACGTTTTTCTGTTTTCCTTTTGTGTTTTTTAATGTCAAATTTGATTATGTTGTATTTTGTTTTTGCCTGTTTTAATATTTGCTTTTATTTTGGTCGTGCTTTTTTTAATTTTTTCTTGGGTTTAACTTTACTTTTGTTTTTGCTGGTTTTGAATTTAATTTTAGTGTTTGATTTGCTTGTGTTTTCAGCATTTTTTATCCTTTTGATTTTGATTTTGCATTTGCGTTTTTGCTTTTTTTTTCCTTTAATATTAATTTTTTTTATTTGTTTTCAAGATTGTGTTTTTGTATTAATATTTGCTATTGTGTTTACTGTTTTAAATTTTTGTTGCTTTAAGTTTTGTTTTTTGATTTGAAGTTTTTAGTTTGTTTGTTTGTTGCTACAATTTTGCGTTTTCGATTTGATTTTGTTTTCTTTTGTTGTATTTTTTTTTTGTTTTTGATATTTTATTTTTCTTTTGCGGTTTTGATTTTGTTTTCAATATGAGTTTTTTCTGCTAGATTTTAGTTTTGGTTTTTTTTTTGCTCTTTTTTCTTTTGTTTTTGTTTGTGCTTATGTTTTTGTGCATTTATTTTTGTTTCTGTTTTAAATGTTTGTGCTTTTTTTTGTGCTTCTATTTTTGATTTTGTGTTTTTGGATTGCTGGTTGCTTTTAAAATTTGGGTTTGGTTTTCTTTTGTTGTTTTTTGATATTGTGTTTTTATTTTTGCTATTTATTTTGTAGTTTTGATTTTGTTTTCAAAATGAGTTTTTTATGGTAGATTTAAGTTTTTGTTTTGCTTTTATTTTGTTTTTGTGCATTTATTTTTGTTTCTGTTTTAAATGCTTGTGCTCTTATATATGTGCTTCTATTTTTGTTTTTGATTTTGTGCTTTTGAATTGCTGGTTGTTTTTAAATTTGGGTTTTCGTTTAGTTCTAGCTTTTATTATTTCGATTTTTCATATTATTGTTTTTTTTTTGCTTTTGTTTTTGCATTTGAGTTTTTTTATGTAAATTTTTGAGTTTTTCTAGGTTTTGCATTTGTTTTGCCTTTTGTTTGTCTTATTGTATTTTAAATTTATTTTTTTATTTTTGCTATTGTATTTTTCTTTTCATTATGTTTTTTAGCTTAATTTTTTTATTTTTACTTTAACTTTGTGCTTCTCTTTCTGTTTTTGAATTTATTTTGATTATGGAATTTTGCTATTTTTTTTGTTAATATTTGTTTTTGTTTTTACCGAACAGAATAAAAAACACCAAATTTCCGAATTTCTTCAAACCAGATAAATTAGTTTTACTAATATTGCGACGCAGAAGATGTTCAAATTTTGTTGCCCCACCCACTGCAAGAGTTATTTGCACATTGAATTGCATTAAGCAGATTAAAGAAATGACTCTTTATATAAATATAAATATATATGTACATTTATGTGCATATAAATTTGAATTAGACACAAAAGCATTTCTGTTATATTGAAAGGATGGATATACTAAAAAGCACATAACAACGACCACCCTCTATTGTGACAATCGAACTGCTCAATGATAAACCAACCCTATCGAACACAACCCACACTTAACTCACACAGCCAGTCATCATCCACACATATGCGACACGTGCCACATGTCCTTGCAGTCATCCTGCCATCAGCAAACAGCACCCGCAACTTTCATTCACTCCCTTCGCAAATAAATCGCAACTCCTTTTTGCGATCGAGCACTAAAACCAACCACCCAGTGTTGCACCCTTCACCACCGAGTGTTGCACCGGCCATGCACCGAGTCGCACTCATACAAAGTGAATTAGTTGCGCAACAAAAAGGACGAACAAAAAAAAACACCGAGAAAATGCGAAAAAATCTATGTATTTTGCAGAAAAAAATCGAAATCCTTTCGCTGCATGTGCCGAACACACGCACAGCATTATTATCCTTTCGTCTGGCTGACGGTGGTCTGTCCGTCGTCCGTCTCTTAGTCATTCGTCCTGTCGTGTCGTGTCGTTGGCAACCCTATAATCAGACAAATGCAACAATTAACAACGCACGAGTTGTTGAAGTGTTGTTGCTTTTGCCATTATTGTTGCCTTGATTGAATCCTTCCCTTTGACACACCCAGCCGCATCCTTTCGTTTGTGGCGATTGTGCGGATTTAATTTTTATTTCGGGTTTTTTGTGCCGATTTCGTTATTTTTTGCACAATTTTTTTTTGTTCGATTCATTGAAGCTGCTCGCAATTTGGCGGTGCTAATGAATGGGTCGTGAACAACCTCAACGACAGCGCGTGAGTAACGTGAGCATCACGCAGTCGCCGATTATGCGTGACATGAAATGCGAAGTTGTTGCTGTGCAATTTTTCACTTTTTTTTACAGTTTTTTCACGTTGATGATTAAAAAATTGACAAGTCCTTTGAAAATGGTAGGCTGACAAAAAGGATATTGTGTGCTGTGTGTGTGTGTGTGGCGATTGTGTGGCATGATAAACGGGGTAACGGAACCTTTAAAAAAATTGAGTTTAGTTGCTACGTTGATTTTTGATGATGCGTTAATTTGTGCAGCATAAAAGGATTTTATGTGTTCGTGTTTTGGCGTAAAATTCGCAGATTTTAACGATTTTTATTTTTAAAATTTAGGTTTTTTTGTAATTTTCTTTTTTTACGGGGTGGTTTCTGTATTTTTGCGTAATTTACAGCAGGCGTTGCGGTTACCTTTTGGTCATTTGAGGCAATGTGATCTTCAGTTAAAATTGTCAACTTATTTTTTCAATTCAAAAAATACACTCACTACAACGAGGACCACATTTTTCCTATGGACATCCAATACATCAAATTCTGTACAATACGCCGGTGCTGACTTTGACTGCACAGTATTCAAAAATTAGACCGATGAAAAAAGTTAGCAAATTTTGAGCATTACTTTGAACTATGCTCTGAATAATCATAAATAATTTTCTTGTTTATCATTACAGACGAAATGCTACTGCGAAAATCATCCAAAAATGGTGTAAAAACAATAAATATTTTTCGAGTTTAGATCCAGTAGACGCTTACTTTGACTGCATACTGTTTAAAAAGTGGAACCGATGGAAAACAGTTAGTAATTTTGATCATTACTTTAGACTATGCTCTGAATATCAATACATATTTTTTTGTTTATCATTACAGCCGAAATGCTAAAAACTCATCAAAAAACATAAATATTTTTCGAGTTTAGATCCAGCAAATGCTTACTTTGACTGCATACTATTTAAAAAATAGGGCCGATGGAAAAAAGTTTGCAATTTCAATTATTACTTTAGATTATGCTCTGAATATTCGTAAATAATTTTCTTGTTTATCATTACAGCTGAAATGCTAAAAAAATCATCCAAAAATGGTCTAAAAATAATAAATATTTTTCGTGTTTAGATCCAGCGAATGCTTTCTTTGACTGCATACTATTTAAAAAGTAGGGTCGCTGGAAAAAAAGTTAGCACTTTTGAGCATTAATTCGGACTTTGCTTTGGATATCCATAAATAATTTTCTTGTTTGTCATTACATCCAAAATTAAAAAAAAAAATATATATTTTTCGAGTTTAGATTCAGCAGATGCAAACTTTGACTGCATACTATTTAAAAAGTAGGGCCGATGGAAAAAAGTTAGCAATTTTCATTATTACTTTGGACTATGCTCTGAATATACGTAAATAATTTTCTTGTTTGTCATTACAGCTGAAATGCTAAAAAAATCATCCAAAAATTGTCTAAAAATAATAAATATTTTTCGAGTTTAGATCCAGCGAATGCTTACTTTGACTGCATACTATTTAAAAAGTAGGGTCGCTGGAAAAAAGTTAGCACTTTTGAGCATTAAGTAGAATTTTGCTATGGATATTCATAAATAATTTTCTTCTTTATCGTTACAGCCGAAATTATAAAAAAATAATACAAAAATTGTCTAATAAAATAAATATTTTTCAAGTTTAGATCCAAATAAGTTAAAAAATATTTCAATAATAGCATTCAAAATTATATTATATTTAGTCTTAACAATTATAAGAAAAATTGCATTTAAAGTTTGTACAAAAAAGTTTAAAGTTTTTACTACTGTACTGTATTTTTTTTATTCTGAGAAGTGGCTGAAAGTGACTAACGTTTTGATTGCAATATTCTTTAAAACGTTAATTAATAGGAAAAAATCTAAGTAAGCAATCAAATATCAACAACCACTTGTTCTATAGAATTGATATAAGAATGTCCGTAGGAGAAATCTCGCTGAGTATTGCTAAGATTTATGTTTGTTGATAAGAATCCTTTCAATACATCAATTCTATACAATTCGCAGGTGCTGAATTTGAATGCAAACTATTTAAAAAATATAACCGATGGAAAAAATTTGTAATTTTAGGCAATAACTTAAACTATACTCTGGATAACCAAAAATAATTTTCTTGTTTATCAATAGAACCAAATTGCTAATAAAATCATCAAAAAGTTGTCTAAAAAAAAAAACAAAAATGTTCAATTTCAAATCCAATTAACTTAAAAACTTATAGTAATATTAGATTCCAAAATATATTTAATTTAGGCTTAACAATTAGAAGAAAAACTGTGTTCAAAGTTTCTACATTACTGTATTTTGTTTATTCTAATAAGTGGCTGCAAAGTGACTGATATTTAGATGGCCATTTTCTTAAAAGCGTTAAGTAAAGGAAAAATCTAAGTAATCAGTCAAATATCATCACTTACTAATTATACAGAATTGATATGAGGATGTCCGTAACAAAAATCGTGCTGAGTAGTGTTATCATTTCAGTTATGTTGTTGATAAGAATCCTTTGTTCTATGTGGCAGTAACAACACCTCCAGAACGTCTTACTGTCCTGTGACCTTGAGTTAAAATTGTCAGGTTATTTTTTTGTTTTCATTCAAAATTTAACATTTCCGATATGTTGTTGATAAGAATCCTTTGTTCTACATGGTAAAATATACAGCCACCTATTACTCGTAAATATCTTTAGCACCACCACCAACCTCAAGAACGTCTTAATGTCCTTTATCTTGACTGCCCATCCGCGCTCGCGTTCTGCTCAAGTGAACTCATGTGAACAGAAATTATTTGTTCATGTGAAAATTAATTTCGCTTCCGTTCATTTGTACAGCGAATAATTAAAAACAAAGTCGATGGCTATGCAAATGACAGGCACGTCCATCATTGACGCCATTTTCTTTACACACTTTTTTTACTTTTTTCATTTTTGACTCCGTCTCCTGCAGCTAATTAAAAAAAAATCGTTTATTTTAAAAACTTAAAATAAATACGCGCTACTTTGAAATATTCACTTTGGTGGAAAATTCATGATAATGTCCTCAATGTCTTTGTATTTGTTCAATGTGTGAAATATATACTCACTGCAAGGATTTAAAAGCAGCAGCAGAATATTACTTCTGCGACTTCAAAATACCCTACTTTACCGACACTGATTGTTAATGACATATTAGAGATGATCTTGTTTAAATGATTGTGACAATCGGGAAATATGTTCGAAGGAAATAACATCGAGAGAGGTACCTGTTCTTTTCTAGCAGATACTACTGTTACATCTGATTTTATAAATTTATTAATTATTGACAAGATTAAAAGAAATTTACATTAAGATTTCTAAGTATTATGTGTATTTATTTCTATTAATCATAACATTTTTATACCCTATACTAAGAGTGAAAGGGTATATTCAGTTTGGTACGCCGTTTGTAACACACAGAATGAAGCATCTTCGGTATGGAAAAGTATATATATTCTTGATCAGCATGACCTCCTGAGTCGATATAGCGATGTCCGTGTGTCCGTCTGTCTGTCTGTCTGTTGAAATCACGATTACAGAAAAACTAGAAGAGCTAAATAAACGAAACTCCTAATTTAGATTACTTATAAGGTCCATTATGACCTGTGAACCGACCAGATATGTTCAAATTTATCATATAAAACACATCTACTGGTGAATTTTACTGTATACGTGTTCAGGTAAACTTTTTTGGTCAAATGTTTATTGACTTCATGCTCAAATACATGAAAATAATGTTCTCCCGCGAAACGACTTGTGGTTCCCAAAAAAAAAAAATCGAAATTCGGTGCACCTACCCATATGTAAATATGGGTATCAAATGAATGGAAATTCTTCAGTTTGTAGTTATTTCCAGAATTCGTATACCCTGGTGACCTATATACAACTATGAATGGTAACCACAGATATGTGTAAAGTCGGCTTAGACCGACTATAATTTTGATAATCCTAACTATTATAATAACACCTACTATAAAATGTCCCAACTTTAAAATTTCCCATGTGATCTAACCTTCCCAACTGGTTTATCATTGAATTTTAATTTTTGACATAGTCATTATAAAAACATATTTGAGATAAGTTGGTTTTTATGATTGTAACGACCAGGAAATATGTTTGCAGTAATTATATGTTACATGTTTTCTTTTAGCATATCCTAAATGTCTCCTTCAGAATTTACTGACAAGATTGAAACAAATTTACAATCTTAGCGTTTGTAATTTCATAGGTTTTAGTCAGTATTATGTTGCATCATTGATTTCTTTTTTACCACAATCATTATAATGATTGCATTATATATTTTAATAATAAAATTCAATCATAAAATGTATTTTGAATTGAGGAATTATTTTAACGCAACCAAATAAAATGGTTCTTCGGATTAATGCAAAATGATGTCGTGTAGCAAAAATCGATCATTTGTTCTGTAGTGTAACCATTTTTATGTTTTTATAAATCATTGGAGTCAATCATGCATATCAGACATTCTATGGTTACTATCATACATTTTGTTATTATCTTAACTAGTTTTCGAATAATGTTAATTATAATACTTTAATATTTGTTATACTAATTTTTATTGTTTAAATATATTGTATATTGTTTGCAATCATATTATGCTTAAAGTGTGTTTAAACCAAGTATTGAAACTTAAACGAATGTTGATTTCAATGTTAATTTCGTCATTTCCTTCTTATCTTCCTTTCTTTCTTTATTTCATTATTTCTTTATTTTTTTATTCTTTATTTCTTTATTTCTTTATTTCTTTATTTCTTTATTTCTTTATTTCTTTATTTCTCTATTTCTTTATTTCTTTATTTCTTTATTTCTTTATTTCTTTATTTCTTTATTTCTTTATTTCTTTATTTCTTTATTTCTTTATTTCTTTATTTCTTTATTTCTTTATTTCTTTATTTCTTTATTTCTTTATTTCTTTATTTCTTTATTTCTTTATTTCTTTATTTCTTTATTTCTTTATTTCTTTATTTCTTTATTTCTTTATTTCTTTATTTCTTTATTTCTTTATTTCTTTATTTCTTTATTTCTTTATTTCTTTATTTCTTTATTTCTTTATTTCTGTATTTCTTTATTTCTTTATTTCTTTATTTCTTTATTTCTTTATTTCTTTATTTCTTTATTTCTTTATTTCTTTATTTCTTTATTTCTTTATTTCTTTATTTCTTTATTTCTTTATTTCTTTATTTCTTTATTTCTTTATTTCTTTATTTCTTTATTTCTTTATTTCTTTATTTCTTTATTTCTTTATTTCTTTATTTCTTTATTTCTTTATTTCTTTATTTCTTTATTTCTTTATTTCTTTATTTCTTTATTTCTTTATTTCTTTATTTCTTTATTTCTTTATTTCTTTATTTCTTTAATTCTTTAATTCTTTATTTCTTTATTTCTTTATTTCTTTATTTCTTTATTTCTTTATTTCTTTATTTCTTTATTTCTTTATTTCTTTATTTCTTTATTTCTTTATTTCTTTATTTCTTTATTTCTTTATTTCTTTATTTCTTTATTTCTTTATTTCTTTATTTCTTTATTTCTTTATTTCTTTATTTCTTTATTTCTTTATTTCTTTATTTCTTTATTTCTTTATTTCTTTATTTCTTTATTTCTTTATTTCTTTATTTCTTTATTTCTTTATTTCTTTATTTCTTTATTTCTTTATTTCTTTATTTCTTTATTTCTTTATTTCTTTATTTCTTTATTTCTTTATTTCTTTATTTCTTTATTTCTTTATTTCTTTATTTCTTTATTTCTTTATTTCTTTATTTCTTTATTTCTTTATTTCTTTATTTCTTTATTTCTTTATTTCTTTATTTCTTTATTTCTTTATTTCTTTATTTCTTTATTTCTTTATTTCTTTATTTCTTTATTTCTTTATTTCTTTATTTCTTTATTTCTTTATTTCTTTATTTCTTTATTTCTCTATTTCTTTATTTCTTTATTTCTTTATTTCTTTATTTCTTTATTTCTTTATTTCTTTATTTCTTTATTTCTTCATTTCTTTATTTCTTTATTTCTTTATTTCTTTATTTCTTTATTTCTTTAATTCTTTATTTCTTTATTTCTTTATTTCTTTATTTCTTTATTTCTTTATTTCTTTATTTATTTATTTCTTTATTTCTTTATTTCTTTATTTCTTTATTTCTTTATTTCTTTATTTCTTTATTTCTTTATTTCTTTATTTCTTTATTTCTTTATTTCTTTATTTCTTTATTTCTCTATTTCTTTATTTCTTTATTTCTTTATTTCTTTATTTCTTTATTTCTTTATTTCTTTATTTCTTTATTTCTTTATTTCTTTATTTCTTTATTTCTTTATTTCTTTATTTCTTTATTTCTTTATTTCTTTATTTCTTTATTTCTTTATTTCTTTATTTCTTTATTTCTTTATTTCTGTATTTCTGTATTTCTTTATTTCTTTATTTCTTTATTTCTTTATTTCTTTATTTCTTTATTTCTTTATTTCTTTATTTCTTTATTTCTTTATTTCTTTATTTCTTTATTTCTTTATTTCTTTATTTCTTTATTTCTTTATTTCTTTATTTCTTTATTTCTTTATTTCTTTATTTCTTTATTTCTTTATTTCTTTATTTCTTTATTTCTTTATTTCTTTATTTCTTTATTTCTTTATTTCTTTATTTCTTTATTTCTTTATTTCTTTATTTCTTTATTTCTTTATTTCTTTATTTCTTTATTTCTTTATTTCTTTATTTCTTTATTTCTTTATTTCTTTAATTCTTTAATTCTTTAATTCTTTATTTCTTTATTTCTTTATTTCTTTATTTCTTTATTTCTTTATTTCTTTATTTCTTTATTTCTTTATTTCTTTATTTCTTTATTTCTTTATTTCTTTATTTCTTTATTTCTTTATTTCTTTATTTCTTTATTTCTTTATTTCTTTATTTCTTTATTTCTTTATTTCTTTATTTCTTTATTTCTTTATTTCTTTATTTCTTTATTTCTTTATTTCTTTATTTCTTTATTTCTTTATTTCTTTATTTCTTTATTTCTTTATTTCTTTATTTCTTTATTTCTTTATTTCTTTATTTCTTTATTTCTTTATTTCTTTATTTCTTTATTTCTTTATTTCTTTATTTCTTTATTTCTTTATTTCTTTATTTCTTTATTTCTTTATTTCTTTATTTCTTTATTTCTTTATTTCTTTATTTCTTTATTTCTTTATTTCTTTATTTCTTTATTTCTTTATTTCTTTATTTCTTTATTTCTTTATTTCTTTATTTCTTTATTTCTTTATTTCTTTATTTCTTTATTTCTTTATTTCTTTATTTCTTTATTTCTTTATTTCTTTATTTCTTTATTTCTTTATTTCTTTATTTCTTTATTTCTTTATTTCTTTATTTCTTTATTTCTTTATTTCTTTATTTCTTTATTTCTTTATTTCTTTATTTCTTTATTTCTTTATTTCTTTATTTCTTTATTTCTTTATTTCTTTATTTCTTTATTTCTTTATTTCTTTATTTCTTTATTTCTTTATTTCTTTATTTCTTTATTTCTTTATTTCTTTATTTCTTTATTTCTTTATTTCTTTATTTCTTTATTTCTTTATTTCTTTATTTCTTTATTTCTTTATTTCTTTATTTCTTTATTTCTTTATTTCTTTATTTCTTTATTTCTGTGGGGGATTTCCATCGGAAAATTTTATAATCGTTTTGTTGCGTAGTGTAATTTACACTAAACTTTTGATAAACTACTTATTTTAGATGCTGAGTGTAGCGCAGAGCATTCTCAAAGAACAAAAAGGATGTACAAAAACGCACCGCATTATATTTGCCCTCACACTACAGCGCATATATAATTTATGATTAGTTATAAATTGTAATTTACATTCGGTGAGGTCTCCTTTCGCGGACAGCTTAAAATGTGGACGCAGTAGCCTCCAGGCTACTTCACAGTCTTTGCGTCGCTACCCCGTCAAACAGGCTGCCCACAGGCCAAAGAAGCCCTACTGCGCTGGCTAAGCATTGTTTGGTGAATCCTTATCACAGTCGCGTTCTTGCCAAAGTCCTTGAGAACTTTTGGTTTTTCTACGATTTTATTTTTCTGTACACTTTTTGGGTGAAATTCTTTTACTTGCGAAGTTCTTAGTCAGGGCAAACCAGCGACAGGCAGCAAATGAATTTGAATGAGCCAATGACGAAGACAAAAGCCTTTATTTTATTTAATTTTTGAGTTTTTCATTAGGCGCTGTACACACAAAACTGGGGCGGTCGGTTATTGCTGCAAGAATGGTAATAGCAAAGGTGGCCAAAAAGGTGGTCAAAAGACAGGTATGTTTCAAAAATATAGGATTATTTCAGTCTAGATAAAATGCAGTATTTAAAACACAAAGAAAATTCTTTAATGATGATTTATGAATAAGATATTCATAAAATATATTCATGATTTCTGAATATATTCGAAAAAAAAAATGAATAATTGAAAATATTGTCATGCCAAAAGGGCGAATCTTTTCTTTTTTTTTGCTATAACTCTTTATTAGTGCAAAATAAAATAGTGGTCTGAAGACATTAATTGTTTGTTTTCAAAGCACCTATCGATTGGCATCATTAATTTAAATTATTTTTTTGAATTTTTATCATTTGCAACAGAAATGTTTGGGAATTTATTTTTAAATAAGGATGCCAATCGAAAAATTCAAAAAAAAAATCATTTTATATTAATGATGTCGATCGATAGGTGCCTTGAAAACAAACAATTAATGTCTTCACACCACTATTTTATTTTGCACAAATAAAGAGTTATAGCAAAACAACGAAAAGATTCGCCCTTTCGGCATGACAAGATGTTCAATTTGTCGGATTTTATAGTTTTTTTCCTATAACTCTTTATCGGTGCATTGTTTTTTATTTTTAGCCACACAAGAATTCGAAAAATTGAAATTGAATTGTCATGCCAAAAGAGCGAATCTTTTCGATGTTTTGCCATAACTCTTTATTGGTATAGGATAAAATGATGGTGTAAAGGCATTAATTGTTAGTTTTTAAAGCACCTATCGATTGACATCATTAATATAAAATGATTTTTTTGAATTTTTATCATTTGCAGGAAAAATGTTTGCAAATTATTTTTAAATAATGATGCCAAACAATAGGTGCCTTGAAAACATACAATTAATGTATTTACACTACTATTTTATGTTGCACACATAAAGAGTTATAGCAAAAAAACGAAAAGATTCGCCCTTTTGGCATGATTTTCAAATTTACGAATTTTTTAGTTTTTAAAGGCATGATTTAAAGGCATTTATCGTTTGTTTTAAAAGTACCTATGACAAACATTTTTCTTGCAAATAACAAATGGAAAAATAATGTTTGACAAATTATTTTTAAATAATGATGCGAATCAAAATGCAAAAATATTTTCATTTTGGATATAACCACAAAAAACCGTATTTATAATTCAGTGAGTTTTCCAAACTGAAAGATATTTTGTATACGTTATGATAATTGATAAATAAACCAAAATAATGAAATAAAAAAAAAACAAAATAATTTTTGCGCCTCAAACTTTAAAATTTGATTTCTCAATATTTTTAAAAATGCACATTCGCCTCTTTGGCATGACAGTCAGATTTATGCGAACATTTATTTCCGTGAATTTACATTTTAAAATATAATTTGAACGGGTTATGAAAAGGTAAAAAGAAAATGATTAGTTTCTGACCCTAGTTCAATTTTGACTAAAAGCCCTAATATATATTTTACCTACTTGGGAAGACATGATCATGGTGAGATCATTTTATTAGTTATATGACTGAATGGGTAAAGACAAAGTGAAAATACAATAATCAGTTCCAGACCCTAGTTCAATTTGCACTTAAGTATTTGTTCCAATCAATTAGCGCCTTCAGAAACCCTCTGCCGGCCATGAATTCTTTTAATTTTGTATGTAAATCAGTTATGCTTAAAGCAAGTATATTATTTTTATTTTTTTTGCCACTCTAAAATTATACAAAAAAAAAACTTTTCTATGGATTCCTTAATTTTTTTTTCATTTACTTGCTTAGCTGCCAAGAAATCCTAAAAATGCTGTACAAAGCCCGAACCCATCCAAGCAGCACCAAAAGTGGAAAAAATTAACAAAAATAAAAAAACACTTTTTGCATTGTCATTATTCATCAGCGGCCGGGTCCTTTTAATTTTTCGCTCTTCTCTGTACCACCCGCCACCTCAACTGACGAATGACTGACGGACTGAGTGAGTGCTGGATGCCAGCCAGCGAAGACAAATGAATGAGGAGCCTTTCGCATAACTCCAGCGTCGCGTAGGCTCGTGCTTTTTCTTACCCTCTATTGTGGTTGTTGAGAGCACATGACCGAAGAAGGATCCACCGACCGACCGACAGACCCACCGTGTAACGATGCAGGTGAGGGGCGCCTGCATGGCCTGTGGCTGAGGGTTAAGAAAAATTAAAATTGGCCACGATTTTTCCATGTTCATTGTTTCATTTTTTGATTGAAATTGAAATGAGTCTCAGTCCATTCGTTTCCTCTTTTTCTTGGTCTTGTTCTTGCTGTTGGTCGGTCGGTCGGTTGGGCAGTCGGAAAAAATATCCTTTTATTAAGGACAACGGCGTGGAGCTCATTGTTTGCGCACAAGTAGCGTCAACGCCAGAAAAATGCTGTTTTCGCGCATTTTCCATTAAAATTCCAACATTTTTGGCGCGTCGGTGACGGGGTTGCCGTGGCTCGCGGCTCGAGGCAGGCATTAAAATAATAAAGGAGAAAATGAATCCAATATTTTATGAAAGCATTCGGCGAGTGAGTGAGTGAATGAATGGCGAGTGTCCTCGACGAAGATGATGTTCGCGCGAGTCCTGACGTTTTGTCGCGCTATTATTTGGACTTTGGTGTATTTCTTCTTATTTTTAATGAAAATGTTTTTCTAAAGGCGCAATTTTCCATTTGCGAGGGGGTTGACAAGGACATTAATGAAAAATGTGTGGGGGGCCAGCGCTTGGTTACAAATGACTCGCCCAGATAACAGGGCACATTTTTTAAATAGCATTTTTTATTTTTGGCAGCGACATTAATTGTGCAGGATTAATTTGAAATGTTTCAAGGAACATTTTAAAATTTAAAGAAGCTGTATAAACCACGAGAGAGAGGCTACAAAATGTTTTCACATAAAAAGTATCTTTTTTTTTGTTAAATACGGCGCCTTATACGATGTGCACTCGTCTGTAACATGTGGTTAACTCAAAGAATTTTAATTTATGCACTTGGTCAACTTCTGGTTGGTCTTGTTTGTCAGCCTGTCAGTTTTGTCCAGACAACAAGCCGCAGGACCACCGAATGCACCTTGAACTAGAAGAAACGACGTTGCCGACAGTGCCTCGACACTTTTCGTGGCGCGCATAACTCATGTGACAAAAGAGCTACAAAAGGGATACAGACCAACAAAAAAAAAGAGTGTCATAAAGAGGCAGCAGAAGCAGCAGGTGTAGCTTATCGTCCTGCGACATCAGTCCCAGTGGACATTGTGACTTTTAATTGGTTAATTGGGTGCATAATATGGGTCAGTTCGTTGTCAGGCAGAGTCATAAAGCGGTTAGGCTAGACTCGGTCCAACTAATTAACATAATCAAATGTATTAATAATAAAACTATAAAAATAATACTCATATCTTCTTCGAAAACTAACTGAAATTCTTTTCAAATATTATTGCATTTTATTCAGAATACCTTGTATACCACGTGCGTTATTTTCTTTTGTATTCTATACGTCTTTATGAGTTTTATTTCCTTTACACTGCGGCATAGCTCTAATTACAGACCTGCCTCCACTTTCCTTTGTGGATTAGAGCACAATTACGTTGGACCCACGTCACGCCCTCTACATTTTCCATTGCACAAAGTGAATTTGTTGAATGAATACTCTAAGCTCTCTCTTTCAAAAACGTTTATCTTGAAATTTTCCTTTCAATTTTTACTTTCACTGCGAAATTTTCATTTCGTTACCTTCGTGCATTTTAAACGTCCCATCATCTGCCGTTGGTTGTGTCCACGTAAACACCTACAAAACACGCATAGTCTGAGACGTTTATTATTATGGTGCAGTCGGCACGAGTCTCTAATATATCCCCATACATAAGGCACACACACACGGACAAACGTTCCATTCAATTGCAATCAAAATGCAAGTCCGGAAAAGGACCTTCGCCGCATAGGCAGCTGTACAGCGATTGATATCGATTACGGCAGTGTCGACTAAATATTATATTAAAGTCGCCTACCTTCGGTCACCTTTCGACGCGTGTAGTTTAAATCATCAGCAATTTTGTGTCTTGGCAACTTGAATGAAATAACAGCGACAAATTAAACTAAAAATTGTCCTTAGCAACGGGTTTATATTTCGGCGAAAGGGCCGCGTCCGCCTACTTTAAGCTCTGTCTTTTATTTTATGATATTTTTCATTTTCTTGGGTTGCCATAGATTGCCAATGCTTGTTGGTGAATTTCCACTAACTTCAAGGAGTTTCAGTTTGGCTTTATCCCAAGTAGAAATTTACACAAACACCACGATCGGAAATTGTAGGTTTTTCTTCCGGTAAATCCTATGCCATGTCATAGTAAAAAATACACCGAAAAAAAATACATTGCCGCATTTATTACTAAATTTTCACGGAGGGAAATAAAATTCTAAAACTCGAGAAGAATTCGGTTAGAAAGAAAAATAGTAGAATTTGACTAATATCAATAAAATACTACTAAAATTCAAGAATTTGTCATCTGGATATCAAGAAAACAAATTATTCAGTTGTCAAAAAAGTAAACAAACTTTATTCAACTGGATTTTCAGAAGTTAATTTATTGATTATTAAAAACCAAAAAGAACACGCAAAATTGTTGCTGTATTCTCGCAAAAAAACACGTGTTCATGTATTGTTGTTGTTTTCATCGATATTGCTCTGTCTGTATGCTTTGTTTTGCGATGTTGCCATCTGTTTGTTAGTCAGCCTGTCTGTCTGTTGAAAGTAACTAAGCCAATTTTTTCTAGATATTCGGACATTAAGTTCTTAATTCTACTTAGTTACTTTTTTGATTACTAAGAAAATCCATTTCTTGAAATTAAGGATTTTTCTGTTTAGCTGTATATTACTCTGTGTACTTCTTGATTCCTTCTGGATTTTAGAACTTTTTTCCCTCCGTGTATGTATTTGTTTTAATAAATGTAGTTATTTTTTATTTTTCAATACGTTTGTATATATTTTACTACACAATGTATTAGAAATTAGTTTTTTTTACATACTGCAGTAAATGAGAATGTTCTTATTTTCAGCATTGTTTCAGTATTTGAATTTCGTGCGCACATACGACGAACGTACCCAGCGGAAAATGATATCATTGACGACAAGGGCATCAATAACACGGTGCGACACAAAAAATATTAAGGAACTCCGACCTATATTTTTGGATAGGTATCGAATATTAATGAATATCTTCATTTACAGAAAGTCTATATCACTTCGAGTTTTTTTTAATTTGCTCTTCTGTGTGCAAATTCGCATTTTCCTACCTTGAGTTACTTATGTACTAAAAACTCAGCATCCACGTATTTTAAAAGTGTAATACTTTTGGAAAACCAACACATTTAGCTAACTAAAACTTTTTAATTTATTAAAATAGGTTTAAAAAGACCTGAGTTACAGGTCATTATACGACAAAACAATTCAAATTTGAATACATTTTCCAATTTTGAAAAATCGTTAAAAAATCATCTTGCAAGATAATCTACACATTTTTACAGTTTTTAAAAGTAAATTTAATTGCATTTTCAAAATTTTTGGAACTTTTCAAATGCTGAGTTTTAATAACAATAAGTAACTCAAGGTAGGAAAATGCGAATTTGCACACAGAAGAGCAAATTAAAAAAAAAACTCGAAGTGATATAGACATTCTGTAAATGAGGATATACATTGATTTTTGATACCTATCCAAAACTATAGGTGGGAAATTTTGTATACGAAATTTTTTGGAATATGTAGCACAGTGTAATTAATCGATGACATTGGAAAATTTGTCATTGCTGAATATGTCTACAACTATTTCATAAAGGACGTTGCATTAAAGAAGTCCTACACTATATCGTCGGTGATACTGCAAAACCGTCTAACTGCATGTGAAAATTACGTCCAATTTTGTGTAAATATCGGGTATTTAATGATATTTTGATCGGATAAATTAGAAAAAGCCATTATAAGTTATGACATACTTAATTTTTTATGAATTAAGTGCAAAATTGAGACTGAAAATAGTTTTGTTTTTGTAAGAGGTATTCGAAAATGTAGATAGGCGGTTTTGCAGAATCGCCGACGATATGTCATCATAGATATATTAAGGACATTATGAACACTTTGTCAATTAAAATATCATTAATGTAGCTTCCTAAGAAATTTCATAAATAACCCATAAAACTGTCGAAGTATTTCATATACTTGACAACACCTGATGATTTTGTTTTTATTAGACATCTGCACAAATGTTTTTGAAGTTCCATCAGCAAAATATGCTCTACTACACTCTACAGTAATGAGTGCATTTAGCAATGGCAGTCTACAGTATTACACTCAGAAAAATCTTATTAAATAGGACACCTATTGATTGAATAGTATACACAAATTATATATGTTCATATAAACACGAATACAATTTAATAGTATCTATATTAATAAAACAAAACGTGTTTTTTCTCTTGCACTAACCGGCCGTATTTCTGAACAGATTTTAATGATACTGGTAACAAACGATTCGTATTAATCTATTGTATTGCGTGCTATACTTAGTTTTTATAAATTTAGAACAAAAAACGCCAGAAAAACGTAAAAACTAAATTACAACTGCGCTCACTGTGGTTAGTGCAGTGCATCTCACTCTCTCATTGCACACAAAAGAACAACAACAACTCTGTCGCATGGTTTTTTTTTGTTGGTTTTACACAGCAAACAGAGAGTTGCAAAAAGAAAACCAGAAAACTCCGCGAAAAAGAGTTTCAATTATTGTGTTCAAAAAATACATTAAAAATTATTAAATTAAATTAATAAAACATCATATTTCGAAAACGTGAAATATTACCAACAGCGATTAAAACAATTTAAATTAAATTAATAAAAAGTTTAAAGAAAAAAACCAAAATTTAGTAACATTAGTAATTAAATTTTAAAATATATTAAAAGTGTTTTCACAGAATTTAAATATTCATAAATTATTTAATATAAATTTATAAAAAAAAAATTGTAGGAAAAACAGAACTGTGTTTCAAATATATAAAATATAAAATTGCAATGTAATTAAAAAAAAAATGTGTAAAAATATTAAATTTGAAAGATTTTTTGAATTTTGATTTTATTGGATGGTTTTTAGAAATATATTTCATGACGAACTACATTAATGCAACTATGTTTCCTACAGCACAAAGGACATCAGACCAAAAACTCTATATTGTAAATCCAAAATTTGTAAATCTAAAAATATTACGAACATTTTTGGATTTACAAATAAAAATATAAAATATTTGTATATAATCTTGTTTATCCTTTATATTTAGAAACAAATTTTCAGCTAGCTAGATGGTTTTTACTAGTTTAATAATATTGTATACTATTTAATGTCATTTACCTATTAAAATAATAATTAACCTTTTTGACTGATTTTAATAGCAAAAAACTATGATTTTATAGTATTTTTTTCTAAGTGTATAGTGAAGTCTCTCCAGTGACTTCATTTCACTGCAGTATTGGTTTCATTGGTGTCCAGTAATGTCAGACTTTTTTTTTTCAAGACATTCAATGCTTTGAAAAACAAAACCAAATGACACTACTGTTGCTGAAAATTCAACATGCACACAGTGAGTGCATGAAGTGAGTAACGAGTGAGAAGACGAACATTGAAATAACAAACCTATCAGCATCCGACGGCAGTAATGTTGTTGTGTTTATAAAAAATGTAACAAACATTATTAAAAAAAATTGTACGATAAAAAAACGTATTGGTCGAAAGCAATATATCCAACAACAATTTTGTTTTTGATATAAATTATATAATAAAAAATAAAATGAAAAATATAAAATATTATACGATTTTCTTTGAATATACCTTTTGAATTTTTTTCTATTTTCAATATTAATGAAAAGAGTACTCAGTGACATAAGTAGCTCATTTCAGTATTTGAATTTTTATTGCACATCATTATAGGCCTTTTCACTACAACTACGTCTTGTTTGTGTTGTGTTTTGTTTTGACACTACTTGTGCAAAAGAAAACGGAATGTTTATGAGAGTGTTGCTGCAACTAAAATACTACTCGCTTTAACAATTCCAATATGCAGGAAATACAAAATTAATTTTGCATCAAAAGTTTAACTAATTTGTAAACATCACATATTTTGTATTATTAGTTAGATGTTTCTTATAAACATCACGAAAAAAGTCATATTTGTGGTGTGCAGTGAATCCAGAAATAGGTAGCATTGCTGCAGAAATAGGTAGCATTGCTGCAAATATTCACATATTTCACAGATATTATTGCATTTGTGGCAAAACTATTTATATTGTCTAAATATCACAAAAAGTGTCAAATATTTGACTTGAATAATTTGCAACTGCAATGATGTTTAAGGATCTAATACTTTTCAACCATTTTTCGTTTTCATAGTGTGCTTTGTTGTTGTGAGCAATATATTCCTATGATTTTCAAGCATAGAGTCGGCGACAGTACATGTCTTGAAATAAAATTAATGCCTTAAAGTGGATTTCAAATACACACTGGGAAAAATCAATTTTGCAGGCAACATATTATATTTGCTAGAATATTTTTTGAATTGATGGATTTTTAAAATAAATATATTTATAATAATATATAACCATATATTATGAAATGAATACCAAAATAATTTTAAAAATGTTGATTCAGAAGTAACAGCCAATTAAAATCAGTCATATATGTCTGCAAACATATGGATGCCTGCATGCAGATTTTTCTTAACGTGTAGTATCTATTACTGACGGCATGATGGCATTGATGCACCGCATGCATGACATTTTTGATGACAAGTCATATTATTCATATTTGGTACTAGTTAAAAGAAATGCTTAAATTCTTGTAATTCCTTTGAGTCATCAGTATTAATAAAGATTAAGGTTGCCTATCCGGAAAATATATTTGTTATATACATTTTATAACATTCTTGAAATAATATTTAATTTATTGATTCTTAAATAAATAAATATAAATTGCAGTAAAATAAATGCAGATGTAGTAATTTATCTACATTTTTATGATTGTTTAAATAAGTCTAATGTAATTTTTTTAAATACAAATAAAGTATAATTTCGATATCGTGCATCGGATTTGTGACTTTGTTTGGTCCTCCACAGGGACCTTGCAAAAATTATTATAGCGAAGTTTTTCGTTTATTACATATCAGAACATGATCAGTTACAAGACCCATATGATCAGGCCATGCTCATGCCTACCCTAATAAAGTCAATTTATACTAGGGCATGATCAGGAACTGAATCAGAATTTTTCTTTGTCACATAACCAATATCTCTAGTATAATTTACGCATATAGTGACAACATAATCATGTGGTAATTTAACTGGTAGAGTTGGAACAAGGTCAAAATACAATAGGCAGTTCCCGATCTTCGATCCCAGCTAAATTTCTCGTGGGATGGGATGAAGTATATTGCAATGCCATTTGAATATTTACTACACAAATTTTAATTATCAAAATGTTTGGAAGCATAAATTAAAATGTTAATAAATAATATATTAATAGTACTCAATTTACTAAATTTAATAAATTTATTTACTTTCAGTGTTTTTATATTTTGTTTCTTATAGAGCCTACCAGACGTTAGAGTCACCTAAAATCTAAATTTTCTCTCTCAATGCACATTGGAAACTTAAAATGTACGCTGGCAACACCGTCAGCAACATCAAGGATACAAATAAATAATAAAAATAGCGTCCATCAAACACGGCAAAGATGTCCTTTGAACAACAACAAATATACAACGCAATCAAACAACTTTTATTTGGTGCTTTTTTAGGCTATGCGGCGCTGTAACCAGGCAACCAACAAAAACTTTTGAAATGTCCAAATAATGAAGACGATGAATTTCTTGTCAAAAACAGACTAAAAAATTTTGTTTTTTTTTGTAACTTTTCTCCAGCTGGCATCACTTTTCTAACGGCTCACAATTTCATTTATTTATTTTTCATTTTTTGTACATTTCATCCATTTACAACAACAATAACAAATATAAAAAACACAAAATGGGTCAACCAACCGCTAGCAACCCTAACAACGTCGTTGTAAGGATGATTTTTGTGGGGTTTGATGGGGTTTTTGAGCCAAACTAACGCCGCAGTTGAATTTTAACTGACGACAGACTGATTTTTGACGTCTTCGTCGTATTCAGTTGTTTGTTTATTGAAAGGATCGAAATCCTGTAGAAATCTTGTGTTATGAGTAAAAAAAAAAAAATAAAATAATAAAAATAAAAAATAATTCTCTAAATGACTTAAGTAGAAAATGGCAAACAACAGTAGCCGGGGCTGATGATGATGCTGCTGCTGCTTTCTGCGAAATAAAGAAAAGGTCAAAAATTCAATTCTATTTTTTGAGCAAAGAACAAAAAAATAAACGTTTTCTTTTCATTTCTGCTGAGTGTCCAAAAGAAATGGCGCTTCGTGATGTGAATGATTTTCTATTATATTCTTAGGTTTTCATCAAATTTTCGTCAACTATTGTGAAATCAGTTAAGTAAATGAGCAGGTTGCTGGGTTAAATGTGGGGGGACAGTTTTAATTAAGCCAATGGATGATAACGGCATGATGATTGTGACAAAAATGTACTATAATTGCTATGATTAAAGTTGATTATTACAATAATGATTGTACGGTTTTAATAATGATCTTGAAAGTCAGATTACAGTTGAATTTTATATTTAAAATATATAAGGATTTTGTTTAAATAAACAAAAATAATGATTTCTACTTTTATTCTCGCATTCGTGCTGTTAAAGCAAACTTTTTCGAAACTAGAATTAAACTTGCGATTGTCTTTTGGATTGCTGTAAAATTTTACATTAGAAAATCAAGAAGTATTTCTCTATACCACTACCAAAATACCATATAATCAATAGTTTTGTTTGTTATTAAAATTAGTCAATAGGATAAATTATTATTTTACAATTCATTAAATACTACAAAATACTATAAAATTTCTGTAGTCATGATTTCCAAATCATTGAATTACTCCTTGACAGAACCCGACAGATATGGCCATTTCCTGGGGTTCGGGACATTCGTTCGCTTAAAAATTTAATATCTCGAAGAAATTTATTTGATTTTTTTTTGTACAAATAGTATTTAAATATGACTAAACAATTGCAAAAAAACTAGAGACTTCTATACGGTAGATCAAAAGATATAAATTAAAAAGTGGTCGTTCCTGACGGGAAACTGATATGAGGTTCAAATAGAAACGCCAAAAAGTCAGCAAATTTTGCGTATAAATTATTTTTTTGAATTATTTTAAAAAATAGCCGATTTCAAGTGCTTTATTTTCATGTATACATTTTGTTCTTAAAATTTATAGTTTTTTCATAAGAAATCACAGAAAAATTCAGAATGAGACAAAAATTCCACATAGAATTTATCGGTACTATTTTTATGCTGAAAATACTTTTTGTCTACAATATTTTTTTTGAATGATCTTATAATTTAGCTGAGACAATTTAATTTTTTTTTGTATATGTACACTTTGTTCCTAAAGTTACAGTTATTTCGTAATAAATCGCAGAATAAATTCTGACGTTCCGTATGGAAATTTGCATTTTTGGTCAAAATAATATTATATATTAAGTTATTGTATAAAAAGTTATATACTTAGAATTTCTAGTATAACAATAATAAAAGATTTTGTAACTATTATTATTATTTTTATTATTATTACTATTATTATTTTAGATAGCATATCAATTATTTGAAGATACTATATACTTGCTTGCTTTTCTCTATTCAAAGTTTTTTTACTATTAGTAAAATATATTTCCTAATATTAGGAATGAACATTTCTTATTATTTAGAACATACGTTTCTTATTATTAAGAATATACATTTCTTATAATTAAGAAAATACATTTGTTATTATTGAAAACTTCATTCTCACCATGTTATTGCTATATATACTGAAATTGGTATCTTACATTGTATATCCTAAATCTAATAGTGTGTATAATCACACACTATTGGATTTAGGATATACAATGTAAGATACCAATTTCAGTATATATAGCAATAACATGGTGAGAATGAAGTTTTCAATAATAACAAATGTATTTTGAAAAATAGCTTTCTTTTACACCAATAGTAAAGAAAAGACCACCACTATTCAACTTTTTTTAAATTTAAATTTGATTTCTTATTAATAAAATTTACTTGCTATTATTAAGAAAATGTTTTTCTTATTATGAAGAAAATATATTTATTATTAAGAAAATAAATTTCTTATTATTAGTAAAATACATTTTGTTGTTGTTAATTATTATTATTATTAAGAAAATACGTGTCTTAGTATTAAGAAGATAGATTTCTTATTATTAAGAAGTTTATTCCCACCATGTTATAGTTATAAACAATCAACATGGTATTCTTACACCTTTATTTATTTTTATTTTCCACTACGTTGAATTATCTTTTAAAAATCTAATATTTTGTGATTATTATTTTGATAGCATTGTAAATAACTTCAATAAACCGCTCAACCGACTCAACAAGATTCTATTGAAGAAGAAGATAAAATTCTTATTATTAAGAAAATACATTTCTTATTATTAAGAGTATACATTTCTTATTATTAGGAAAAAAACATTTCTTATTAATAAGAAAATACATTTATTATTACTAAGAAGATACATTTCATATTATTAAGAAGTTTATTCCCTTTAAATGATATCTACAATCTTTCAAAATGGTATTCTTACCCATACAACTAATTTATATTTTCCACTACGTTGAATTGTCTTTTCAAAATCTTTTAAAATCCTTATATAAATTCTAGAATGATCCATTTGGATTTTTTATTATTACTAAAAGCAACAAAAAATAAATAGTTTGAACATTTTCTCATTTAAACTGCTATAAAAACTATTAGGACAAAATCCATTAAACTGAAAGCCATGAAACCAACAAACAAAAGGCTAATAGGTTATTAAAGGATTTGTTTTTTTTTCGTGCTCTTTTGAAAGTTTGATTTTTTTTTTTAAGAATTCTACTACTACTTATATTAAGAAATATTGGCAATGAAAATTGCAAAGTAGGTATTTAAGTAATTTGAGAACCTCTTGATAACGCATAGAAGGCGTAACACAACATAACTACGCTCTACTGACTATTGTTATTATGTTGACAAAATGCTTGACACTTTAATTGACGGTTTCTCGCTTCGATCAAAAAACTAATTGATGATCATGTCGACTAATGTGTTTATCATGGACTCAGCACGCAAACAACCCCTTTATTAACCCTTTTCGAATGAAGTTGTCAACCCTTTTGGGATGTGCGCCAAAACAGAAGAAAAAAAATCCAAAAGGGTTGCCTTTAACAGGGTTTGTTTGTGCATTTGATGGCTTATTAAACATGGCGAGGGTTAAAAAAGGGATAAAGAACGGGTTGCAAGCGCGAGTATTGATGTTGATGATACCGCTAATTGTTGGAAATAGAAGTGAAGTGGATTTAAAGGCGATTAAATGGACGATTGACTGACTGAATGACGGTGTGTGATCACAGCAATTAACGGGTAATTATAAGCAATTTGTTGTTTGACAACAACTGTCAGACAGGGGACGTTGTCAAAGGGTTATGTGTGACCAGGAGAGTGACAGAAAATAAATGTGAGACAGAGCGAGAAAGGGTTCAGCCAACTATAGAGCTATAGAGCTTACAGTACGCCAAAAAGGGTAGAGTGAGGCGTGCAAGAGTTTGAAGTGAGGTTGTTATAGCATCAAATATTGGACATAAAAGGGAGGTTATGTTTTTCAAATATTTCAGCTAAATATTGACTTATGTCATGTTGTATTATGATCGATTACCGTTCATATTTTGCACCTGTTTGTCTGCATTTCTCGACTTTTCTCTGTGTCACTCATCATTCTTATCATTATTTCGTCGTGTCTTTGACAAGCAGCTGCAGCGAGTTTATACATTTTTTCAGTATTTTGTTAGTACTATTTGCCAAAGCCAGGGTTAGGTCTATCATTTGTTACAATTACATCACGCGCTTCCAAGAAAGAACCTGCTTGCTCAGCACATAAACGTTTAAATGCACAAAATTACTGATAAGTTTCGTATCGTGAGGTACATTTGTCGAAGGTTTGTAGTGGATAAGATTCGGCAATCGACGTAAAATACCTCAAGCGGATAAGTCTTTAATTTGCCGCCGCCTTCGCATTGTTCTTGTCGTGTGTAATGTGCAGCCTCTGGTCGTGGCACATGTTCGTGCGGCACCTAATGTCGCAAGTACCTCTAGTTTGCTTGCAGCTTCGACCATCTACTTCTATTCCTCCTCTTCTTTTTCGTCGTTTGATCTGACATACATCAATTTTGGCAGGTTACATGTTGGGTCTGTTGTGCAAAATACCCTCTGTGCTCGTCTCCTGCTGTTGTAACTAATGTTATAGTTCTGATCGCAGGTCTTATCCTTTCTTTCTTCCTGGCCCATTTTAAATAATGCCCTACGCACTCCAGGTTCTATTCAAATAGTGCAATTTGATTAATTATGTTTTGTCCAGCGGGTTCTCGAATCGCCGCTGGTCAGCTGGCTACTAGGCTGGTCTTTGAGACGGTCACAGGTAGCTCTACTGGTCATGTTTTATCAATTTCCATGAGGTGTCGCTGGGGTGCATTTCTATTTGTACAACTTGCCTTAATTGACTCACAATATGATGATTAATGATAGGCCAGAGCATAAAGGATTCAAAAAGGATTCAATGACTCCTGCAGCTCCTGGAACTAGCTTCAGTTTGACGTTTATGCTTCGAGTAGTAGTAGCCCATACTAGAATTTCAAAAAATACCCTCACTGTAATGCAAATTAATTAAAATTCTTTTTGTGTAAATCATCTGAAGCAAACATCCTTTTCGTGGAACATTCTCTCTGCCACTCCCTGCTGTATACATTCTTCGAAATTTTTTCTTTACTTTGGCAACATCATCAACAACATCTTCTGCTTCTTCGGTTTTAGCGCCATAGAATGATTTCGGGCCTAGCACAAGGACCTTACCGTGCCCCATACCCCCACTACCTTCAAACTCAGTTATAGGCTGGGCACCAGATTTAATTGCAAATTACATTTTGAAAAATTATACTCGACCTAAAGCGGCAGATTATAGTCGCGCGCAACAAGGACTTCTACTGCGCGTCCTGCGTATGTCCTGGCGTTTGATTTTGTTTGTTAGTTTGTTTGTCCCGACGCGCTCAGGCTCTAGTTTTTCATTTTTATTTTTTTTTCTAATTTTTATTAATGCGAATTCCTTTTGCCGAGTCGCTTGCGGAGTCGCGCAGCAAAAACAATTAGCGTTTCTTTGATCCTTTGTTTACCCCAACAGGCAGAAAATAAAATCAAGAAAAAGAATTTGTTTCTTCAATGTTTTTGTTGTTGTTGTTGTTGTACTTTTCTAAAGAGATTTTACAACAAACAAACAAATAAGTTGTATTTAGCGCCCTCATATTTTTCATGCTCTCTACTGTGTGCAACTTTTAATTTGTAATCTTTTTGCTTTTGTGCGTTGTCCTGTGTGTGTGTCCTGCGAACTGCGGCTGAGGGCACTAGGACTTTTTTCATATCCGTTCCATGGATGCCCCGCAGTATGAAACAAGAAAAACAACTGCAAAACTCAGTCAAAGAAGGTTCTATGTCAGAGCTCAAGTTAAATTAATTTTCAATTAATTGAATGCCGAGTTCTAGCATTTGAAAAAGTTTATTTTTAACATTTTTTATGCTACATTCAAGATACGTTTTAATTGCTATGAAAACAAAGGATATAAAGCCGAGCGAAAATTTCATATTTCGTTAAATTTACAAGAAAAGTTACATTTTTATTTTATTTGAAGTCGGTAGGTATTTTATCGTTTTATATTGTTACGAAAATTCCAACTGTTCTACAAGTTCGTATCTCTGGATTGTGTACAAAATAAAAACACTCTTATGTTTGGTTTAAATTATAACAATTAACTTTATTAATTCACTTTAATAAACAAATTATCTAATAAAAAATTCTAACAACTGCTGCATGTCCCCAATTTAACTTGACATTGATCACACGAGATGCACTCGACTACTTTCCAATCACTACTAAAGTGCTGTACCTCAAATGCGGCTCCCTTATATACTGCATGCATCAGTTCGACACGTTTCGACAAGCTTCGACTTGTTTCAAGAACCTTCTACTCGTTTCGTGAATAACGCATGCTATTGGCATCTCATTCGCACTCATGTATTTTAATGTGTAGATCTTCCCTGTCTTTCTCGCACATTGCTTAGTACGCTGAATGATCGTCCTTCTCTTTCTAACACATTGTTTAGTGCGCTGAATTGTCTTGCGTCTCATTTATAACTGTTGATTGCTTGCACAGTGGGGCAAATTACCTCTTTTCGTAACAATATATTTAAAATAATTATTATACTTAAATTAAATGATCACTTATTAGTCAGATTCGTTAACATTTTTAATATCCCGAAATATAAATTTAAATATTATTTAGTAATTTTAATAATATATTATTAATTTAACTAAATAATAAATAATATATCTTTCATGTATTATTTTCTCTAAATCCATTCATGTCATGTCATCTGAACATTTAATGTTTTGTTTATTAATATTTCTACAATTCAAAGAAATTATATTCATCTTTTATCATTTTATACCCTGTATTTTGTAATGACTCCTAGATTTTGTAATATTCCTCTTAGAAGCATATTAATGCGAATTATGACCATGTCCTGATTATGTTGTTTTTGTTATGGTTTGGGAAATGGTAAAGTGAAAAATACAAAAATCAGTTCCTGCACATGAACCACCGTTCCACAATTCCAAAGTTTTATTTTGAGTTTTCAGTTTAAATTATATAAAAACTAAGATAATAAGTGTTTAACTACACGGATAGAAAAGATTTGTTTGAATATGTTTGTATGTAATTAAAAAGTAATTACGAAATGACCATACATGTATTAGGAATGAAGTGTAATTAAATTATAATCGCAATTGAATTTATTTTTGTTCACGTGTAAACAATATTATATTGTCCAGCAGAATCTGTCAAATTTACCATAAATATATTACAATACCAACATAAAATTTTAATTGCATTTGAATAAACTGTTTCTTGGCAATTTACTTGGTTAAAACTATGTTTCGAAACACAGAAAATGCTAATCAAACCTAACAACGTATGTTCGCAACGCTCGTCTTAATTCGATAATTTATCGACATACGAAGTTGGCAACGTTGTGCAGCATTTTCTACCTACGCCATCTTTTGCCATCGTTTGAACATATTGATGTTTAAAAACAAACAATAAAGAAATTGGATTTAAATAAATGTATAAATAAATAAAAAATTCTTCTTGTATACGAAGTTGACACTCGTTGAGCAGAATTTTCTACCTGTGTCTCTTTTGTCGTCGTTTGTAGTATGTATAAGGTCATTTTAAACATACTGATGTTTGAAAACAAATAAAAAATTAATTCTTGTATATAAAGTTGACACTCGTTGATCGGCATTTTGTTGTTCGTTGAGAAAACGTGTCCGCGTCGGTAATAATTTTGTTATTTGTAAATTAAATAAATATATAAATTGTGTTATAAAAAGTACAAATAGTAACAGAGTATAAAATAGTGCAGTATATAATTTCTGAAACTAATGTGAAAAAACCACAAATAAAAATCAGTGTTTCGATTTTCAAACAGAATTTGGCATGTTTTTTTTTTACAAAAGCCTCAGTGAATTCCTAGCCTACGCTATGTGCTGTACTGAGATCAACTGTAACTGTACCAAATATAAAACGGGCCTGGAATGTCTGGTTTAGCGTCTGCTGGTGCTATTGTGCATTCATTGATACTGTCACTTGTACTTGCAGTTTTAAACGAATTATTTATTTATGCATTTAAAAATTAGTATATGAATTCAATTATTATAAATTCCCACTGTGCATGTTTAAAGATTTTTAATAAATATTAATAAAAAAACAACATTTTATTTTATTTTCAGTATTTTTTTCCAAAAATATTTAAATATTTTTCTATGCAAACATACTACTTTTTGTACTGAAACAATTGATATGTGACACTGGAAACATATTTATATTCAGGTCGTTCAAAATCATGTTTTAATTTGAACATATTTATGTTTCGGTTCAAATATTTGTTTTGTTTGGATGTACGGGAAATCGGTGTCAATTGCTCTAAAATTACCTATCACGTGACTGGTGAAATGAGGACTTGTAACTGTTCTAGTCCAAAGGTATGCAGGATGGAGACAGTTCGTAATCATTATACATGTTCTGTACCGGTACCATTAGTACCGACTGAGAACTGGATCTTGGTGACCAGTTCTGTGATAGGTCTAAAAGTCTGCATGAGGTGTTAATTCACCCCTTCCTGAACTGAAATTCCTTTGTATCATTTCTTTGACTAGTACCATTCAGACGATACCTGCGATGGGTTCATATTCACCTATCCCTTTACTGGTCCTCTAAGGACAGTTCGGTGACTAGTTCTCTAAGGACAGTACGATGACTGGTCTTCTAAGGCCAGTACGGTGACTGGTCCTCTAAGGACAGTACGATGACTGGTCCTATAAGGACAGTACGGTGACTGGTCTTCTTAAGGACAGTACGGTGACTGGTCCCCTAAGGACAGTACGGTGACTGATCCCTTAAGGACGGTACGAAAACCGGTCCTATGGTATCTATGAGGTGTCAATTGGTCACCTCCAATGACAAAGCCATGTAAAAGTTACCGGTACGTTTCATACGATTGGGTCAGAACAAGAACCAGTCACCATCACCATTCACGTGATCAAGCACGTACCGGTTCATTTTCCCGTAGGGAATTATTATCTTTCCATTAAAACATACACCATTTTAAGGGGCAATATTGAAATGTTTGCGATTCACCTATTTGGAACTTTAGCTGCAATTTGAACTGCGTTTGTATGAAAAATAACAAAAGTAGGTACTAAGCAGTGCCATGCTTGTGTTATTTCTTAAATTATCCTATTTCGGCTGTCTCTTTTTTCAACACACCTTTACATTAAAGCCAAAGGCAAAAATGTCTGCGAGCGCACATATTATTCATATTTGGTACAAGTGAAAAACAATACTTAAAAGCCTTTTCCAAGGCACAATCAATTCAGAAACATTGTTTAGAAATCGATATATTGAATTTTAAATATATCGTATTTGATATAGTGTATGGAAAATTATTGGAATAAATGAAAAAAAAAATTAAAATTGACTATTATTCGGTATATAAAATTTGCATT
Organism: Dryomyza anilis; assembly: GCA_951804985.1. Taxonomy (NCBI): domain Eukaryota; kingdom Metazoa; phylum Arthropoda; class Insecta; order Diptera; family Dryomyzidae; genus Dryomyza; species Dryomyza anilis. The sequence continues at coordinate 68,927,343 of OX638133.1, forward strand.
ATTTTATTGACATGATTGTCTTCGAAATATATTAAAAGTATTTGTGCGGATAGTGTGAATTTACATTTTGGAGTTAAACTGCGTTTACAGTTTTTCATATCGTGAATTTAATGCTTTTTTTAAAAACTTCAAAGTTTCAAAATATTACAATTTGTTCAGAATTGGAATTAGAATTTGATCATGTCTTAGTTATTATATGGGAGGTATTGTCTGCAGAATTAAATCTCCATTGCAGGGATAAAACCTTTCGACTTTTTTATTGATGAAATTTCCTAAATTCCTGGGAGAAAATTTTAAATGACTCTCAGTGAAATAAATGTGGTTACATCTTAATACCGAAAACAATTAGATATTGGGGACACGGGTATCTTGTTATAGTCTTTTTTTCATATCTATTCGATTTTCGTCATGTGTAATGAAAAAAAAATGTTTTGTGATAGGCGAAGTATTAAATTCTTGTTCCTAAAATAATACTTAAAATGTTTGGTAACTCTTAATTAATAAAGTTGGATGCAATAAATTTTGGTATTTGTATTTTTGGTATTTGAGTTCTCAACTAGACATCTGCACAAATTCATGCGAAACCCACTTCAAGGCAATTCTATTATTTCAAGACATGTACTCACAGAGAACTGATTGCTGGCGGAAACCAACTAAATTGTCCTACCGAATCATTCGGTTACGGCAACAACTGATAAAGTTGTTGCCACAACCTCTTAATTCAGTTGTGCCAACCTCCTATTTGGTGAGAATGCGATTGTGGCAACCTCCAAATCGGTGATCATGAGGTTGTGACAATCTCCTAATCGGTGAACATGTGGTTGTGGTAACCTCCAAATTGGTAATCATGAGGTTGCGACAACCTCCAAATTGGCCAAAAGAGTATTTTTCTGTGTGTACTGTCGCCGACATGTACTTGCTTAAAATGTGGTTGTGGTAACCTCCAAATCGGTGATCATGAGGTTGCGACAACTTCCAAATTAGCCAAAAGAGTATTTTTCTGTGTGTGTGTCGCCGACATGTACTTGCTTAAAAATCAAATGTGTTGCTCACAACAACAAAGCACAAGTAGTGTCAAAACAAAACACTAACCAAACGTAGTTGTAGTGAAGAATCTAAAATGGTGTGCAATTGAAATTCAAACATTTTCTCCATTCTTATTTGAAGTAATTGAAATATAGAAAAAATTGAAAAGGTATAAGAAAATCATATAATTTTTTATTTTAATTTTGGTATATATCGAACAACATTTTTTCATTATTTGATTTTTTTCAAAAAAAAAAATATATTTTTGAATATTTGCTTTTCGATCGTACAATTTATTTTTAATATTTTTTTTTTAATACACATAAATACCGATGTTACTGGTTGCGCTCACTCACTGAACTTGTGGCATTTTCTGCAACAGTAGTATCATTTGGTTTTGTTGAAAAAAAAAAATGTCTTGACACTACAGTCGCTGGAGCTATTTCACTCTAATATTGTAGACTGCCATTGCAAAATGCACTAAATACTGTAGAATGCAGTAGTGCATATTTTGCGGAGGGAACTTCAAGATGTCTATTCTCAACATTTTTTTTCCCTGAATGATTTATGATATTTTCAAGTTTTAACAGGGCATTATTGACATTATTTTGTCTTGATATGATAAAAATTGCCAGAATTCTTCTATTATATTGGACATCGATTGAGAAATTGTAGAACGAGTAAAAGTATTTAAAATTATTTTTGTTAAATTGTAATCTTCTCAAATTTTGAAGTCCTTTAAAAATGAAACCATATTTATATATGCAGTTATAATCCATTTAGTCCATTTGATTCATGTGTAACAAAATTTGTACCTTTTTGTCGGACGGTGTTATATATCACATAATTACGAGCAGCTTTTGAAAGAAGAGTTTTCATTAAATATTTTTCTAACTAAAATTTAGTATTCATAAATTGTTCAACACTATTGAAATAATAAATTCACTTTGTTTTTAATAATGGTATTGTAAAATTGTTTAGTAGCCGCCCATTAAATGTAAACAAAAATAATATAAAATTTTGACTGCACCCTAAAACGCCTCATTTGAGTACGCAAGTATAAAATTACTAATTATGCTGCTTAAAAATTCCCTCAATGGCGACAAAGTGCTTTGAGGAACTCTTAAAGAAATCCATTAACTTAATGAATGTGCGATTTTAATTGCCTTCCAACTAATAACAAAACGTGTTCAACACACGCTTCCCGTTGACACTCTGGCAGTTTTTAATCAAAAAGCTGTTAATAATTAAAAGGATCGCAGGACACGAGTGTGGACAACCTGCTGTTTAATAAGCAATAAAAAATCTGCACTAAACTGAAGCAAATTAAATGCGATTTTTATGATTGTGTCGAAAGTAGTTTTTATTCTTTTTTCTACTTTTCTTTGGCGTATCCTTTGGCACGACAACTAAATGAGTGACTGATGGCAAAACATTAAAATTATTATATGTTGTTATCCTGTTGCGCGCGAGGCTTTTAATAAACACACGATAATAACATAACAACAACAACACTAATAACAATTATAATACAACAACAACATTTGATGAACACTTCAAATTTTGCCACCACACACTTATGTCGTGCTTCATGTGCCCACCGTTTGTGTGTGACTCATATTTGAGCACATCCTTTATTTCATCCTTTTCTGCGTTGTTTTTTATGTTTGTGGCCTGCAACGCATTCTATCCTTTCCGCAAATATTTTCTGCAACATAAAATGTGAGCGGTTGACAAATGAGCGCACAATAACAAAGCGCCCCGAAAAGGAGTGAATCGATTGGGAATGATAAAGTGTACGGGTTTTTTGTCGTTTTTGAATTGGGTGCCGAAAAGGAGCTCGGCTTATCAGCTCGTTGTCATAAATAAGACATTAAAGGACCTCTGAGTAGTGGCAAAGAATGTTTGTAGGACAGGAAATACTTGAAAGAACGGTTATGATTACCGCAGAACGTGCGTGTGTCAGAAGTAGGGCTCGATAAGCAAGAGTATTTAGTTTTCATTGATTACCTTAAACGATTTTAATTAGAGGTCGGTCTCTAATACGTTTTATAACCAAAAATTCAGCTGCTGCTTGAAAGAAGTAGCGAAAAAGGTCTTAATTGATGCCTCACAATTGTCTAATCTCATAGGGCATATAACGAATCGAACGATCTGCCCCCGTGAGCAAATCACGTGTCGATAAAAACGTGAAAACACCTTGTAAGCATCATGTCGTCCTACTGTCCTCACGCACGAATATAATTAGATCAATTTTGAGCTCAAATTTATGATCGAACGTTGGCGCAGCGATAAAAATCGAACGATTTTGGGTCACAACGAACAGGTGAAAACAAGGACCTGCCTCAGTGCACACAGGATCTACAATTAATACGCACACGACCGCATATTACAACATTGTTGGCTATGAACAAAATCGAACTAAAAAAAAGATAATCATAGTCACAATGTATCCTTCGATATTTTTTTTTGTTCTCCTTCTGTACTACACTTTGCTACTTCTTCATCTCGTTCGTGCGTTTTACGACCACCAACGTCTTGATAGTGCTTTGTCGCAACGTTGTCCTTCCAAAGGATAACGTGTTTATCCTTTTTGTCTCGCTGGCTACGCCGAGTGCGTTAAAAAGAGGTAAAACGCACGTTTCGTCCTTTCAACCGAGTAACTCTCGTCAGTTTTTTTAGGTTTTATCGGTGGCATCTAAAGCATCGAGAAACTGTAACGCTGGAGTAGAGTAGCCGATAATTGTGTGGCGCTGTCTATGACTCAATCGTGGTCGTTATCGTAAACGACATCGAAATTCCAATTCCATCGAAACGTACCAAACATCTCGTATATCACCAGACTAACGAGTGTCCTTTATGTTTAGGGTTTTTTTAATACATTATACTTTCTTGGCCATTTGTACCCTTTGGCAGTTGGTGTCAGTATCGATTGTCAGCCACTATATATTGTTTGATTTTATTGATTAGGAAAGTTGTGAGTACAGAAATTGGTAACAAAGCAAACTAGTTAATTCTGCATGTATGCGAAATGATTAAACTTCGAATTAATACTGAATAATGAAGTTTTATTTATTAAAATTACAAAAAGAAAAAACCTATTTTCACAAAAGATTGGATAACGAAAAATAATTTGTGAGAACCAAATTTATTCGGTTAAAATTTTTCTTTCATTTTCCCTATAGAAAATTGTTGCCAGAGAACATAACATAATTTAGTTTACAAATATTTGTTACTGCCAAAACTGAAACATTTATATCTTCTATTATTTGAAACTGTCGGTCTGTCTGTTTGTTTGTTCCGAATCACGTCTAAACCGCAGAACTGATTTGACTGAATTTTTGCACGAGGATACTATCTAGTCCGGGGGCATCATACATAGGATGGTATGGCAACAGTACGAGAACCTGACATACATTCTAAACATTTACAACAATATTATTCAGTACATATAAAAGCTACAAAAAGTAATTTAAAAAAATCAACATGATAAAGCAATAACACAAATAAAAAAAAAATCAAAAGCACAAAATCAAAAACAAACACAAAAAAAAAGTAAAAGGACAGCAAAATAGTTTAAGAAGCCAACAGTAATAAACACAAAATCAAAATTAAAAATCATAAACAAAAACACAAAATCAAAATTAAAATTAAAAACTCAACATCAAAATCAAAAGGACAAAAACAAAAGCATGAAAAAATTCAAAACGACAAAAAAATAAAGGAAATAAAGCAAAAACATAAAGTTATAAGAAAACACATTAGCAAAAACAAAATCAAAAACTAAAGTAAAAAAAAATCAAAAAACACAAATCAAAAGCACAAAAATCAAACCAAAAAAAAAAACGCTACGTTCAATGAAAATAAAAACGTACAAGAGCAAAAAAAGTTATAGTAGACACAAAAAAGATATGTAAAATCATTTATGAATCCAAAACTCATAAACACCAAATTAAAGGCAAAAACGCAACATACTCTACTTTATTAATTTGTAGTAAATCATGTTCACTCTGAAAGTATGAAATATTTCTTTCAAATTTTATACAATAAAATTGAATTCAAGGCAAGGCATTCTTGATTGTTGTAAAAAGAAGCTAGAAGTAGCAAAATAAAAGCAAAAATACGATATTAAAAGCAAAATAAAAGTAAAAAACTATAGCTAAAATAAAACCAAAGGCATGAAATCAAACGAAAATACATAAGCAAAAACAAATACCGAATATTTTATGAAAAACACACAAAATCAAAAACAAAAGTAAAAGTAAAACCATTTTACAAATACAATAAAAATATAAAAGAAACAAAATAGATGTACAAAAATAAAAGCAAACAGAAATAATTAATTAGTTTATCAAACTTTAAAAACAAAATAACAGAAAATTCAACAGTAAAAACAATAAAACTATTTCCAAATCAAAAGCAACAACGGAACTAAGGAAAAAGTATAGCAAAAGCCACATCAAAATAAAATCAAATAACTAAAAAAAAGTTAAAACAATAAAACAAAAGTAAAACGAAAAAAAAGTCAAAATATAGGGGTTATTCCACATCATATTAACTGAAAATTTTAAAATTTTGGCACCAGCATCTCAGAAATAAATGAAATTTTGTACCATGGTTTTATGACTCAAACTTAAGAAAAATGAAGTGGCTTCAGAGATATGAGTCCTTGAAATATGAAAAACTCACAAGAAAGCATAAAATTGCAATAGCTTTACTTTGTACTTAAGAAATAGGTAACTTAAGAAATATTTAACTTACCTAAACCATTTGAATGGCTATGTAAAGGTTAGAAAACTGAGCAAAAATGGAATTATTAAAATTTCAATATTAGGGTGACCATAGGTAGATAATAATCATAATATTATTAAAAATGAATTTTAGAGATGGGCATGTGATGATCTCACTCACACTCACGCACACTCACTCACTTCATTTTTATACCATACACCTATGAGGTACAGGGTATATTAACTTTGTGCATATATTGTAACGCCCCTTAGGAGGCGTGTCCGGTATGGAAAAGTATACATATTCTTGATCAGCGTCACTACCCGAGTCCGTTTAGCTATGTCCGTCTGTCTGTCTGTCCGTCTTGCTGTCTTGCTGTCCGAGTACAGAATAACTTGAGAAATACTGATCGGAATGCGATAAAATTTCGTCTCAATATATTTTAGCCAAAAGTAGTAGGAACTGAGTTTGAAAATGAGCCAAATCGGTCAACGGACACGCCCACCTCCCATACAAGTCACTTTTATATAACTCTTTCGGAACTAATAACTCGAAAAGTATTCAAGGTATAGTTATAAAATTTAAAAGGTATTGTTATAATTCACCTATAAATATGTGGTCCAAAAGTGGGCGTAATCCTCCCACTTTTTTTACATTATTTCCCTGGTTTTCATAGTGGAAATTTGATCCGTAAATTATTAAAATCAAATCTATGAAATATTAACCTTTCAAAATTTTAAATATGGGCGTGGTCCGCCCAATTATATTTTTCAAATTTTTTTTTTAGTTTTTTTATACTTTTATATACATTATTTAATTTATGGGGATATAAGACGTAAATTTCTGATATATGAATAATATTCTGAGGGTGGGTAGGTTCAGCATAATTAAAAACTTTAAAATTAAGGTATGCAATTAAATTAAATGGGGGATATTACCACCAAAGGTGTAGGGTATTCCATAATTGGGCCCGACCAACTATAAAAATCCGCCCCATGTGACCTAACTTTCCCAACTCGTTTGTTATACTCTAACTCACTCACAATCACGTGAGTAAATTAAGATTCAATCACAATCACGCGTGATTCACGTGAATAACGCTATAAACTGCTCACGTGCCCATCTCTAATCACAATAACTAAATTTCAGAGTGGTGTTTGGGCTCGTTCCCAAAAATAGTTTGTGAGCGGTCCATAGATGCCAACCTAAAATCCCTCAAAAATCGCTTTTTCCCACAACAAAAAATAAAAAATACCTCGTGAACTTTTTCAAAAATCTCCAAATAAAAAATCGCACATAAAATTCCTCAGGCATTAAAAATCCCTCAAAAAATCTCACATTTATAAAAAAAATAAAGTTTATAATAGTGATTTCATAAAAAAGTTCGTTAACAAGATTATATTAAACATTTTAAATAAATATTCATTACATATTTTGTTACATACGAAAAGGAATTTTAATTTCATTTGCGTTGATAAATGACAAATATTGTTTTGTCTGAATGCCTGAACACACATACCTGAAATATATTATTTGAGTTGATGCAGTTTTTGCATTCTTTGCTTTTGGTTCTTTCTTCAAATGCACATAATTCTTATTGTGTTCATTGGAAAAAGAAAACTTTAGCGACTTGAAATGCAGAATGTGCACAGATAGATCGCTGATGAAGGGGATTGGCTGCCTCTGAAACAGCTGTACGATCTGCCACTCAATGCATTTTGCCAATTGTTTATTGTTTTATTTGCTGGTACAAAACACCGAATTTGTACTGACTGGACCCTGAGCACGTTAAGATAATATCTTAAAATTATCAAGAGGTCGTAAAACAAAAACAATAAATTCTAAAACATATTTAGATTGTTCTTAAGCACGTCGCTGTGAAATGCATCGCAATAAAAAAATTGTATTACAAACGAATTAGTTTTTAGTGGTTTTTTTGGTGGTCAAAAACCACAAATTTAAACAAAATAATATGGAAAATATATCAAAAAAAGTACGCCAAATATTAAAAAAAAAAAAAACACCCAATTAAAAAATCTCGAGGGAAATCCCTAATCCCTCAGCAATTAAAAAATCCCTCAAAAGGGATTTTTCCCACGAAGTTGGCATCTATGGCGCGGTCATGTGTAGGATACCCTTTAACATATATTATTTAAAATTTTGAAAACAGGGAGTTATTTTTTTGTAATATTATGACTATTAACGAGCCATAACTCCTTGTGGGTATAAGATAAAATAGTGATGTAAAGGAATTAATTGTTGGTTTTTACGGTACCTATCGATTGGCATCATAATTTAAAAATAATTTGCCAATATTTTTTTTTGCAAATATCAAACATTCAAAATCATCATTTGTATTGATCGATAGCTGTTTTAAAACAAACAATTAAGCCTTTATACCACTATTTTATCTTGTACCCATTAAAAAGATTCGCTCATTTGACACGACAAGATTTTCAATTTTTTGATTTATGTTATTTGTTAGAAAAATATTTCGCAACTTATTTTCAATTTATACTTTTATTTTTCGTTACCTTTGTTGTACTTCAAAACTTAGTTTAAAACTGATCAATTCAATTAATTCATATACCTCGTGATTGTATAAAAAATTAAAAAAATTATAATTCAAAATTTTGTTTTTATTTATAATTAGAAATGTTCATATTAATGCTAAATACTATCGAGACTTTGAATATTCCAAAGACAAATATTAAATATTAAAAAACACATATGGTTTCGAAAGTTTTGAAAATATCTGGCAACATTGCTCAAAATTCGAAATGCGTGCCCAAAGTATTAAATGCAAAGAAAAGGAATAACTTTGCACGCGAACATCGTTAAAGTGAAATCACATCAAATGGTGGCGCTGCGTCATAAAAAGGATTCATATCCTGCGCACATTGCGCCATCTATGTGTTTTTACAACTTGCAACGTTAAACGCACATGGCAGCATCTGCAAGAACAACAACAACACAAACAACTACACTATAAGAACCAAATGGCAAATTAAAATTTTTCACTACGCGCTCAACATGCGGGGAATTACGAGCGAATTGTCGATTTTTGGGTGAAAAAAGTGTAAAACGCGAGAAAAAGTAAAAGTATTATTTTTTGATGACGGCAACAGCGGTCGCAACAGCAACAACAATAAAAACAACAACAGGAGTATTATATATTTCCACCCTCACGTATGGACTACAGCAACAAAAACAACAACAGCTAACATACTAAGCAAAACCCTTGCAATGTGTCCAACAATAACTTTGAAACGTATTACGTTACAGCAGGAAGCACGAGGCGCCTGGCAACTCTCTCTCTGTCTGTGCACGGCAGCGTTGCCAACTGTTGTTGTCCACAAAAGTTCAAAGTCATTTATAATGTGTGTGTGCGTAAAATGCGAGTGGCTGCGTGTGTGTGTGTGGAACTCGTAAACCAGCCGAAGAACATTCATCACTCACACACATGCATTTGTGCCGCCGCGCCGCCATCAAACTTAGAGCATAATAAAAAGTCCAAAAAAAACAACAAGGTTCTGCATTTAAGCGGGTTGCCAAAAAACAAGCCGGCAACCCGCTCACAACGGCACAAACACACAACATGTGTGACCAAAAGAAAGTTTTTATTTCTTTGAAAACTCAATCTTGTCCCTCAGCCACCCTGTTTTACCTACCGACCGACCGACTGGCCGACCGACCAACCACCCATTCACCGCCCATCTTGCTGCGACGTTTACGACGTTTGTCGCCGATTTCCGGCGTTTTTATTTCGCATATAAAAACGACGTATGTATGTCCTGCGAGTATCCTGCACGCGCACTTGGACGACGCCATAAAAAGGGGTGAATAAAATAAATTCGTGTGCGAAACTCATTTATTACGACACACACACATATAGGCCTTTTTTTGTACATGTATTTTTATTTATAAATACATATATATTATAACTATATACAGTTTATACATAAGAAACCCTTATTTTGCTGTCCGCCTTTATGATAAGAATTGTAAAAAAAGTTACCAGACTCTGCTGCTTAACCCTCAGCACGTCGAAACTTTGCGAAAGATGAGCCGTGCCAAGCCGCCGGCCAAAGGCAACGGACAACGGCCGAAAAGAAACGTTCTGCTTTTGGCACATGTCATGACTGAAGTGCTGCTCGGTTGCTTGGAATTGAATATCCTTTCGATAGTTTGTATGTGAGTCCTTGCAGAAGGATTGTTCGATTTCATAGTAGCAAACAAAAACATTGGGCGACTTGAAATCAGTTTATTGATTTCTTATTTTTATCTGTGATTATGGTTTTTGTTATAGCAAAAGACATTTGTAGCTCTTTTATAATTCGCAAGCATAATTTTGCTGATTTCAAACACAGTATAATTAACTCATACTCATCACAATCATTGTGATATCTACATAAATGCATACACTTAGAAAAAATACTATAAAATCAATAGTTTTTTTTACTCTTAAAATTAGTCATTAGGATAAATTATAATTTTAATGATTAAATACTATTAAATTGTTTATGTGTTTAAATGAAAATATTTATTTTTAATATACTATTGATCAATAACTTTACTTATTGAACAAATTTTAAAGGTATTTTCTCAGTGTATATTCTATGAGAATTTCAGATTACATTTGGATAATACACTCAAAAAAAATCCTATTACATTTGGTGAATAGGACAGTTTCTGATTCAATAGTATACAAAAAATAAATATTTTCATATAAACACAAAAGCAATTTAATATTAGTAGTATTAAAATAGTAATTTATCCTATTGACTATTTTTAATAGAAACAAAACTATTCATTTTATTTCTGAGTGTACCCAGACAAAAGAATAACAAATAAAAATATTTTAAAACATTTTTAGTTGTTTTATTTTCAAGACCATTGCTCTTGTTTCAATTGAATTTAAGTATTTAATACATACAATAAAACTAATTACACAATGCTATTACTTTTTACTACATTTACTATTATTTTCTTAAAAAAAACGTTTATTTCATGTTCAACACATCCATTCCGGTAAAATTTCCCCGTACAATGTGTGCATTATGAACTATATGTACTAAAATAGCTGGAAATAGGTGTAATGTCGTTCAATATCAGGAAACAATAAGCCCGACGAATGGGCAAAATTATGATTAGAAAACACACCTGAGGGAACAGATAACACAATACAATCGCCTATGACAGACATTGCCATGCGAAAAACAAGAAAAATCTGAAGAACTAGTGACAAAAAGACAACTAAGATTCATGCCTCAAAACAAAATAAGTATAAAGCGACATTAAAAAGAAATTGCAAGGCTGTTTTAGAGTTAAAGAATACACAACTTAGATTACTATAGGAATCACCAGTAGACATAAAACTATTACACTCACATCTAATAAAAATGGGCTTTAAGGGACGACCTGTGTAGGTGGTGTGGTGAGATTCAGTCTGTGAAGTACACCTATCATTATTTCTGACAATTCCGCACTATCGATCATATTAAATATAAGGTGGGATGACGTTATGTTCACAAGAAATAATCTCCATGGACCGTATGTCTGCTTTAAACTTTAATGGATGAAAAAATTTGTTTGCGAGATAAAACCAAAAGAATTTCAAATTTGTTCAAAATATTGAACATTTTGGTTATTACGTTACGTTATTACTTGGACAAAAATATTTTTATGAAAGTTTTAGGTGGCGCCAAGTATCTTCTTTAAAACATCATTTATGAAAATATGTTACGACTCTTGTTAAAAAAAATCTGCAATATTTACAAAATCAGAAAATTTAAATTTAACAAGTAAAAAAAAGTTACTTACTTACTTAAATGGCCCTTACAACCGTGTGTCGGTTTTGGCCGCTGAGATGAAGCCGAGCCAGTAGGATCTGGCGCGCTGACGCCAGTTAGAAATACGAAGCGTTGCCAGGTTGTCCTCAACTTGGTCTTTCGAACTCAGATTTGGACGCCCTCTTCTACGCTGTCCATTCAAGCACCTTCTTGGCTGGAGTGTTTTCATCCATTCGTTCGACATGGCCTAGCCAGCGAAGCCGCTGGATCTTGATGCGCTTGACTATGTCAATGTCGTCGAATAACTTATACAGCTCGTGGTTCATCCTGATTCGATACTCGTTAGCAAAGCAGATAGGACCAAAGATTTTACGGAGAATCTTTCTCTCGAACGCTCCCAGTACTCTCTCATCGGTGGTGGCCAGCGTCCATGTTTCTGCACCATAATGTAGGACGGGAATGATGAGTGACTTGTAGAGCGTTATTTTTGTCCGGCGAGAGAGGGCTCTACTTCTCAATTGCCTACTGAGCCCAAAGTAGCACCTGTTGGCAAGAGTTATTCTCCATTTGATCTCCAGGCTGACGTCGTTGCTGCTGTTTACGCTGGATCCCAGATAGACGAAGTCCTTCACAATGTCGAACTTGTGGGTGTCAAAATCAGCTTTTTGTCCAAGACGCACGGACTCTTTTTTGCTTGTTGACACAAGGAACTTCGTCTTGTCCTCTTTCACCGCTAGACCCATTCGACGCGACTCTTTCTCCAATCTGGAGAATGCTGCGCTGACTGCTTGTGTGCTCCTGCCAATGATACCAATATCGTCGGCATATGCGAGCAGCATGACACTTTTGTTGAGGATAGTGCCGCAACGTGTGTTGCTCAGGGTCATCCTGCAAAGCCTTATATCGTTCCCTTATCGAAGTGTCGAAGGCGGCTTTATAGTCGACTAATAGGTGGTAGGTGTCGATCTGTTTTTCTAGGGTCTTTTCCTGGATTAGGCGGAATGTGAAAATCTGGTCTATGGTGGACTTTCCAGGTCTGAAGCCGCACTGATAAGGTCCAATCAGTCTGTTGACGATGGGCTTCAGTCTTTTACATAATACGCTCGATAGAACCTTGTATGCAATATTGAGTAGGCTGATCCCACGGTAGTTGGCGCAGATTGTGGGATCCCCTTTCTTAAGGATTGGGCAGAGTACACTGAGGTTCCAGTCACTTGGCATGCTTTCATCCGACCATATTCTGCTTACGAGCTCGTGCATGCTCTCTATTAGCTCTTCGCCTCCGGTCTTAAACAATTCAGCAGGCAGGCCATCAGCACCTGCGGCTTTGTTGTTTCTCAGCCGAGTAATGGCTGTTCTGACCTCGTCATGCTCGGGTGGCGGAATCTCAACGTCGTCATCAAGTACTGGTGTTGCCGGGTTTACTTCTCTATCGGTGGAATTGCGGTCATCATCACCGGTCAGCAGTTTATCCATACCATATTTTCAGTGTGTTCTGGATATCTGTCACTAGATTTCCGTTCTCATCTTTACAAGAAGAGGCTCCGGATTTTGAACCTCCGGCTAGGCGTCTTATTTTCTCGAAGAATTTTCGAGCCTCATTCCTGTGCCCATGCATCTCAATCTCCTCACACTCACGTCTTTCTGCCTCGCTTTTTTTACGCCTGAAAAGACGTCTCTCTTCCCTCCTCTTCTCTTTGTATCGCTCCTTCCCAGCTCGCGTATCTACTGACTGCAAAAAAAAGTTGCCTTTACTTAATCTAGTAATTATAACTTTGTAACTAAAAGTCGTAATTAATTTTCTTAAATATGGGTTTAAAAAGGATGTATGGCGGTACATAACTTGGCATAATAATCATTTTTAGCATTTTTATCCATTATGTAATAACGTTTTTCATTCATAACATTTTTATGTTTTTGAAAAATGTTGATTTTTTTTTTTGCTTATATCGGGCAAACAAATATTTTCACGTATTCCTGTGTCCTATATCAAATGATAATTTCATACTTTTCTTTTATTTGACTTTTAAAATTAAAAGAAGACCAAAATAATCGGAAATTTAAAAATGGGCTATATCTCAAAAACTAGAGCCAATTTGACAAAACTAATGTCATTTTTTGAATCAGCGCTACATATGTATTCAGAATTGGCTGAAACTTTTACTGCGCCATGTCAAAATTTAAAATTTGTCGGGCAGTGTTATTATTATTTTTAAGAGTAATCTCTGAATAAAAAAATCGATGTGAAGAATTTTCAGCGAAAGTTCGCGCCTTGGTACAACCAATATAGAAATGTAAGATTTGACATGTCTAACATTAACCGTCCAGGGCACGGTTAGTTAGACTTTTCCCAAGTCTTAGCCATGATTGGATAATATTCGACCAAGGCTTTATCAAGACTCAGCAGTCAAGTTTCGGTTCAGTCTACTTTTACTAAAATTTAGCCAAAACTCTTTCAATATGTCTTGGTGAATGGACATTTAGCCAAGACTTTGGCAAGACTCAGTGGCCGTATCAATTTTAAAAAATAATAAAATTTAAAAATAATTAACCTTAACACCTTATTTTGTAAAACGAAACGAAATGTGAGTCGTTCGAAATTCCAGTGACAACTTTTGATTATTTGTTCATTTCGCCTTATTTTTATTTCGTTTAATGCAAAGAAATTCTGTCACTGGAATTTCTGACGTGTTTTTGACGAATCACTTTTCGTTTCGTTTTACAAAATAGGGGGGTTAATGTTTCGCTTTGGACTCGAACCCGTATTTCCTGCGTACAAAAACGATGTTCTACCCGTAAGGCTATCAATCTCACTTGTTTTAGAGCATTTAAAGAAGAACCTTGAAATATTAAGAGACTCGAATTTGATCGGCAGGAAAATGCATGACAACTAGATTATTGAAAATGTTTGACATATTAGAAAAGAATTGAACATTTCATAAAACAAAATGCGATAGACGCGTGCAGTGTGCAGTGGACTTCAACGCCGGAGTCAGGTCTGTGCCAGCTTGTGACAACTGAAAGAAAACTTTTGACAATTGTTAAATTATATGATACAAATTAGAAATAAAATAAGACGAATAAAGAAACACAAGGTTGAAATAAAATATATATATTTTTTTTTGTTTTGTTATGTCTATATTGCAGATATGGGTCAGGTTGCAACCTTGAGCGTACTCTTAGGCCCAGTCGTGTAACGTAATTATCATTACACAGAATAAATAATCGACGTCAATATAGCAACCGATATTAATTGCATTCATTAATCAATCCAGCAATTAAATTTACTAATGTAATAAAAACATTTGCTATTCTTCGTTATATGAGCAATTACGTTCGCTAAGATGAATATTTGTACGTCAATGCAGCAAATAATTTAGTCGGCGCAGTTTCATAGCAAACGGAATTGTTGATTTAACGAAGAATAGCAAATGTTTTCATTAAATTAGTGAATTTCGTTGTTGGATTGATTAATAAATGCAATTAATATCGGTTGCTATATTTACGTCTTTTTTCTGTGTAAGGTCTTCAAATATTATTATTTTTTTTTAAAAATCAACCAACGCTCAAGGGATTCGTGAAATGCACAGTGTTGATCGTAAGAAAGGATTATTGGTTAAAGGGAGGAGCAAAAATGGCGTAGTGTCCAGGATGCTTGCTTTAAATTTCCCAATTCGGGAAAAACAGTCGCAGGAAGATTGTTCCAGAAACGTATCATGCGACTGAAGAACAAATTATCTCTGTAATGCGTAGTTCTGTTGAGAACCGAATGGACTACGAATCGGTGGCCTTGGTTCGATGCCCGAGTAGAACGAGTGGAGTCAGGCCATATATTTCCTTCGAAAACTTACCATTGTAATACCTATAAAACAGGCTTACTCACCCTACAGTCAAACAAACCTAAATCTGATAAAAAATCCAGAAGCAGTGGTTATTATAATGGACATCATTAGGTTTTTATTTTTATTTTAATTTGGGAGACATCAATTTAATTAAATTTGGAAATTTCTTAAAATTCTCATCGAATAGAACATTTTACCTCTTATAATTTTCCTCTAATCGTGATTTTAACCGTAAGACGTACAGACAGACTGACTTCGCTTAATTGATTCAGGACAATTGAACAATAATATCTTCTATACGGCCTCTGGGTTTCATCAATTAAAATTTACATACGCTTTCACTTTCAATGTAGGATATTAAAATGGCCGTACCAACTATAATTATTTGTCAAACAACGTATATGTTTGTATCATATTGTAGAATATTTCATTTTGGCTTGAGATCATAATTTATATATAAACTTATACATATATGTATATATTTCACCCTAAAGCTTGCAGAATATATTCATATTCAACCCCTTCGTTTAACCCTTTAAACATCCCTTTCTTTTCAGTTAAAAAGGATTGAAATTGGGAAGGGTTAAATTAAAATACGTAAGTAAGCAACCATTTTGCAGCAAACCAAGCAACCCTTTGACAGAGACTTTTTAAGCTGCCAGTGTATAAATCAACCCTTTCTTTGTGAGAATTTTAATATAAAAACTTTTATCCCTTTTGTAAAACAAAATGGCAGTCTTTTTTTCTATGGTATGCTATAGTATAAATGGCGGCTTTAAATGTAATTCGCATATTTCATGTTTCCCACACATCATAAAAACATTAACCTTTTAGATATTTGTTTTCCTGTTAAGTTGTTACATGTTTTGTACGGAATGGGACCTCACCTTTCGTTGAGGGCACTTGCCACGACATTAATTTCACACGAACGACAGGGCAATAAAACGAAAAATTCCATATAATTATTAAAATAAGCAGCGTAATATTAAAATGAGTTGTGCCAAAGAGTTGCCAGATGTAGGCAACACAAGGGTCACAATGTAGCTGTGAGGTTTTTACAAAAATATGGCAACAATGGAGCTTACCGGACACTACCAAAACTTGAACTGAAAAATGGGTTAAATGCGATACAAAAGCAAACGTAATGCAGACTTTTGTACACGCACTCTTTTGGTAACATTAACCATGGCCTAACGTACGGCCGAACATTGGACACGCCTTTCAATTATATGCGCTGATAAGGCTGGACTGCAGGAGATTGTCGACTGGCTCTGTGCCACTCAACAGCTGTGTTGTATAATTACGCAGGACATCAAGGACTTGCACGCGAACAGACCTAATGCGAGAACATACAAAACGAACGGGTTTCATGACGACGCAGTGCCGTGTATAAATTATTTAAACCGCATAATAACGGGAAAGGCAAATGATTTGACCTCGAAACGTTGGGTGTTTCGAAACGGGTGGGTATCGGGTTGAGAATGGAGTGGGTGGTTTTCATGTTTTTGTGTATCGCACGGAACGGAAGGTAACTGCGCGGACACGTGTCACGTTTTTCCATTGTTTGAAGGCAATTGAAAGCGTTTAACTCTTAACTCAAGGGTGGAGGGGGAGGTCTGTGGTTTGGGGGTATTTGCATATTAATGGAGGCTATTAAACAGGTGAATGTGGTAGAGTATTTGGTGATTAGTATCGAACATTTTGCGTTCAATGCGATTGTTTTCGAGTGGAGTTAATAATCATAAAAAGCAGGGGTTTCGAACGTTAAACGGTAATTCCAACTGTCAGTGGATTTTGTGATTAAAATTAAAATGATAAATTAAAAATGTGCTTTTGCAGCCCTAATAGAAATTTAGTCTATTAGGGCGAATAAGGCCATATAATGTATATTAGGGTTATACGTAACTTTTTAACTTGGAAAGATAGCACATAGAGCATATAGCTTCTAGAGATATATGAAAAGTTCTTACAAGATGAGTTACTCAAGCTTCAAAGCCGCTTTTTCTTAATTCCTGGGGTTGTTTAACCCCTCTGCACACTTGCCTGTTGTGTCGCAGATAACCGGCCCAATATTGGTTCTTTTTCTCATCATTGTCAAACATTTTATCCAATTTCAAAATGCGTAGCCACGCTTGAATAACTGTACACAAACACACACACACACATATCTACCGAGTCACTTTAGGGTTAACGAAAAATAACAACGACCAAGTTAAACCCACGTCTAACATATAGAATTACTAACAAGCCGCGTGGACATAACCTAAAATGTCGCAACCCTTGTTTAAAATAAATGCCGAAAATAGCAGTGAAATGGTTGTTATTGAAACAGCCAAAAAAAACCGAATACTACACCCACCCTGCCCGCCGTATGTCTTTCTTGCTGTCTCTATGTCATATACAGTCTGCTGTCCGGTGTTCGGCCTTTTGACCCTTTGGAAATAAACGTATTTCTTACATAGTTTCTACTGCCTGTACTACGGGGTACCTTGGAAACATTCGAAACTGAACATGGTAAAAAATAGACTTTACTTTATGCTAAAGCAGCACAAAGAAGTGGGGTAGGCGCTGCATAGAACTCTGCTATAATCTGCTATTTGCTCTGCAGCATGAGTGCCACATTATCCTTTTTGCCTAATGCATATTATACGCCTTTTTTATACAAAATAATATCATAATAATCATAAAAAATAATGTTGTTTATGCGAATATACGTGGCATATGTACTGAAAATGGTGAATATAGGCTGTAACATTAGAGAAATTGATTTCATATGATGGTTTGTTAAATTCTATGGCATATTTTGCATAATTTATGCCTGCAGCTGTCTACTGTAGCAAATCTAAAACACAAAAAGTAGGGTCTTTAATTAAAAATATGCATATGTCTAGAATTCAAAGTCTTACAACTGCGCAAATATAAAGAAACAAAAAAGAAAAAAAGGTTAAATCAGTTTATATAATAGCCAAACCCTATTAGCATCCTATTCTTTGACTACAACTTATGATATTTCTATGCATATTTTGGTCCTTTTTTAAGCATAGCATCGAAGTTTGCGCATGTTTTTCTTATACGGCAAGTAAATCCTTTTTTATCCTTTGAGGGATTTTGTGGCTCAATTCAACTGGCGTGCGTTCCTTAAGTAAATACGTGTCCTTCTTTTGCTTTGAGTTGGCAAAAATTTAAATTGCTCTTTTTTTGTGTGTGCCACAGACCAAATGAAAGGAATTCGAAATGATTTTTCGGTGCTTTGTGTAGGTCGTCTTTTTCTACTTTTTGTGCTGCTTCAACTTGTTTGACATAATTTTCCACAGCATTGTGTATTTTTAATGTTGTCTTTTGTTGTAGTATTATATCCTTAATATTTCATTCTTTTCACTTTGCAAGTTTTTCTCTTAGTTTCTTTTGTTTTTTGAACAAACTTTTGTGCATTTTAAATAATGAAACAAAATTACTTTTTAACTCCTTTTTATGGATGGCAGGCTAGAAGGCTGACAGGCAGTACGGTAGAACGACAGTCAGTCGAGCAGGCTGTATATTCCAGTAACCATCTTCAATGTCCTTGCGGCTAAGTGGTCACCAGGTGGTCCACGACGCAGAGCGACGCATAATAATGCTTTTTGGTTTAGGTTTTCTTTTTTGAAATGTTCTTCTGAAGGTAAACGTGATATTGGGGTTAAATGAAGGTTATTGTGGTTGCTGTACAGTTAAAGACATTTTAAAGCAGCTCCTCTTTTTTCTTCAGAGGCTGTGCTGGTCTGGTTTTCACAATCAGTTAATATTTGCCATCATTGTCGAAGGCTGTTTGCACTAAATTATAGTGAAAGTAAAACTATTTGCCAAATAACAATACAATATGTTGACATCTTTCAATGCAACCCCAACAATCTAGTGAATGGATTCCGGGGAGAAAAAAAAAACGAATTCCGCAATGAACCCCATCACATTGACATCGATGTTTTAAGAATAGTCAAAGTAATCGTAGGGAAACGTTTTATTTGATATGAGATGTGAGCTGTGATGTGGTAATGGCCAGTGGGTCACGTGTGGACAGTGGCGGGATAATATATTTAAAATCAAAATATGGTCATACTTTATATTACCATAGTTGATTTACTATATATAACTTTATCAGAACTCTTTTTTTATGTTTGAGAAGTTTATCGATTTGCAATATTTTAATATTTTTCCAAAGTCACCCCAACAAATGCTGAACTTAATATTCGATTCATTTCGATAGCGTTAAAAGATCCATACGTTAAGAGATCAATGCGAGATGAGCTCCTGCATCGATTTATTGATTTCCGTCTATCTGTTTAAATCGATTACTATAAAACGAAAAGATCTCGATCAATGAAACTTCGAAGTTAGATTGCCTTTAAAGCTACGCTGCCTTGTAATGAAAATGATCGGTGAATTTGATGTTTGGTCCAAACACTTATGATCAAATATCTCATATAACTAACATCTACGGGTGAATTTTACTTTATAACGGCCGAAGTGAACTTGTATCCTTCATTTTATTTCATGTACTGGGACATTTCCCTTACAAATTACATTTACTTCATTACAAATTTCATTTAGTACTAAAGTCGACAACGTTTAACGTCGGAATTGCAGAATATTCCCAACGAAAATCTTCTAGTAGAATGGATCACAGTATTGGACTGCTTGCAGCTGTAGTCAAGAAAATCTCGCTGTTACCCTAGTCGATCACGCTGAGGTACGCTGACTCTAAATAGAGAGAGAATTTAGAACATTCGAGACTAGGAGTTGGAAATTGCTCATTGCGTTTGACAAGGGAAGTGGGGAATTTGATGACCGTTCATTTTGAAATTCATTTCAATGAGCTGGTAACTTCCCAGTCTATCATGCTGAAGCGATGGACTAGATTCGATGTCCAAACAAAATGAGAGAACTATTGTAGTTGGGCCGTGTATTCCCTTGGAACATTTACTGTTATAAAACCTATGAAATAGGCTAACAAACCCGATGGTTCTGTCTCAAGAGAACCAAAAGAGGATGAAATATGTACATCCACTATTAAATCCATTGTTTTAGCATTTGGTCCAGGAACTCCAAAGAAGATTTGAAGTCCCTGCCCATATGTGCATATATATGTTATAGACAGTGCGTGAGCAGGAGTGATGAACCATTTTGGAAAACATAGACATTGGAGAGCTTTTTTCGAAACATCAAATATATTGTACCAACGAAGTTGAATTGTCCAGAATGTCAATTGCAGTTGACTTTGCAATACTACAGCACCCATATTTACTAGAGGAAGAAATAAATCCTTTTGTTAATTCCAAAATCGAAAACCACAATTAAAATATAAAAGTTTTCTGTATTAATAATAATAATAGTTTGGCACTACAGTCCTATAAGAACCTAGGCCGAGCTCTCTCACCATTTTGAGCTGTGTGTGTTATATTTGTACTCAAAGTGGTGGGACCTGCAGTTTATTGCCGAATCCGAACGGCGGGTGAGAGCTTTTCATAGGCAATGTTTTACTCTCGTAGGTTTGCCATTTACTGCCGAGAGGTAGCGCGGTATAGAAAAATGTTTCTATGAAAAGATGTTGTTAGCCCCAGTCCAGGTTTGAGCCGGGGACCTTTCGGCTGGCAGTCCAACGCACTAACCACTGAGCTACCGCGGCTACCTTTTCTGTATTACCTTGGAGAATATTTGTTTTGGTTTTGCATTGCATCTTAATTCCTTAAAATTTAACCATATTTCATATTTATTTGAAAACTTTTCATCAGAGTCTAGTTACGCGACTAAATTATAGATTTAATGCGATTAATTTAAGGACATTTAAGAAAATTTAGCAGAATTAGTAGTCCAGAGGTATCTCAGGTGCGAATACCGGGTGCTCCTTTTAATTTCAATCACAAAAACTTGGTTTTTATGCAGTTTGTGTAATGGATACAATCTGTCTAAAAACTATAGACCATTCTGGCTACTGCCGACTTCATTACGAGATACAGGAGCATTAACACAATATTGGACACGTTCTCGTTTCGATATCGAGCGTGAAATTAGATCCACATGGTAGGTAGATATCGATGCGTTCTGTCGCGAGGAGATCTCCGATTACTCGAATTTTAATCGAATAACTTTATCGACTCTTTTTTTTATAAGTTCTCGTGCATTCAAATTCATTGACAATATACGATATATAAACATATATCGCATCGATATTTGATAATTTTTTCGCGATATCGGTCCGATTTTAAACAAAAAATTCGTACCGAGAAAACTCCGACCAAACGCATCGATTTCTACATACCATGTAGGTCTAAATTGATGCTCGATATCGGTAAGAGAAAGTGGCCGATATCGTGTGATTTGCCCTTTTTCTTGCATTGATCTCGTAACGATTTCAAAACGAATGGCATACTGGGTTGTGCTTAATTGTTAATGTACAAGAAATTAAAAGCGATAAATCTACGAGATCGAACTTTTTTTTTATCAAAGATAGTTCGAAAAAGCGTCGAAGCATCGAAGGACTCCGAGACAAGGCAGACTAGGACGTCCTGTTTCCACCAGTGCGTGTACTCAAACGTTCTATCCGGGCATCAAACCAAGCCATAAAAAAAATATATTCCCTGATTCTGGTATGGCATAAATTGCTATACTTTCTGGATGTTCTGCTCGAATCGCTTAACGCCACTGCAAAATACCGCACAATCCAATCGAACTTCATCAGCAGCCATCAGCTCCTTTCGCAGGACACAATCCTAGTCATAACATAAAGGCTACTGTTGCATTTCGTAACATTTACAGGCACAGAGACAACAAATACACATACTCGAAATGATGATGACGATGACAACGACGTTAAGGAAGAAGATGACGACGATGACTTCGAGGATGACGCAGACTTTGGCGATAATCATCAAAGGATATTGTTATAGCGTTTCGATATTGTCCCGAGGATTATTAACGAAATTGCGTACACTTTGATTTAAGGGTTGTTGTCATTCGTCCAATTGTTGGGATGCAAACGGTTGCTGACCACAAAGCAGCCCCAATGTTCGGTGCCTGCAAGGACTACGCATACGAAAGGTCCAGTGGGTGGTGGCGAGTGTTGCTTTCGAGATAATGTAAATGGAATGATTTCCACACGCGACGTAAAACAATGCCTTGGCAGACAATTTCAACATGTGTAATTGATGCAGGGTAGAGGTGGGTACGGCATCACATAAGAATTAATATCGAATACTGAGATTTAGGTATTATATTTATAAAAAATAGCAATACTAAAGAATAACCAAAGTCCAGTAGCAATGAAGAGTTAAATATGGCTAAACTATAAACTTTTAATATAAAGAATCAAGAATATATATTTCTTGAATTTCAAAAAATTATCAAGAATATACTTCTTGAATTGCAGATGTTCATTTTAGAACAAAATTAACGTCTTCCAGTTAAGAAGAATATACGCGATTTCTTCTTGATAGTCACTAAGTTAATTTCTAAAATTAAGAAAGACATTCTATGATTAGCCGTAATATTTACATCATGTATTGAATACTTGAATGATCAGGAAATTAGCTTTTTTATAAAGCAGTTGCATTCTGAGACTTTAGTAGAATTTTTTTGATATTATTTAACTCAATTCTTCATGATTTGTAGTAGTTAATTTCCCGCCGTATGTCGCATCAGCCAACCTCTACCCTATAACGCATTTCTGCCCCAGTTATTTCTTCATTTCGTACTTATTTCCGAATCGTGCGAATTTGATGATGATGGATCAAAAGTTGTGGATTTCCGTGCTTCGTGTGGTGGTTTCCTTCAGTTTGGTTGCATTGTTGGAAAATCCTTTTATATCTTTGGCATTTTTCCCAATTTCAGTTCGACGTCAATAAAAAGAAGCTGTTTTCGTCTTCGAATTGTACAAACATCAACTACTGCATAGTGTGACATTTGCTTAAAGTATGAAATTTTATTATAGTTGGTTTTGTTTCATTCAGTTGCAGGACATTTGTCCCACTGCTTTTAGTGTCCCAATATAAGGCGTATTATTGTTAGTATATCCTTTTTTGTTGCCCATTCGACAGCAAATGTCATGACACACTGGGGCTGATTGTCTTTTGACAATGTGGTCGGACGGTCGGTTGGCGGGTACCTCAGTGTTCGGCACTGACCGAACATTTGCAGCTCCTTGGTAAGTGTCTCATGTGGGGGACATAAAATTGATTACAAGCCTATTTTTATGATTTTTCAGAGAGCTGCTAACGTGGCGACAAGAAAATTACATTCTTGATCTAAAGTCGTAGCAGGAGACTTTCTTGTGTATATCGCGAAGAATCGGCAAAGATTTTAATTAAACGGCGTTTTATTATGGGCACAATATAAATTTATTTTATTTGATGTTCGGGTTGTAACTAATACTAACAATTTTTTATTGAATCTTTAGAGAATTTAATCGGTTTTCTTTGATAACTTCGTAGATAGTAACTAAATATATATTTTTCAATTAAACACAATATTTCCTATGGATGTATTAGTTCAATTCTATATAATTCAGTCATTCTTTGAGAATAATGCAATCGATATTTTGATACCATTTGAGGCACAAATTTAACCCTTCTGTACAAATTGCAAACATACCCTTTATATTCAAATTGAGTCAAATTGTTCTACTTATTGCCATAAAAATATAAATGGTTATGAACCATCGGTATTTTAGTTAAATTAATTTACTTTCAATCATTTGAAGCTAAATTGAATAAAAACAAGTACAAAATATATATTATACACCAAATACAAATATTTTGAAATATCTATAATCGTAATATTTGGGTCATTTTGACTCAATTTGAAAAAAGAAAAAAATCAAGTTCCTTAAACAACTAGTTTTCAAAAAAACTAATTTTAATATTCCAAAGAATTCTAATATTCCGCTATTATTGTGAGTTATTTTGATCTAAACACGAAAAATAAATTTTTTCACAAAATGTTTGTATTATTTTTTATTGTTTAGGTTCTAATCATAATCATTAGGTTCTAATCATAAGTTGTCTATAACATATTTGAAACTATTGACTAACATTTCCATCTTTTCCTTTTTTATAGTATACCATTTTTATAATAAATGTTTAATAAAATTGAATTAGTTTTAATAAAAATCAATTAATTGATAGTAGATTTGAAAAGTAGATTTGATGAAAAAAATGTTTGAAAAATTCCGTCTACGGAAAACTGATTTACAAGTTCGTATCTCTGGATTGTGTACAAAATAAAAACACTTCAATGTTTGGTTTAAATTATAACAAATAACTTTACTAATTTACTTTAATAAACATCTTTACTATTAACAAATTCTAACTATTTAACTTAACTTTCTTTCCAATCACTACTGATGTGCTGTGCCTCAGATGCGGCGTCCTTATATACTGCACGCATCAGTTTGACACGTTTCCACATGTTCGAGAACCTTCTACTCGTTTCGTGAATGACGCATGCTATTGGCATTTCATTCGCAATTATGTGTTTCCAATGCACTGATCTTCTATCTCTTTCTCGCACATTGCCTCAGTGCGCTGAATGATTTTCCGGCTCTCTAATACATTACTTAGTGCGTTGAGCACTAATCTGGGTAATGATGATTTTTTTATGGATCATGAGATCGTAAATGCTAAAAAATACTTCAAAAATGGCCTAAAAAATCTAAAATTGTCGATGTTTAGATGCAAATATCTTAAAAACATATGTAATTATTAGCAGCCCTTCATATATCAAATTATTATAGACAATTAGAAGAAAAACTATGTTTATATGAAAAACTATTTTTGTAGAGAACTGATTTTTATTTATTCTAAAAATTAACTGAAAATGGTCTAAAAATGTCGATGGAAATTTTTTGAAAGTTCTAAGTTCCGGATGGGACATTCGTACGCTTAAAACTTTAATATCTCCAATGAAAGTTAATGAATTTATTTGATTTTTTTTTTGTTCAAAAAGTATTTAAATAGGACTAAACATATGCAAAAATTAGGGAATTCTATACGGTAGATCAAAAGATATATAATAAATCGTTGTCGTTCCGGTCGGGTCAAAAAACGGCGGTAAATGTAGTGATTCCTAAGGATATTACAAATTTTGCGTATAAAATATTTATTTTAAGTATTTTCGAAAATAGCTGAAATCCTGTGCTTAATTTGTATATTTACACATTGTTTCCAAAAATTATAGTTATTTCACAATAAATCACAAAAAAAATTCCGGACGGGGCAAATTTTTTTTTTTTTTTAAATAATTCTTGCGTACAAATTTTTTTTTTTTGATAATGTAGAAAGATAGCTGAGATAATTTACTTTATTTTTGTATATGTACACATTGTTTCTAAAGTTTATAGTTTTTTATACCCTACACCTATGAGGTACAGGGTATATTAACTTTGTGCATATATTGTAACGCCCCTTAGGAGGCGTGTCCGGTATGGAAAAGTATATATATTCTTGATCAGCAGCACTACCCGAGTCCGTTTAGCCATGTCCGTCTGTCTGTCCGTCATGCTGTCTTGCTGTCCGAATATAAAATAACTTGAGAAATACTGATCAGAATGCGATAAAATTTCGTCTCAATATATTTAAGCCAAAAGTAGGAACTGACTTTGAAAATGAGCTAAATCGGTCAACGGACACGCCCACCTCCCATACAAGTCACTTTTATGTAACTCTTTCGGAACTAATAACTCGAAAAGTATTCAAGGTATAGTTATAAAATTTAAAAGGTATTGTTAGAATTCACCTATGAATATGTGGTCCAAAAATGAACGTGATCTGCCCACATTTTTTTTCATTATTTCCCGGGTTTTCATAGTGGAAATTTGATCCGTAAATTTTTAAAATCAGCATAATTAAAATCTTTAAAATTAAGGTATGCAATTAAATATCCCACATTAATATCCCCACCAAAGGTGTAGGGTATTCCAAAGTTAGGCCCGACCGACTATAAAAATCCGCCCCATGTGACCTAACTTTCCCAACTCGTCTTGTAATAAATCACAAAATAACGTTCTGTATGAAAATGTGCACAACAATTTGTTTGCTGAAAATAATTTTATAACTGACAATACTAATAATAATTATTACACTCAGAAAAAAATCTCAAAAAATCCCATTAACATTTTTCAATAGTAAAGTTATTGATTTAATAGTAGGGGAAAGGTCCGTAGGTTGGGCCGGTCCGTACACTGGGCCACAGCTACTTTTTTCTTTTTTTTTACACTGGCGATCTTAAAGTTTTAATGGTACATCTCAAGTAACATTCACTCCAACTTTTCGCGGAACTTTGAAGTGAAATGGCCTGTTACTTATTTTTCATCCAGATGAATACTAAATTTACTTAGAAAAAGATTTTTGTTGACTTTTTCAAGTGTTGATCTGGTGGTTAATTTTCATTATAAAATCAAAGTTAAATGCATTAAAATGTCGTTCATGAATACATTTTTATAATGTAAACAAGTTTTCTATCAAAATATGATGCAAAAAAAATATGTAGAATTTTTCTCAAAATTTGATAAAAACGTAGGTTGGTCCACTTAAGGTACGTATGTTGGGCCACCCATTTTCACATTATTAGAAGCACTCACAAAGATTTTCCTAGCATATAATTGCTCAAATGCAAGTGTCATAATGATTTTTTTTAAAATAGAGTAAGTTCCATTAAATAAAAGTTTGTAAGTTCCATTAAATAAAACATAATACAGATTGGTTGAAAGACGAAAATATAATTAAAATAATTCATTTTCGGTCTTTTTTGAAAAGTATTTAACGATTTTTCGTGGCTGTTTTTTTTTTAAATTTGTATGTAACCATAAAAGTCTCTTATATAAAAGATAGCCCAATAAATGCACTTTAAATTGGTATATATTATTCCACTAACTTGTTTGTACATAAAATGTTATAGTCAAAATACAAAACTATGTCCAACCAACGGACCTACCCCTATATAAAAAAAAATATTTTATACAAACTGAAAAATAATTTTATAGTATTTTGTATTATTTAATGGGATTTAAAGATTGAATTAATGGTTTATCCTATTTATCCAATAGTAATTAATTTTATGGTATCTTTTTTCTGTGTGTACGGAATAAAAAGTGATGTACTATTCGAATAATTAGAGATTTTTTAAGGTTTACATATTTCATATTTTTTGGGATTTTTGTTTTGATATTTTGGTGCTCAATGATAAGGAAATGACAAATTTGAATTTATTAAAATGAAAAATCTCTAGAATTACTAGGAAATGGATGTTTACATGGCTTTAGTAACAGTGGATTCAACAACTCTTTAAACAATTCTGTTAGTTTAATAACACAATAAATGTTTTTTTTTGGTTACGTACGCGACAATAGTACACCATTATACAAAAATCAATATTTTTCCCTAATTTCGACTTCAATGCTTTTTTAAGCTTTAGAAATATTAATTAAGGTTGTCTGAAAAAACAGAAAATAATATATGGTACCTGTATTTCATTCAAACTATTTAAATTGTTTACTCAAAGAACATGAAAAAAAACTTTACGAATATTTTTTTATATGTTATCGTTAACGGAATAGAATTTTCTTTTCAAATAGTTGGATTCACATATTTAAAATTCCAAATCCATTGTTATTTCAAAGATTTGAGCATTTTGAATTTTTTGGTTGACGTTTTTCTGGAAATGCCCATATGAAAAGTCTAAAGATAAATTATTTTATCATTTTGTTGAGTAGTTTATATTAAGAAGTTTATATTGAGAGATTTAGTTATTGGATACAAATAATAATCTCTTTATTCAGTAATATCCAGATGTATAAATGTTTGTGGAAATTAATTATAGATTGTTCCAATATGAAGTTAATGCCTTCTGTCTCTATAACGATCATATATTCAAATACGTAGTACCTATACGTTTCAGTATATAGTAAACATATAAAACTTAACTACTTATATAATTTATATGTTATAATACAATATAAGTATATACGAAATATTCAACTGCGCATTTTAAAATGTTCACTTAAAAAACGATATTCGCAACAGCCCTCAGAAGAAGAAGAAGAAGAAACCCTTAAGTACCCAGTACCCTTTTTTGTATTGTCTGCATCCCTCCTCTGAGACACATCATCATTTCTCAATTAGTTCTGGCACAATCATATAATAGTTTTGGGTTTTTTATTATTATTTTTCTTACCGCAAAAACTAAACAAAAACGCATTAGAAAAGTCATAAATTTAGCAAAAAAAAAGAATAAAAAATAACCCTAAAAAACGCACGATCATTAAAAAATGAAAACACTTTCCTAAATTCAACAAAAAGAAATCGAAAGGGAAGCAAAAAAAAGGAGTTTAAACTCATGATCAAAAAAACAACCCTGCGTCAAGCACGCGTTCTACTTTTTATATTTTCTATTTGCTAATGTACTCAAAGGATCAAAAAAGGATCAGTTAGTTGAACGCAGAAAAATATGAATTCTTCTTGACACAACTCCAACACATGTCATTTTGTAGACTGCGCGCTCTGTGCTACTCATATTTTTTGGCTGCAAATGTCAGTTGCTATTCGTGATCATGTTGATGATCCTTTTGATCCTCATCATCACAGCAATTTTAAATATAACAGCTGATGTTGCTATTGACCTGTGTAGGCGCGCGTTCGCCAGCGAAAGTGTAATGAAAGAAAAAGTCATTATAAATGTGATTATGGCTCATTAAATATAGTTTTCCCCTTAAAATGTAGTAGTATGTAGTTGGCAATTGATTCTGACATTCCTAGGAGTCACTAGTGTCTTATCGCGATTTTCTTCCTAATGTTTATATTCAATTTTGTAGGCTATTCGATGGGAAGAAAATGGTTAAGAAACGAGTTATTAAGTCATAAAATACAGCATTAATACGCCCTCTTTTCGCCTGTATTTCGAGGAATTTTTGAAAATAATTTAATCAAGTTAGCTGAAAGAAAAAAGTATTTTATATTCTGATCCTTTGTTATAGTTTCAACGAAATCGGTTCATCTTTATGGATAATACTCATATTTTAGAATGAAATATTAATTTCATTACTAGTTAGCGTCATTTTTTTTTTTTTGAAAAAAATTTATTTAAAAAAAAAAAAAATTGTAAATATATTTTTTTATAAATATAACCTTTTATTAAAAAAAATATATTACAAAACATTTTACTTATTTATACATGTCGAGTAGACTGACAATGGCTTTGAATGAAAAAAAATAAAGAAATTGATTGAAAAGGTCAACCACTTAAAATGATTTGTTGCATGAGAAACTTGATGTGGTGAATTTTCAGTGAAATCCAAATATGGGAAACGTACCCGCCGGGACCTCAAAGTTCGCGTTTTGGTACTCAAATCAACAAATTCAAAATTGAATCAACTTTTAGGTAGCGGTGGGTCTTTTTCCCTTATTCGGATTTCGCTGAAAATCATTTATTGTAAGTCTAATCAAAGAAATTCATTGGGTCATACGACTTAAGAAGATTTAAAGAATATATTAAACTATCGAAGAAAAACCTGAGAATTCTATCAGGACTTCTACAGGTCATTGTCGGCTTGCTAAACATCTGACTAGAATGGGTATACAAACGGACAGTACAAGTAGATTCTGTCTAGAAGACGATGAAGATCCAGAACACATTTTAAAAACATGTCCAGCTAACGCATACAAGAATGCAAATACTTGGGAATCGACAACCAAGTCCAAACGATATTAGAAAGATGAACCCTAACCATATAATCAGGTTTTTAACTGAGATAGGCTTGACGGACATCCTATAGAACTATTAGAACCACAACCCCCTATAAATAGTATAGGCAGATACCACAGCTGAGAAAGTCTTCAGTCATGGTATCAAGCGGGGCACAATAGATCTATTCAGATCGCAGTGCATTACCCCGAAGCAATAATAATAATAAAGTCTAATGTCGGTCAAACATTGTATAAGAACTAATAATCAAGAACTACTAGAGAACTCTTAAGTATGTCAAAAAATAACGAAAAATAAATTTATTGATTTTAATTTATTTTGATGAACAGCATACTTCAATATGATGTACATATATTTTGTACATTTTTAAATATTCATCAAATTGATAATGAATTCATAACATTGATGTTTTGTGGCGAAGAACACTTCAATACAATGAATCATGGTTTGAATACCGAAATTCATCAATATGTAGAACATTTTTTTTGTGGGACCTATTCAATAAAATATTTTGAGTATTTGTTCAGATTTTTAATGAATCTTATATTTGCAGTAAAAAGTGGTATAAACTTATATAAATTAGATTTTATAGGGATATTCAATATTTGCAGTAAAAATTGTATTTTAAGTATATTGTATATTTATTGATTATTTATTGTATATTTGTTGTATGTTTGTTTTTTATAAGTATATTTTTGTATATTTGTTGTATAATTGTCGTAAATTTGTTGTATATTTATTTTATATTTATTATATACTAGCTGAACCCGTGCACGACTCGTGCCATGATTTTGTGAATTCTAAGATATGGAGCGATTTTATTAATATAAAAAAAAAATTATTATTTATATATATTAGGGGCCCGTGCTTAGCTGTTGAAGTTTTTTATTGGTTTCATAAATGTGGTAACCAAATAATATTTCTCCGCCAAAACAACTTTTCTCAAAGACAATTCTTTCTCAGACTGCGCTTCCCCGTAGAATTATTCCCAGTAGAAATCTTCCCCGTAAAATTCTTCCTCAAAGAACGGTTACCTGTAGAATTCTTCCCGTAGAATTCATCCCGGCTGAATTGTTGCCGATAGAATTCTTTCCCGTTGAATTATTCCCATTAAAAGTTATAGTGTGGTGGGTTTTAATGTGGTGAGTTTTAGTGCGGTGAGTTTTAGTGTGGTGAATTTTAGTGTGGTGAGTTTTAGTGTGGTGAGTTTTAGTGTGGTGAGTATTAGTGTGGTGAATTTTAGTGTGGTGAGTTTTAGTGTCGTGAATTATAGTGTGGTGGGTTTTATTGTGGTGAATTTTAGTGTGGCGCAGTTGTGTTCCGACATATCGTCGACGATACTGCAAAACCGCCTAACTACATGTGAAAATTACGTCTAAATTTGTGTTTTTATGATATTTTGATCGGATAAATTGGATAAATGTCATTATATGTTATGACATACTTAATTTTGTATGAAGTAAGTTCAGAGTTGAGACTCAAAATAGTTTTGTTTCTACTGTAAAATTCATTTTGTAAGAGGTATTCCAAAATGTAGATAGGCGGTTTTGCAGTATCACGATATGCGAGAAAAAAACTAAATCAATTTACTGCATTTGTATTAAAAATAACTAAATTTTATAATTATTTAAACAAAATGTGTAGACAAATTACCAAATTTGTATTTATTTTTAAATTTAAAAATTTGCTACATATATTTTTAATACCAGCTGCATTTTAAAATTCCATAAATATGTAGTAAAAAATAAGATATCTGTATTTATTTTGACTTCTTACTACTTATAAACAAGATCAATTACACTGTTCGGCAAAATGAGCACTTTTGTTTCTCTCTGTATTTATTCAAATCATTTCTACACCACTTTAATGTGCTGATTCGAACTGCGTTTTTTGTTTTTTCCCAATACGTAAATTTTTTACTGCAATTTACAAAAAAAAAAAATAGAACAACCATTGAATAAAAATAAAAACAGTTGTTGTCCATGAACAAGTCTAGAAATTTTATAGGATTGGACAAAAGGGCGTGGCACCTCCCATACAACCTAATATTTCAAAACGACATAACTCGGCTCATACACAAGCTTAGAAGATGAAATTAAAAACTCAAATACAAAAAAAAAAAATACAAAAGCAAAAACACAAAAATAAAAGCAAAAATCACAAAAACAAAAGTAAAAGCACAAAACTAAGTCAAAAACAACAGCAAAATAAAAAAGGATGGAAAAAGAAAATTAAAATAAAATACAAAGAACAAAAGAAAAAACACAAAAATAAAAGCAAAAACACAAAAGCAAAAACAAAAACAATTACACAAAAACAAACGCATAAAAACTAAAGAAAAACATAAATGCAAAAAACACAAAAGCAAAACCACAAAAGCAAAACACAAAAGCAAAATCAACTACAATTAAATTCACCACACTAAAATTCACCACACTAAAACACACCACACTAAAATTCATCACACTCAAATTCACCACACCAAAATTCACCACACTGAAACTCACCGCACCGAAACTCACCACACAAAAACTAACCACACTAAAATTCACCACACTCAAATTCACCACACTAAAACTTCTACTGGGAAAAACTCTACGGGGAAGAATTCTACCAGGAATAATTCTACTGGAAAGCGTTCTACGGGGAAAATATAAATAATAAAAAAGTTCATTATATTAATAAAATCACTCCATATCCTTGCATTCACAAAATCTTTGCACGAGTCGTACACGGGTCCAGCTAGTATTTAATATAAAATTTTTATTTTTATTTTAAAATACTCAAATTACTAGGGATTCCACTCATTTCGACAATGGTATTACTTTTTCGGTCTCTGTTTGGTTGAATTGTTGTTGAATTTCAACTTTATAAAAATTTCACTTTTATTTTAAAAAAATATTCATTATAGCAGTATTTTATTGTTATTTCCAAATATATGATAACAATTAATAACAATAAGTTCTACTGTTCTGTAATGTAATAATAATGCGAACTATTTTTTTATTTTTTGTACTCTAACATTAAACTATTAATTCATTTCAATTGATATTTCAATCGTTATTTTTAAAGAACATAACTTCAAATCTTACAATAATACATCGACCATATCTCTCATTTATATCATCCATATATTCTGTTGAAAATAATTCTGAAAGTGTGTATAAAAAAATGTATTTTGTTGATAATAAAATATGCAAGATTACTCATCATCAGTACTGAAATCACAATGGAATCACAAACATTTAAGTAGTGGTTTTCACTTGTACCAAATATGAATAATACACGGCAGAAAATTCTTTGTCTTATGCACTTCTCTAATTATACATTCAATACGTTTCTTTCAGTTGCTTGAATTTCCTTTGTACCTACTTCCATTTGTATCACGTCCGCTCCCTGTCCATATGGACTTTATCACAATTTTAAATTCAGACATTAAAAACATAACACAGTTTCTGCAATATGTAGTAATAACATGTAATGAGTTTTTAATGCATTGTGCTTTAAAATCAAGTCAAAAGGCACTTAAAAAGTAAATACAAAAATACCACAAGAACTAAAATTTCCTCGCAGCGTCTACGAATTACCAAATAAGTAACCTGCAGCCGGATGCAATCGCATTAACAGCAATGTCTACTCAATGCTTTTAAATTGGAATTGTCAAAATTTTGATATGAATGGACCACGATCGCACTTAAGTACGAATAAAATATTACTCACGACATCAGAATGCGACAACAATAGAGGGGATCAGTCGAATAATAATAATAAAAACGGATTGTCCGAAAAAGAAGTAAAAGTAGAAGCAGCATCTATAGAAAATTTGAATGACATTCAGCGCGGCATTGGGGTCGCGCCATTGTTACGTACAATGGACAACAATGTCCGCCTTTCACAAAATAATTGCGATCAGAAAATATTTGGTCAGTCAACGGATGTCATTGGTTAGACTTGACTTAAATGTACCCGCCTCATTAGGCGGCGATTGCCAGCATCAGTATCAGTAATGGCAGCATAATTGCCTCAGTAACCAACGCAACCCAGTACTATGTGCAATATCAAGACACGATCGTCACGAAGATCGTTAATTGAATAAGAATGGAGAAGGGTCTCCATTGTGTGCGCGTGAACATGCAAAGGAAGGAGTAATTTTTCTACTCTCAGGCATGTTTATTTAAATTATACAAACGATTTGTTCAGCCAACGATCTCAAGTGATCTTTGTGATCACGATCAGATCGACCGCTGGATTAGCTACGGCTTTCATGTGTGGTTTTCATTTGCAAGTGAGTGTTTATGTTTTTAATTAAATATTATTTATGTCTTTGAGTAGGATTTCTCAGGGAAATTTAAATAAACATACTATATGAAACAGTGAATTATGTGGGAAGTCACGAGTTGATGACGCTTAGGAAACCTAGTTTCAAAGCTAATTTGTAATGCCCTAAATATATTGTTGCACAGAGACGTCTGTCATGTTGCATATAACTTATTTAAAGGTTTCCAAATAGTTAATATAAATTTATGGTGAGAATACTTATTTGTTTTTAGTTTTATGACAAAAAGAAGGGAGCTTACACGAAACTTTATTAGCTTATAAATTGATGACTCTATTTATTTTTTTATTAAAATATTATAAAAAATCATTTTAGAATCTTAGAATTCCCAGTTTATTCCATAGAACTATGGAATATATAAAAATTTCATAATCTAAAACTCAACAGTAATCATTAATAAAACAAAAACAAACTAAAAGTACCGTGTAAAGTACTTATTTAAGTTTGGTTTAGCAGCAATATTTTTTGATGTTGCAGTCGTTGTGATTTGAACCAGCCCATGGAGCCACCGACGCACACTGTGCCCAAACGCTCTTAAATCGGGTGAAATTCATTAATTCAAATGAAATTCAAATCTAATTATAACGTATGTTCGCAACACTCGTCTTCATTCGATTAGTTATCGACAGACGAATTTGGCAACATTGCGCAACATTTTCTACCTACGCCATCTTTTGCCATCGTTTGAACATATTGATGTTTAAAAACAAACAATAAAGAAATTGGATTTAAATAAATGTATTCTTCCAACATTCTTCAACATTCATCTTCTACGAAGTTGGCACTCGTTGAGCAGAATTTTCTATATACAACTCTTTTGTCAACGTTTGAAGGATGTATTGGTCATTTTAAACATACTGATGTTTGACAAGAAACAAAAAAAAAATGTAATTTGATGTAAATAAATCTATTCTTGCAATATTCTTCTTGTATACGAAGTTTACACTCGGTGACCGCCATTTTCTGCATACGTGTCTTTTGATGTTTGTTGAGAAAACAAACGGATCGGAAATACGATGTCATTTGTAAATTATACAAATTGTGGTACAAATAGTAACAAATAATATCATTTAATAGTGCAGTATATAATTTAATTATTCTTGAATATTTTTCTAAATATATTGTAAAAAGCCGACACGGATATTTCATCAAAAAAACCACAACTGAAAAAACAGGGCGTCTATTTTCAAACAGAATTCGGCATGGTTTTTTACAACAGGCTCCACGAATTCCTTGCCAACGCTATCTGATGCACTGAGACTTGTACTTGCAGTTTCAATTATTTATTTATGCATTTAAAAATTTGTACATGAATTGAAATATTATTTATTTCCACTATGAACAGTTTAATGATTTTTAATAAAAATTAATAAAAAATAACAATACTTTATTTTTACTTTATGTTCAGGATTCCTTTCCAAAAATATTTTGATATGTTTTTATGCAAACATATTACTTTTTGAACTGAAACATTTGATATGTTTCTCTGAAAACATATTTATATTCAGGTCGTTCCAAATCATGTTATATTTAAAACATATTTATGTTTCGGTTCAAATAATTATGTTATTTGGATGTAGTAATTATTATGTTTCTATTAGAACATATACCATGTTAAAGCCTGCAAAATTATGTTGGGGAGAGCCATTTTTTTGTAGCGTGTATCTTTAATTATTATGGTGATAAAAATCAGTTGATTAATTTTGAAAAATTTTACAAAAATTGTGAAAAATCAAAAAGTTATTCGATTTTAAAATTTATTTTGTTTATGAAAAGCTTACATTAAGATCCAAAGAAAATATGCTCACTTAAGAAAATATCTTGTTTAATATTAAAGATAAACTTGATTTTCATGAACATGATTTTTTTATATTTTTGGAGACTTTAAACATTTATACATAGAGTGCACATTTTATTATTAAATTAAAATATTTGTATCGAACATTTATAAACAATTAACATATAAATCATAAACTGAAAACCGTTTTTAAATATCTCCTGTGGTTTAGTATATATAAAATTATAAAGTCAAAAAATTTTTTTGTTTTCCATTTTTTTTTTGTTTTTTTTTCTTTTAATTGGACTTATACGCAAATCTCCGTAATAATTTTTCTTCTTCAGTAACATGTACTTTTGTTATATTATTTTGATATATAACATTACTGAGAATCTTTTAAATGATAAAAAGGATCCAAATATATATATAACTAATCTGGCAACACTGGTCAAAGTTAAAGTTTTTTTTTTTACATTGTAGCCCTGCAGAAAAGTTTTCAATTTAGCAAATTTTAAGGATGAATTATTAGTATTTACTACGCTTATTTATTTTTTGCCCGGCGAAAAATATGTGCAGGACTTATGTGCAGGATTTTCCAAAAATACTAATTTTTTAAAGGACTTAGTTTTAAATCGTTATATCTCCCTTTATAATATATTTATATATTCTAAAAATTGTTTCAATAAAGCATAAGTAAATAAAATAATTATATATTTGGTAAAAGTTGATGTTGATAAGTATAGTGTTTAATTAGATATATCAAATTTAAAGTTTTTTTTCCTAATTATAATTTTATATATTTTTCTTTTTTTTTCAAAAAAAAGTGTTCAGAAACTATATATAGATTATCCTTATATTCGCGTCATAGCTTCCTTGAAGACTCTTCATTTCAATGATACCAAACACTTATATATTAATTTTACAAATGTGTACAAAATGACATATTAATTAACATCATGTTTCATCAAAATTTTACCTTTTTTAATTGTATTTTGATTTTGCACATCTGCAGAAATGTTTTAAAAGTCCAACATAAATATATTTTAAAAATTAAATTATTCAAATTTTACTTTTTTTAGTGTTAGCTTCGAAATTAACCTCTGCATAGAAGAATAATTGCTTTTATTTTCTTTTTTATTATCTACAACTATAATAACTGCATATCAAGAATAATTGCTCTTAGTTACTGGCAACATATCGACAGTTAGGCATACTAACAAATAGTTGGCGATGACAGACAGAAAGCGCAAAACAAAGCATAATAGCGAACATAACAGACACAGCATTAAAAAAACAACAGTTATACGAACACTTGATCTATAAATTTTAACAAAACATCAGCAACAACATTGTTATTACCTCTGCATATCAAGAATAATTAATCTTAGTTTCTTTATGACAACTAAGTGGATCTGTGTCTTAAAATCCAGAATGTTTCCGTGTAGCTGTATATCACTCCGTATATTTTATGATTCCTTCTAGATTTTAGAAGTTTTTTTACTCCGTTTGTTAATTGATATTGGAAAACCCTAAAAATCTACATAAATATGGATCAAAAACTTAAAACATGCACCAAGAAACTAAAAATATGCACCAAAAATTAAAAATATGGATATAAAATTTGTTTTATTTTAATTATTCAGCTCTCTCATGAAATTTTATACTTGAAAAGTACTGAAATAAAAATATTTTTCAAACAAAATTTTTACACCCAACCAAATTTGCTACAACTCACAATCTATTGTCTCCAGTAGTGATATCCAGATATAGTTTCCTGCAATAAGATTGTTGGATTTTATTTATTTTTTTGTCGAAATTGAGACATATCACTCAGTTTCTATGAAATTTATTAATTCAAATATATGGATTTTACCTAAAATTTCATATAATATGTATTTAAATATTAAATATGTAAATCCATATAAAAGCGAGCCATGATTATAACCAATCTATACGCTCGACTCGAGTTGTGCGATCCATAAACGATTTTCGATTAGGCTAAAAATTCAGAGAGGTGTTCCATATCGAAAATGTCGTTTTTTAATCAGTCTAATATTGTACAACCAACCATATACATTTTTTAAAAACCACCACTTTTTTGACGATGTTTTACTATTTATTTTGAAATATAAATACATCAAACATGTTCTAATCGAAATGAACCAAATTACTAAGTATTTTGTAACAAAGAATTCTTAAAAGCCTTTTTTTTCTCATGGTCTCCCTTGTCGTTCTAATTGCAAATCGATAAACGTCATTTACGATTGAAATAAATTTGGTACTAACGATCTTCGACGATAGAGTTTGTAATGATCTGCTCAATAGTCTGCTGAGAAGCGGAACAAACCATCATTTCGAAAGACTCTCAACAAGGTAGAGCGCGCGGGTGCATTCACCAAATCGTCGTAACGATCGTGCGATCGCTTGATATGCTGGCCATGCCAAATGGCAGAATCATGTAAGCTGACCATTTCTAATGAGTTCTTGATTGTTTGTTAATGAGCAACTGGACATGGGGCAAATGCACTGACATGGTACCGCATATGATATGCATGGATAGGGGAATATTGGGCACTTATTTATGATAGTGGGATATATAAGTAATAGAAACGTGTTTAGTCAAAGGTTCTGATGAACAAAAACCTATACTGATCATGTTCATCGAAGAAATCCAATTTCAATATTAATTATGTTGTTTTATTCACAGAAATCTAAAACTCAAAATATGTTGAGCAGGAACACGCGTCAATGTTTTTTCAGAAATATGAGAACCACAAGGCAATTAATAAAGACATCAGTCGCGACATGATCAACAATATACGAGTCAAATAACCAATTAACCCTACTTCAACGGCGGCATCCAAATAGGATCGTGTTTGATCAAATAATATAAAATTAGCGCCATATGGCAGCATCAACCAAAACAAAAATAACAGCAGATCGTTGAATTCCCCAAAAACCTAAAGTTTGAAGCATCAAATATGCAGCAAAACTAACAAAACTAAATCTGCCGCAGTCTCATATGAAAAAAGGGTGCCTACCACTTAGGAGTTCCACCGGAATTAACCCATCAACGCGCATTTATCAGTCACACGATCATTGAAACGTACGACGCAAAGATCAGCGATCAAGACGTAACAAAACGCTATAAATTAAGGGTTACTTTGTGTGATGATCAGACATGATTAAAAAAGAAACAGACGATCAAGGCGACGCTGCTAACAAGAAGATGATGTGCTTAAAGAAAGAGCAAGGGTGATCGTGCCAAAGGGGAAACGTGCAAGAAATTTGGAAAAGGGTCAGAAACGTTGAGATTCGTGAGTAAGACATTTTGACGCACGATCGCGCAGCACATCGCAGTCGGGTTAAATGCCTCATTCTGTGGTGTCATTAATGATCATGTACGTTGAGTGTTGGGGTTAATTTCGAACACATGAGCGCCACGCGTTCGGAATTTGGTATATCGTAATGTTGATGATCACTAGGCGCTGCTGCGGGCTGGGATTAAATTGTTAGAATTGTTAAAAGGGTGATTATAGCTTGTTGTGAGGCAATCGTTTGTGTTTTGAATATTTATGGCTGTTTATTTATTTTGTTTTAGGCAGTCGTAATGCATGGGGTTACATTGGGACCGCCCACAAGTGAAATGCTCATTGGGATGATCTTGCCGAAGTGAGGCACAGAGATTTACGATGTGTGGGCGCACTGTGGCGGCCTGATCATGAATGTCACTCACGCGTCAAATTAAAGAGTTGATTAAGTAAGTGGCTGCGGTTGGGGGCGAAAGGGAGCCAAATAGTTGTCTTTTTTGATTTAGGAGATCTGCGTGAGCAGGTTGTACACTCAGTAATTCGAAACAGGTGCGTTGAAATTTATGGGAAGAGATACCGCAACAACGAAAAGGAGGGAATTAAATTTCTAAACGGAGGAACAGAAAATAAGTATCACTAATAATATTAACATTCGAATAAACTTCTATTAATTAAAAAAAGCAATTAAAATAGGCATGTTAACTCATTTGGCATCACGGATCGCATTGGCCATTTAAAAGATGAGTCTTGCCGCATTTTTTTACCATAAGAAAAACTTCGCTGGTCTTTTTCATATAGTTCTTCGGCTGTTTCCATTCATCTCTGTTAAAAGCGCCGCAAGGAAATTTTTTTTGTTGCAAAAAAATTGTGCGATTTTTGTCTGTTTGAAATATATTGAAAAAAAAAATGTCCGAACAACATCTTTGAACCTGTCATAAAATTGGTCTGAGGTATTTAAAATGATGTTCCATATTTTAAAAACTAGATAACATTTTATAAAACAGACTCCAAAATTGTTGCAACTTTTTCTGTACCTAGGCTGCGAATTGTTTCGATATTGATGTGAGAACGATACGATATGTCGGCTAAAACTGCAAAAATGGTTCAAAGCGACATAACGCAGTTTTTTTCGAAACAATAATAAAAACGATTCTGGATTAATATTGCCTCAAAAAGGGCAAATATATCGAGATCTTTAAAATTTTTTTAAATTTGCAACTAGATTTTTGTTATCCATGTTAGTTCGAGAAAACTTCGAGGCATAAATCACATGGCAGACTTGTTACCAAATTTTTTAGGTTTGAAAAGGGTTAATTTTTATGAGCAATCAATTTAAATTGCAAGGACAATGACCACTGATTCATATTCTAGTTTGTGCAAAGCAAGACTCTTGGTTAAAAACTTATCGATATCTATATATATAAAACTCTTGGTCCGTCTGTCGGTCTGTCTGTCTGTTTGTTCCAGCATCACGTCTAAACCGCTGAACCGATATAACTGAAATTTTGTAACAGGATACTATGGAGTCCGGAGGGTCTCATAGGCTATATATGGACGCGATTGAACAAAAGGGACGTGGTACCTCCCATACAACCTAAACATTCCAAACGACATAACTCAGCACATACACAAGCTAAGAAGATGAAACAAAAAACTCAAACCACACCACATTAAAACTCACCACAACGAAACTCACCACACTAAAATTCACCACACTAAAATTCACCACACTTAAACTCACCACACTAAAACTTACCACACTAAAACTCACCACAATAAAATACACCACATTGAAACTCACCACAATAAAATTCACCACACTAAAACTTACCACACTAAAACTCACCACACTAAAATTCACCTCACCTAAACTCACCACACTAAATTTTCTACTGTGAAAAACTCTACGGGGAAGAATTCTACGGGAATGAAATCTACCGGAAACAATTCCACCGGGATGAGTTCTGTGGGAAGATTTCTTCCGGGAAGAATCAATTTTTTGTTTTTTGTTAGATTAAAGTATTCAGATTGCGCCATTATTTGATACTGGGCTGATTCCAAAAATGGTTTGTTTAAATTGGCTTCATTTTTTGAGATTTTCAAGTTTTTATGTTTTTTTCTTTCCTTTTATTTTTAATATTCGAACCAAAAACAACTCATTTTCTTTTCGGTATTAGACATAGAAAATCATGAGCTCCCATATTTATTTTTATATGCTGTAGAAATATAACCAAGGGATATTCAAAACTTTACAATACATTTAAAATTTTATGAATAGAAAACAAGAAAAAGATACGATATTTATATATTTATCAAATCGATGGAATCAATCTCGACATTCGATGCGATATCGATTCAGAATCGTTTTTTTTCCCGTTTCGAATGAACTTATCTCGTTACGATATCTGCGTAAGTCTTAGATCGAATTGTAGTGAAATAAGGTTACGAAATCATAATCAGATCAAATGAATTCCTCGACATCTCGAAATAGTCTCGAAAATTTTATATTGAATTAAATAGCAGACTGGGTTTATTTTTGTATTTATTTATTTCATTAAATTTTAATGTATATCCGTATACTTCTCTGTGCTATCTCTATATTTCTGTATACTATCTGTTTTCTGAATTTTTATTTGGTTTCATGGGGATTTTTATTTATATTTACTGTTGCTAACTATGATCTCTGTCTCGCTAGGATTTTAATAACAAAATATTATATCCATAAATGTAATGAATTTATTTTTTTTAACAAGAATTTGAATTTAAATCGACGTTTTGAAAGTGCTCATCATTTGAAATATTTAAGAATTCCCAAATATCTATATGATTAAATTGTATATTTGACAAGATCACATATGAGCACTGTGTGATCGTGCAAAGTAAATTTTCATTTTCTACGAATTATATTCAACTCCAAAATTGATAAAGTTTAACATATTTGCGCACGCATTACAACTGATAAAAGGAGTTGGTGTTCCAAGAATTACAGAGCCCGATGATCGCGTATCACCACACTGATCTTTGCACTTGATAGTCACAATTGGAAAGGGCCATTCAAGGCGTATTATTAGACGCAAGTCGGTCGGCACTTTACAAAATGCCCGATTCACAACCACGATTCACCTGCCAACACAATGGGTCGCGGTGCGATCACTCGGCAACGCAACGACTTCCTGATCATATGCCGATCCTCTGACGATTTGCTTATCATCATTTATACAAAAGCCTTAAGAAAACCCAGTCGTCGTATGTAAATTCGATCGGGCGGGCAACCTAAACTCACAAATCAGCGGTCTTATCTTATCGGAAACAAATTGTTAACCACAAAACACAAAAAGCGGCCAAACAAAAGACGTCGATGATGTGGCTGATGATGATGATGGTGATGTGGATCATCATGTGCCGCTGCCGCTGCGTCCAGCGACCGCGCTCAAATTAGCACCTCAACCATCAGATTGCAAACATCCGCAACTCATGCAGCGTCCTGTGCTGTGCTGCATGAGTTGCGCATGTGCAGCGCTTATCCTTGTTCAAATATTGGCTGCGCAGGCGCAGGTTTTTCCGCGCACTGTTTGTCTGTCTGTCTGTATGT
This sequence comes from Dryomyza anilis, assembly GCA_951804985.1. NCBI lineage: Eukaryota > Metazoa > Arthropoda > Insecta > Diptera > Dryomyzidae > Dryomyza > Dryomyza anilis. Next base: position 68,970,474 of record OX638133.1, read on the forward strand.
TTTCTCAATGGGAACGCGCCGCATCCTTTCTTCTATTCTTCCATTTTTTGACAATGTTGCGTGAAATCAAACAACGTTATCGTTGTGCGCAAGATATAGGTATTGTTTGGAAGCCTTTTTACTTTTTGTTTGCTCTTGCGTCGTCGTCGTTGGTGATGTTGATGATCGAGATGATGATGATTTGTTTGTTTGTTTGCTGGTTGCTTGGTTGGCTGGATTGGTTGCCTGGTTATGTGGCTCATTGTTGCTGCGTGTTTGTCTGTCAATAGCAGCGCGCTCACAAAATGCTTGAAAACCGCTCACAAATATTTGCGTCTTCTAATTAGTTATGCGTTTAAGTTTACGTAGACCAACCACAACCACAGCCGCAACGCGAACTCTTTGAGACGCACCACATGAGTTCACAACTCGTTCGTGGCGATCGTAATAAAGTTCTGCGGTTTTTCCTTCAGGTCTATTAACAAATACAAAGGATTCGTTAAAGCAACAACGAATTATATTCGAAATAAATATATTTATTTTTTTGTCTTTTATAGAACGAATCCGAATTTAGTTGAATTACACTAGACAACAAATTGAGGCCTTTTGTATTTATCCACCACCTTAATGTTTTTTCCGATGGACTTAAATATTCTAATTACAACATCAGTAATTAGAATCATTTTTTTCAGATTGCCTCCAGTTTTTGAGTTATTACGTAAAACAAATATATGGCAAATTTCAAATATTCGACATAAATTAGTCTTTTACTTTTTACAGATTTGAGTTTTTTATCACTTTTTTTTATATTCTATAGAGAATACTTCAGCTAATATTTTGAAATAAACCACATGAAATTCGGATTGATCTGACCAAAGTTATGACCAGTCAAACACAAAAATATTTTTTTTAATGTATACCTATTCATAACTTTGGCCATAACATAGGTCAGATCAATCGAATTTCATGTATTTAACTTTTATTTTTTGTTTTTAATTTTTTTATTCTGTTTTTGCATTTCCTTTTGCTTTTCAATTGTTTTTAATTTTCTTATTTTTATTGATTTTTTACTTTTGTTTTTCCTTTTTTGCCTTTTTGAGTTTCTGTTTTTTTTTTTGGTTTTGTGTTTTTGATTATGTTTTATGTTTTCTGTTAGTTTAGTTTTTTGTGTTTTTGGTTTTGTTTACATATTTTTGCTTTTATGTTTTTATGGTTTTGTTTTTGCTTTCATTTGCTTTCATATACTATTTTTGAAGTGAAACAACTGATAAGTTTCTCTGAAAAAAAATCATGTTATATTTTAAACATATTTATGTTTCGGTTCAAATATTTATTTTGTTTGGATGTAGTTATTATGATGTTTCTATTAGAACATATACCATTTTAAGGGGCAAAATCAAAATATTATAATGTAAATCAGATCTCATTACAACACAGTTCAAGTCTCAAGACAACCCTGTTTACAAATGATTTATCAGGCAATTATATATTATGTTTACATAAAATTCCAAACATACATGTTAATGCCTGCAAAATTATGTCTGGGAGAGCCATTTTTTTCCCTTTCATTCATTCCTTCCAGACTCTACCACACCTGTGGTAAAAATTAAACGAAAAACGGATCAGGCGTTTAGGCGGAGAAGTGGAACAAATAAACAAACCAACAAACCAAAGAGATTTATTATATGTAGGATTTTTAATAATATTTCGTAGTATTCAATGGTAATTAACAATTAAAATTCCACTACATTTGTATTAAATACAACTAAATCTTGTACTTATACCTCCTCAAATATGTAGAAATATTAATCGAAGTATATGTTTATTTAAATGAAAATTTTATAATACATTGTGTAGTAAAATCCAATCAAGTAAATACAAATAAACATTTTAGTAAATATTTCCAACATATTTAAGATTATTTCTTGATTTTTTCATAATGCTTTAAATGCTAAATATACAAATTTGACTCAAGATTGAAAACTAGACAATGAGTCAAAAATTTTAGTAGTTCTTCATTTTCTATCACTTGTATTTCATAATGAGTTTTTGAAAAATCGATTGAAAAACTATATTCTCATCAGCAAATAAGTATGATCGATGTGCTAAAGTGACAAGGACATAAAATCCTTTTTCCCTTTATTACATCAAATATGAACAGAAATTTGTTTCACATAAAGACAAAATTTCTTTCATTCATTTTCACATTTAACGCTCTGCTTTTAAACAACCAACAACCATAATCAGAGCCCCGAGAACCCATTCGAAATGCATTCGTATACCCATCATTGCGCTGTTAGTGCCAAATATAATGCTCATTCTTGGACAATTTTGATGAATGAGTGCGTCAACAACAGGACCAACTATGCTACACTTCGTGATGCAAATCCATCTTCTTCACGTTGCTGTTGTTGTTTCCTGTTACTGCGATTTCGACACTAAGATGTCGACGACCACATCCTTCATACAGATTCACAAAACATCCCATAATAGGCAGCGCACGCATTGTCCTTGTAGAGCCGCCTCCACTGACAGACACCGCAGCGGCTGGCACCACAATCGCTACCACTATCAAGGCTACTATTTACCAAACGCAAGTCTCTGCTGAATACTTTGAATTGAATTGGCAGAGTTATTATTTTTTTTGGCAAAGATCCTGGCAGGACAACCCTTAATTTTGGCACTGCGCCTGCTGCGACGTTACCCGCCTCTTTCGCAGTCGCCTTGCTTCGTTGACCAGGCACAACAAAAAATATCCTCCCACATATTATATGTTCATTAATAACTAATATCCTGCGGCCCAAAGTAACCAGCCATCCATCCATTGAGCCATATTTCGTTGAGTCTTCTTTTCGTACTGTCTGTCTTTCGGTCTTTCTCTATATTTTCTGTCCGTCTGCGTATAGATTTATGTGTCCAGCCACATGTGACCATTCCATCATTGGACGCACCTCGAGCAGGCCCCAGCAAGCATATCACATGACATGGTGCATTAGCAGGATGTTGCCAAAGTGCGGAAGGATGCCCGCCATTAAAGTTTACAATACATTGTTGTCTGACAAAACCAACAGCGAAATTAACACCGACACCAGCCGACATTCTGTAATTAATCGCTGGCGAAATGGCAAAGTTTGGTTTTATTCACAATTTGTATCTTTATTTCGTACGTAATTTGTGCATATTTCAGTCGTTCTAAACTCTGTGATTCAGCAGATTCATCATCATTCGCATGTCATGCTGATGGAAATCGCTCACAAACTTGATTTCCGCCTGTTGACAACGTACAACGATTTGTTTTTAGCACCCATACCAGAGTGACCAACGTTATTCTTCAGATTTATGAAATGCAAAAAAATATATTTAGCGTTAATTTTATAATACCTCTAAACTAAACATGTCATTACTCCACATCTGTACCTAAATTTATAATAAAGTCGAAATTCAAAAATATTCGTATATATTACGAATCAATATTCGTAATATTAGAACAACAACAAAATGACAAATATTTCGTTTCAATTACGAAACTTTCGATGTATTTTTATTTAATACATTTTTTACGAAAGTATAACAGATTTTACGAATAAGCTTTACATATACGAATAAATTACTAAACTTTCGTAAATTGTGAGGCTTTATGTATAATATTACGAAACATTCCTGTTTTTACGAATAATTAGAAATAACAGTTATACATTTGGAAAAGTACACTAAAAATAGTCAGTGCGAAAATTAGAAAAATACTTTTGAGTAAATTTAAATATCGTAAAATAGACGATTTAATTCCAGGTTGACTTGATAAAAATGATAGTTTTTTCAATCTGCGGTCAGCTGTCAATGTTACCAATCCTAGTCTGCCATTCGATTCGATATCGCTTCGAAACTGTTTTGAGATATTGAGGAATTCAATCGATCTCCTTTACGATTTCGTATCTATATTCGTTCTACACAGAAAAAAAATGTACATCATATTGATGAATTCCGTTATTCAAACCATGCCGTACTTCTCAGTTCTCAAGTAGTTCTTGTGTGTAATTTCTGTAGTAAAATGTTTTATAATATATTTATTATAAAGGGTTTTTCAATAAGAGCGCTACAAAAGTTTTTTTTAAAGGGTTTGCCATTTCATGATGGAAAGATATACGAGCCAACAACGAGTCGAAATTATTATAATTTATTACCGAAATTCGAATTCGTATATATTTCCATCATGAACTGGCAAACCTTACTGAAGAGAAATGTCAAAAGAGCGGCAAGAAATATGGCGTTGTTTGCTATCCCTGTCGCTCTACTTTTGTAGCGTCCCTGTTGAAAAACCCTTTAATTACAAATTTTTATTTATAAAAAGTTTTTTTTTTGAAAAATTTTTTTCTTAGGAAAAAAATTTTTTTTCGAAGAAATTTTTTTTTTCGAAAATTTTATTTTTTGAAGAAATTTAATTTTTTAAATCTCTTTACTGTCAAATTTTTTTTTACATATTTTTTTCGAATTATAACTTTTTTTTTTTTTTAATATTATGAACAAATTCATTTTATTGAATATTTTGATCATATATATAATGAATGCATTGTGTCATTGAATAAACGGTGGTATCAATATAATGAATCTGGTAGTTGGTGAAAAAATTCATAATATTTATGAATAAATTCATCATATTGAAGATTTTATTTTTTGTGCAACGAGATAATGAAGTTTATTTGAAACTAGAAAAAAACGATTCTGGATCGATATCGCATGGAATATCAAGATTGATTCGATAAAATTGCGATATCGATGTAAAAATGTTTAAATGTTTAAATGTCGTGTTTTGCCATACAATTTTATTGTACGAAAAACTTAGAAAATTAGTAGCGATAAACCAACGAGTTCGAACTTTTTTTATCGAAGTTAGTTCGAAAAAACTTCGATCATCGAAGAGCTCTGAGACATGACAGACTGGTGCACGGCGGCATCATCTTATTTTTTTTTTTTTCAAAATGAGGAAGGAGACATCGTTTCCGTAAATAGCCATCGGTATATAGAGTTTTTAGCTGGCTTTCTGTGACAAGAGCTCGACAATATCGATATATCCGAGCTGTGATTCCAACAAGACGGCGATGCCATACAAGCAACGCAACGCTCGATGTGGTGAAGAACAAGTTTGAATCGCCAATCGTTCATCAATTAGCCGACATCTCTCGATTATTTTCTCTGGTGCTACGTCGAGTCCTTAATTTAGGCCAAGAACGAGACTGACATTCGAATGGCAATTACCGGAATAACGCCGCACATATAGGACCGATTCATTAAAAATTGAAGTACTGCCAACGAAGACGAGGCAGTCATTTAAAGGAGGCTATTCCTATATAATAATGATGAATGTTACTTAAAAAAGTCCTATCACACCGTTGATTTTTTTTTAAATTTCACCCAGTATAAAAAACATATTGGCATACGTAAGACCCAACTTAACTTGAGAATAGATTTGAGCTGTCTTTTTTTTGTTGTGTTCGTCTCCTATCAATGAAACTTTTTACGGAGATAAAATTTGAAAATTGGAAAAAGTCCATGAACTCCTATTAAAATTTGTCAATATGACAATTATTGATTTAATAGTCTACAAAAAATAAATATTTTCATATAAACCCAATGGAAATTTCATGGTATTTTATAGCATTTAATTGTATTTACCGATTAAAATAATAATTAATCCTATTGACTAATTTTAATAGTAAAAAATTATTAATTATATGGTATTTTTTTCTGAGTGTATACATTTTGTGTGGGAAATTTTATTTATGTTTATCATTTGGAGTCACAGTCATGAAATTTGGCTCAGTGATATCTTTTGTAGTTATTTATAAATGTGCAAAATTTGGATAATAAGGCATGGCATCTCCCATACCTTTAAAAATGCTACAAAATAAATATCGAAGCAGCAACATATTTAACATTATAATTTCCTTGTAGAATGTGGGTGTGATTGGACAAAGAGGCGCAGCATCTTCAATTTAACAAAAACTTTAAAATGTTATAACTCATGACCTACTGTTGGGTAGAGTTATACGACATAAGCAATTACATCAACTTGATACTGGCGAAGCTGGCTTCACACTGGGTCCAGCTGGGATTTGTATATTTTACAATTTCGTAAATGAAAATGAAAGCAAGAAAGGATAGAACAATATTCTAGGTGCACAAAAATTATATGTTTTTTTTTCTTTTTTGTAACAAAAATTAATTACAGAATAACTCGAATTAGCAACTTAGCATTTTATTATTTTCTTCAATCACTTTAATAGCAGTAAGTCGATCATAACAACAAACACTCGGTTTATGCTTTTTTCACTATTGCTTTTGCATGTGCAACAACAAAAGTATGCGAATCCAACAACACAGCAGCAAAGCTCGTGATGACGTTTTTCGCGGAAATCCAACAAACAAAATTTCGTGATTGTTGAAGACAGGATGACTGGGCACCCTGGTATATTGCAGCTAAGCCAATGCTATGTAAAACACGGTAATGAGAAACCGACTTTGACCAAATCATGGCCCCTGATAAAGTACCCGATAGGCATTTGCGTTATACGTGCGTCGTGCACATGATATCGTCACTATCATTTGCGTTTTTTTATATTTTTTAATGTAGTTTTTCCTCAAGTATACTGTGCCTAAATCGTGTGTGGTTTTGTTGAATATTTCTAGCTACAAAAGACAAAACCAAAACTGCGAATTCGTAAAATTAAAAATGTTGTCATGTCAAAAGGGCGATTCTTTTCGTTTTTTGCCATAACTTTTGATGGGTATAAGATAAAATAGTGGTGTAAAGGCATTAATTGTTTGTTTTTAAAGCACCTATCGATCACCATCGTTATTTTAAAATATTTTTTTTCGAATGTTTGGCAAATTATTTTTAAATAATAATGTCAATCGATAGGTGCTTTGAAAACAATCAATTAAACTTCACATCACTATTTTATCTTGCACCAATAAAGAGTTATAGCAAAAAAACAAAAATATTTGCGTTTTGGTCAAAATCCATATTTATAATTCAGTACGTTGTCAAAAGCCAAAGTTAAAATAAATTGAAGAAAAATAAATTTTACTAATTTTTAAAGCACTTCAAACTTTAAAATTTGATAACCCAACATTTTTAAAAATGCACATTTGCCAATTTGGCATGGCAGTGATGATATATTATAATTTTTGTGCATCGTCAGAGCCTGATTATCTGAAATTTTTAATGACATAAAATAATGACACCGAAATGTCTACTATGGTACAACATAAATCTCTACGAAAAGATTGTCGAGGGATACAATTATCTGGAATATTGTGAAGAATTGATTAGGTTACCCGTTTTTTGGAACCAATATAAAAGTGTACTATAAAACCATAATTTATAAATCAAATATAATAAACAAAAATCTCATGAGTTAAGTCTTTTCCAGCAAAAAAGTTACAACAAATGGCTGCTCTCTTTAAAAATATCGATTAAACTCCGCCTCTTTTGACACACAGCAACCCCACCTTCTACTCCAGTAACAAAACAACAACAACACACAAACCGTAAAACACAAAAACAACAAGACACAAACACAAATAAATTATGGCATTTACTGACACGAACTGTCAAAATAAAATTAATGCCAAAGAGTTAACAAGCAATGCGAGTAGAGAAAGAGTTGCGTTCGCATTCGCACTCACGAACATGTGTGTCGTTGCCATGGGGAGAGAGAGGGCGCCAACTTCACATATTACGAGAGAGGCGAGTGAAACACTTTCACTTTTATTTCAACGCTCTCTGCACAAAAAGAGGGGAAATAAAACACAGCTCTTTCAAAAAGGATTAAACTTGCACTCACTCACTCTCTCTTTCTGTGGCGCACACTCAAGGAGCGTGCACTCAACACTTTCACTCAAAAAGAGTTGTGTGGCAAAGAGTGCAAAATTGGGATGGGGTTAAAAAAAAAGAGTACAGCGCTCAATAACTTGTGCGCCGCTCCGCACAAGTGCAAGAGTGCGTTGTGCAGAAGAGAGTGCACGGTAAATGTCAATGGCCGCCATGTGTGCCGTTATAGACACACATACGTTATGTGCGACTGTGTGCTGGTGTCTGCTGAAGAGCCCAGACGAGACGCCATTAAAAGGGTTAATATTACGTTATGTGCTGTATATATATAGTGTATGTTTTTGTGCAAATGTAGGATGATTGCACGCGACTTGGCGTACAATGAGTATTGAAGGATGGTGAGCGCACAGCAAGGGAGCGAAAGAGAGAGTGCGAGCGAGCGAAAGTGTTAAATGGAGCACATGCGTCAGCGATGGCAACAGTAACCAGACTTTAGTATACAAAAATGAAAAAAACAAATCAGATATGGCAACTACAACAACGATGTCAGTCGTACTTGACAGTGCAATCAAAAATGATTTTTACGAGAGTTGTTTTTGTTGTTACGTTCCTGTGGGAGACATAGCGTTAGTTGAGCAGTGCGTTGTTGTTGTTGTTTTTGTTCTACGTGTGTTGATGTTGGCGCAGTTTATGTTTTTGTCGTAGAACTCACCGTTAACCCGTGTAGCAATCGCAAATACCCTGTAGACAATACGGAATAGTTTCAGCTTCAGATTATTTTCTTTTTCAATAATTTTTGTGATATTTATGATGTTACAAAATTCAAAAATGTTCTTTTAGTGCCATTCAAATAATAAAATTTGTAGTTGTTTTATTACTGAAGGCAACGGAATTTATGTACTTGTTTTTATAAAAACATCTATATAAACATATCGAATTTTTATATAAAAAATCAATATACAATATAAACATATACAATATAAACATAAAATTTCCACATAAAAGTCCAACGTTACCCAAAAGCTAAAAGTTGACAAACAATTCTCTCTGACTTGTATTATTAAAGAAAAATATCTAAATTTTATTAAACTAAAGAGTACAAAGCTTATCTTAGTTACCAAGATGATCAAACGGACAGCTAAGTTGCGTTCATGTTTTGGTCACATATTTTCATTTTATAACATTTTCTCTTAAATATTTTCAACTTTAAGAGCGATGATACAAGTGCAATCTTTTACAAAATGTATACTCTATATAATACTCTACTACGTTGTCATCTAGAATATGCAAGTCAAGTACGGTCTCCTTTTTATAAAGTGCCCACTGATCGTATCGAACGTATACAAGAAAAACTTTGTACGATTCGCTCTCAATGGTTTAAATTGGGTTGATAATTACAATCTTCCACCATACGAGGATCGGCTGAAGCTATTAAACTTGAAATCACTTGAAGATCGCAGAAAAAATGCCGATGTAATCTATATACATCAACTCATTACTGGTAAATTGGATTCACCAGAGCTTCTACGATATATAACCTTTAACCAAAATCGTAGAAGTAGTAGAGATACCAAAAATAATATTGTAGATATTTTAACAACTGCATTTCATTGACTTTTTTTTACGAAATTAGAAAATTTCAAGGTATTGTTATGCATCATAATATGTCTCCTTTTGTTTTTCAATAAATATAAAAAAAAAATAAATTTAGAGAATTACACAGCAACACATTCAAAATTATCCGCGATCTTAGTATGATTTTCCGATGAAATTCAAGATGCTAAAAACGGCCTCATACACGGGTTCTTTTAGATTGCCTCAAGTTTTTGAGTTATTTCGTATTTTTCTGAAATATTTAACAGATTTGAGTTATCGATCCAATTTCTTTTATATTCCATTGAGAATACTTCAGCTAATATTTTGAAATAAACTACATGAAATTTGGTTTAATCTGACCGAAATTATGACCAGTCAATCACAAAAAATAATGATTTTAAGATGTACCTATTATCTATTGCATAACATGTTAAGGTTTCATAATTCGATAACATTATATATTATATATGAAACTTTATCCATAATTTAATGATTCATCTTACTTTGTTTTTACAAATCCCTCCTCAAGTTTTCAGATTAAATACAAATGCACTTTTACGATGGATTGATAACTCAAATCTGTAAAACGTTAAAGTCCAAAATATGTAGAAAAAACACGAAAATATTACGTATATATTACGAAATGTATTACGTAATAACTCAAAAACCTGATGCAATCTGATAAAAATGAGTATAAGGTTGTGATTAGAATTTTGAAATCCATCGAAAAATCATACTTAGATCGTGGATAATTAAAAAAGTCTCGATTTATTGTCTACACTGACACAAAAAATTGTAAAAGTAAACATTATACCTTTACAAAACTCGTCCAACATTAAAAATATCAAAATTGATATAAAAAATTTCATATTTATATGTCTTTTTATTTAATATTGAAAACTTGTAAAACTGTTTTAATGTAAAATTGACATCAAAATTACTTTGAGCTGAAAAATATAAATTTGATATGAAGTCATATTAAATTTACATTGAAAATGTTAACAATACAATAAATAATATCTATATTCAATTAATATCAATTTTACATGAAAAAATGTGAAAAATATATGAAATAATATCAATTTAACATGAAAAATGTAAAAAAAGCTATAGTGTTATTAGGAGTTTTTGACATATGATTTCTTAAAATCCGGAGTCGATATCGGAACTTTTTTTTTATTTTTGACTATATTGAGAGCAAGTATGAAGGAAATCGCTTGTGGTCTTTCGAATAAATTTAAAAAGAAATACACAAATGTGTGAAATTAGAATAAAAAAGGGAGTTTTGCCATGTTATTTCTCAAATCCGGAGCCGATATTGGAATAATTTTATTTTTTGTTTTTGACGACATTGATATTGTTGAGAAATAAGTTAGTGCGAATGAAGTATATCGCTTGGACTTCTTGGAATAAATTTACATAGTGTGTGCACAAATGTGTTAAATTAGAATAAAAATTTAAGTTTTTGTCATATTATTTCTCAAAATGCGGAATCGATATCGGGATGATTTTATTTTTGGCCACATTGAAGAATGTCGTCCGGTTTAATTGATATCAAATTATTACCAAATCCCTTAAATTGAAATTTTTGTAGTGAGATTTGACAAAATGTGTATGAATTTATGGAATTATGATAAAATTGCAAACCATTGAAATTTACAAAAATAAAGTGATCAAATATGATAGGAAGAATTTTTTCCACTAGAGTTCATCATTTTTTGTATTTTTATAGATTCTATTACTATTACTATTTCAACCTCTTCAACTTTCTGCAACTGTCCCATAAGCTGCTGTCCCATAATGCGTGTAAACTTTAATTTAAATAATATAAAAATTTTGGTTGCCTTTAAATACTAATTATTTTCTGCGATTACTTAACGAATTTATTTTCCTAGTGGGTGCTTGCATCATGTATGCTATATTTCAATGTGTGCGTTTCTGTATGTATTTAGTTTTAATTGATGGTCAGTCATGTGGGGATTCCGTTTGATGTGGAGCGTACCCTTTTTTTTCTACTTCCCATCGTTGAGTTCTCTTTAGTTCGCATTATCGATTTTCTTAAATGGTCAAATATTCTTTGAATACAGAAGGAATTTCAGATTTAATGAAATAAATGTTCAGTAATTTAGTTTTTGGTTATTCATGGAAGTCATCTTAAGTAGATCCAGAAAATATTTAAAATTCGAAATAATATCCATCACCTAATAAAATCATTTAATTTTCCAATATAGGATTAAATTACATGACGTATACAGTCAAATGTTACAACATTTTCTCATGCAGCTCAAATGAAAAAAAAGTATTAAAAGAGACCCTTTCTAAATCCTTTCAACTAAAACCTTACAAAAAAAAAAAAAGAAAAAACCTGTACGCCTGCCATGAGTTGACAATAAGCCTTTCCTATTGTCAGACATCCACAGCAAAAGAAGGTTAAAAAGGACCTCAAGGTAATAATGTGCATGACAGTAGTTGGAAATGCAGGCTCAATGATCCTGTCAGAACGATTATCTATCGATGAGACCTTTTTGTCCTATCCTCGCTTAAATGCTAGTGCAAAAGGGTGCAGAGAAGTAAAATTTCTTAAAATCACAACCATAACAAATGTCAAAATCCTTTCACTACAATGTATATACTACAACAACAATCAACAAAATACATTTAGGCTAAGAAAACATGGTATGGATTGATGATCTACCCTTTTCTTTTTTGCAGGATCATCAGTAGTCAGGTGACTTCTTGCTATCCTTGCGACGATCTTTTTTTTCTCTGTCGTCTATCGTCTGGTTGGAAAACAATGTTTTTCGTAAATCCTTTCGTTCTTCTATAATTTGTTTTGATAAATAATTATTGCAATGATTTCACATAAATTGTTGCAATATCCTGCGAATTGTTGTCATTGCTGGCTGGCTGTCTAGACATTGTGGAAATGGATTTCGAAGTAGGTGTTGCTTGGTTCTATTATCTGCAAATTGAGCTGCATTAGAAAAATAGATGTTTCTGGTTTAAGCAGTAGCAAAATATTTATTTAAATGTTCTATTGCTTGAAAACTGAATTTAAATGGAATTTTAATTTTTTGTTCTTACCTACCTTCTTTCTTAGCACCCGTAACAAGTGTTTTTCACTATCACAGCATCAATTAAAAATTTCTCATCCAATTTCTTGTCCTTTATTGCAAGCATCCATTCAGCAGGATACAGGATCCGCCGCGCACCTTTCCACGCCAGATCCATCACATCGCAGAGTGCATCGCTCGGTGCATCGTATGATATCGGTGAAAGTGATCGCGAAATTCGATCGCAGTGTCCGGTGCTTTGTTTGTGGTCTTCGTATCACAGCCACAACCTCTTCAGCGATCCTGCGCATCCTGCGGTTTCGATTTTCATTGTGAAAGTGAAATGCTAGCAAACATCGTCTATTAAAAGGATTTTTTCCTCCGATTACATAGGATATTTGTTCACTACTTAAGGTGCTGCTGCAAATTGAGAATTGTGAATGAAAGACATACAGACAGACAGATTGTATGAGTGAGTGCAGAAATTGGCGCGTAACTTTTGGTTTTATTTCTCGGAAATAAACAGATTTTTTTTAGGTTAGCAGGTTATTGGGTTTCGGTCATGTTCTTTGTTATGTTTTCACATGATTTCGATTGATTTGTGGTGTAATTCGAGCAGCCAAGGACTTTTGTTTTTATGTTTGATAACTATCAAAATATTTGAGATTCTTTTTACGAGGCGACGCGAAGAGTATTTGCTTTTGTGCCACAAAAAATGGAAAAGGGCTCCAAGATGTCTTTACATTTGCTAGAAATCGACAATTGACCTATTCTAGTTTTGTACTCAATATATATTTCATAAAGAACTCCGCAAAATTCATCTTTTATTCGAGGGTTGAACATAAATTATAAATATTGTAATTGATGATGTTTCTATATTTTTAAAATTACAAAATTTAATAAGCATTGTTGATTTTTATTTGATGTGTTCAAAATTTTATCAATTGATGAGAACAATTTTATTTTTAAAGTGTTAACGGTATCGAATCGAAATCTTAACGATATCATTGATAGGTCTAAATTGTTCTTTTCGATAACCAATAAATATATGAAAACGATTTGGTTTTCGATGCTATCTTAAATGATATTGATGTCCTTGTCGTTATAGATATCGATTTAATATCGAAAAGATTTTCATTTTAGATCAAAAATTTTGTTTGTTTAGAAAATTCAGTTTTTGACGTACAATTTAAAGAACACGCAATACAATATTAAAATATTTTGAGTTTTATATTGAAAAATAAACCATTATTATATAGAATTTAAAAATTATCGTCAAACGGTTTGCAGGGAAGATCATAAATACTAAAAAGAAAATTTAAATATATTCTAAAACATATTCAACAAATCGTCACCTAAGAATTATTTTGAATAGAGTTAGGAATTGTTATTCATGACTTACACATTCTTTTTCCGATAACTCTCATTAAATCTGACATATTCATCATTTTATCCAAAAAAAACTGGCTCAATTTAGCGAAAATTAGTTCGGCGTACGTGAAATTCAACTTCAAATGTAAATGACGGGAGGTAGTGACCATTTTAAGTGTAAGCGCAACCATAAAAATGTGCGAAACCGGAACCCATATTTTTTTTTCGTTGGAACAGGAATCGAAACCGCTATTGTAAAACTTTTGGAACCAGAACTAATATTCAATAGGTTTTTAATCCCTGTCGAGGATGCAAAAAATAGGAATCGGAACCGTTTCGAATTTTGGAAGCGGAATTGCAACCGTTATTAAAAAAAATGTGTGGTACCGCAGAACCGCAACCGCTATTTTAAAAATCATAAAACCAGAATCGCACCCGATAATCCAAAGGGGTTTAGTCTCTTATATTACCAGGGTATATGGGCGAAAAACAAGGAAATATGTATGGATTATGGATTAAAAAAAATAGATAAATGTGAATCAAAAAACTTTAAATATGGATCGAAAACCTAAAATATGGTTTCAAAAATGGGTATTAAATTCGTTATCCTTGAAAAAAAGAAATTGTAGGGGAACCTGGGGTAAAGTGGGACACGTTTTGATTTTCTGCCAAAACAGTACATTTGAATAATTTTTTAAATTCATTTGAAGAGTCTATTCCAAAGACTGGTTCATAATCTACCTTTTTATATTGGCGGAATACCATTTATATGCCTTTTAATTGATTTTTGAGCGATTTTTCAAAACAGCTCAATTTGGGACTTTTTGAAAAATGTTGGGGTAAAATGGGAAACTCAAAAAATTTTACCTAAATGCTATTTAGTCTTTCTTTTTCATGTTTTGTTTTTTTTTCACAACAAAGTGAAATATATTAAGGATAAAAAATATATAGTAATGTAATAAAAAAAGTGTGAAATGGCCTGAAAAAATAAGAATGAAAATAGTTTAAATTCGCATTCAGAATATTTTACGTGGCAATGGACATTGGTGCAGTTACTGTTCGTGACGTTCGCAAATTTCAAGTTTGGCAGATCACTGAATTGTTAAAATTTATTTACCTTTGTTTACTAACTCCAATCATCCTAGTGCGACCATATGGTCACACTTGTGATGATATTACAAAAACACATGTAACAGTAAAAGCAAAGCACAAACAAACCCCAAATCAAATACTATTTCTTCGTTACTAATGTAACTAAGTATGTAAATATATTTCAGTAAATGCTCTGTCCTATTTTGAAATGGTAGTGTCTCAAAATGAAGCAAAATTTAAAAACGGTAAAAAGATAAAAATTAAAAAAAAATAAAGAAGAAAATCATTTTATTGTGTAGTCATCAAAAAATAATAAATTTTGGTGCATATTTATGAATTCGATCTCTATTGTTTTTAATTTTACTCCGAATTCAAAAATAAATTTCCTAACACTTGGCATTTATACGCATTTTTATACCCTACACTAAGAGTGAAAGGGTATATTCAGTTTGGTACGCCGTTTGTAACACCCAGAAGAAAGCATCTCCGGTATGGAAAAGTATATATATTCTTGATCAGCATGACCTCCTGAGTCGATTTAGCGATGTCCGTCTGTCCGTCTGTCTGTCCGTCTGTCTGTCTGTCCGTCTGTCTGTCCGTCTGTCTGTTGAAATCCCTAAGACTTTTAAAATTGAAGAGCTAGATAAATGAAACTTATAACTTAGATTACTAATATACCTACGCTGTATGTGCGAAAAAATTGGTCCATGGTGACCTATCGGTCCATGGTGACCTATGATCCGACCACTTATGTTCAAATACCACATATAAAATGTACATATAAAGATCAATTTTTATGTATACGTGCTTAGGTAAACTTTGTTGGTCAAATATATATTGACATCATGCTCAAATACATGATAATAATGTTTTCCGGCGAAAAGACTTGTGGTTCACAAAAAAAAAAATCGAAATTCGGTACACCTACCCATTTGTAAATATGGGTATCAAATGAATGGAAATTCTTCAGCGATTGAATGTTTGTAGTTATTTTTAGGATTCGTATACCCTGGTGACCTATATATCACTTTGAATGGTAACCACACATATGTGTAGGGTATTTATAGTCGGCTTAGACCGACTATAATTTTGATAATCCTAACTATCATAATTACACCTACTTTAAAATTTCCCATGTGATCTAACCTTCCCAACTGGTTCAACATATATTTCTCCGAAAACATATGAAATCAAATACTTTTAATATTTTTATAAATGTATCTAAAAGTACACTTCTGTGGTAAGATTTTCTATGTATATAACATTTTTTTTTAGGTACCATTTTAGCAAAAATGTTGTGTTTGTTACGTTACACGAAATTTCAATTACGCTTCCTGCCCGATCCAAGTTAGCACAAAAAGTAAAATTAAGCATAACAAAGGGATTTAATGGTTAATTTTAAGAAAAGTATGCGAATACACATAGCTGTTGCTAGCAAATGCGATTGCTAATATGATGAATGTGTACGCTAATACAATTGATAATTTAGTTTTAGCAATTATTTGATTGTATTGATGTAACTTTTTGGCTATATTTACGAATTTTTGTTTTCTGTGTAGGATGATGGTTTAATATTATTTTTTAAATATTCGTACATAAATCTAAATCTTTAATAAATTGTTAAAAATGTTCCTTAAAATTACGTTCATACATTTTTTAATTACACTCATTAAAAAAAATAGTACACGCATAGAAAAAAAACGTTTATCGGCCATTTTTCGACAAAAGAATTTCTTTTACAAATCCTCTCAACAGTGCCTGTAAAAGTTGACATGTTTGTAGCAAAAAAAAAGAGTTTATGGTAAATGTTGTTTTTATTATTCTGAAACGACTTTTCGTTTAACACAAAATTGCTCAGAATACTTTTGCGACAAATGTAAAGAACGTGTACATTGAAATGTATTTGCGAGAATCGAAAAACTTTTATAAGAACTCAAATTATTATTGTCTTTTGTTCATTTGCTTAGCATGCATGCCTTCTATGAACGAAGACGCGGGTTCGAATCCTGTCTGGTGCAATACATTTTTTTTATTTAATTTTTTTTTAATATTACTTATTATTAATAATATATATTATTATCAGTAGCCGCGGTAGCTCATCGTAGCCGCGGTAGCCCAGTGGTTAGTGCGTTGGACTGCGAGCCGAAAGGTCCCCGGTTCAAGCCTGGACTGGGACTAATAACATCTTTTCATAGAAACATTTTTCTATACCGCGCTACCTCTCGTCAGTAAATGGCAAACCTACGAGAGTAAAACCATTGCCTATGAAAAAGCTCTCACCCGCCGTTCGGATTCGGCAATAAACTGTAGGTCCCACCAATTTGAGTACAAATATAACACGCACAGCTCAAAATGGTGAGAGAGCTCGGCCGAAGTTCTTATAGAGCTGTAGTGCCAAACTATTATATTATTATATTATTATCATATAATTCATCATTATGATATTTAAACATTATAATATGTATGTTGCAATTTAATAATTCATTCACCAATAACATACGTTGGATTATCGTACATCAAAATGAATTGCACACTGTTAATGGACAGTGGTCAAATGGAAGTGCACTGGCTGGAAGTGCATCTGAAGGAAGAGAGTTCAAGTCACCGCCCGGGCAAAGTAAAAATCATGTTATTTTTCAATTAATAAAAATAAATAAATTTTACATAAATGAATATATATGGGCCATTCCACACCAAATCGACCAGCGGTTGGAACTCACCTTCTTCGATTTCAATGAAATGTGGGCAGCTGATAAAGCTTATTGAAATTTTTTTTTTTTTCGACCTCTACTTTCAGAGTTACAGTGCTTCAAAGTTAAAAAAAAATGGGCCAAAAATCCATACCATCTTAAGATTTCGCATGAACATTTGTATTAAATCAACCAAAATATGTGTTTTTTTTCTCAGAATTTTAAAAAGGATAATTTTTAGGGACATCCATTTTGAAGTGCTAGGACAATGACGACGGGCCACATGTTCAAGTTTAGAAGTAACAACTTAATTTCTCTAAAACCTTGTTCTATTAGATATAAAACGAGCCATCAATGGAGTTTCTAGCATAGTTTAAGAGACATTGAAATATAAACTACCATACAAAAGTGATTTTTGGCCCATTTTTTGTAACTTTGAAGCACTGTATCTCTGAAAGTAGATGCATATCTCAATAAGCTTTATCAGCTGCTCAAATTTCATTGAAATCGAAGAAGGTGAGTTCCAACCGCTGGTCGATTTGGTGTGGAATGGCCCATACATATTCATTTATTTAAAATATATTTATTTTTATTAATTGAAAAATAACATGATTTTACTTTGCCCGGTCGGTGACTTGAACTCTCTTCCTTCAGATTGCAAAGCCAGTGCACTTCCATTTGACCACTGTCCATTAACAGTGTGCAATTCATTTTGATGTACAATAATCCAACGTATGTTATTGGTGAATGAATTATTAAATTGCAACATACATATTATAATGTTTAAATATCATAATGATGAATTATATGATAATAATATATATTATTAATAATAAGAAATATTAAAAAAAAATTAAATAAAAACCAGTTGGGAAGGTTATATCACATGGGAAATTTTAAAGTAGGTGTAATTATGATAGTTGGGATTATCAAAATTATAGTCGGTCTAAGCCGACTATAAATACCCTACACATATGTGTGGTTACCATTCAAAGTGATATATAGGTCACCAGGGTATACGAATCCTAAAAATAACTACAAACATTCAATCGCTGAAGAATTTCCATTCATTTGATACACATATTTACAAATGGGTAGGAGTACCGAATTTCGATTTTTTTTTTGTGAACCACAAGTCTTTTCGCCGGAAAACATTATTATCATGTATTTGAGCATGATATCAATATATATTTGACCAAAAAAGTTTACCTAAGCACGTATACATACAAATTGATCTTTATATGTACATTTTATATGAGGTATTTGAACATAAGTGGTCGGATCATAGGTCACAATGGACCGATCTCGCCAATTTTTTCGCACATACAGCGTAGGTATATTAGTAATCTAAGTTATAAGTTTCATTTATCTAGCTCTTCTATTTTAAAAGTAGTAGGGATTTCAACAGACAGACAGACGGACAGACAGACAGACGGACAGACAGACGGACAGACAGACGGACAGACGGACATCGCTAAATCGACTCAGGAGGTCATGCTGATCAAGAATATATATACTTTTCCATACCGGAGATGCTTCCTTCTGGGTGTTACAAACGGCGTACGAAACTGAATATACCCTTTCACTCTTAGTGTAGGGTATAAAAATTGGTCAATGCATATCTCAATAAGTTTTATAAACTGCCCAATTTTTAATTTTATTGAAATAGAAAAGGTAAAATCTCAAAATTTCCTTTTTTTGGTCGATTTGGTGTGGAAAGACCCATATGTAAAATAAAAATAAATAAACTATAAAAAAAATATTAAAAATTTAATAAAAAAAATTAATGAAAAAAAAATAAAAAATAATAATGATTAAAATAAAACTAAAAAACATTTTTTTTTAAATTTTTTAACTTTAAAAAGCAAATGAAAAACTCGTTTGGTCCAAACGAAAAACCGGTTTGGTCAAATGAACTCCACAAACGAAGTTCTTTTGTCTCGTTTCGTTTTTGAGGAACGTGGTTTTCTATGCGTGTACTTAGTTAATTTTTTTTATATTTTGTCTGTGTTTTTTGCTATTCAAATATTTAAACAAAGAGATCGAAATACTATAGCATATATTATAGTATATTTTGAATTTCGTATATTTTCTAATGTATTTAATAATACACACATGGACAAATTTATTTTAATATGTTCCATACAAGCCAAATTTTCTTTTTCTAAAGAACTATAATATATTTAAAATTTCCTATAATATGTATTATTAAACTGTTAACATAAATATTTAAT
The DNA here is from genome assembly GCA_951804985.1 of Dryomyza anilis. Lineage (NCBI taxonomy): Eukaryota > Metazoa > Arthropoda > Insecta > Diptera > Dryomyzidae > Dryomyza > Dryomyza anilis. Next base: position 68,990,320 of record OX638133.1, read on the forward strand.
TAAATGAAATTATTAAAATACAATACATAAAATAAATTCAATAATATGTAAAATAAATATAAAAAGTATCTAACCTTTGACTCTCCGAAAATCAATTGTCACTTAGGCGTAATCTCTGCACTCTTTCGTTACCCTTATCGCGATTCTTTTCGCCAAAGAAATGCTCAAAATAAACAGAATTGAATGCATTTCGTAATCAAATTAACTCGAGCTGCAAATATTAATCAAGCCTTCGCGACAAGCTAAATATTTGCGGGATTATAGAGCGCTCGAACATAAAAACAGCTCCGTTCAGATTGGAATAGCAAAGACAGACAGACAGACCGACCGACAAAGAAAGACTAAGTAAATTTCATAAATAAGCAAATTAAGACAACTCATTGGCGACGTTCAGCGATAAATCGCCAAAAATATTCAACAAAACCGACGCCCTGCCCCGTAAGCACGACTCAAATACAACATAATGATGACGAGCATCCGAAGCCACTGATTGTAGAGTGCGCCGCGGAGGTAAAGTGCATTTCCTGAATTATTTGCATTATATTGTAAGTCGATTATTTATCAGTAAATCGCCTCGGGACGCACAGACACACTTGTTAATAAATTGGCGCCAACATAATTCAATATTTCCATTACATTTCAATTAGAATCGAATTTGTGGGCCCCCCGAAATGCATTTCAGTTGAGAGTTGAGTGAAAGGCGATCGGTTTTCCTAACACGTTTCTGATTAGGCGACTTTCTGCTAGTTTTCACTGCTGTTCGGTGCGATTATGCGGTCAAGTTTAGTCCGATGTTTAGGTTATTTATGTGTCTGACTGACCGCACCTCAAGGCAGGTTCAACTTGAACTTGAACTCGCACAATTAAATAGTTATCAATGGATTTAATATTTACGTATGTGCCGGGAATATTGAGACAGACGCTTATCGCTGTTTCGAAATAAAGTTTAGTGGTGGCGGCTGTTGGTGCTTTGATGAACTCAAATAATAAACTATATATGGACTTTTATGTTCGTTGTTTTCCAAACAATGTAAAAAAAATTACAAAAAATTAATCTTTATGCGAATTTTAATTTGTCACAAATATCTACACAATAATTTCATAAATGCATGCATTTATTACATTAATATTGTTGAAATTCTCAATATAAAATTAATTAATACCATTTATGAATATAGGAGGTGTTGTCATCTCAAGTAACCGCTCGAAGATTGGAACAAAGCATATGTGTACCTTTTAAGCTACCTCTGACAGCAGTGTTGTAAACCACTGTTTTTTTAGTTCCAAAGCGGTGGCAAAGAACATGTGTGGAACACACGCAAAAATAAATTACGATGCTTTGACATATAGTATACATTCTGATAATGGAACATATATAATAATGGGCGATCTTACTTTATTGCTATTAGGTGGCAAAATAGTGGCAAATTATTAAATTTGCCACTCTGACATCAGTGTTGTAAACCAGTGTTTTTAAATCACACACATATAAATTACACAATTAGCATGGCTCTGCTTAGGCTCTTTATTATTTTAATTTTTAATCAAAAGGCAGATCAATATAAAGCCCAAGTTCCAACACTTTAATAGATCCGAATTTGTGACAACTAAACCTCGCTCTTTGACTTTTTGGCTGGTAATTGGGTGGCAAATAAGTATATTTCGCATGATTTGTAACTAGAACTTTTTAATGGCAATTGTGTGGCTACCACTAACGTTGCCACAAAGTGGTTAGTTGGTAGCCAGCCTCACGTGACGGATAGAGGAATATCTACTGCGTATATCGTGCGGGAATGTGTAAATTAAACAAGCGCTCGCGGACCAAACTGGTTATGGGAAAAACAAACCCCTTTGAGATCAGTATAGAAGCAATACGTACGGTACAGAGAGTCAGAACCTCAGTACCGGCAGTAGGATTTCTGTGACTGCTGCAAAACTAAGGAAAAAAGACAGACACGGATACCTTAATAGAATCTTACAAAGTAGAGCAACTTTACTGTCTACAACTGAGTGTCGATTCCGAAGAATCGCTATTTCCGCGTTCACAGGCCATGGACACATCAGACGTAGACTCCTTAATCAAGGTCCATCTGCTAGAAGATACTTTAACGGTGTGAGCAGTGAACTAGCCACGACATATAAAAAATCTAAAAGTCATACCGAAATTCGGTGCAGTTCCTGTAGACAATGGTCAAGATCAAGGAGACTGAACTAACGGACAGAACAAAACGAACAGGCTATGATATAACTACGGTAGCCGCCTCCACGACATTGCATCCCACGATAAGCAAAGGGGAACAAAAGCCCTGAAATGTCACATGTCTAACTTTCAATTACAAAACGGGACTAGACACGAAACCAACTGCATGGAGGGGGCTAACGACAACTAGGAACTCAATCGTGTCCTCAACACAATAAGCAGTCCTAGACTTAAGGTTGATTATCTCCATCAACAAACCTATCGATTCCAAAACATGCCTCTCGAAAGCGAAACATGGCACCTCATACACTAAATATGCAAAAATTCCCATATCTTGCAAAGTATTGCTAGACAATGCGGCCAAGAAAATTAGTCCAACTAGTTTCAACACATCAACGTAACTGCAGTGGATGGAAGTGCGACTTTAATAGAGAAATATCTCCGTCCAAATGTCTGGTTGTGTAGGCCGTAATTCTGAGGGTAATGCTATCGGAGAACGTGTGCGGGGAGTAAGTTAGTTTTGCGGGGCCGGCTGTCACAAGGACGTCCAAGGTTGTTGGAGCGAGCAAAACGAAGTCATCTTAAAGCGAGATGTTATAAGCTTTGACCTTATTTGGCCAGAATCTAAGCTTGAAGGCTTTTCTAGGTTCTCGCTTCTACTGAGCCACAGTCATGTAGTAAGGATTTCCGGCACGAGTCCATAATGATCCCAGTTGGTAAACAAAATAGGTAACTGAATACAGCAGGTTGGCAAATAATCTGATTAGCCACCAGTTAGAATGGGATGGGAAGAAACAACTTGATCGCGGTGTATGAAACATAATCATCCCATCTCAGGAAAAAATCAGTGCTTCAGTTAGTATTAAGTTTGACCCAGGATATCTAAATGCTATATTTTCAAAGATGAGGAAAGCAAAACATGAAAACTAAAAGAGCTAGATCAACTAAACTCCTAATTAAGATAGCTTATTTACCTGCAAGGCTACCTACGCTGTCCGATATTGAAAATAGACATGATCGGTCAATTGTGACTTGTGAACCACTGCGATAGAGTCATCGCAGTATGGATCATGAATTCCTGAAGACAGTAGGCTGACGAATAATCTCGTCAGCCATCAGTAAGAATATGATGGGAAGCAACTACTTGCTCGCGGTGGATCAATCATTATCTTCCCTTCTCAGAAAGAAATCAATTCGTATTAAGTTGGCCTTTTAGGTAGGCCAATGGGTCTTTCAACAATGGGGAACGCAAAAGTCAATAAACGTTTAAGGCGGACGGAGTATAATTTATACTACACTCATGCCGAACGTAGGAAGTAATAAGTAATAACCTTTAATAATAGTTTGGCACTACAGCTCTATAAGAACTTAGGCCGAGCTCTCTCACCATTTTGAGCTGTGCGTGTTATATTTGTACTCAAAGTGGTGGGACCTACAGTTTATTGCCGAATCCGAACGGCGGGTGAGAGCTTTTCATAGGCAATGTTTTACTCTCGTAGGTTTGCCATTTACTGACGAGAGGTAGCGCGGTATAGAAAAATTGTTTCTATGAAAAAATGTTGTTAGCCCCAAGTCCAGGCTTGAACCGATGACCTTTCGGCTCGCAGTCCAACGCACTAACCACTGAGCTACCGCGGCTACAATAACCTTTAATATTCTAACCTTTAATATTCTACAATAAAAATAAAAGGCAATATTTAGTTTCGTATGCCTTCTGTAACACCCAGAAGGAGGAAAAGTTTATATTCTTGATCAGAATGACCTCTTGAGTCGATTGTCTCTATGTCCGTCTGTCGGTATATCTGCTGAAATCACGATTACAGGAAAACTAGAATAGCTAGATCAATGAAACTGCTAATTTAAAAAAGTATATATCTACGCGATATGGGTATGATCGGTGGACATGATTACACACAAAAAATGTTACTAAAAATTTCACCAACTACCAGGTTTCATCATATTGATGAATTCATTCATTGAATTAAAATCGTGTTTACTAAAGGTTTTTCATTTTCAATTTTAAACACAAATTTATCTCCATTTACACATTTATGTATTTATAATTCTTAAATGATTTATAATATATAATTGCTAATTATTCGATGCCTCCATTTCATCATGTTAATGAAAAAGTAAACATCATATTGATGAATTTTGATCATCATACCATATTAATTTAAATATCGTAAATCTTATAAGAATTATAAATACGTAAATGTGTGAATGGAGACCAATTTTTGTTTGAAATTTCTTGATATAGAAAAATATTAAAAATGAAAAACACTGAAAAATTACGATTTTAATTCAATGAATGAAATCATCAATATGATGAATACTGGTAGTTGGTGAAATTTTTTTTTTTTTTTTTGTGTGTATTACTGAAAAACATCATATGACATGATATCTATGAGTGAAATCTGCTTTATACTGACGTAAACTTTTTAAGCACAAATATATTAAAAAATAATGTTTTTCCAATGAACGACGACTTGTGGTGCTCGAAAAATAAATCGAAATTTGGTACACTTACTATTGGTACTCAAATGAATCGAAATTCTTTCAAGATTACAAGTTTGGAGTTATTTTCACGATTCGTTGCTCTGTGGACATCTGGACCACTTAAAAAGGTAACCACACACATTTTTACATATAGGCCTTTCCAGAAAAACGTCGTCAACCACGACCAAAAAATTCAAAATGACCAAAACAAATTTTTTTTTTCAAAAAAAGTTTAAAAAAAATTAAAAAAAACTTTAAAAACATTTGGAAATTGGCATAGTACATAACTTTTATTTCGAAATAATCATTATTAATATTATCATATACAAAATAATTTTTAGCAAAAAATCGTAGTTCAAATTTCCATACAGAACGTCTGGAATTGTTCTGCGATTTTTACGAAATAACTGTAAACTTTAGGGGCAAACATATACTAAAATAAAGTAAATTGTCTCAGTTATGTTTAGAAATAATATAAAAAAATATATTGTACGAAAAAAGTATTTTTAGAATAAAATCATACTGATAATTTGAATACGGAATTTTTTGTCCCGTCCGGAATTTGTCTGTGATTTATTTTGAAAAAACTATAAACTTTAGGAACAAAGTGTAAATATACAAATAACGCACATGATTTCTGCTATTTTTTTAAATATTTGAAAAAAATCATTTGTACGCTAAATTTGCTGACTTTTTGGAATATCCATATAAACCTCGATACTTACTTCCGTGTTTTTCCCGTCCGGAACGCTCACTATGTTATTTATTTCTTTTGATCTACCGTATAGGATTCTATAATTTTGAGCACTATTATTTAGCACTATTTACTCTTACTTAGCACTAATATTTAGCACTATTTAAATACTACATAAATTCATTAATTTTTCTTCGAGATATTAAAGTTTTAAGCGTACGAATGTCCCGTCTGAAACCCCAGGAAATGCCCATCGGGTCGGCTTAGTCCTACTATAACTTTTAAAATTCTTAGTAAAACCAACTATCAACATTTCCCTACTATAAAATGAACCATGTGATCTAACCTTCCTTACTGGTCTTCCTTAACTCCAAGATCACACCATTTGGCAAATTTTCCGATACTTTGTGATGTAAGACCTTAATTCACTTTCACTTCCGCTCTTAATTCAATGGTTACTAACCACATAATTAATCTTAACCCTCAAATTATATCGAAAAAATGCTACAATTTCATTATCAAAAATATTCAACATCATGCACAAAGGATGCACGCTTGACCAGTGAATTAAAAACCGATTCGCACATCGAATTAGCGTCCAAAACTGACCAACTCATGCGCAACTTGAGAAAGGATCCAGCTCAAAGGAAGTACAGGTAATGAAATGCAACGCCTACCATCGAACTCAGTGCGCGTATATGGGTCAGCGTTAAAATAAGATGGATTAGAAAATAAAGGATGCCGGATCATGAGAATCTTTTTGCATGCGTAATCATGGGAAAATTATTGAAAAATGTGCAACATTCGAGTACAAAGCATTTGATGTTGGGTCATCATCACATGCAGCATAATAATGAAAAGAGTAATTAATAGAAGAGAATTGCGAAATATGCCCGAACCGAATATGCTTTGAAAAGGTTTGAAAGTACCTAAATCTTTTAATTTCACACATTTCTATAGAGCATCCTTTTTTGCCAGATATACACAACAGAACAACGACGCCTTTACACAAATCAAAAAGATATTTTCACTTTCCCATGAAGCCATCGGAATCTGTTGCATATCCTTGCATCCTGACAACATGTGAGAGCACCAAGTGTGACTGCCAAGTGCATGGTATGAATTGATTCAACACTTGCTGCAATGTTTCCCCCATGTGTGCATTGCATATCCTTGCAGTGTTTGTCAAAGGATTGCAGGTGACATTGCGAGGGTAGCAGTAGCAGCAGCAAGAAAGAATGCTGATCGTGCAAAAGATGGATTTGGTTTTTGTTATGAAATGAAATTCAATACGTCCGATGTATGACTTGTGTAATTTTTGTGGTGTTTATTTGAGTGAATTTCTAACATTTTTGGAAATAAAAACGTGGGAAATATTTTTGGATCAATTTTTCGCAATTTTGTTGATATTGTGTGGGTTTTGATAGTCAAGTATTTGTTTTTTTTTTTTGTGTGAATACTAATATTTGATAAATAGAGCCGTAGATTGACAATCAACAGGATGCTTGACCACTTTCGTGACTTCGGTTCAATACATAAATCTCAACGCCACTTGTTTGCATCAAATTCAACTTGTTATCGCTGTTCTGAAGTTAGTTAATGGACTTCTGAACATGTCCTTCGCATCAGACCCCTACATTCCATGGCATTGAGTCATTTCCGTATTGCTACCGAAGCACACTGTAACGCGATAGTGCCAACAAGTTTTGTTTACTGACCACTGATAAAGTCCAACACGTTACAGGTGATTATTCGGGGCTAACAATTTACCAGAGGCTGCTCTACTTTTGCATTTGCTGCAGGATGTTTGAAGAACAAAATTTTAAAAATGTCTGTCAGTATTTCATTAAATAACTCTGCATCTGCTACTTTCCATGCTGTATAGGGGAAACTCCTACCCTCCAAAGCCTACAAAAAACTGTTGCGCATGTTTTTCGTTTTATATGAAGATCCCTAAAACCACCATTGAGGGTTTTGAACTTTTTAATGTTGTTTATTTAACACAACCACATGTATAATTCGGATTTCCGTCTATTTTTAATGATAAAGCGTGCTGCTGGATCACAGCTCCCCCATGCAACATCATCTTTTTTTATTCGGGGAGCATATCAAATATTATAGTTACAAAGTACTGTCTGACTCATTGTGTAGATATCATCAACATAGCGCTCAATTGCAGCCGCATTTGGTGGATCAGGCATCCGTCTCTGTTGGCGCATTTCTCACCTTTCACCTTTTTGAGTGTTGCGTGTTGCTGGGTGCAGCATTGTAACATATGCGTCATTTGTCGTGGAGACACGCTCCACAATACTAGGGATTAAATGCATTTCAGGCTTACCACACAATATCTGAATTTATGAAATATTTTGTGAATAGAATTATTTCAAAAATAGTTGATATCTGTATTGAAAAATTATATCTCGATTAGACACACTATTTTTCGTTTTTAGAATTATACATGTACTAATACATTGAGCATCTAAAGTTAATACAGACTATTTTAAGAAGCGAGTGCTTCAAATTGGCGCAAATGAGGCACACAATCCGAAATTGGTTAACTTAAATATATCGCTGTTGAACAAGTAAATTTTAGCAAGGGTTGGAAGGTTTGGAAAAAAGTTTCGATTTCGCTTTAACTTTTCTCCCTCGTTACGGTTTCAAGTGTTTTTAATAAAACATTTTTGGCATATTAGCTTCAAGTAAAATACGGTTTCCAATTTCTGTTTTTGTATTACTGTTCCTTCTTATCCATAATTTCAATACCTTGAAAAAATAAAAGAACCACTTATCAACAATTTTGTATTACATTTTTAATAAATATTATATCATAGGTATAAAAATTGAAATATACGATTAAATGTTGCATACATTTTGCTGTATAATAAATATATTTTTTAAATCCGTTATAACGTTATAACTCAATCCGTTTTTATATATCACTTTAAACTGATATCGGTTACAGTTTATTTTTAGTTTTCTTTTCAGTTGATTGATTAAAATTATCAAAAGTAGTTTATATTTTAAAAATGCCAAAAAAGTTATTTTAAATTAAACATTTTGTTTGTTAATTCAATTTTTTTGTAAATCTGATTGACTCACTGGCTTAGACCTAGGGACATAAACTTTGGACAGGGTGTTCATCTCCCGACGTAAGCGCGCACTAAGGTACAAAAACGGACGTGGCAAACCTGAACTTTAAACTCCCTGAACATTAAACTCCCGATCTACTAAGAGCAGAGTTGTAAAAATCGAAGCAAAGAATCATATTAAAATTTGTAAAAATGTGAAGGAGCGTAGCACTACCTTCAAATGGCGAAAATGGCGCTTTAGACATGCACTAAAAAGATAAAAAGGGGTGTGAATGTATCCACACTTTTAAGAGATATACTTTTGCATTTACAAAAACTTAACACGGACGAAGCGAAAAACAGGCGCAACAGTTTTTTGTAGGGTTTGGAGGGTGGTAGTTTCCCCTATACAGCATGGAAAGTACCAGGTGCAGAGTTATTTAATGAAATTCTGACAGACATTTTTAAAATTTTGTTCTTCAAACATCCTGCAGCATATGCAAAAGTAGAGCAGCCTCTGGTAAATTGTTAGACCCGAATAATCACCTGTAAAGTGTTGGACTTTATCAGTGGTCAGTAAACAAAACTTGTTGGCACTATCGCGTTACAGTGTGCTTCGGTAGCAATACGGAAATGACTCAATGCCATGGAATGTAGGGGTCTGATGCGAAGGACATGTTCAGAAGTCCATTAACTAACTTCAGAACAGCGATAACAAGTTGAATTTGATGCAAACAACTAGTTCGAATATATTTTGGATTTTATAATGTTTTGCCAGCACTTTGATATTTGCCCTTTAGTCAAATTGTGATAATTAAAGATTGTATTTGATACTGCAATAGATTTAAACAGAAAATCTGATTTTATCTTTTTTTTTTGGAATATCTACTAAGATCCACAGCACTCAGACAGACTATATCCATTGTACTGTAAAATCTATTCCCTAAAATTTTGTGGTTAATATCACCACGAGCGCCCATGCCTAAGCCGGGATTCGAACCCGAGACCTTCAGAATGCAAGTCCAGCGTGCTACCTCTGGACTGCTGAGGCCGCCGATTTTATCTTAAAATGAATTGAAGAAATTTGCACTAAATTTCGAATATATAGAAAAAATATATAAGTTGTGAAAGACTTACATACAATCAACCCAAACTCATATATGAGCCATTAGAACATTGCACACCAAATCGACTTGAGGTTGGAACTTACCCTCTTCATGTTCTTTGAAATTTTGGTAACTGTTTAAAGGTATCGAGTGACCATTATGTTATTTTTTTTCCTAACACTACTTCCAGAAATACAGACTATGGACCAAAAATAACATTTTATAGTTGTTCAGAAACACTGTATTCAATTTAAGTATTTGTAAATTAAGTTTTCATTTTTTTTATTGTTTGAAAATTAATATTTTTTCAAACTTTTATTTTTTTTGTTCACGCACATCCAAACCTATCAGACAGATTTCATTTTTATTAAATAAATTTAAATTGCGTTCTTTTTTTAAATTCTGCATTTTGATTTTAGTTACAAACATTTTTTGGTCCTTCGAACCGGATGTGCGTGAATTCTCGCGTTTTTAATTCGTAATCAGTGTAAAATCAGTGAAATTTAAACATTTTTTGAGTGTTGTTCAGCGGAGCACCCCGGTCAACATCTCATCTAGTGGAGCATCAGTGGAGCACCCGTCGACCAGGACGTGGTCTCTTAAGCATCACGCAACATTCAAGTAGTGAGTCAGCCGTCGTGCAAGACGTATTCCCGTTGATCAATACGAGGTTTTCATTCGCTGCTGCTAATTGCATTCAGCATTTTACACCGCAGCCGTCGTGCAGAACGAGCTAAGTCAAGTTGCAGTTTGTGTTCACCCGACGCACAGTTCGTGGTTAACCCAAGACAAACCAGCATTTCTAATCTTTACAAACAATATTCATAATGGACATGTTCAAGCAACAACGTCAAACCATCAAGAGTACATTAACTCGCATTCAGAACTTCTGCGCTAGTCGAAATGCATCGCTGTCTGAAATCAAGGTGCGCATGGACAAGGTGGAGGATTTGTACAAACAGTACGAAGTCATTCAGCAAGAAATCGATGCGCATACCATGTCACCAGCTGACCGAGAAGCAGAAGAGAATTACCGCATTGAAATGGAAGAAAGATACTTCACGCTCAAGTCAAATGTTGCCACACGACTGCAAGAAGAATCTGCGGAGGCACGCTCCATGAGTCAACAATTGCCACACACTCCTTCAAACGATGGTCTCAGTGCTGCTATGCAAATCATGCTGGAACATCAAAATACAATGAGTGCAATGATTGAAAGGATGTCTAGCAACACGCAATTGGAAAACAATTTGCCGCGGTCTTCAGTACAACAAGCTAGTTCGCAGTTATCACAACCTTCGCAACAACATGAACTCCGTCTTCCGAAAATCCAAATTCCAGATTTCGATGGTGCATACGCCAACTGGATTCGGTTTCGTGATCTGTTCGAGGCAATGGTACACAACAAAAGTACGATTGCTAATGTCGAAAAATTGGAATACCTGCAAACGAAACTTAAAGGTGAGGCTCTTTCGATCATAAAACACCTCAAGCCAACCAACGAAAACTACACGGTTGCGTGGGAATTGGTTAAGAAGAAGTTTGATAAATCTGACAAAATCAAAAAATCATATTTTGAACTTCTTTTCGACCAACCATCAATGAAGTCTGCATCTGTCAACGAAATCAAGCGTTTCTACAACAATACAAATGAAAGTTTCAATGCATTAAAAGTCCTCGATGAACCTGTCGATCAATGGGACTCAATTTTGCTATTTCATTTGGAGAAAAAGCTGGACAGCGAGACTCATGTGCTTTGGTACAGGCAGCGGAAATCGGACCAACAAGCCACCTTCAAGTCTTTTTTGGAATTTCTGGACGAGCGAGTCTTCGAGTTGGAAAATACACAAAAAAGTACAGTGCATTCTATGCAATCGTCAAAGTCAAACGTTCCACAACAACAAAAGGCTCGCGCATTTTCATCATTGGTGCAGTCTTGCCCAGTGTGCAACAAACACCATTTTTTGTACCATTGCAACAACTTCAAAGAGCTTGACGTCGGCAGTAGATTCAAGGTCGTACAAGATAACAATATCTGCATCAACTGTCTGCGGGAGAAACACAAGGTGGCCGAGTGCAAGTATTCTTCATGCAAAATCTGCAATGCGAAGCACAACTCATTGTTGCATTCATCAACAGTCAAGTCACCACGTCAACCGACATCCGTGTCAAAAATTGAACCGTTTCTGAGTGTCAACTCTACGCATCAGTTCGAACAAACATACACCCTTCTTCCAACAGCGATAGTTATGGTTCGTGATAGATGTAATGTGCTGCAGTCATGTCGCGCTTTACTCGATTCTGGCGCGCAATCTACGCTCATCACGGAAGCTTGCGTACAACGTTTGCAACTCAGGCGGTCTTATGACAAAACTTTGCTATATGGTGTTGGATCTAACAACGAAAGTTACACCAAGGGTAAGGTACATCTGCAAATATATTCGCAAACATCTACAAACTATGTTGTCACCGAAGCATTTTGCTTATCGAGCCTAACGCAAGATCTTCCGGGACATGTAGTCTGCAATCAAAAGTTGGAATTTTTCAATAACCTTCAACTTGCTGATACCCAATACAACAAACCTGGCCGCATTGACATAATTTTGGGTGCAGATGTCTTCGCTGATGTTGTTCTCCAAGACAAAATTATTCATCCCACTGGTTCACCAAGTGCAATATATACAATTTTCGGTTGGATAATCGTTGGAAAAGTCGATGAACACACAACATCTCAAATAGTAGCTGCACACGTTTGCGTAGATCTGGATAAACAATTACAAAAATTTTGGGAAACTGAAGAGTTAGAAACATTCAAACATTTGACTCAAGAGGAAGAAAAGGCAGAAATACATTATCAACAGAACATCAATCAACAAGATGATGGACGATACGTCATCAAATTGCCGTTCAAATCTACAAACATTGAATTTGGTGATTCGAAAACTGCAGCATTGAAAAGGCTCTACGCAATGGAGCGTCGATTCCTCAATAATCAACCGCTTCAAAAGGAGTACATAAAGTTCATGCAAGAGTTTATCGATTTGGGACATATGGAAGTCGCGCAAGATTCTCCCCCATACAAAACGTTTTACCTGCCTCATCACGCAGTGTTAAAACCCGGCAGCACAACAACAAAGCTACGTGTCGTCTTTGATGCGTCATGCAAAACATCAAACGGGTTATCACTCAACGATCAACTGCTGATTGGACCCACAATTCAAAATGATTTGTTTACCTTAATACTCAAATTCCGCAAGTACAAAATTGGATTTACTGGTGATGTCGAAAAAATGTATCGACAAATATTAATACATCCAGATGACCGTTCATACCAGCGAATACTGTGGCGAAATTCCAAGGACGAAGCTATAGAGGAATACAATTTAAAAACTGTCACATATGGAACTTCTGCTGCGCCATTTCTTGCTACAAGAACTTTACATCAAGCTGCGCTAGATAATATGACGTCAAATCCAATAGCATCAAAGGAAATAATGCACAATTTTTATGTGGACGATTTTATGTCCTGTTCGACTGATCTTCCGTCAGCAATAAAGCTCAGAGAAGATGTCTGCAAGATTCTTACAAACTCTGGTTTTCATCTTCGCAAGTGGTCATCCAATTCTACTGATTTCATGGATCAAATCAGACCACAGGATCGTGAAGCTGCTTCGGAAACAATTATTGACAACTCAAATACTGTGAAGACGCTGGGACTTCTTTGGAATACAGCACATGATTGCTTCAAGTACAGCGTGTGTCTGGAAGAGTTGAAACCCATTGTAACAAAACGTGCTGTTTTGTCAGATATATCTAAGGTCTTCGATCCCATTGGCTGGTTGTCTCCAGTCGTCGTCGCGATGAAAATCTTCATGCAGAAGCTGTGGCTGAAAGGTATAGGATGGGATCAAGTTTTGCCTGAAGAACTTTATAACCAATGGGTAAAGTATCGATGTAATATAAACACTATCAAGCAGCTCAGCATACCAAGATGGATTCAGTATGCAAACGAAGCAAATGTCGAATTGCATGGTTTTGCTGATGCATCGGAATTAGCGTTTGCAGCAGCAATATATATTCGCGTACAGCATACTGATGGATCTATCTCAACAACACTAATCGCTGCAAAAACAAGAGTGGCGCCTGTCAAGCAAATCACACTTCCTCGCCTCGAACTGTGTGCTGCACATCTCATGACAAGATTAATAAAAAAAGTTCAACAAGCTTACGATTTTGTAAATGTCAAGTTATTCGGATGGTCAGACTCTACAGTCGTTTTAGCCTGGCTTGCAGATCATCCACGGCGTTGGAAAACATTCATTGCAAACCGTACATCATATATCATCAATACCATTCCTGTGCAACAATGGCGACATGTTCGTTCGCATGAGAACCCTGCTGATCTAGCTACTAGAGGACTTTTACCATCAGAATTGGTTTACAATACATTGTGGTGGTATGGTCCGGAAGTACTGACAAATTATAACTGTGAGTTGACATCGCCTCTAAAAATCTCTAAAAATATTGATATGGAATACCGAAAAGAAACTATTTCGAATGTTGCAACCGCTACAAGCGTTGAGTTGATTAATCGTTATTCAGAATATAGTAAGCTCATTAGAATTACTGCTCTATTACTACGATTCATCAATAATTGCAGAACAAGACAACACTTTAAGGACAAAACAACTGGATTCTTGATGCTGAAGGAGCTTCAAAATGCCCATGATGTTCTTGTCAAAATATCACAACAGGCGTCATATCAAATGGAAATCCGCACATTGTCATCTGGTAACCAACTTCAACTTTCACACAAACTATCACCACTTACACCGTTTATTGACAATTTTGGAATACTCCGAGTCGGTGGCAGAATCGAAAACGCTAATGTCAATTTTAACCAAAAACATCCATACATTCTCAGCAAAAGTCACCATCTGACTGATCTCATTGTTAGAGATTATCATTTACGATATCTTCACGCAGGAAGTCGACAACTGCAATATCTACTAGGACTGAAATATTGGATACCTGGCATCATACATGTCATCAAAAGCTGTGTTTACAAGTGCACAACATGTATGAGGTTTCGATGCAAGCCTTACCAACAACAGATGGGTAATATTCCTCGACATCGTCTTGAAGCTGGTGGATCCGCATTTCTCAATGTAGGAGTAGATTTTTCAGGACCAATACATGTAAGGTCGTGGAAAGGTCGTGGTTCCAAAACATACAAATGTTGGATTGCTTTGTTTGTATGTCTGGTGACGAAGGCAATTCATCTTGAGTTAGTGACTGAATTATCGGCTGGAGCATTCATTGCTGCACTTCGTCGGTTTGTGGCCCGCCGTGGAAAACCACTTCATTTGTACTCCGACAATGGTACAAATTTTGTTGGCTGCAATCAACAACTCAAGGAGTTCTATGATCTTCTCAACAAATCATCAACACAAGAAGCATTCAACAAGGAAATGTCAGTCCAGCAAATTCACTGGCATTTTTCGCCACCTGCAGGTCCTCATTTTGGTGGAATGTGGGAAGCTGGCATCAAATCTACAAAGCATCATCTCAGACGTATTCTTCGTGATGCATCGACAACATATGAAGAGCTTCATACCTTGCTATGTCAAATAGAAGGATGCCTAAATTCAAGGCCGTTGTGCAGCAAAGTGGATGGAGATGTCGATCCTCTCACACCTGCACATTTTTTAATCCTACGATCGATGGCAAGTGTTCCAGATGAAAATCACACGGGCGCTAGCTTTAATCATATTAATCGTTGGCATTACATTCAGCGTCTAGTTCAACAGTTCTGGAAAAAATGGTCCATCGAATATATCACTCAGCTCCAACAACGACCGAAATGGCGTCAAAAACTTAATAATATTCAAATCGATGATATTGTCATTATTAAGGACGATAATCTTCCACCAACTCAATGGCTAACTGGAAAAATTGTAGCAACACATCCTGGTCAAGACGGCTTAGTGAGAGTTGCAACAATCAACACTAATAAAGGAATTTTCAAACGACCGATAACTAAACTTTGTCCTTTGTTTGTTGATATTTGAAAGTGCATCCTTTCAAAGGAGGCCAAAATGTTCAGAAACACTGTATTCAATTTAAGTATTTGTAAATTAAGTTTTCATTTTTTTTATTGTTTGAAAATTAATATTTTTTCAAACTTTTATTTTTTTTGTTCACGCACATCCAAACCTATCAGACAGATTTCATTTTTATTAAATAAATTTAAATTGCGTTCTTTTTTTAAATTCTGCATTTTGATTTTAGTTACAAACAATAGTTGTTAATCTTTAAATATCTCCTGAACGAGAAATATTAGAAACACCATTGAGGTTTCGTTTTAAAGCTCATAAAACACGGTTTCTGAAAATTTAAGTCAAAACTTAAAATCTTGAATATGTGGCCAATGGTCATTAACCTAGCAGTTCAAATTTAGTGTCCTTAAAAATAACCTATTTTAAAATACTGAAAAAAAAACTCAAATTTTTAGTGATTTAATGTAAATTTAATGTAAATGTAGCCGCGGTAGGTTGGTTAGTGTGTTGGACTGCGAGCCGAAAGGTCCCCGTTTCAAGCCTGGACTGGGGCTAACAACATCTTTTCATAGAAACATTTTTCTATACTGCGCTACCTCTCGGCATTAAATGGCAAACATACGAGAGTAAAACCATTGCCTATGAAAAGCTCTCACCCGCCGTTCGGATTCGGCAATAAACTGTAGGTCCCACCACTTTGAGTACAAATATAACACGCACAGCTCAAAATGGTGAGAGAGCTCGGCCTAAGTTCTTATAGGACTGTAGTGCCAAACTATTATTAAAAATAACCTATTTTAAAATACTGAAAAAAAAAACTCAAATTTTTAGTGATTTAATGTAAATGTTCATGACAAATTATAAGATGGTATTTTAATGGTATCATATTTTAAAAAATATTTTTTTAATTTTTATTTATTTTATTTATCTCTGTAAGTAGTACTCGTAAAAAATAAAAAATGATCAATTATCACATTTCCTAATTTTATTGAAATCGAAAAGGTAAAATCTTAAATTAAATTAAAATTTGTCGATTTGGTGCGGAAATAAATTAATATGAACAGAATACAAACAATCAAAAACACAGAAGAATAATTTAAATGTCATTTTGAAAATTTTGTGAACTTTTTTTGTCGTGAATTTTTTATTTTATATTTTATTTGAAATAAATATTCTTCTTCAAAAATTAAGTTCACAAAGCATTCTGTGTGATCTATGATTGATTTCTGAATAAAGGAATACATTCCGAACAATCTACATTGAATGAAGTTACAGAAATCGGATAAACCAGGACGCCCGTTGTAAAAACAGATTATTCTGAATAAATAAACTCATAGTATCGCGAAGTTAAGGAATTAAATATATTTGCTTACTTTTTTAAAAGTTACTGCTAAAAACAAAAGGGCATGATAAAAATTGTTCAATTCTTGCACCAAACTCAGATGTACTATAATACAAATTTTAGAATAATAAAAAAATGGTTCATGTATTAATAGTTTTTTTTTATATTAATTCAAAAGTTTTAATTAATTTGATAGTATTCGAAAAATTCAATACCATAAATTTAAATATTTCAATATTACAATTTTTAATAGTATAAATACTATTGTTTTAATGGCGGCATTATATATAAATACGAATAAAAGTTTGCTCAAAATGATCGCATGCATTATTTTGTAACAATCCCCATTATTATACGTGATATTGGTAAGAATTCAATATATTTGATGTAAATTCATTATATTTAACCCACTTTCTTTTTTAATTTTAGAAAATAAATAATAGATAGAACTTTATGGCAACGAACTCAAAAATAAATGCAGACTCAAGTATTACAATCAATTATTAAAAACTGAAGCGAACATTAAATGTGTTATAACCATTAAAATGAGAAATGTGTTTTTATATGTACATTTTGAATTATTAATATAATTTTTATTTATTGTAGTGCGCATAACGAACAATAATTCATTACCATTTGAAAACAAAATTATATAAATTTATTTTTCTTATTTTTTCTGTTTAAAGATAAATTTTCTTTAGGATGTCGGAATTGTGTTGTGATTTAAGTTATAGTAAATGGGTCTGGTACGATAAGTCGAAATTTAAAATATCGAAACTAAAAATACCGAAGACAAAAATGAAGAAAATAAAAATGCCGAAACCTGAATATGTCGAAAATAAAAAAGTCGAAAAAAAATAAATGTTGAAAACTAAAATGTTGAAAAACAAAATGTCGAAAACTAAAAATGTCGAAATTTAATATGACGAAAAAAATTATAGAAAATGTCGAAAATATATATTTCAAGTAAATAAAACACGAAGATAAAAATATTAAAAAAGAACAAAGTTATTAAAAAAACATCGTAGACATCATCATTATGAGTCCCGTAAATATCAGAATCTCCGTTACGAATTCTGATAAATATGCTGCATTCAAAATTCCATCCTGGAATTTAGCTTTAACACTTATAATAAATCATTAAAATTTGTTTTTTTTTTTTTAATATTTTTTTTTAAGGACATGCAAGCATAACGATCGTTGGGCATATGTTCATGTTAAGAAGAAATTTTACAATAGATTGTTTTATTAGTTTTAAAACGAAACCTAACGATGTTTCTAGCATCAAGAGAAATTTCAGTAAAAACCACCATACGAAAGTTATCATTGACATTTTTTAAAGTATGGACTGTATCTCTGGAAGTGTGGTGAATGCAGATCCCGATACCCTTTATTAGTTGCCAAAATATCATTGACATCGAAAAGAGTGAGTTAATCCTGCGAGCTTTGGTGTAGACTTGCTCATATAGGTATTGAAAATTGTATTTAAACATTTTTATATTTTGGCATTTTAATTTTCGACATTTTTTGATCATATATAAAAATAATTTTGTGTTTATAGTTTTAAAGATTTTTCGACATTTTCTAGCTTTAAAATATTTTTCGACATTTTGTGATTCGGCCAAATATTGTTTCGGCGATCTAAGGCTTTTATAATTTCGACATTTTAAGGTTTCGACTTTTTTTTTCGACATTTCGTACGGATCCCATAGTAAATATATCATAATGCTAATTCCGACCATTTACCATTCTACATTTTTTAATTGTTGTCAACCCAAGATTCTTTATATTTTTTTAAATTGTCCAGTATTTTTTTCTTGTATAATACAAATATTTTACACACTTTTTTTAGGGACATGTAACATAAACATTCGAACAATACGAGATCAAATTAACGTAGACTCACCACAAAACCTCTTCGAAACACTAAACAGTATCATCGTCGGGTAGGTGCGCGCCACATTAAACCACAAATTGTTACGCTTACTGTAAAACCGACTATAAAAATAGTTGACATACACCCGATATCCTTTAATTCATGCAGGATATACGGCATCGTATAAAACTAGGCAGCCACCAAGTGGAACAACCTAAAATAACAACAGCCAGCCAGCCACAATACTTTGGTGACACCAACTACACACTTAAATGACATTTTTGCGGAAGACGCTGCATCATTTGTCGTCTTAAGAGACGCATAAAAAACACATATGAAAACATCCTTAAGGATGCAATGATTTAGTGAGAGAGACCGACCGGCTCATTTGTCGCTGCTGCGGTATCTCGACATAAAACAGAAACAAACAAAAAATAATATAAAGAAATAGCAGTAAAACCTGCAACAATAAGTAAATCTCCAGCCTCCAATTTGACGCTAGGATAAGCGCGAATGTGTCGATGTCGTCAAATTCGAATGTCCTTTTTTTTTTGGTGCGAAATGCGTTGATGTCTTCTTCCGCCGCTTGGACGTCGGTTGTATGTCGGTGGTCACAAAGGCATTCGCATTCGTTCATATACTGCAAGTGTAAGCAAAACGTAAGGCATAAAAAGTATACAATTCACTTGAGTTTTTTTTTATTGAAATTTCGGCAGGACATAACTAGAACATATTGAGCGGATACGCTGGCGCGCTAATGCCTGTAGTTGATGGCGTTTTTATGAGACACTCGCCACTCAGACGCAGAATTTAAGGACACTTAGCGCGCCACTAGAGCGCTACATATCGCAGCATCCTTGCATGAATCCTTGCATAGCGCAAAGTGCGTGTGGCGGTGTTTTTCTATTTGATGACGACATTTTATTTATGTTGTTTTATTTCCAAATTACTTCCGTTTATAGCGAGCATGAGATGTACGCATGGTTATGAGGCATTCGATGTCGAAGAAGAGAAGAGGTCCTTTCAATTGATATGGCTAGATTTGCATTTGAAGTGCACACTAAATACAGTGAAAATTGGGATAATTTGAACTATATAGTGGGTGTTTGGTTCATCGATGTCAATAAATTAGAGGGTCATTCTATGGCTCAAAAAAATAAGAAAACATTAAATAAAAAAATGTCTTATTTTACACCCAGTTCAAGATATAGGGTGTTTAAGAAATGCATTTTATTGAGATAACATAGTCAAAGAAATTGGCTATAAAGTATAATCTGTTCATAAAAGTATGTCAATTTTTTACACATTTTTTAGACAATCAAATTACCTTTACAATGATGTATAACATCTTCGAATCACATGATTTCTTCCTCTTTTAAAATGTACGTAAAATTGAAAATTTGCAAAAATAAAATAACAAATTCTGACTTTGTCATTGATTTTCTCAAAATTTCGTTACGGATTACCCCATTTTTTAAATTTATAATACTAGACTAGTTCATTTCCAGTATTATTATGCCAATCATAGTGATTTAAACTACGTAAGAAATGCTGCAGAAATAATTTTATATGAAAAGATCTATTGAATTGATGATTTTAATTTTAAAAAATTCAATAATTTAGGAAATATGATCAGAAAATATGTTATGTGAAGTAATATCGTCACTATCATGCCAAAGGGGTGAATGAGCAATTTTTTACTTTTGCGTTTTTTTTTACATTCTTGAATGTAGTTGTAGTGCCAAAATCGCGTGTCATTTTGTTGGATATTTCTAGTCACAAAAGACAAAACCAAAAGGGCGAATTTGAAAAATTGAAAATTTTGTCATGCTAAAAGGGCTAATCTTTAAGTATTTTCGCGATAACTTTTTATTGGTATAAGATAAAATAGTGGTTTAAAGGCATTTATTATTTGTTTTTAAAGCGATCTGCATATATTCGCCAAATTTGTAATTTGCAGGAAAAAAAAATTGTCAAAATATTTATAATTAATGAAGCAGATCAATAGGTGCTTCAAAAACAAACAATAAATGCCTTTACACTACTATTTTGTCTTTTACTATTAAAGAATTATAGCAAAAAAACGAACAGATTCGCTCTTTTGGCAAGACAAGATTTTCCATTTTTCCAATTTCTCTGTTTTTGGCTATAATTTTTTATTGGTGCAAGATAAATGAGTGAAGTAGAGGTATTAATTGTTTATTTTTAAAGCACCTATCGATTGGCATCATTATTTAAAAATATTTTGCCAAACATTTTTTCCTGCAAAAACAAATGGCAAATTAATGTTTGGCAAAATATTTTTAATTAATGATGCGGATCGATAGGTGCTTTGAAAACAAACAATTAACTCCTTCACATTACTATTTTACCTTGCGCTAATAAAAAGTTATAGCATAATAAACAAAAATATTTGCGTTTTGATCAGCATATAACCTCACAAAATCCGTATTTATAATTCAGTAGTTTGTCTAAATCTAAAGATATTTCATATTATAATAATTGACGAATTAATCAAAATAACAGAAAAAATTGATTGAAAAATATAAATTTTGCTAATTTTTAAAGCACTTCAAACTTTAAAATTTGATTTTCAACACTTTTAAAAATGCACATTCGTCCCTTTGGCATGACAGTGACGATATGATAATGATAATAATTTTATTAAATGTTCAAAATTATTTCTCGATTATTTCGATATTTTTTTATTTCAACCAACATCAATATCACAAGACCAGTAACTGTTTAATTATTCTGCAACATTACTTAACAGTTTAAAATCACTGTAATTGGTTAGAAAGTACTGATCATGAACTAGTCTAACATTATAAATTAAAAAAAATGGGATGATCCTAAATGAAATATTGAGGAAATCAATGAAAAAGTTAAAATTTGTATTTTTATTTTTGGAAATTTCAAATTTAGGTACATTTTAAAATATGAAAAAAATCAGTAATATGCATTTCTTAAACACCCTGTATCTTAAACTGGGTGCAAAATTAGACATTTTTTATTTCATATTTTCTTATTTTTTTGAATCACATATTTACCACCTGAATTATAGACATCGATGAACCAAACACTCCGTATAATACGCCATCTGAATGCTAGATAGATATATTAATCCTACTATAATAAGTTGTAATGCGACACGATCGGTGCCGAATTTTAGTCTTTTGCTGCTACAACTCTAATTGCTACCGAATGACCAATCTATCTCTGCAGATCTACATTTTCAATAAACGCTCTTTTAACTCAATCAAACAATTGACATTCTTCGGGAACCTGCTACCCAGCATTTTCACAAAAGATCAAATGTCTCCAAGTCGAGTTCGATTCTCAAGCCTATCACTGATACTGATCTGTATTAGGATGAAATTGAATTGCACTTGTGATAAACGATCGATTTCCCACACAGTGGAACCAGTTGATTGGAATTCTCTCAGTGCCCCACACATACCATTTGTGGTTAAACTACCTAGAAAGATGGGTCAGATCGATACAAATGATCGTCTCATCCGGCACTGCAAAGTTAGATGATAACTGCAGATTGTGCCGGTGACATTTGCGACTCAATTGGGAAAATGTCAACGATTTGTTGAAGAAAAAAAAGAACAATGCTAAAATGCACTACATGCAAAGTATTGAGGATCGTGGAAACAGCAACACTACCCAGAGACAAAGCCATAGAAAGAACCTGCACTATCAGGTAGTCTTTCTTCTTTAGGAGGAGATAATAAACCACAGAGCAACTTGAAGCAATCGCCTTGGCCGAGCGGACACTTCGAGGATCATCTTGCTAAAATGTTAGCTGATCTTACGTTAGGTTTGGGTTTTTATATTTCTAGTTTTTTTCGCTTTGTCTGTCTGTTTGCCATATTGTTTGCATTTGGCAAGGTTACTTTGAAGAAGTTTTGTTAGAGTGGTACCATACCGTGTGTTGTTCTTGTAAGGGTTTTCATAAAATATTTCGCAATATGGTCAACAACAAATATACGTAAGCAGTTTATGCGCTAACTCTGTATATATTTTTTTCTCTATTGAATTCGGTGTTCTTTGTGACCTTTTGGTGATCATGTGACCATGATCTATTTTTTAAATATGAGGCAGATAAGCGCAGGTCAGGGAGATGATAGAGGGTGAAATTATAAATTTTATATAAACTGGCAAAACCGTTCTTATGTGTTCGCTGAAACGCCTTGTTGTACATGATAACTAGAGGCAGCGCTCAGGTTTATAAACCATCATTTAAACCAAAAAAATCGCATTAATGACTGAAGGTCCTATAATATTGTTGCAATTCTTTTGACTCAATGCATGTGCAATCTTGCGCAAAAGGATTTGAAGGATGCTTAAGGAGAAACGTATTGCGGCAAAGACTCAGGAGACCTTGTGACGACAGCAGGCGTAGAGCGGATGCTAAAAGGATATCAATGGAGACTTATGTCTCTAAATTACGTTAAGACAGCGTCCAGTATTTATGCCCAAACCAACGCAAACATGACTCAATCACAAAGGCAGCATTTTACGCATGGCGGCAAACCAATCAATGCAACGTGAAGGTCTAAAAGAGCTCTTTATGTATATCCGGCGGACAATAACAACAACTCCGGCTACTACAAATCCTAATCAAAATTACTGAAATACGACACTTGGGCGCATTACTATGTAATCAACAAAAACGAAAAAAAAGAAAAAAGTGAAAACCTTCGAAAGTGAAAACGCGATGCATGGAAAACCGATTTCCGGTACGCGGATGCAGACAGCGCACCATAGGAATTCAGTCATTTCAATATAAGGTCCATAATAACAATACACCTATGTATACGTTGGAGTCTACCACGAAATCAGATCAACCGAATTTGATATGTGGTTTTGATTTGTGTGCTACCGCAATCAATGCAAAGGACGACACGCCTTTCGCTTTCAGTACGCTGAAAAATCATACTAAATTGAGGCAAAAACATGAGGAAATCATTTACAGGTATGCAGAACGAAAGTGAGAATGAATGCGAATATGTTCCGGAAATCAAAAAACAAAAAAAACCGTCGAGAACGGAAATTAATGATTAGTTATCAGATTGCATTAGGAGAAAGTGGGCTACATTAGTAGAGGTAGGAACAAAAGGGCCTTTTATAGTATAGTACAACATTTAAAGTATCCGAATGCAAGTCTTTGAAAAATAAGTCATTTGTTAGTTTATCAATTTAAAGCGATCTTTAAGAAATCGTTAAACTTAAGTCAAAGTAATAAATGTTTCCGATCACTTTACATGCTATGCTGTAGTTTGTAATAGGTACTACTTAATGTCATGTAACTTTATATAATTCAAAGACACTTTTTTTATACTTGGGGTGGACACTGTATGATCAACACCCTATGTCGCTTTGAACACTAGAGCTGTCATTGTCTCCATGTGCCCGCATTTCCTGCTTTCCTGCATCAGTAATCGGACAACCTAACTATTGCATTTTGTATTTGCATTCAAAAGAATGATAGGAAACGTAGTAATAAATTAATAGTTAATCAATTGTTTTTCAAGTGGTCACACTATTAAGTAGCACCGCGCACAAATTTCACTATTGATTATACGTTTATTTATGGTTGTAGGTTTTTTATGAAGGCGTATTAATGAAATTTTGATGGATCCAATTTGGTTGAGCAAATTTTTGGAATTCGCTTACATGATCAAACGACTGACGTTTTCATGCTGGTGCATTGATGACAATTGCCATTCAGTGATCTTGCAAAATTTGAATCAAATAAAATGTACTAAAAATTGAAATAACTTTAATATGTTTTCAATTGTACAGAGTACATTTATTAGTAAATATAAATATAGGGGTTTTTTATACTTTAAAACTGTATTGTAATAAAAATTGAATAATCGAAGACTGCGTGAGATTTAGCATTCCTCAGCTTATTTATGATATGAATATACTTTACATTTTCATTTGCACACATGTTAAGACCTCATTTGTCAAATTGAAAACGTAATAATATAGAGTCTACATTTAAAAAAAATAATCTGTGATCTTATAGTTTAAAAATTCTAATACAGACCTCATACTCAGCTTTTTAATATTTTCTAAATATACGTTTAACGAATTTTTTAACAATTTCAATTTGCTCTCTGATTGTGTTTCATATTTTGTAATAAACCCAATGAAATTCGGGTAGGTCTGACCAAAGTTATAACCATTCAACCAAAAAATATATAAATTTTTAGATGTACCTATTATTTATTGCATATCATCTTTGGTTCAGACAAAAAAAAACAACAGGTATTCATCATATTGATGATTTCATTCATTTTCATATGGAAGAATTTTGTTCATCAAACAATATTTGTTTATATATCTTATTATATGTATATATCTATATATATATATAACTCTTGGTCCGTCTGTCAGTCTGTCTGTCGGTCTGTCTGTCTGTCTGTCTGTCTGTCTGTCTGTTTGTTCCAGCATCACGTCTAAACCGCTGAACCGATTTAACTGAAATTTTGCACCAGGATACTATGGAGCCCATATATAGCCTATGACACCCTCCGTCATAGGCTATATATGGGCGGGATTGGACAAAAGGGCGTGGTACCTCCCATACAACCTAAACTTTCAAAACGACATAACTCAGCACATACACAATCTAAAAAGATGAAACAAAAAACTAAAATTCACCACACTAAAACTCACCAAACTAAAACTCACCACACTAAAACTCACCACAATAAAACTCACCACACTAAAACTCACCACACCAAAACTCACCACACTAAAACTCACCACACCAAAATTCACCACACTAAAACTCACCCACTAAAACTCAACACAATAAAGCTCACCACACTAAAACTCACCACACTCAAAATTCAGCACACTAAAACTCACCACACTTAAACTCACCACACCGAAACTCACCACACTAAAACTCACCACACTAAAACTCACTACAATAAAGCTCACCAAACTAAAACTCACTGCACTAAAAATTCACCACACTAAAACTCACCACACTAAAACTCACCACACCAAAACTCACCACACTAAAACACACCACACTAAAACTCACCACACTAAAAATTACACTAAACAAAAAATTCAACACACTAAAACTCACCACATTAAAACTAACTACACTAAAACTTCTACTAGGAAAAACTCTACGGTGAAGAATTCTACCGGGAAGAATTCTACGGTAAAGCGTTCTATGGGGAAGATTTTTACGGCGAAGATTTCTACTGGGAAGAATTCTGTGGCGAAATATTCTACTGTCTGAATTGTCTTTGAGAAAAGTTGTTTTGGCGGAGAATTATTATTTGGTTACTACATTTATAAAATCATTAAAAACTTCCACAGCGAATCACGGGCCCCTGATATAAAAAATAATAATAATGTTTGTTTTTATATTAATAAAATCGCTTTATATATATGAATTCACAAAATCTTGGCACGAGTCGTGCACGGGTCCAGCTAGTTTATATATATATATTTATATATATTATATATTTATTATATATCTTATCCGAATTATAAATACATAAATGTGTAAAAAAAGAATAACACATAAAAAATACGATTTTAATTCCATGAATGAATTCATCAATATGATGAATACTGGTTATTGGTAGAATTTTTTTTCTGTGTTGTTTTAAATCAAGTTACTATTTATATTGGATCTTCTTTCTATTAATTGGTTTTGCAAAATCATTCTTTCCATTCCAAGATTAAGTCAAGACGTCCTAAGTAGTTCAGAGGTATGCGCGCTGGACTTGCATTCTACAGGTTTCTGGATTGATTTTCTGAACATGGGCGCTCGTTGTTATATAAACCACAATACGCAGGGAATAGATTTCACAGTACAATGTATATTGTCTGTCTGAGTGCTGTGGATCTTAGTA
The DNA here is from genome assembly GCA_951804985.1 of Dryomyza anilis. Taxonomy (NCBI): domain Eukaryota; kingdom Metazoa; phylum Arthropoda; class Insecta; order Diptera; family Dryomyzidae; genus Dryomyza; species Dryomyza anilis. The sequence goes on from OX638133.1 coordinate 69,017,065, forward strand.
GATGTTCCAAAAAAAAACTGTGCGAAATTTACATAATCGATTTTTTTCCTTATATCATACACAGAAAAAAAAATTAACGTAAATATAGCAACCGATATTAATTGCTTTTATTAATCAATCCAGCAATGAAATTCACAAATTTAATGAAAACATTTGCTATTCTTCGTTATATAAGCAATTGTGTTCGCTAATATGAATATTTGTACGTCAATGCAGCAAATAATTTAGTCGTCGCAGTTTTAGCAAACATAATTGCTGAAACTGTGCCGACTATTTAATTTGCTGCATTGACGTGCAAATATTCATATTAGCAATCGGAATTGCTGATTTTACGAAGAAAAGCAAATGTTTTCAATAAATTAGTGAATTTCATTGCTGGATTGACTAATGAATGTAATTAATATCGGTTGCCATATTTGCGTCGATTATTTTATTGCTACAAAAAAAAAGTATGAATTTTTAATTAAGACGGTATGTTTAAAATGATCACATATTCTATATCTTTGGACACCCTAACGGGTTTTAAAAATAATTTAACATTGCCTAAATGTTGCTAAGTTATGTTCAAATTGCGATATTGGGGTAAAGTAGGAAACATTTTCTGGGCTAAAGTAGGAAACGTGATTTAAGCAATGTTTGTTGTAATTTTAGTAAAAAAATATTGTGTTATATGAATTATTTAATTAGTTAAGCCAAGAAAAAACTTTAAACGCGACCACAAACAAATAAAAAGCAATATTTTGACTTCCCCTGAGATAAAATCTGAATTGCAGAAGCTTTTCTTCTTCTTATTTTTTCTTGCATTACCAATCTTTTTTTATTACGATATAATATATTTTTCTATCCTTAACATATTTGACTTTGTTGTGAAAAAAAAACCAAAACATGAAAATGAAAATATTGAAGTTTCCCACTTTACCTAACATTGAGCTGCTTTTAAAAATTTGTCAAAAAACAATTAAAAGGCATATAAAAGGTATTATGTTAATGCAAAAAGTTAGATCATGAATCAGTCTACGGAATAAAACCTTCAAAAGAACTATAAAAAATTCAAATGTTATTTTTTGGAAGAAATTCAAAAGGTGTGCCACTTTACCCCATCCTCTTTTGCTTTTGTTTTTAAAAATTCTTTAAAAATTCGATTAACAAATTTTAATTTTTCTTCACATAGCATAAGCAAGAAAATGTTTTATTTAATTTAAAAAATACAAGGTTACATTCATATTTCTCTTCTGTGGGATATAATTATGAAAATAAGTAGGTTCATAAAATGTAGAATTTAAAAAACAAAGTTAACGCGCCTCACGTTGACAAAACTTACGAACATTGAATATTTTGAATGTTTTCGTGCAGATTGGATGTCCCTAGTAGAAATTATGGTAGGGCCATGGTCATGTCATTATTTGAGATGATCGGGATATCCCTAGTAGAAATATGCCCGATGCGCCATCGGGAAATGATCGGGTTTTCGTTGGGTAAGTCCTATTAGAGAAAATATGATCATTGCCTTTGCATGCCCTTATCATGCTTACCATACCAGCGTTTGCATTATCTAAATAGTCAATGTTCCTGATCATAGCTACATTATTTGTTCCTCATAATGAAATGACATCAGACAATGATCGAGATTTAATGAGAGAAACCCTATTATGCTCGGGCTCTGACAAGGCAATTGTCGGGTAAATAATAAAATGGGGAATTGCCCGATCAGTACATGATCATGGTCTAAGGTCAGTACATGATCAGGACACTGCGTTACAAGGACATTATGGGCCTCGTCATATCCCGATCATCTCAAATAATGACATGATCACTTCATGACCATGGCCCTACCAAAATTTCTACTAGGGATGACGAGGCCCATAATGTCCTTGTAACGCAGTGTCCTGATCATGTACTGATCGGGCAATTCCCCATTTTATTATTTACCCGACAATTGCCTAGTCAGAGCCCGAACATAATACGGTTTCTCTCATTAAATATCGATCATTGTCTGATGGTAATTTCGTTATGAGGAACAAATAATGTAGCCATGATCGGGAACATTGACTATTTATGGCCTGGTATGGTAAACATGATAAGGGCATGCGAAGGCAATGATCATATTTTCTCTAATAGGGCTTATCCAACGAAAACCCGATCATTTCCCGATGGTGCATCGGGCAAATTTCTACTAGGGGTGCTTCAATAATATATGTACTGACAAAAGTGTCGCCATAAGGACTTAAGAAAAACAATTTTGATTGCGATCAATTATTTGAATCGTAAATATTGTGAATAGATGTTTCAAACCCTTCAAAAATATTATTTACCTACTATTAAAAATTGCATAAAAAAATAGCACAATTTTCACAGTTTCCAAAAAATTGATAAAATACTTGCATTTCAATAGTTTTACATGCGCCACTACTGGTCTGTCCGTCTGTCTGTTGAAATCACGATTACAGAAAAAGTTGAACTGCTAGAGCAATGAAACTTTAGATTTAGATTACTTATATATCTAAGCTGTCTGAACAAGAAAATTATCATGATCAGTCTATTGTGATCTGAGAACTGATCACTTATGTTCAAAAACCTCATATAAAATTTACATCAGCAAATCAATTTTACTGTATACGTGCTTATGTAAACTTTTTTGGTCAAATATATATTGACATTATGCTCAAATACATGAAAATAATGTTTTCCCACGAAACGACTTGTGATTCCCAAAAAAAAAAATCGAAATTCGGTAGTCCTACCCATTTGTAAATATGGGTATCAAATGAAAGAAAATTCTTCAGGGATGGAAAGTTTGTAGTTATTTTCAGGATTCGTATACCCTGGTGACTTATATACCACTTTGAATGGTTACCACACATATGTGTTGGGTATTTATAGTCGGCTTAGACCGACTATAATTTTAAAAATCCTAAATATCATAATAACACCTACCTTAAAATTTCCCATGTGATCTAACCTTCCCAACTGGTTTCTATTATGTAACGTTTTAAGAGAATTTTAGGATATTTTCAGCCACTTTTAGAAAAATATAGTGCCTTACACAACTAGTTTTTCAAAAAACTGTAAATGCAATTTATTTTTCTATTGTCAACACTAATTAAAGTATACCACTAAATACTTTTATTCCGATAGAGTTTTGAGTTATTTGAATTTAAACTCGAAAAACAATTTTCGGTCGTTTTTTTAGCATTGTGAGTCTAATGATAAATAAGAAAATGATTTATGATTATGCAGAGTATAGTACAAACGAACGTCGAAAATTATTAACATTTTTTGTGTGATACTCATGTTCTCCATCAAAAACTTAAATTTTAAAATGCTTATTTTACATATAAATTACTGAAAATAGCCGTTATTACCCGATTTTTTTTCAAATACGCTATACAATAAGAATAAGCATACTTCCAATGTGAAGTATTGACATTTTCGGATTAGGGGAATTCGTATTTTTATGGAAAATTGATTATATAAATGAGTATCAAAATTAAGATCTCAGTGCACATATGATGCACAAATTAAAAAGTGCACATTTACAACTATTAACTAATTTCTTTAAATTAAAATTTCATTAAAGGGCCACAAAGTACAATTTTTTTTTAAAATGGAAAAATGTTTAAAATTGTTTTTCATAGAGAATTTTTAAAGTGTTGTTTTTCTGATAAAAAAAGATTTAAATTTTATACGCAAAATCATCACACAATTAAAATATACTTAATAGTATTTTTCAAAATTATTTGCTTTCGACAATGTTTTTCCTCCAGTTGTCGTCAAAAACGCACAAGTTGTATGTACAACAAAACTCTTACTTTGTGTCCTACTTAAAATTAAAATTTCCCACCATGCTATATTTGTTGTTTATATTGTAAATGAGATCTGCTCTTACGCCTGCTTAAAATAAGTGCAACGATACCCAATTCTGGAAACAGACAGAAGAAAGAAATCTATAGCAATTGTCGCCAAAAAATGCTAAAGAAAACAAAAGGACCTCTTTGAGAATGGACTGTACTATGCTGTGCGATGCGATGCGGGAAATAGGAAAAAGGACATTGCACAACGAACACATCTGTGTAAACAACCTGCGACTTACATGCTGCTCTTAACCACCACATTGCTGCCCAGTCGCAGACAGACACTCGGTAACTGTGTCACTTGACGAAGAGTGCTGTGGGACATTATGGCAGCGTCGAGGTAGCGGACAAGTGCCCGAGGAAGGATATCGAAGCACTTCACTACATGTCACTCCAGTCCAGTCCAATCCAATCCAATCCACTTCACTCCCCACTTCACTCAATTTACGCACGCATAACGTAATCATATGTGTGACTCAGTACTCGTCGAGGAATTTGAATCCGCCGCTTTGCTAATGACATGGAAGCCGTTTTTTCTTGGCTTTGTTTTCTTTGGCGGGCAACAATAACCGGAAGAGGTTGCAAGGATTTTGGCGCTATGGCAACTTTAGCCGGATTTTAGAACATGGGTGGCCACAAGGGACACCAGCAAGAGTTGCTATGCGGTTCCCATCTCGATGTAAGGGTACAGCCAACAGCACTATAAAGAAAGCACTCACATATGATATTAAATTCAGAAAAAAATCCTAGTAAAATCACTCAATAGTTATTGATTCAATAGTATACCAAAAATAAAAATTTTCATATAAAAACGAAAATAATTTTATCGTATTTAATAGTATTTTGTAATATTTTATGGTATTTATCTATTAAAATAATAATTTATCCTATTGACTAATTTTAATAGCAAAAAACTATTGATTTTAATGTATTTTTTCTGAGTGTATTTGATGTGTGTATTTTATTTTGATTTAAAAATGATTCGGGACACAGAAAAGAAATTAGTTTCCGACAACCAACTTATTTACCGACCAAGCGAATACCTGCTCGGTCGGTCGAAGTACAATCAATTTAGAACAATTTGGTAAGTATATCTGATATTCTACCGAATCTCGTAGTTCCACTCAGAGAAAATTTATGTAGTACAATTTAATATATGATTGTAGGTGTACCTATATATTAAACTGTCTGTCTGTTTGTTAGAGCATCACATCAATAACGCAGAATCAATTTGAGAAGATTCTGCGGAGAACGGAGGGCAACATAAGGGCGGGATAGGTCAACAGGGCGTGATAAAAACTTTTCAAACAAAAATAAAAAATAAAATAAAAATAACAAAAACAAAAAAAAATCAAAAGAAAATAAAAAAGAAAACGGAAAGAAAAGAAAAGAAAAAAAAAGAAAAGAAAAGATAAGAAAAGAAAAGATAAGAAAAGATAAGAAAAGATAAGAAAAGAAAAGCAATTCAGAGCAAGAAAATAAATAGGAAAGAAACAGAAAAGAAAAAGCAAAAGGAAAAAGAAAAAGAAAAAGAAAAAGAAAAGAAACAATCAAAAAGAAAAGAAACTATCAAAAAGAGAAAAAAGATACAGAAGAAAAAGAAAATGAAAGAAAATAAAATGAAAAGAAAAAGAAAAGAAAAGTTGAAGAAAAGAAAAGGAAAAGAAAAAGAAAAAAAGAAAAAGAATAAGAATAAGAAAAATAATATGAAAAAAATGAAAAAGAAGTAGAAAAAGAAAAAGAAAAAGAAAAGAAAAAAATAAAGATAAAAATAAAAAGATAAATAAGAATTAAATTAAAGGGAAAAGGAAAAAATAAGAAAAAGGAAAGGAAAAAGAAAAAAAAGATAAAAAAAAACTATCTAAAAGAAAAAGATGAAGAAGAAAATAAAATATAAAGAAAAAAAGAAAAAAAATGATAAAAATAAATAAAAATAAAGGGAAAGGATAAGGGAAAAATTAAGAAAAAGAAAAGCAACGAAAATAAAATAAAATTAATAGAAAAGAAAGGAAAACAAAAAGAAAATATAAAATAAAAAGAAAAGAAAAGATAAGAAAAGAAAAGAAAAGAAAAGAAAAGAAAAAAAAGAAAAGAAAAGAAAAGAAAAGAAAAGAAAAGAAAAGAAAAGAAAAGAAAAGAAAAGAAAAGAAAAGAAAAGAAAAGAAAAGAAAAGAAAAGAAAAGAAAAGAAAAGAAAATAATAAGGAAAGAATAAAAAATAAAAGAGTAAGAAAAAGAACAAAGAAAAAGAAAAATAAAAATGAAGGGAAAAATAAGAAAAAAAAAAGAGAAAAAGAAACCACAAAAGAGTAAACGAAAACAAAAGTGTAAAAGAAAGAAAATGAAAAAAAAGAATAGGACAAGAAAAAATAAAGATAAAGGAAAGGGGAAAATGAAAAATAAAAAAGACAAAATCACAATAATAAAACATAGAAATAAATAGAAAAACAAAAACACAAAAACTAAAACCAAAACAAAAACAAAAGCAATGATACAAAAAACCGAATTGCAAATAAAATTAAAAAAAAGAAATAAATTTAAAAAAACTAAACTAAAACACGAAAATTTAAAACACAAAAACAAACACAATTAAAAATCGAGTAAATTAGAAACACGATAACAAAAATAAAAGCAAAAACATAAAATAAAAACTAAAGCAAAACACAAAAAAAAAGAAGCTAAAACATAAACACAAAATCAAATTACAAAAGCAAAAACATAGAATAAAAAGTCAAAATAAAACACAATAACATCAATAAAACCTAAAATATATAATTAAAGAAAAAAAGTAAAAACACAAAATCAAAATTAAAAATATAAAATATAAAATCTAAGAAAAAACAACATAGCAAACATAAAAACAAACACAAAATCAAAAATACAAATATAAACAAAAGAAAAATGCCAAAATAAAAAAAAATCCAAAAGATAACACGAAACCCAATAAAAGCAAAAATACAATAAATCAAAAATATATAAAACAACTCATACTATTAAACAAAATCATAGAGAAAATAAAAACTAAAAATCAAAAGAAAAAAACAAAAAAAAAATAGAAGCTAAAGCTTAACAGAGACTATAAATTAAAATGTTATAAAATCGCTGAGAACAAAATAAATCAAATGCAACAGTAACACTACTAAAACTGAAAGCAACAAAAAAAAAGCAGCAAATACATAAGTAATTTTGTGGTTTTTTAAAAATCACGTTGCGCAGCAGGAGTAGAAAATACTAAATTTACCCAAGTTTTCACTTAAATTTTACTACAAAATGTATTATTTTTAATATTATTAAGAGAAGGACATATTGCAATAACTGTAGTTCGTTTTTGATTTCTGTATTTTTTTAATAACAATTTCTTTCATTTGACTTGATTTTACTACATAATGTACTAGAAATTCGTTTTAAACATATTGTAATAATTCTACTTGGTTTTTGATTTCTATATTTTTAAAAATTTTTGAAGTAGGAATTATTGGCATCGAATGTGTAGAGGTACAAAAGAAACCCAATGAAGGTTAGATTTTATTTATGGTTCCATCTTCATCATCATGAAAATATAAAATATATATTTTGAACAAACTTTCACAGTTATTTATGACACTTAATTTTTTTAAATAATATATTTTTTTTTGGTTTTTATACAGAATGCAGTAAAAATAAATTCAGATTTATTATTTTACTTTTTAGAGAAAATAAGTAGATTGTAGAGTAGATTGTAGAGTGTATAAGTAGATTGTAGAAATAATGCATATGTAGTAATTTTGGTGCAATTTTCATTAAATGAAATTAATATATAGATGCAAACGTAATAATTTTCTACATATTTCTGAAAGTTTAAATAAATACAAAATGTAGTTATTATTACTACAATTGTACCAAAATTGTTTACACAGTTAAATGTATTTATTTTTATAACATACAAAACAACTACATCAATGCAAAAAAATGGATTTACTTTTGGACATAAATCAAATACATATGTATTATTTTAAATACATTTTTACTTTCTCTTTACTACAGTAATTTTTCGGTGCATGCAACTAAAATAGCAAATAAGTTAAATCAAAATTGCAAGTTAAAATTATCTCAGCGGTAAGTATGAAAAAAACATCAAATAATACATAACACGTCACATCATTTTCGAATCGATCGGCTTCTTTGGGTTCCCAGCAGATCTACGTCCGCACATTAGAAACACGCAATTGTAATCCTTTGACAAAAGATCAAAGATATCCTCTGATCGCAGCGACTCCACCTATAATAACCACTCATTTAATGCCACGACATATCCACAAATTGAGTGACTGACGGACACAAAAGGACACCTTGCTGTGAACTCGATTGTTACTAACGCGATTGTGTCATTTTTCAAAATTAACATAAATTAACGATTTTCAGCACATCATACTATTTGTCTATTGATCTACAATACATAATGCTGATGTCTCCAACGCTTTACGTGATGTTACCTCAATTTGAGGGACTGATTATCCTTTTTACAACACACGTTCTAAACAATTCCCAAACAAGGTGTTCATTGAAAATACACCATCGTATCATCATCGTATCAAATACGGAGTTGAGGCCTAGGGCTCGAGATAAAAACACATCAAAACCAGCGCCAAACAATGTCAAACAAGTTGCTACAATTTCATCAAATTTTCGACGCGGTTGACGGGGCGATAATCCTGTCGTGCCGTCTCGTGGCACGAAAACTTAAATCCTTGAAAGTCGCCGCAGGTGTTTGAAAAATACCGCCAACACCGGATGAGTTGGAGAAAAATTGGGTCAGTGATAGAGCCAAATATACATTGATTGAAAAGTGGCAAAGGATTTGCTGAGATTTGTGTGACTCAAAAATAAGTGAAAACCCGAATTAAATTAATGCAAAGGTAGTGCCAGTGGACTGAACGTGATGGTAGCCATGTTACGTGTTGTCGTCGCTTTAATGGCATAAATAACGTATTTTCATTATATGAAATAAATTTATATTTAGGGAAAAAGGCGCCAATTTTAAACATTTAATTTTTAAATTGTCATAAAACACGCAACTTGTGTCAACAGCGCGCCAGAACCGTTGTCATTCAGTTGTCACAAAATCCTGAGTAGTCAGACTGATCCAATTAAGCAGCGTTACCCAACACAAATGACAAATAACGATTTATTTTTTTGTCTATTTGTAGCTTTGTCCAGCAAGAAACCACAAAAATTCACATCGTACACAGGATAATAAGGATTAAAAAGTGCCGCGAAAAACTAGACAAGATATTAATTAGTAACTCGATTGTGAGCGACCGACGAACTTGAAAAGTATCCAGTTACGCTGCGTTGAGTTGAGGCCTGATTGCAGGCACAAACAGCAGAAACTGTCAACACCGCTGACAGTTGTCAGCAATCAAAAACATCACATGTGACAACAGCATTTTAAAATGTCAGCAAGTTTGTCAAAAAAATCAAAAAATGTGCAAAAATTATTTAAAAACTCAACTGCTGCCGCTGCTTAATTGCATTGATTAGACGTTGACAGCCAAAACGTCAAATGTGACAACTGTCAGGCTGACCGCCTGCGGTGAGAATTTGCAAATGTGCCACACGCAGTGAGCTGTCAGAAATTCGCTCACATAATTAAGTCCTTTTACAATTTGCGCAAAAAAACGAGTCAAGAAAAACCTTTGGGCAATTTCAAAGTGAAATTGTCAACTGGCATGAAGAATTTTAATTTTTAACGCTGCCAACACCTTGAATTTTAGTTGTTATCCTTTAAAAATTGCTTTTATTATTTTTATTTTTTGATAATTAATCACTGTAAGCAATTCATTCATCGATTCAGACATTATTTTCAACTTGTATTAATACTGCATAACTGTAGCATGTTGCATTCGGTGTCCTTTGCGTGTGTCCTTTTTGTCTTTGCCACACTCAGCTACTTGATTTATGATTGTCGTCCCATTCTCCTTGCACGCAGGTCTTACAAAACTCTTCTGCGTGGTACTGCGTGCTCCTGCGACAGCATCGTCCCGAAACAATTGTTCACCACATAGCCTGCATCATTGCAGCCAACTCCTGCTTATTGTCCCCAAATGTCGCCGATCCTTTGACTTTGTTTGGCATTTTTGTTTTGTGCGTTTCTACTTCATCTTTTTTTAACTTTGTTCACTTGGTACTTGTGACATTTTTCACGCTTTTTATACTTTTTGATATCCTTAAACGCATACCTTGCAACATTGCATTCATAGCATATCCTTCATTAATCATAATGTTCCATAGAAAGTTATTGTTAAGATTTCTAACAAAATCGCGTATCATCAGCACGAATTTTTCAATCGATATTTTTAGAAAATCCTTTGCGTATTTGTTTTGATAGTAGTACTTGTTAATTGAAGTGTGTAAAGGACGCTCAGTCAGACGTTTTGAAGTTTAACTATAATATGTGAATATGGTTCACACTACTTGAAATGTTATTTTTTACTACCTTAAGTTATACGCTAAATTGTTATTAAAAAGCTTTGTATTTTATAATAAGGGAAATCATGTCAACCACGTAAAACTCGTAAAGAGTAGACATTTATAGAAAATTCGCTAAGAACTGTTTTTGTTTGAAAGAAACGAAAATTAATTTTCAGAAATTAATTTTAAATTAAAATTTAAATCGATTTATTTTATTTATAAGTTAAAATATTTATCGATTTTCGTACTTTCAATAAAAAAAAATTATATGAATAATAAAATTATTTACAATACTTTTTTAATTGTTTGGGTTGTTTCAAAAACATATTTGTAATAAATTATTTGAATATTTTCACATTTCTTTTATTTACCATAGTTTTCTTCCAATTTTTGAAAAAGGGATTTGGTAAGAACTGATACTACTATACAACATGTTCTACTTCCTATTCTATTATCAATTATTTTTGTTTGAAATTGTCTCAAAATCAACGATTTCTGTTTCGCGAAATTATAACAAATATACTCAGAAGAAAATGTTCAATTAAGTACTTTGATACGACTCTTGATCTATGGTTCATGTGCTAATAGTTATTTATTTTTGAATCGAAAGTTTTCTAATTAATTTCATAGTACTCAAACAATTCAGCACCATAAATTTAAATATTTTAATATTATTATTTTTAAATAGAATAAATACTGTTGTTTTAATGGTTTCCTCCTATAGAAAACATAAACACGAATAAAGACATGTTCGCTTTGTTTGTCATTCTGCGTGTTTGCTCAAAATGGTCACAAGTATTTTTTTTTTAATAATCCACATTATTAAACGACCCATTTGTAAGGACTCAATGTATTAAATGTAAATTCACTACATTTAACCTTTCTTTATTTATTACAGAAAATAAATAATATATCGAACTTCTACGATGACAACAGACTCAAAAATAAATACAGACTCAAGTATTACAAACAGTTATAGAAAACTGAAGCGAACATTGAATGTGTCATAACCTTTTGCAACGAGAACTGTCTTTTTATGTGCCCCCAGAAAAAAAAATACTATATAAGTAATAGTTTTTTACTATTAAATATAGTGAATAATCGGAAAATACCATTAAATATTAGAAAATACCATGACATTGCCATTGAGTTTATATGAAAAGATTTATTTTTTGTAAACTATTAAATCAATAATTGCCCTATTGACCAATTTTAATGGGATTTGAGGGAATTTTTTTTTGGGTGTGTGTGAGTTTGAAATGAAATGAATTTTACAATAAATTAACTAAAATCTATTTTTGTTTTAATAAATTATTAGCCAAATGAAATTCAACTATACCATAAAATTAATAAATATGCTTATTGAAATTAAAAGAATATATTATAAAATGTCATATTGTATTAACAGTTTGTATATTATTGAACTAATGGTCTGCATCCTATTAACCAATTTAAATAGTCAAAATAAATGTTTTTCTATTGAAAAACTATTAATTTACAATTTTTTTTATGGATGCAGTATTCCATGTCTTATATGTATTATTTACTAAAAAATTAAATATCAATTATTTTGCAACAAATCAATTAATATTTTTAAATATCACAAATAGTTTCAAATATCTGTAATTGAGTAATTTGTAATTTGTTTCGGGACGTAATACATTTCAAACATCTTTGTTTTCTTAGTGCACTTTAGTAGAAAATGCATTGGGAATTTGAAAAATTCTCTACACATACTTATATTTTTAGATTTTCTACACCCAGAAAAAATACTATATATATAATAGTTTTTACTATTAAAAATAGTCAATAGGATAAATTACCATTAAAATACCATTAATACCATTAAAATACCATTAAAATACCATTAAATACTAGAAAATACCATGACATTACCATTGAGTTTATATGAAAAGATTTATTTGTTGTATACAAGGATTGAAACCGTAACCAAACCGAAACCGATATCCGTTTAAAACCGTTTCATTTTTAAAACCGAAACCGTTATACGAAAATCAGAAATAAACCGATATCCAAAACCGAAATAAACGGTTTCGATTTTATACCGGTTAAAAACGGGTTTTAAAAAAGCATTAAAAGAAACAGGAAAACATATTTTATTTCATATAGAAGATCTTAAGTACAAGGTATGTTTAAATGTCATTTATTAAAATTTTGAGTTCCCAAAATACATTTTTTTTGTTGTACAAAAATTCACATGTTGTTTTTTAAGAAACGTTGTTTCCAAATAATAGTATTTGGTCTAAAATTTGGTAAAATAAAGTGGGACAAGTTTTGAAAAGTTCATTTGATTATTTTTAAATTCTTTTAAATGATTTATTCAATAAAATACCATTAATAAGTCTGAGTTTGATTGATTTTTGAATGATTTTTTCAAAACACCAAAATTTCGGACATATATATTAAGGATACTTATAATAAGGTAACAAAAAAACAATGGTGATACAAGAAAAAGTTAGTAACTAATACGGAAAATAAAGTGCAAGTTCGAACATTTCAAGTATAAAGGCCGATATTTATTTGCAGATATACGGTTCACTGAATTGTTGAAATTTAATTTCTATGGTTTTATGGTTGGAAATTGTACATAATTCTTCTTCTTTTCATGAAGTTTAAGAACATTTACCGATTCTTCTTGATTTTATTTAAGGTTCGCTTTTCGGCTCTTCTCTGACATTCAGATCATATCTCAAGTGAAGTCAAAATGTTACTTTTTATTGACTTGTGGTCACAATTGAATTTTTTTCTTGGCGAAATCAATTAAATAATTCATATAACACAATATTTTCACCAAAATAACAACAAACATTGTTAAATTACGTTTCCCACTTTACCCCAAAATAACAATTTGAACATAACTTAGCACAATATAAACAATATTAAATTATTTGAAAATTATGGAAAAAAAGAAATTTTATACAAAAACCGAAATCAAAACTGAAACCGTAACTTGGAACCGGTATACCGAAACCGTTTCGTAATAAAAACCTAAAACAGAAACCGTAACCGAAACCGAAACGCGGAAAAAACCGAAATCGAAATCGAAACCGTTATTCGTTTAGGTTTCAATCGTTGGTTGTATACTATTAAATCTATAATTGTCCTATTGACCAATTTTAATGGGATTTGAGGGAATTTTTTTCTGGGTGTAGCATAAAATTAAATGGAGATCAAAATACTTGAAGTGGTCACTATATGAAATATTAACCAGTTGGGAAAATTAGATCACATGGGAAATTTTAAAGTAGCGACATTTTATAGTAGGTGTTATTATAATAGTTAGGATTATCAAAATTATAGTCGGTCTAAGCCGACTATACATACCCTACACATATGTGTGGTTATCATTCAAAGTGGTATATAGGTCACCAGGGTATATGAATCCTGAAAATAACTCCAAACTTTCAATCGGTGAAGAATTTCCATTCAGTTGATACCCATGTTTATATATGGGTAGGTGCACCGAATTTCGATTTTTTTTTTGGGAACCACAAGTCGTTTCGCGGGAGAACATTGTTTTCATGTATTTGAGCATGAAGTCAATATATATTTGACCAAAAAAAGTTTATCTGAATACGTATACAGTGAAATTCACCTGTAGATGTGTTTTATATGATAAATTTGAACATAAGAGGTCGGTTCACAGGTCATAATGGACTGATCATGCCCATTTTCACTGACAGACAGCGTAGATATATAAGTAATGTAAATAAGGAGTTTCATTTATTTAGCTCTTCTAGTTTTAGCTCTTCTATATATACTTTTCCATACCGGAGATGCTTCCATCTGGGTGTTACAAACGGCGTACCAAACTGAATATACCCTTTCACTCTTAGTGTAGGGTATACAAATATGCGGAAATTCTGACATGATTTAATCCAAGTGTATGTGGCCGCGGTAGCTCAGTGGCGAGCCGAAAGGTCCCTGGTTCAAGCCTGGACTGGTGCTAACAACATCTTTTCATAGAAACATTTTTCTATTACGCGCTACCTCTCGGCAGTAAATGGCAAACCTACGAGAGTAAAACTTGCCTATGAAAAGCTCTCACCCGCCGTTCGGATTCGGCAATAAACTGTAGGTCCCACCACTTTGAGTACAAATATAACACGCACAGCTCAAAATGGTGAGAGAGCTCGGCCGAAGTTCTATACAGGACTGTAGCGCCAAACTATTATATTATATTATGTGTTTTAAATATAGAGTTTCCGTTAACGTTTCCGTAAATCCTTTTTACACCACAATAAATTAAATTGTAAATAATTTAAAATTTTATCGTAACCAACACTTTTACATTAATAAGTGTTAATTGGCTTTATTTTATATTTGAACCACGAAATTCATAAAAAAGTACTTTGTTGTTAACGATGTTCTGCCCCGAAGTTATCGACTGTGTGAATAAATAGTGTGATTAATATTTATATATACCCAGTAATCCATTCGTTTCGACATCGTTACGAAATCAATGCTAGAATCTGGAGAATTCACACGATATCTGACCCGTTCACGTAACTTATCGAATGTCAAAGTGTCGGATTATTCTCGATACGAGAAATTTTCGAAGTCGGAACGATATCAACGAAAACACTAATCAAAGTTCGAGATTGCTTAAAAAAATATTGCGATATCGATGTGATAAACATTAATTAATGTATTTTGTCAAAGAATTTGAATGAAAGAGAATATTTAAAAATTAGAATCGATAAAACGAGATGGAACTTTTTCATTGAAGTTATTCGAGAAAGCTCTGAGGCATCGAAGGTCTACGAAACATGGCAGACTGGGGTCCTATTCAAAATTACACAATTTGATTTTTAATTTAATTTTACAAAAATTAAATAATACACTCAGAAAAAATATACCATAAAATTAATAGTTTTTACTATTGAAATTAGTCAATGGGATAAACTATTAATTCAAACGGTAAATTCAATTGAATACTACAGAATACTGAAAATTTATTTTTGAATTTGTTTGAAAATATTTATGTTTTGTATACTATTAAATCAATAACTGTCCTATTGACAAATTTTAGTGGGATTTTAAGAGTTTTTTCTGAGTGTAGTAATTCTTTATGTGATTTCGGATATTTTGTTGAACTAAGTTTTCGACTGCAATTTTTCGAATTAACTGCTTAATTTTCATTTTAAATTAAAGAATCTTGTTGACATTTGAAAACATTTAACATCACAGAAACCAAAAAGTAAATCGATTGATTACGGAAACTACTGCTTACTTTGCTTAATGAAAGGTGACTCAGTTTTTCTATTTTGTATACGTTTTACAACACTTTACTTTAAATGTTTGAATAATTAAAAAAAACTCAAATTATTATTTAAAAAATTATGTTGTAACCGAAATATAAAATCGTTATTCTGAACTGCGGCAATATTTTTGAAATATTATTTGACAAGAAATATTTAAAATATAAAAACGTAGACTCGACAATAATATTTTCTATTAAAAATTTAAAAAAACTGCAAAATATTCTCAGACATAAAAAAACAAAATCCGCGACAAAAATAAAACTATTTTTTTATAAATATTCCTTCGATACTGTGTGATACTTGGTGTGATTATAATTATTTTTTTTTTTTTTGTTTGTCATAATTGCACTCTTTGACAATAGCAAAAACAACAAAAAATGATTATTTAAATTTTTTGACAATTCAGTCGCCTGATAACTTCTGAAACTGTTGCTGCTGCTGTTTTTGTTGTTGCTGTTACTCGTTGACTACGTGATGGATTTTTGTTTGGATCGGGTGCAGCGTCCGACCCCGTTGATAAGCGCCACAAATCCTTGATCTTGAAGAGCTGCGCAGCATAAATGCGAGCGGCTGGGTGACTAGAATTTAGAAGCAACATCAACGCAGCCCCAGGCCTTGAGTGGTGCGAATGGTGTTTGAACCCATTGTAGTCGTTGTCGCCAATTCACTCCTCACATCCAATCCAACGCATTAATGCAAATGAAGTAGCAGCAACAATAAAAACAACAACAACAACAACAACTGCAACAACATTAATAACATGCGAATAATATATGTTGCTCTGATAAGCTGATTGCCGAAAATAACAACATTAAAAAGCGATTTTGTTTCGACTGATAAAAACACCAGCAGCAGCAACAGCAACAGTAGCAAGCAGCAGATTAACAACAACAAAAACAACAACAATCATAAAAACTGATGATCGAAAAGTTTTGAAAATTAATCGCTGGAGTGCAATCATTTCGAACGCTTTGCTGCTTGGTTACAGCGCAATGTTTTGAACTCTGCCTCCGATAAGGGATTTTGGGAATTGATACAATGTAGTATGTCTGACGAACGAAATCTGCAAATAGCTGGCATAAAAGGGGATCTTTATGCAGTAATCAAAATTCATATTTACTTCGGTTCAGTTGATTTTACATCATATTTAACACTACTCTACACAAGGTCAGTTCCAGAAGTATGATTTGGGGGGGGGGGCTTTTTTCCAATTTTTTCTAAAATGCGCCCAAAAATTTATTTTCAGTTGATTTTACATCATATTTAACACTACTCTACAAAAGTTAAGTTCCAGAAGTATGATTTGGGGAGGGCCTTTTTCCATTTTTTTCTAAAATGCGCCGCAAAAATTTATTTCGCGCCCTTTTTTATATTTTCTCATCAAATACAGTGAATAATGAATTATACACAACTGTATTTCTTTAAACCAACTTTTTTTCTTTAAATCAACCGTTTTATTTGCTTAAAAACAAAAAAATATAGGGTGCGGTCGGATCCGTGGTACCCTAGAAAAAACGATATCCAGTGCAACTACATATTTGATCATATAGGTACTCAAATGAAAGGTAATAATGCCACATTTGTAATTACATGGTTATTTTTATGATCTTATAACCATAGCGATTAGGATTTGTAATTATGTAAAAAATAAAATTAAAATGAAATGCTGATTGTTGAGAAAAATATTTAATTATTTATCAAAATGACGAAGAAAATTTTGAAATGAATAGGTAACGCTGAAACGCTTTTTTAAAATTTTCTAGAAGTGGCCCAACAGTTAATTATAATATTTCGTTGGCAAGATATATCGAAGAAGCGGCGCAGGCGAAATTTTTTATAAAATATTAAATTTTATATTTTTTAAAACATAAATACAAAAGTATTATTCGTGTATAAAATGAACTCAGTTGTTAAAACTAAAAAGGCTCCTGAGGTTACTGGGGTTATCAGATCATGAACATAATAACATATTAATCGTGAGATCAATATCTTTCATTTCAATACCTACATGTTTGCCAATTTGTTTGTTTGTTTGGAGATTTTTTGGTAGGAGTAACGACTTTTTTTCCATATATATATCAAAAATAATAATAAATTTAGATTTTAATAAATATGTATCTAAAATAAAAATTATAATTGAATTTTGAAAGTATTTATCAAAAATAATTATTTTTAACTTTAATAATATTAACTCTTATATATATATTTCTCAAATATAATTATTAACAAATATTTTAAAATTTAATAGTCCTATAATAAAAATAAGACCATAAATTAAAAATGTTCATCGAATGTTATCTAATGGTACCATTTGTTTTACAGTGCCATCATTTCTTACAATGACTTTTTACATATAAATTAGAAAAAATTAATTATTTTTGGTCTCTGATTTTAGGAAGGTGTACATAACTCAGTACCCTTTGGAAACAAAATTCAATTTGTGTATTATATTAAAGGTGATCAATACCGACATCTCGTTGGAAAACTACTTCAGATATTCACAATGTATTTTTAATGATTATTTTCACTTATTTTAATTTGATTTTTTTTTAAGTATAACATTCGACCAATTGTACCATTTGTACCAAACTTAAGTTTTACATTTAACCTAGTTTTTTATACCATTTATTCATGAAGTAAAAGGTAATAGTTACTTGACCAATTATTAAATTAATTACAACAGTTCTTTTTAATTTCAAAAATACTAAAAACGTAAAAATCGGATTATAAATCGTCGTTATAGAACTAAAAGTCATCAAATAAATTTTGTTCCAATATCGATTTTTTATTGTTAATAACTTCTTCAATTATAATTTGAAACAATCATAACCTTTTAGCGCAGTGCCGATTGGACATACTTAAAAACTATATTTTGTGAATATTTGATTTTTAATTGTGAAAAATACACCAACACGTCTAAAACTATGAATTGTCGAAATTAACACATATAAATCGATCGATATTTTTTTAAAATATAAAAACAAAATATTGGCACAAAATTTGTAAACCAATTGAATAGAAATTAATTAAGCTTTTTAAAGTATGACATACTAAAAATATTTATTTTGGTTTTATTGCTGTATAAAACAATCGATAACACGGAAAATTATCGAAATATCGAAAATCCGATTACGTATAATTTTTTTTCGCAAATAGTTCTACAAGATTGCATACTCGAAATATTGTTTTGAAATATTCTAAATTTTGACTCCTAGTACAATCCTCTTTGTACTTGCGGCACGTGTTCCCGTTGTTCAAATTCAAAAAAATTTTGAATATCTTATTTTTTTGTCTCTAATAAACAATCATAGGGGGTGAGAAAACTAAAAATCGAAAAAAGTGTCAAATAAGTGACACCCTAATGCTCATTTTATACTATTAAATTTCACTATTAAAAATCATGTACATAGTTCTATTGTTTAAAAATTCTTCAAACTTAATTTTTATAATTGAATTTAATAGTTAAAATTAATAAGTAAACAATTCGAACATTTTTGACCAATTATAACTCTATTTCCGAAATATTTCGATATTCAGCCAAATGTGGCCTAAAGAAATGGGTTAATAAATTTTACTAGAAGAACGCCCAGAAAAATTAAATATTTGAGACTAAATGCCATAAAAATGATGATAAAGTTCAAGTAATGATTTTCGAACAGAAAATTGTGACACTATGCTAATTTTTCGAAGTTCAATATTAAAGGAAAACAAAAACGAATATTAAAAAAGCTTTATAATAAATACTATTTGCTCATAGCTGATGTCAAAAATTTTAGGTCAATAATACACTAGGCACCCGTATTTCAAAATTTAAACAAGGACATTTTGTTCGAACAAATTTTTAAAGAAGTTAAGACATTTTCTGCGTTAAACCATGGAAAACTTTCAACAATTGCATTTTATTTTGGTGAAACAGTTTTTTACTACGTCCAAGAGATAGTAATAATGTTTTTCATCGACCAAAACTCTGTATCTTATTATGTAGTGAACATTTTTGAATGCGGTTTTGATTGGGAATTGATGAAATATGATTCCCGACGATTCTAGCGGCCAGGTTCCGCACTAATCGGCAATAAAAGTGGATATGGGGTGAAATGTTATTCATTCACCTATAAGTTAAAATTAATTCCAGCTTAAAGACTTTTAAACCTTTTACTTTGAACGTTCAAATTCGAAATTTTGAACAAATTACTTCTACTATACTACAAACTAAAAAACGAAACAATCATGTATTTCGTAAAAATACATAAAATATATCCAGTATTTAAAAAAAATGTAACTACAGCGCAATATCTTTATTTTTATTGAAAATCATTAATATTGGTATTAAAAGGAAGAGATAGAAATTTAATATGTACTACAGATATGATGCATAGGATAGTGTCTACATTTGGTTCTCAAATACAGTTTTCTCAATAAATCAATGGTAATATATCGGTCACTTCAGGACCTTTATGTTCATATATCTCGTAAACCTGACGTGATAGGGCCTAATGTTCTTAGGTGATATTTCTTCAGGTTTCTCAAGGACTATACAAAATTGTCAAATCTCTGGCACCAAAAAAAGTGGGCTTTTGCTGCACTGTGTAATTAGTTATGATAATTAAAATAAACATTTCCTTTACAGTTTTTGAAAATCTTGTTGAGTAAAAAGCTGTATTTTTTTTATTTTAAAAAGTAGTTAAAGAGGATCTAAAATGTCCATAGCAAATTCTTAGAAAAGTTATGTAATGGAAAAAAAAAACAGAGTAAGCAGTCATAATCAGCACTTACGGGTTATGTAGAATTTATGTACGCTCGTTTTGTTGATTACCACATTACTTTCTTTTTTTGACTTTCTACTTTTGTTGATATATAAAAAAGTTATCAATAAAAAGTTTTCAATAGAGCACGTGTTACTTTATAGTATTTTTAATCCGAATTTAATGCAACTCTTATAAAAAAAATGCATTCATTATGTGTAGCAGCTGTTACGCCTGAATTTGGAAGCTCACGTTAGTTGGACCCGATCACCTTCTAAGACCTGCAATAGTACAAAAAGCCAAATTCAATATCCGCTTAACTGTCATTTTTATAATGATTATTGTATTTTTGTTTTCAGTGTTCAGAGCCATACAATCGTTTTTAGCACCAACAAAATTTATTGGTATTTTTAATCCATCCAATGTGCCGTCCAAAGGTTCATCATTGCAGCATACAGGCGAACAGGAAGTTACTTTTTAATCAAAATATATAAAGAAACGGGCACATGCACCTTCTTCCTATTTTTCCTATTGTACTTCTGTATTTTATTTTCAAGAAATCCACCTACAAAAGCAAATATGTTATACACTGTCAGAGTCCAGAGCGGAAGAATCCTTATTGCAAAACCGTACAAATTGCAGCATTTGTTATTGTTGTGTTTTTTTTTTTATATTATTGTTGCATTTAATCCTTACAAGTCCCTTTGGCCTCTTCAGGAGCAGGATCACGGATCACGTCATACCTCAATCTTTGATCAATAATAACTTGTGTTGATTTTTGAAATTCTTTTTGGTCATTTATGTATTGATTTTTCTATATATTTCATTTTGTATTTGAGCCTGCAAATTGGAAAGGATCTTGCATTTGTCTTATTTTTAAGTATGTAAGGATAAACGAAATGTCAAGCAGCGTTACTGATCGTTTAAAGTAAAAAAACGGAAACTAATTTCCAATGTATATAAAAAATAAAAATAATAAAAATTGTTTTAGGGCCGATAACATAAATACAAACAGTTAAAAGCAATCTGACAGATTTCTGTATTGGCACTCTTACTTTAACTAATCGATTACTAACGATTAATGTTAACCATAGTTAAAGTACGTGTGTAATCGGACTTTATAATATAAAGTCTTAATAAAAGAAAAGTGCGCGATAGTAAACTTAAATTAATTAAAGTCCTATTACTATACAATTAATAGTTAATCAATAGTACCTATTATTCTTTTTATCTCTAAATACCCCCGAATACTACAATAAAACTATTGAAAAATATTGTTTTTTATTTAAATCTTTTCTTTTTGATATGAAATTGTTTGGAATTCTTGTACTATTGAATTAACTGAAGTCATATTAGTCAATTTTTCTGAGTGTACCTGCTATTTTTCATTTAAAAATCATAGTGTTTTCCTTAAACATTGAAAGTCCTTCGTACGGGAACCTTTAATCTTAGAAGGCTTTATACTAGATTTGGTTTGGATTAAGCTTAAAGAAAGACAAAGATTAAGATCACGACATGTCTTCAATCTTTGTATAATAAGTCATTCATTAAGTTTATATGGAGTTGCTAAGTTATATATTATTGAATCGAATATATTAATAAAACAATTTTTATTATATAAACCATATATGTAAATGATTTTATTACTATTTAATTCTAAAATAATTTGCGAAATAATTGAACATTTCTCCATGCCCAAGTAGGCCAGATAATCTTTGTCAAGTGACTCGTCGGGTTGAGACAAGGTAAAAATACAAGGATCAGTTTTTTACTAGGATCAGTTTTTTACACGCTGCAAAAGGGCTCTCCCAAACATAATTTTCCAGGCATTACATATATCTTTGGAGCTTTATGCAAACAAAAGTATTATTTCATTGCTAAACATTATTATAATAACAGCCAAACATATTTTTGTTTTCGTTCAAATATATTTATGTTGAGAATGAATAATTTTTCGCGTTATTGCAAACATATATATGTTTGAATATGAAAAACATTTTATTTACATTTAAACATATTGATGTTTACATTTCATATTAATGTAAAAAAAATAAATTTAGTGAAATTACATTTTATATTTATTTATATTATATAATTATAAAATATGATTTTTTTATTACATATCATTTACTTATACTTAATTATTTTATTTCCATCTCTGGTTCCTATTATGAGCTCATTGAATTACGGATTAATTGGATATTTGACAAACAGCCACTATCTGGTACTAAAAGATAGTGGCTGTTACTTAAACAAATTCAATCACGAAAAAGAACTTTAGAACTATATAAAAAGTATGAATGTGAGTGTTACTGAGTGCTAAAAGTAGGCAGCGTTGTTATTTATTTGTAATGCCAAACATATGTATATATTAAAGCGTTGTCATACTAATTCTATTATTTCTAAGTTCGTTTTCACCCACGAATATCCAAGTACATATAATTCAAAGAACCTTTTTTGACGTTGGCTGTGTTAAATAGCAGAAATTACAAACATACATATCTGATGAAATATATCTGTTTCTACAGAAACATAAATATAATGAATTCATTTAAATATGCGATAAAAGCAATGGTTGTTTAAATATCGTATAATAGGGAGTGGCTTGAAATCCCCAAACACAAAATCCCCAAACACATAAGCCCCAAGGTTTTGAATAAGCCCCAAACACAGAAGCCCCAAACACAAAAGCCTTAAACACAAAATTCGATTTTCAATTTTCCTTAAGAAACCTGACGAAATTTCACCCAACAAAATGTCCTATCACGTCAGGTTTACGAGATATATGACCATAAAGGTCCTGAAGTCACCGATATATTACCATTGATTTATTGAAAAAACTGTAGAAGTTATGGATTTGTTGTCTGACAACTAAATGTAGACACTATCTAATGCATCATATCTGTAGTACATATTAAATTTCTATCTCGTCCTTTTAATACTAATATTAATGATTTTCAAAGGATCAATCTACATTATCGACTAATTTCAAATTAAGGAGTTGCAAATGTATCATATTGTCAATGGAAAAATATTCAGCATAAAAAAACATAAAAAGTGGCCAAATATGTCAAAGCCGTACGAGTTAGAGTTGCTCTAATACTGAGCACTTCAGTGTATTTTTTTTATTTAATATGAAACTGCAAAATACTAAAGTTTTCCGTAGTTTAAAATCGAATGATCCTTTATCGGTGCCAAGGATTTGACTTTATTTTTAATATCCTGAATGTGTGAAAAATTTTATCATACTATAAAATTATGTTCTATCACGTCAGGATTTCGAGGTATTGACCCCCAAATATCTGGTAAATCCTTAATTTTCATAGTAACATTCTGGAAAACGTCATTAGTATGGATTTCTTGACTGAAAACCAAATGTAGGCATTCACCTAAAGATCTTTTCCGTAGTACATTTTAATTTTCTATCACGTCCTTAAACCAGCATTATTAAGGATTTTCAAAAAATACCTGCAGTTAATTGGCCAAATTTATATGAAGAATTAATAAATGTATCATTATGTCTTTGGGAAAATTACTAAGCACATGAAAACAGTAAAAATTGTCATATAAGTCAAAGCCATGCGTGTTATGGTTTCTATTATATTAAGCACACAAAAAAAACATGATCACCACAATCATGAGATGACGACATCATTCAATGATTGAAATTATTATTGCTGCAATCATGTTCCTCTCAGAGCTCTGTCTCCTTCTGTTTTGTGTACTCTCTGCACAGTTGCGCAATTTTCTCACTATTTTAATCATAGTATGGTTATATCAATAACTCACTGAGGCAACCTTATTTTTCAAACCATTGCATGATTGTAACAATCAATACAATTATTCTGACAATCATTCATATTTAAATAACATTTTTGCTACAATCATTTACTATTCCAATTATTGAATTTAATCATTCTATGATTGTAGAAATCATTAAATGAATGACAGAATTAAAAAATTAAGAATGATGATTGCAATCATATATGATCTTAGCAATCATTCAATGACTACTCCAATCATTTTTTTGTTGCAACAATCATGTTTTTTCCGTGCGTGTAAGGTTTCAGAAACTTTTTTGATACTACGCTGATTTAGAACACGTATAGTATTATCTTCATTCAATAACATACTGTAATGCATATTTCCGTTTCCATAATCAGTCTTCTTAAGATAATCACTGACCATAATCGCCATGATTAAACTGATCGTTCTCGATTAAGTTGAATTTGAACATACAGTGACCACATTTCAAAATACATGTATGCTGAAAACTAATATTTTAAAAGACATTTTATAAAAATTACCTACCTCGAGATCTTTTCAAAAAGAGGTAAATTTAACGGCTGCACGAAAAAATCTAGTCATTTTAATCCACCGGTTGATCCGTGGATTAAACGTAGCGAACAAATAAATTGATTTAATTATTTTGGGCAGCCCTAATTTACCACTTTTCCAAAAAAAAGAACACATTTTGTAACTTATGCTAAAAATTCAACACATACTCCGCACTAATCCATGGCACGACCTTGCACTTAATCCTAATCCGAGCGACTTAAACGGAGTTTTAGATTTTTTACCTCCCAAAGCAGGCGATTAATTTTTTTCTAGAAACATAGTCCGTGACTAGAGCGCGATTAAGTTAATCCGCGCACAACTAGATTTTCGATTTTTGGTCGACTAGCGGAAAAATAAATTTTTCGTCATTCTCACCCTATTTATCAGGACAACCAATTTTTTTAAGGAATTTCAGTCGTCCCTATGAAGTTAAGTTCAGCCCTAGTTTTTTTATGTCTGATTTAAGAAATTATATAAAACAAATTAAAAATAATAGTGAAAAAATACACCGACGGTTTATTGAGAGTTTTTGGCCGGTACAGGGTATATTTTAACAAAATTAGAAGCGATGGCAAAAATTTAGTAATTTTTATCGTTAGTTGGGACTATGGTCTGTATAACTATAAAGCATTTTCTAATTTAAAATTAGATCTGAAATGCTAAAAAATTCATACTAAAGAAGTCTAAAAAAATATATATTTCAAGTTTAGATTCAAATATCTTAAAAACATATTGGAATATCAGCCAATATTCGTATATTATAATTAGTCTTGACAATTAGCAATAAAAATACATTTAATATTTTTTTTAAAACTAGTTGTGTAAGGGACTGGTTTCTAAATAAATGAAATGCATATCATATTCTCATAATGGAAATCATATTATTTTTTGTGACACATTTAAATAAAAGTAGATTGTATAAACCGATATCACACAGATTTTGAACACTTACGTATTATGTCCATTCAAAATCATACTGTAATCTCTTTTTCCGTTTCCATAATCAGTGTTCTTAAGATAATCACTGAGATCGCGAAGTAAATCTAAGATTCCACCACCATAATCGCCATGATTAAACTGATCGCTCTCGATTAAGTTGAATTTAAAGACCACATTTCAAAATCTAAGTATTCTGAAAACAAAAATTTTAAAACACATTTTATAAAAATTACCTACATCATGATCTTTTCAAAAAGAGGTAAAATAAACGGCTGCACGAAAAAATTTAGTCATTTTAATCCACCGGTTGATCCGTGGATTAAACGTAGCGAAAAAATAAATTGACTTAATTTTTTTGGGCAGCCCCTAATTTTACCTCTTTTCCAAAAAAAAAGAGCACACATTTAGTAACTTATGCTAAAAATTCAACACATGCTCCGCACTAATCCATGGCACGACCTTGCACTTAATCCTAATCCGAGCGACTAAAACGGAGTTTTAGATTTTTTACCTCCCAAAGCGGGCGATTAATTTTTTTCTCGAAACTTAGTCCGCGACTAGGGCACGATTAAGTTAATCCGCGCACAACCAGAGCACAAATCCCACTGCGCAAGGGGCGGAATATTGACGGATTTTCCTTAAATCCGCGTCCTAATCACAACGCTTAGCGTTCGTGCTTGCGTGTGTGTGTGCGTGCGTGAGTAAATGACCGTTGGTCAGAGAGCGCGAATATTTGAACGATTTTCGCGCAACGGCCTCATTTGCTGCGTCGGCGTCATCATTTTTTTTGCAGTGAGTGCATTTTTAGCAGGTCGAAAACATTCCAAGAATATATCCGGATTTAAGCCGGATCAAAATGGGATCATAATTATGGAATTTCAAAACACACGAATGCTCAAGCTACCTGTGGGTGCGAGCGAGAGCGCCTCTTACCTCTTTGCGTGCGTTCGGCCGAGACGTGACGAGACGGACGAGTTATGCGCAGGTAAATTCGCGGAATTTTACTCGCGGTACAGTAATTAAGAAGTCAAGCCGAAAAAAACTAAAACTCACGTAAATCTAGTCTAAATCCGGATTAAGAATGGACTTGCGTCATAAACGGTTTTGTCTAAATCCGGGTTGACTAGTGGCCCGTCAGGTAGGCACTAGGTGTGCGTTGTTCGTCTACATGGATCGTGTATTTTAAGGGTAAACAGTCGTTTTATGACACCTGAGAGTTTTATGCAAAGAGCGCTTAAGTTTTTTGAGAGCTGCTCTGTGAGAGTAAAGAAGCAAAGCCTTGGCAAATCTCAGCGAGAGCAGCATACAGAGAGGACGCTATGAGAGAGTTGTGTGTGGGTCCATTTTTTGCATGCTCTCAAATCTTCAGTTTAGTTTTTTTTTGCATCCTTGACTTGTGATTTTATGTATGTTTTACAACCTTTTTTAGGAGAACGCGGTTTGACTTTTATTTTTATTTTTTACCGAAATTTATGCGTAATATTTGCTTTTCGTTTTTACACAACTTCCTTTTTTAGTGACTGACAGCATTCAGTTTTTTATGACTGCCCGACCTTTTTTTAGTTTTGTGCAAGAATTTCTTTTTTATGAATCAACTTCCGATTAGGATGTGCAATTATTTTTTTAATAGGTTATCTTTGTAATATTTGTAATGAGCTGTTTGAGTTGAACCTACTAAAACTTTTTGTATACTCTTTTCTGTATTTAAAAAGAGGTTTTGTTAATAAACCTCATAAAGTTCATACTTAATATTTTTAAAACTTACGGTAAAACTTCAAACCGATTTAATTTTGTCAAGTGTTCTAAAATATGGAAATATGAAGTTTGTGTTTAATTTTAAAATGTTGCTAATTTGGATAATTAAATCTGCATAATGCACTTATAATCTACTATATATAATCTACTATAATTATAATCTTACTATAATTAAATCTTATAATCTACTAACATAAATGCAATATAGAAAAAATTCATTGATGAACAATCACAAAATTAAAATACATAATCTACATAGGATTAACAGATGGATTAACGCATAACTGCAGTAATCTTTAGTTTAATTTAAATCTCAAAACATAAAAATATAATTTTGAGTTCTAAAGAGTTCAACTAAGTTTATATTAAAATCTTAATATGCTCTAAACGGAGCGTCCGGATTCCAAAAGGTGTCGAAGTATGCGTATTTTATAGTAATTTTATATCCCAATATGTATTCCAACAATCACTTAATTTGTTCTAGTCCTTTGGAGAAATCGAGAGTTGAATTGAGTTTTGTTTAAAACCTTCATATCGTCGTTGTAGAACTAAAGGTTACCAAATACATTTTTATGAAAATCTTAAATTTCAACTTTGTTGGTTATTATTACAAAAAGGAATTGATACATTTTTAAAGTTGAAATACCAATTGAAAGATTCACATGTTCTTATCATTTGGTACAAATATTGAGCTCATCAATCAAAAATTGAAAGATATATAAAGATTTTGGTATATTAACAATTGGCATTTTGAAAATGTAGTTGGTTACTTTTAGGTCTACAACGACGATATATTCTATTTGCAATATACAAAGTTAAGTTAATCATAGAAAATATTTTCTAAAAAATATATATATAATCTATGATTATAATCTATGAGGAAACTTTTAAAGAAATTTAAAAACGATTTTCAGCTTTTTAAATTCGACATGTTTTCATAAAAAATTAAAAAAAGTTTTTGTTAAATTAAAATAATTTGGCAGTCATATTAAACTTAGTTTAAACTAGTTCTGATTTCGTCTCTAGTCAACATATCTCAAAAATATTTACTAATTGTCTTCTTATCTCTAAATTTAACGACAGTCGGACGATTTCATTGGAAACTATAGATGTTTTAAAATTGCGAAAGAGTTTAAACTCAGTTTAATTTCATTTTTACTTCTCATCAAACGAGGATAGGGCCCCTGTAAACTATCGAAAAGATTCAAACTTATATTCTATTCCAATGGAGTGCTAACAAAATGATTGCAAAGTTTTTTTTTATACCGTGAAGAATAATGTACACGGAGAAAATTGTTTACTGATGTTTTATGAATAAAAAATATATATTTCTAATGTTCTTATTTATGAATTATAATTATGCATTATGTATAATACTAAAAAATGCAAAGTTCAGGCTGAAAAAACTGTAAATCACTATGTATTTATTATGAATTTTACGATTTAAATTGCTATTTTTATTAAAAGAGGAAAGGTTCAAAGATTGAAATGTAATCAGATTATATTGAATTTAAAACGTAAACATTATAACCGTAAGTAGTTTTTGAAATTGTATCGTCATATCCAGTACCAAATCATGATTGAACAATATCTTTATTAATCCTTAAAAAACTTACGAATTTTAATTAAAGTTCCCGCTGTGACTTTTCGAATCTTTCTTGATCCAAGCACCAATTATGTTTTAGTAAATTCATCAAAATAGGAGTACAAAAAATGTTTCCGTCGTCGTTGTACTTTATAGAAGATTCTTTAACTTTTTTCCATTTTGATGTTTGGATCTACCAACAAGTTCCGCCAACCGATAAGGTTTCTTTTGACATAGTTCAAGTAAGTAAGTGTCATCTAATAAGCAAATCGGTTGAATTATTCAGAATCGTGAGTTTTGTAAATAATTTACTTTTTTAGCTCAAAACAAAGAATCAGGTTTTTAGGGATTAAATCATATGTGGTATTTTCAATTCTTTTTAACATTAATTTAATCCCGCAGTCATAATAGAAACATGATTGCCTCCATCATATTCTCGCGGCATGATTAAATTATTGGAATAATGTTTTTCATAGTGCCCTAGAAGAATCCATTCATGATCGCAAAAAAACAAGCAATAATTTCTACCATAATAATAATTGAAATCATTGGATGATGAGGCAGCATGTTTATTATGTGCGTGTGAAGGAATATTATTTTATTATTTTTACTATTTTCGGCGAAAACATGCTTTGTACAAACAGAAAAAAGAAATCTATTTTGGCATGAGGTTGGGTGAAAGTAAAAGTTAATTGTAACAACAAAATACATTCGTTTAAAACAAAATTTCTACAAAATAATAAATATATTTGTCCATATTAATAAAATAAAGTATTTACATTTAAGCAAACCTACATTTTATGTGCAGTTCTTTTATTTTATTTCAAAATTATCAAAGTAGTTGGTCAATCGATCGTTTTTATTAATACCTACCAATTTCAAATTTTATATTTGCGAACATTAACAAATGGTTTACAGCATAGTAATTTAAGCAAATGCGGAACACGCTGACAATGCGAAGAGTTTGCTACAATTTTTAAGAAAAGTCCATTTTTATTAATACAACCCATAGTTTATTTATTTCCATTTCTAATTACATTAACTTCTATGTCATTAATGAATAACATATGCCACAGATTTTAGTCACATTGGATTAAAGCTTGATCCAAGCTGAAGCCGGCAGACTGCGGATCTTGGAGATTAGCGGTAAGACTAAGTAGGATTTAGTAAATCTCTGACTGAATACCCTTAGCACTAATATATTAAAAAAAAAAATGTATTAAGTAAAATGATTTGAATATTTTAAGAATAACATATTTCAAAAAATTAAATCAAACTATTGAAAATCGAAATTATAGGAAATTCTACAGTTTTTGTAAATTATCAGATGCAACCACTTTTAACCCTTGACCAGCCAAATAAGTTGCTGTAATTAAGTGCTTAAGCCGTATATATCTGGAACACATTTGTGACATCAGGTATATTTTCCATTTCGTGTTTTGCCAGGACATAACTAAGGAAGCGCCTACTAAATATCACTTAACTTCACATAATAGGGTTGAAGTAAACGAGGAATTGCAAATTCTACGCCCAAAA
Organism: Dryomyza anilis; assembly: GCA_951804985.1. Lineage (NCBI taxonomy): Eukaryota > Metazoa > Arthropoda > Insecta > Diptera > Dryomyzidae > Dryomyza > Dryomyza anilis. The sequence goes on from OX638133.1 coordinate 69,047,545, forward strand.
ACCCTTCTGCGGAATGTTTATAATTAAAATTATGCCTCGTCCTCGCCCACCAACAGCAGCATCAGCACAGTCAAATGACAGTGCAAAGGATTAAAGTGGCATAAACACAAATTTCAGACGAAGGACTCAAACTGAAATCACTAGATATGTACAAGAAGCGAATTTCAGTCAGGTAGTACCACATGGAATATGTTGAATATGCACGCGGATTAAGCGCGAACTCAGCTCGATGTGCTGTCCAAAGGAGGTGTTCTATTTACGTGCATTAGGCATTGTTTTAATCGAGCAATTCGACCAAAAGTCATGTAATTAACAAACTAGCTGCTAGTCGGAGGCACTAAATTGGGTAATTTGTCAGCAACGAGACAATGCGGTTCATGCGAATTAAGGACTCTTCCTAGTTCGAAGGAAGACGCGCATAATGGCACTTTTTTTGTGTTTCTTGACCTCGCCACCAATGTTCTACATAGCTATATTAATAAAAAAAGGCCCAGTAATGATATAGATCTTATTTAATCCGCGTTTCTTTTTAATTCGACGTTGGTCTCAGGCATTTTTAGCTGATGTTTTGTCGCGACGGATTAAGTGGGGATTAAGCGCGGATTTGGTACACTACGGGAATATATTTGTATGTTTTTTTATGTAGGTCAATTTGCATATGTTCAGGACAGAGTAATTTTTGGAAAAACATACAGTTAACTAACTATAACATACCATGTTGGTAAAACATTGGAAGTACCAAATAAAATAGACTTAATAAATCTAAAACATATTATTAAATTGTCAAAAAATGTTTAGAGTTTAACACCACTATTATTTTATATTAATTAATTATTTTATAATTAAAATGTTCTTTTTCCTAAACCACATACATGACCATTTGCCGAACTCCGTCAGGATTCCCGTCTAACTAGCATCTTGAATGACCAAACCACATGATCTCTGATAATCTTCCCCAGATCCTAGTCTCGTTAATCCAACCTTCAATGTACCATCGCATGCGCTGCATCTTCTAATCTAATCTGGACCAACTGGATTTGTAAATCGCTGGATTACGTAATCCATTCGCTGGCTCGTTCAGTTATCTTAAGTAATTTCCATTCATTTGCTAAGATAATATTCAATAAACTACGATATATGTATGGACGCAGATCATTTGATGAATTTTAAACCACGATTAAATAAAATCTGCGGGATTATAAGATATGGCAATTGAAGATGATTCACATTTCTAAGTTTAAAATATACAAAGAGTTACGTTAAGTTTAAGATTATTAATTGTTATACGTAATTCTTAGTATAAATTGATAATATATATGATCGGGTTATAACAAGGTAAATAAAAATTCAATGAATAATTCGCAATATTGGACCTAGAACAAATTTCTACTAAGGCCAACGGGGTTATATGGTTTTCCATGCCAGTTTTTTTATTATCATCAGTGTTCTTATCCTGCAATACAAATGATATCGAAATGATGCCATGTTAGACCAAATGATCGTTTTTGATTATTAATAATGATACCAAATTGAAAGAGTTTTCGATCAATCCCAGTCTGCCATACGATTGGATATCGCTTTGAGACTGTTTCAAAATATCGAGGAATTCATTCGATCTCGATTACGATTACTACAATTTATTCTAAGATGTACGTAGATATCGTATAGAGATGATAAAGTTTATTCGAAACGTGAAAAAAAAAGATTCTGGATCAATATCTTATCAAATATCGAGTTGGATTCGAAAATCATTGCGATAATGATGTGATAAATATTTAAATATCGTATTTTCTCTTTAAATTGTATTGTACAAAGAATTTTAATAAATAGTAGCGTTAAAGCAACGAGATCAGACTTAGGTCGAAAAAACGTCGATCATCGAAGAGCTCCGAGACATGGCAGACCGGGATCTCACTATGGCTAGATTAATCAACTATTTTAGCAACTAATTTAGTTGCTATGGATATTGTATCGAAGTAGGTACAAATTTCATTTTTGATTTCCAATTTTATTTGTTCTGAAAACACTAAACAACAAATGATGGACTTTTTGGTCATTACTCTGGTCATAACTTTGATCAGATTTTTCCGAATTTCGTTGGGTGTATTTCAAAATATTAGCTAAATTCTACACAATAACATACAAAATAAATCAGTTCGAAAACACCTATTTATATATAGAACGTAATAACTTAAAAACTTTGGACAATATGAAAAACAAACTAGTATGGGGTCTTAAGTAGAGTCTTGAGTTTTGAGTACATCATTATACGAAGATCGCGGATCATTGTTTTATTTTTCGTTATGCTGTGAAATCTATTTTTGTCAAAATTGATTTTTATAATATTTTGACTTGATAAATTTCACAGTGCAACAAATTTATCTCTTATCAAATCCTGTTGATTTTTAGTTTATTGTTGCATTCAATTTACATTTTTATGCCTACATTTTAAGACCAATTCTCGTGTGGTTAAGTAGAAAAAAATTATCAAATATATTCCAGAAAAGCAATAAATAACATTTTTTGTTTTATGGGTTTTACAAAATAATCAGTTATAATAATAATAATAGTTTGGCGCTACAGTCCTGTATAGAACTTCGGCCGAGCTCACTCTCCATTTGAGCTGTGCAAGTTATATTTATACTCAAAGTGGTGGGACCTACAGTTTATTGCCGAATCCGAACGGCGGGTGAGAGCTTTTCATAGGCAATGGTTTTACTCTCGTAGGTTTGCCATTTACTGCCGAGAGGTAGCGCGGTATAGAAAAATGTTTCTATGAAAAGATGTTGTTAGCCCCAGTCCAGGCTTGAACCGGGGACCTTTCGGCTCGCAGTCCAACGCACTAACCAATGAGCTACCGCGGCTCCTACGTGTAATAACAAAATAATCAGTTCTTACAATAAAAGGAGACTTGTCAATCATTTGACAATGATTTAAGAAGTTATTGCAAAAAATAGCTAAAATTTGAAAAAAATGACTAGTGGTCAATAATTTTTCATGTCTGGAATAAAACACTACGAATAGTTCTATCTTCGAATATATAATTCAATCCTACATAATGTAGACTACATAATGTAGACTACATAATGTAGATCTTTAAAGTGTACAGAACACTTTTAGCTAATGAATCAATCTATACAATTGTAATTTTATTTTCAGTATAGGTCATTGTTATGATGGTCAAAAATAGTATTTACAAAAAAAGTGTCGACTTATCCCTGGTTTCTCCTACGTGTAATGTTTGTTTGGGAACTCTGTTTGGGAACTCTTGTTTGGGAACTCTAACTCATTTCTTAAGACGAATATTTGTCTAAATATAAAATGATACTTTTCAGATTTCGCTTCTACTGATTATAACTCCAGAATATACTTATTTTCTGGTTTCATATGAACATACGAAGAAATTTAATTTGACTCTAATGTAGGATCCTGAGGCAAACCCATTGAAAGTAATACACTAATGCAAAACTGAATTATACTGTTTTAAGAATTTTTTAAAATTTCCATGAATAATTGATGGGCAAACAAATTATATTGGTTTAAATGAGCATAACAAAAGAAAATGTAAAAAAAAAATTATCGATCTAATATCGCACATAATATAAAATTTTATTGAATTATGAAAACTTAATAAGTGATGCAATAAATATTACGTAAATTAATATTTTTGCGTTTGACTGGTCATAACTTAGGCCAGATCAATCCGAATTTAATGTGGTTTATTTCAAAATATAAGCTGAAGTATTCTGTATGGAATACAAATTAAATTATATCAAAAACTCAAATCTGTAAAAAATTAAAGTCCAAAATATGTAGAAAAACATTAGAGCTCTAATATATTTATATTGCGTAATAACTGAAAAACTTGAGGCAATTTGAAAAATTTGCGTATGAGGCCGTGATTCGAATCTTCAAGTCCATCGGAAAATCACACCAAGATCGTGGATAAATAAAAAAGGCCTCAATTTGTTGTCTAGTGTAATCTTTAAATCTAAAAAAATATCTGAGTTCAATTATAAAAAGTTAATTTTGGTGCTCTGTGTTAGCATTCCTTTCAACAATTTGTAAGTCCAAGATATATAATAAAACATTGTTAATGGTAGATACATATTAATCATTCAAAAGCAGTTTATATTTCCTTAGTGCACTCAGAAAAAATACTTATAATCAATAGTTTTTTTTGCTATTAAATTAGTCAATAGGATAAATTATTATTTTAATGTGTAAATACCATTAAATACTACAAAATACTATAAAATATTATTAAATGTTTTTGTGTTTATTTAAATTTGTGTATACTATTGAATCAATATCGGTCCTATTGACCAAATTAAATTGAAATTTTTTCTGTAGAGCTTGGATCGTGATCGGGAGCTAATCAGTTATAGTTAGAACCTACCTAGTAGTTATTTGATCAGCATAATCCGATCCTGAACAGCTATTCCGTAATGCCACAGTGATGGCTTTATAAAAAAGTTTTCTTTAACTAACATCATTTTAAGAATAAAATATAGAAAAGTCTTCTCCTAATCATTTTATATATTAAAACGATGTACAGACGACTACAATCATCGTTCGTTCATTCAGTAAGGAAAATATTACATAACGCGTGCCTAAATTTTCTCTACGATTTACAGCCCCCGCCAAATAGCAAAAGATGCAGTATTTTCAGGCAGCCATAGACGACTGACTGTTGATCCTGCAACGCGTGCGTCTCTAACCTCAAACCATCAACTGCTGCACAGCACCAGCGACACTCGTAAGGAGCTGCCTCAAGAAACAGCCGCCTCCTGTTTAGGCAGCCAAATGCGATTTGGCAAAACGAATAAAAAAAACCAAAACACATGCGTAAAAAATACCGTACCCTCATATGTGCCATCAAAAAATAAATAAAATAAAATATATAAAAAAAAACAACAAAATAGGGATGTTTTATATAAAATTTATATGAAAATAAATGTACATTTGTGAGGGCCAAACACGCGCCTTATTTACAAAAGTCCTTGAAATGCTGTTTTCTTTTTAGGGGAAGTGTATTTAGAGTTTTTATTTTTTTATTTCACTTTTTTTATTTCTATAACGCGACATACAACAAACACATATGCAGTGTATCAAAAGGTATTGACGATTAAAAAAAGGAGCCTCGAGGGTTACCTTGTTGCTTCTCGAACTTGAGGTTGTTTTGATGGCTGCTGCGCATGCCAAAAGCATGCTGTGAGCACATGGTATCAATAATATATATAAAAAAAATACTATTCGATGATCTGAGATATGTCTTTAAGGATGACATTTCGAGGCAGGCTTCCAATGCAACATTGATATATATTGATTGAAGATCTAGTTTTACAGTCACATTTTGAAATTGTTTAAACTAGAATTATTTTTGTCTATGGTCAACCAATATTTAAAATGTAATGTAAACTGATTCCTAATACCCTTTAAAGACATTCATAAATTTTGAATAGGGTCTATATATAATAATAATAGTTTGGCACTACAGTCTTCTAAGAACTTCGGTCGAGCTCTCTCAACATTTATATTTGTACTCAAAGTGGTGGGACCTACAGTTTATTGCCGAATCCGAACTGCGGGTGAGAGTTTTTCATAGGCAATGTTTTACTCTCGTAGATTTGCCATTTACTGCCGAGAGGTAGCGCGGTATAGAAAAATGTTTCTATGAAAAGATATTGTTAGCCCCAGTCCAGACTTGAACCGGGGATCTTCCGGCTCGCAGTCTAACGCATTAACCACTGAGCTACCGCGACGTTTCAATAATGCGGGATTTTCAAACAGGCAACAGAATCGGTAAACTTCTATGTCACATTCTAGTTACTCTAGAATTTGGACGTTGATTTTTGGTACATTTAGTTTTAATAATAAAACCTTGAAATTTCATTAAAACTAGGTAACTGAATAACTGAGTCACAACAGCTATAATCCAATCTGAGTCATATGGTTCTATTTCAATTCCCTCAAATTATTCGTTAAATTATTTTATTGAGGACCGGAATTTGTAAGTAAAACATTTGCAAATTCTTCAAAGTCGGTTGTATTAATTGGAACACCGATTTCTTTTGTTCGAATACAGCCATCACTTCATCTTTCAGTCCTCAATTTTCTATTCATCCATCTTTGATCTATTCATTTTTATTTATCACATTCATCTTATATTTATTTAAATCCTATCATCCTTAATCAAACTATCTGAAATCTTTTAATTTTTAACCCATTGATACATTAATTATAATTTATAATTACTTAATTATATTCTGAAATATTTTAATGATCAGTATTTGATCATGGTTCTACCACAATTTCTACTATGGTTGATTACGAATTTCCGTATTGCTGACAACCTTACCATCACTCAATACATTGCTGGTCATTAAATTTAGATTTTATATTATATTTAAAACAGGGATTAAAACTTAAACTCATTTTTGATTAAAACCGTATCAATTTTAAAACAATTCTACAGTAATAATAAATAAAACGATATCTAGTATCATTGTAAAGCCGTTTTTATACCCTACACTAAGAGTGAAAGGGTATATTCAGTTTGGTACGCCGTTTGTAACACCCTGAAAAAAGCATCTCCGGTATGGAAAAGTATATATATTCTTGATCAGCATGACCTCCTGAGTCGATTTAGCGATGTCCGTCTGTAACACCTACTTTAAAATTTCCCATGTGATCTAACCTTCCCAACTGGTTAAACGTTATAAAAGTAAGAAAAATAAAAATTTTAATTAAGTTAAAAAATTAAATATTCATCTACTTTTCATATTTACTATACTGTTAATTCTGTTAATTCTTATATAGTTAATGTTTATTTCTTGTGTAAGTAAAATAACACTGCACAACAACATAAATTATCCACGATTTTAGTATGATTTTTCGGATGGACTTTTATGTTTGTTTCACATGATTATACGAAGGAAATTGTTTTATTTAATTTTCAAAGTTTGGAAATTTACAAAGTGATTCATTTGACTTTAATGTAGAATCCTAAGGCGAATCCATTGAAAATAATACATTTATGCAAAGCTAAATACTACAAGTTTAAAATTATGTAGAAATTTCTTTAAACCATTGACCGACAAAAAAATGATATTGATTCAAAGGAGCATCACAAAAAAAATATAAATCAAAAATCGTATACGTGAATTTTTATTTAATATGAAGACTTAAAAAGAGATATACAAAAACAAAGTAAAAGAAATCATAGAATTATGGATCTAGTTTCACATATAAAATATAATTTTATTGAATTATGAAAACTTATTATATTATACAATAAATAATAGTTAAACCTTTTATTAATATATTTTGCATTTGACTGTTCATAAATTCGGTCAGAACAAACCGAATTTCATTAAGTTTATTTGAAAATAATAGTTGAAGTATTCTCAATAAAATACAAAAAAAAATCAAATTGAAAACTAAAATCTATATAAAGTTAATGGGCAAAATATGTAGAAAAGTATGATGTATTACGTAAGGTATTATGCCATAACTAAAAACTAAACTAAAACATAACTCTAAAAAACTGAGTATGAGGTCGTAATTAGGATCTGGAAGTCCATCGGAAAATCAAACTTCGATAGTCGATAAATAAAAAAGGCCTCCATTTGTTGCTAAGTATAATTCATGTTTTAGTCTTAAAAAGTATTAAAAAGTAGGCATTACACAAAAAAAAATCGACGTAAATATAGCAACCGATATTGATTGCATTCATTGAAATGAACTAAATGTCGAAGAATAAATATATTAAGTATTTTGTAAAAAATCAGAAAATAATCAGTTATTGTGCATTCGATATTTATCGTCTTCTAGTTTCGGAATTTACTCAAACGATTCGAAATCTTGAATTAAATTTTGAAATATTCTACACAGAAAAAAAATAATCATAGTAAATATAGCAACCGATTGCATGCATTAATCAGTCCAGCAATGCTAAAACTGCGCCGACTAAATAATTTGCTGCATTGACGTACACATATTCATATTAGCGAACGTAATTGGTCATATAATGAAGAATAGCAAATGTTTTCATTACATTAGTGAATTTAATTGCTGGATTGATTAATGAATGCAATTAATATCGGTTGCTATATTAATGTCGATTATTTTTTCTGTGTAGTACATAAACCGCAATCGAAATCATAAATATAAATTCGAATCGGAATTCTGAAACCATTTCATTTTAAAACGTAAAACACAAACCGTAACCCTTAGTGAAAAGAAGAAAGAACCTGAAATCGAAAACTTTATTCGTTTGGAGATCCATTCTTTATTTTAATATCCAGCTTTATCCAGTGAATCTAGGACTAGTATTTGTAATTATTAAGGCATATCAGAAATGGTACATATTATGGAATTTATTACTTGGAAGCCCTAATTCCTCATTTCTATGTACATTATATTTGTGATACTTTTACTACTGATTCTAATTAGGTTAGACCAACTAGGTCCATAGAGAAACCACAAACTCTTCTCTTTCATAGAAATATTGAGAGATCCATTATAAATGATCAATAAACAGTAAGTTACAAACCTAGATATGTTTTATAGATAGATTATGACTAAAAACACGAACATTTACCTATTAGTTTATATAATAAAAATTATATTTGGACCTAATTCAGCAAAATCAATGAGTTTAACCATTTCTGGTTAAATTCTATTTATCAGTAACAGCATCGAAATAAATTTAAATCACTGACTAAGTGATTAATGTATCACAATTCTATACTTCCAAAATCATAACTTCAATCTTTTCTCTATTATCTAAGGCGACTTTCTCCTCTGTAATCTTTTCAAAATACATTGATCTTCAAAATAATTTTTTCCAACTATTTCGTCAAAAACGATACTTGGAATTTCGCGCATTAAAAGAAGAAACAAAAATCTCTGATGCACATTCATTAGCAAATCGGTCAGATTTTCATTAATGCCCGAATTTTCCGTGTGCGAGCAGACCATGTGTTATTCTTGCCTAATATAGATCTGGTTAAAATAAAGCGGAAATTTTTGAAATGCTTAGAAAATACACGAGTTTAGCTTAATGCAAATCCCAGTCGAAGTCCAGAGAGAGTGTTTAAAATTCATTAGCAAAGTAACGTCCCCTTTGCTACGGCATGTTAACGGGGTAAAAACGGGGTTTTGAAAGTACCACGCTCAATGCCTAAGCGCGTCGTGCGTCTCACTTGGCTAAGACTAATCATCAAGCTTAGCACGTACGCTTCCTCTGAAGCGGCAGCTCCCTGTGCTTGTGCGCCTCGAATGCATGTATGTCCTGCCAGAATGCTTAATCCTGAGTCCTGATTGTGGTTTTAAATCACGCTTATGCATCCTTTTGCGGTGGCGCGCTGTACATCGGAATTCGTGGCTCAATGGCGTGGCTGGTATGCGGTAATCGCTATTCCGTAATCAGCTTTAAGCCATAGCTTTAATCTTGGCTTAGTACGGCGACGGCGGCGGTGGCATTCAGCATGCGGGAAATTTCACTTCATTAAGTGTTGAAATTTCTATGACTGATTCGGTGGTATGTGGCACACATGTGGGCTTTGCAATTAGACGACTTAATGAAAAAAGAAATCTTTAGTTTCAAGTATGATTACTATTGAAATTTAAAGTGATTTATCAAATGATACACATATTTTAAATTGTTTCTTATTACACTGGACAACAAATTATTTTCCGATGGATTTCAAGATTCTAATCACGACTTCATACTCTTTTTTTTTCAGATTGCCTCAAGTTTTTGAGTTATTACGTAATACATATAAATGACAATTTTCGTGTTTTTCGACATATTTTGAATTTTAACTTTTAATTAATGCAAGTTATTGATTCAATTTCTTTTTTATTTTATTGAGAATACTTCAGTTAATATTTATAAATAAACTATATGAAATTCGGATTAATATGACCGAAGTTATGACCCGTCAAACACAAACAGTATTGATTTTAAGGTGTACCTATTATTTATTGCATAACATATACAGTTTTCATAATTTAATAAAATTATATATTATATGTAAAACTAGATCCATAATTCTATGATTTCTCTTACTTTGTTTTTTGTCGTGATTATAATCTTGAAGTCCATACGAAAATCATTGTGACATTTGTTTTTAATGCTAAATTTCAATTTCTAGAACTTTAGAAATTTATAATTTATTAATTATAATATATAATTTATTAATTATAATATATAATTTATTAATTATAATATATAATTAAATATAATTATAATATATAATTATTATATAAACTAAATTGTTGTTTCTAAAAATTTTATGACTAACCTTCTTTCAAAAATACTTAAAAGTAATAATTCTTCTATTAAAATGCACCACAAATTAAGTATTCCCATTAAATCGATGACCGCTCAATTCCCAACTACTACCCACTTTTTTATGAACTCATCATTATTATCACCCGTTAAGGATTATCGTTTTATCATCAACTCTTTGTTATGATTTTCGTTGTTTTGCCATGTTTTATCAGTATCTGCACATCTTTCAAACAACATCATAAAAAATACCCCTTCACTCAGACGATACCCGCTGTTCGATTGACTATAAATCAAAATCAAGCCCTGATTCAGCGCTCCTATTACAAATAGTTAAAAAAATACTTGTGGTCCACATATCAAATAACGCATCGCACCCTTTAATGCGGAAACCCTTCTCGTCCGGCAGCCAACATGATCTCATTTTTGCACTGACGCATGCGCGGCATGCTTACGTCATAATGCGGTGCCAATTTGTACAATAAAATTGGTACTTTTTACAGCATTTGGTCCGTATTTTTTTGTATTTTTTATTTAATATTTGTGCAGCCTTCAACATCCCTTTTTTACGCCTTTCGTTCATGTTGTATGTTGACAATTTGAAGTATGTGTTTTTGTATTTAGAGTTATTGTAGTTGTTGTTATTGGTGGTGGTGGTGATGGTGGAATTATTTTTGATGATCAATATGATGTTGGTGCACCCCTTTTCAAAAGAGTCAGTGTAAAAAAGAAATGTTGAAATATGACGTTTTTAGCTTAAAATTTGTACAAAATTTGTAGGGTTTATTTTTCGCTTATTTGTACTCCAAATTTGTAGTAGAAGGGTCAGCTGTTTATAACGGTTTTCAAAAATGTTGTATAATACTGCATGTTTTAGGGGTAAAAAAACGACAGAAAAATTACGTAAATTATTTCAGCATTTTAAATATTTTTTAGACTTGTTTCAAAAATGTTTTTCCAACATTCATCCGTTCGCCTCAGCAGTACAACGCAGACTGTCGCTCTTTTGCTATAGTTCTAAAAAAAAAAACAACAAAAAACCACACACAGTATAAGGTTTTCTTTCACCTATATTTTTGCTTTTACTTCTGCTACCCTTATCTTTGAGCTCAACAAAACTCAAGAAAAGTAAAAGCGAAATTCAATATTTTTATCTTAACTCATGAGTGTTATTGAACTACTTCACTTTCATTCAGAGAATTTTCCAAATCTATAGATACCACATACCACAGAGGAACTCAAACTGCAAAGGGGAAAATGAAATTGATACCATATTTGAGTGCGAGCATATTCAAATATTTCGATTAAACATGTTTTTTTTTTGCACATAAATCAACCCCTAATTGAGCGAAATTTGAGTGAAAATTATTTGTGAATTTTTAATTTCCAAATTCTACTTAAAAAAAAACCCCATGATTTGGTTGACCATCAAATTAATAAGACAAAAACTTACAAAACTCATAAAAATATCAAGTGTATTTAATAAATTTAAATTCCGCAAAAGTGCGTAAGTTCAACCAGTTATGCGTTTATATTTCTGGCATGTGTCCTCTATTTAACAAATTACTACAAATTGTTGTCACGGGTCAGTTTTGTGTAGTTATCAGTGAGACTTAGTAGTGCTGCTAATACAGCCCTCATCCACACATTTGTTGCGTTAGTATTATGCCAAATATAAAATCAAGTTCATGCCACAGACAGCGATAAGAAGATTTACTAAAAAATTTAATTTCATTTAATTCAATGGGTTGACATGGGGTGATATGAATAAAAACCTTGAGTTAATATTAAGAAAACTATTTTTGAGAATTAAAATGTCGTCGGAAACATTAATTAATATACCAAATGATCGTGCAAATAATTATTTACAATTACGCAGAGAAAACATTTTATTTGCAGCAAACATAATAAAATTGTAAACACAGATTTTATGACTACAATTGGGTTTTATGTATACTTTGGTATTTTTTATGACTTTTGGTTTTTTATTGTTATAAAGTTATATATTTTTAAAAATTTGGAATTTTATGTTTGTAACAGCAACATAATATGTTTGCTGCAAAATAAATTGTTTTCTTTTTGGCACAAATTAACACGGATAAGTAAATGAAATACTCAACAAATGTTTTTTGTTGATATGCTCAACAAAAAATTGGCAAACATATTAAGATTCATATAATACTAATTGATAAGTATATGATAAACATATTGAAAACTCAACAAATGTTATGAAAAACATAATAGGATATATTAAAAAGAAATAATAATGATGATGAATAATAATGTTAAGTACAAATATTTATTTTATCGTATTGGTTGCCGACAATTGTAATATAGTCTGACATTAAAACATATATTATATCAAATAATTTAATAAAATTTTAAAAATCATACCGTTGACGATACTGCAAAATCATCTAACGACGTGTGAAAATGACGACGAATTTTTTAATCTGTTTTTAAATGATATGTCGATGGCATAAATTGGATAAATGCTATTATAAGTTAAAACATACTTAATTTTGGATGGAAGAAGTGCAAAATTAATACTCAAAATAGTTTCTTTTCTTCTGTAAAATGCATTATTTAAACGGTATTCGAAATTTTAGATAGGTGGTATTGCAGTATCACCGACTATCTATCTATTAATCATATTAAGGGCCGTTTTCACCATATACAGTTAAGTGTTTCAATTCCATATATTCTAAGGGTAACTCTAAGTTAAAGTGGCAGTTAGTGCTTAACCGAAGATTGTGAAAACGGCCCTAAATAATACTAATTTCCGACGTCAGTGTTTAGGATGAGCATAAGCCTTGTTATAATCACATAAAGTTGGTTTCTGACAAGATCATTTTTGGTTGATATCATTCATAATCAGTCTCAAATAGCACTTTTTAAATAAATAAATTAATGAATAAATAAAAATAATTAATTAATGTGTTATTCGTAAGAGCTAAGCTTATTATTATAAAATTATAAATATAACAAACATATTAATCATAAAAAATGTTGATTTATAATGTTTGGAATAAGCACACCCAGAAAAAAAATACCATAACATTAATAGTTTTTCTATTGAATTTAGTCAATCGGATAAACTATTAAAACAATCGGTTAATCCCATTATATAATAAAAATATTATAAAATTATTTTTGAATTTGTATGAATTTTTTTTTTTTTGTATTTTTAACTGAGTGCAGAGTTATTGTTTTATTAGTTATTTTTTATTAGTTATTATTTTATTAATTTTTGATAATTACAACAATTATATATTAATATCTATCAAATTCAGAAAACATCTAGTTCTATATAATAATTATAATTACACCCAGAAAAAATTCGCTCAAATACCATTAAAATTGGTCAATGGGATAAATATTAATTCAATAGTATACAAAAAATAAATCTTTTCATATAAACTCAATGGCAATGTCATGGTATTTTCTAGTATTTAATGGTATTTTCCGATTAAAATAATAATTTATCCTATTGACTATTTTTAAAAGTAAAAAACTATTATTTATATAGTATTTTTTTCTGGGTGTAACTTCAAACATACTATTGGTTAAAATTAACCCGAATCCTCCTGAATTATTTTTTTTTAATCGAATTTGGAGATAAAACTTCTTTGACTTACTAATCAGGATACAAGGATCCCGAATATGTCATATATTTTTATATTGTGTGTAAGGATATACCAGGACGAGATGTGCAAATGTGGAGAAAACACATAAAAAATATATTTAACAAATAAAATATAGAAAACCATGTAAAATTAAAAATATTATAGCTCGAAAGTAACCATATGCACTACAAGATAAAAGATATTTGATAAATGTTTGCCTTATTTTCACATTTTAAAATTATGCTTCACTTTGAGACACTACCATTTAAATATGGAACAGAGGATTAACTTGTAATTTTTTACACACTTAGCTACATTAGTTAAGAAGAAATAATTACTGAGTTTGGGTTTGTTACATGTGTTTGTGTAACATCATCACAAGTGTGACCATATGATCGCACTAGGATGATTTGGGTTAAACATATTATTAAACAAGAAAACTATTAACTTTTATCCATTGGTTCTATAATACAAAGGGTAGAGTTTCTGTCTGAAAATGTTGAAATGTTTACAAAAATTGAAATGTTTGCATATTGTGTATATCGATTAAACCTTCCATAACATACGAAGTTGACTTAGCATGTTTTAAATTATAATCCATTCTGTATATAAAAATCTATTTAATGTCCAATGTTGGTGCTGATCGGGTAAGCCTATGCAAAGTTATAACAAAAAATGTACAAGCAGAAAACATACTTCTTTAAAAACTTACAATCCATATTGGACTTAGTATACTTAGCTGATTTTACTTTTTTTAATTTTGTAATATTCTAAATAGACTTCAAAATGCTCTCGGTGAATACACGACTTGCTATCTGCTTTAAAAATCCTAAATAATTACAAAAACTTTAAAGGATTACCGACACCCAGAAAAAAATTCCCTCAAATCCCATTAAAATAATAAAAAATAAAAACTTTCATATAAACTCAATGGCAATGTCATGGTATTTTCTAGTATTTAATGGTATTTTCCGATTAAAATAATAATTTATCCTATTGAATATTTTTAATAGTAAAAAACTATTATTTATATAGTATTTTTTTCTGGGTGCAGCAAAACTAATTTTTAGACTTAGTATGTTATGGAATGAGAGGTTTGATATATAATACTGGTATGCAATACAAATTGTAAAGATATTTTAGTAAATGTTGATTATAAAAGAGGTCTAAAATTAGGTGGCGAGGGAATATCTCAAAAATTATAGAAAATGATAGAACAGATAGGCGTTACAGATTTAACAAATAGTTTAATACATTTTTAGTTTCTATTAGATATTTACTATATTACGAATGATCAGGACCTGATAATGTTGGCATATAACTGAACGGGCTTTGACAGGGAGAAAATACACTGATCAGTTCCCGATCGTGGCACAGAAAGAATTTCCTACTAACGATATTTGGAAAACATAGGAATGTCAGCAATTATTGGTATATTAAAACTAGTTAACACCTTTTGAAAATAAATTGAAAATTTAAAATTTGTTGAAAAACTCATTGTGGATAGTACTGTAAATTTTTTAATTATGAAAAGTGACTAAAAAGAGTTAAAATTCCGATAGCGATTTTCTTAAATACTTTACGTAATTAAAAAACTGAGTATGTAGTTAATATAATAATCTTTGTTATATGAGTAGTGTAATCATCAATAGAATAATAATTAATAAGGTCTGTGAGTAATATCATATTTGATTAAAATAAAGAAACAAATTGCTTAATATATCTGTTGGAAAACCCAGCACAAAGAAAGTATTAAGATCAGCTGATTGTCTAAAACTATTTCTGACCGTACACAGTTCTTATCGCATTCAACGAAAAAACTTACGAAAAATAAGAACTCATCGCCTAATCCGCGTCTTTTTGTGATAAACTACAAAACTGGTCGATTTGATAAAAGAAAGGACTGTTTTCGTGCGAAGTCTGGATTTGCATATTAGAAATCACTTTATCGACGGCATTAAACTAGTTGTGGAAAAAAGAAACATTCAAAAACAACAACGAACAATAAAAATACACAGAAAGAGGCTGCAAGGATGCGATCGTTCTTTTGTGCTACCAAAATGTAGACGATCCTGCAAAAGTATTATGCGAAATTCATAAATTTCAAAAGATAAAATATGCAAGGACGTCCGTCGACAAGAACAAAAACCTACATCATACCAAAACCAACCGTGCCAAAAGGGATGCAGAATGCATATTTTTGCATTTATCTTGAAAAATTAAGAAAAACGCGCGGCGGATTTAATCCATTTTTACGTAATATTATGCAGAGAGTATAATATGTTGACAGAACAGAATAGAACAGGGACAGGGTCAAGCCGAACAAAAGACATGAAAATTAGAAATTCACGGTACTGCATTGTTTGGCGCAGAACATCAGGCGATGTGTAATGCATTTTTCCAGCAAAATCGAAATTTTTGCGCTACCTAAGACGCTGTGATGTGTGCTGCCAGAGTTTCTTTGAGACTGCGTTGTCTGGCAGCGTCTTGCAGGACAAGGCAAATAAAAAATAAAATCATCAAGAAGTCAATCCGCAAAGATTTTTTTATGACACCGAAAAAAATCACAACAATCGACAGCGACGAGTCAACAGTCAACATGGAAATCAATTAAGATGCAGATCCTTGAAAATTCAGTGCGCTCGCTTGTTGCATATATTTTTTAGGGTCTGCAAGGACCCCTGTATGTTTTTTTTTTGGTTGACGCACGCGAAAGGGTTGGGCGGTTACCTGAGTTTGGGAGTTTTTTCGGTTTGTTTTGATTTTTATGCACGCATGGATGTTGGTTGGTTGGTCGGTTGGTTGGTACGTTAGACGGACGTGTGGCAGACGCATGCGCGCCTCATTAAACGCGTTAATTTGCGGCAAAGGGTTAAAGGATGCTGGGGTATTTCAATGTAAATTATAGACAAATTAGGGGAACTTTATTTTAAAGAGTTTACGAGATTAAAAATAAAAAATTTAATTGATTATAATATTAAAAAAATGATAATTTCTACACTTTATGATATTTTATACAAAACAAATTAATTATTTAATATCTCCTTAATACTATATTTGCCTTGACCCTGAAATGCTGCAATTGGTGTTTTTTAGCACTCATAAATTTGGTGTCCTTTGTTTTTACTACCTGTTTCCTTCACACGCCTAAAAAGTGTCCTTGCTTTAGTTTTTTAATGAATGCGCCTATGTGCGCTTGTAAAAAACTAATATCGACTCTAGGACGAAGTGAGGTACCTAAAAAAACACAAGATCATAAAATGGTAAAAAAACGTAATGAATACAGGAAGTGCGCGGAAGTAGTTGTATTTTTTATGTTTTATGATGGGCAGTTCATAAAAAAATGAATGCCGTTTTATGACCTGTTAAAAAATGAAAACAAGCTATAATAGAAAATATGGGAACTAAATTTCGGAAAGGTTTTATATGCAACTGTTTCGGAAATGAAAAAGGTTTTAGGTTTAGGAAAGAGTTTGTTTTAGAATTTAGAATATTTAGTATATTTTTATTCGTATAAATTTGAAATAAAAAAAAAACACAAAAACTTTCTAAATTATGTATTATGTTTTATATTCCAAAAATCAAGTACCAAATATTTTTCAAAGGTTCAAATGCCATGCAATAGTCTAACAAGTTTTCAATATATGATACAAATATGATTCGTATTTATTGGATATTTTCAGATTTAAAAGTGATATTTACAAATTAATGCTAAATATTTTTCAAATATGAAAATGCAATGCAATGGTCTAACAAATTTTTAATATTTGATACAAATATGGTTCATATTTATTGGAAATTGACAGAGTTAAAAAGATACAATACAAATATGGTTCATAATTAGTAGACATTTTCAGATTTAAAAGAGATATTTATAAACCAATGATAGACATATTTCAAATATGAAAATGTCATGCAATAGACTAACAAATTTTCAACACTTGATACAAATATGGTTCATATTTATAAGAAATGTTCAGATTTAAAAATGATATTTAAAAACCAATGATATATATTTTTCATATATAAAAATATTGAAATATTAGCTAATTGCTATATTGTTCTTATTCAGATTTTGATTTCGGCAAGCCTAAAAATTCTTATCATTGAAAATGTGCTTTTCAAATTTTCGTAAGAGTTATTTGCCAGAAATCTGTCTGTTTTAAATGGTTTAAAATTGAAAAAATGTTTATTAATTTGTTTGAAACTTTAATTGCATTTTAAATGTATTTTAAATGAAATACTTGTACATATTTAAAATATAAAATATAACAATATTACACAGATTTAAAAAAACCTATAAAACCCTATATAATTTCATTGTAAGTTTTTTTGAGATGTTTGCATTATAAAATAAATGAATACTTTCGAGAAATTAAATATTTCAAGTATTCAAAACTTCAAAAAACTAATTATATATTCAGCCTGCTAAATAGTATCGCCGAAAACTCATAATTCATATGATCAAACGTCAAAAATAACCCAATAAAGAAATGCTCAATTGAAGCGCTCAACTCGTGCACAACTCACTCGTGAGACTGTCGCGCGCGACCCCCTCAACTCACTCATTTCCCCATGTTGCGGCGGGGAGTACAAACAACAGCAAATAACTCGTCGGGCAACTCTTAAGAACGAGGAGCCCTAACAATGAACAATGTATTGTGAATCAAGAGCGGGTGAAAAATGTAACAACGAATGAGCGCTCGTTACTGCGAGTGCGCCAAATAGTAAGAATTACAAAAACAAATTTCTCAAAAGACAACGTTTAAGGCACCTATACAACAACAACAACAACAACGATTACAAAAAGCAATGAGGAAGTGAGCACTCAAAGAAAACACTTTTCTTTGGTGGATGTTTTTTTTTCCTGAAAAAGAGTAAAAAATAAAACCAGTGAGCAAAACTCATGGCGCTGCTAGGGGAAACGGCACTGAGTGACTTACTTTACATTTTATGCAAATTAAAATTAAATAAATTACAAAAGGATTTTATTTATAATGTATTTATTTAAAAAATGCAATTACAATTCAAACTAAAATTAAAAAAATTCAAAAATAATATTTTTTACAATATATTTATTTGTAAAAACATAAAAAGAGCTCAAGTCAAATTTGATATATTTAAAAATAGTTTTAATTGAATGAATGAAAATATATGTTTTTTTTATTGAAAATATACATTTCATAAAAAGATATTAAAAAATGATATTTACTACAATTTATTTGAAAAGATATCATAAAAAGAATTCTATTCAAATTTGTTATAATTAAAAATATTTTTAATTGCATTAATGGAAAATATATTTATTTATTGAAAATATACATTTCTTTGAAAGAAATAAAAAAAATAGTTGAACATTTTCTCAAAAATTTTCAACTTATTGACTGCTGCGACTATTCGTTCACTGCAGCCCCGACGACTGTTGCGTCGTCTAATTTTATGGCCGCGCAATTAAATTGTTAAAAATAAAATAAAAATAAAACGCACGACTCTACTCTAGTTTTTTGTGTCAGGCCTCTTCGTTTTAGAATTTTTATGGCGTTCGTTGGCAGTAGGTAAAACAAACCAAACCAAACGAAACGAAATCAAACCAACCCAACCGACTCAATGCTCATGGCTCACGAAATGAGTGAATGTGTTGTGAGAGCGCCGCGGCGCGCTTCTGTCGTTGGCCGCATCCGCTACCTGTTCAATGCTTGGCTGTGCGAGAGTACTTGCTCTCTCTCTTTCTGGCACACACTCTCCGGCATGTTGTTGTTGCTGCTGCAACCCTCGCCCTGCACTCAGTGCTCATTGGATGCGAGTGCGCTCGCTGCAATACTTATAGCGAGGACGAACACAGCAAATGTATCAGTCGTGATTTGCCTCTTGCACTGCGAACAACACAATACAAGCAAACAAACAGCAAGTTTTAGTAGTTCTGCATTTCAAGTAACAACCAACGAAATACATTTTTTAAAATTAAAAAAACCAAACAAAATTTAAAACATCAACACAAAAAGGATATTTTACAACACAACATCGTCTTCACACACAAAGGATAAAATATTTATATTAAGTGCGCGCTTAGCAAAAATCATATCATTCGCTGCAAGCAACGCCAACAGACAACAACGTCGTCTGTGCCGCAAGACTCCAAGTGTTTCTTTCATTTGTTTTAAAAATTCAAAAAATACCTCAAGTTAAAAAATAGTTTAACAACTACCTCATTTTAACAACAATTACAAGAAAAATACGAAAAACTTAAAAATTAAGTGACTCAGTGCTCAACTACCTCAAAGTACAAGCCGAACAAGGATATTTAGCCAACAAGGATACTTAAGAACATTTATGTGCCATTAAAGTGTTTGCATCTTCGACCACGAAAAGCACAAAAAAATCAACTGCAACAACTAAAAGTTTGTTTAGCACCAGCTACAAGATTCTACCACACACAGACATGGCAATGTCGCTGCTGCAGGACGCTCAACAACGAAGTAAGTATTGCAACAAATTAGTCACAGATTAAAAAAGCCTTCAAAAAGAAATACTGCAAAATGTCCTTCCGTTAAAATATCAAAAAAAAAAACTTCAATTTGTCACTTAAAACATTTTCACCATCATTACGACGTGTCTCAATGGCTGTCGTCTCCATTTTGTTTTTTATTTTACGCCTTCTGCGGCTCCAAAAAGTTTGTTTACAAGTTTTGCGCTTGCCGGCTTTCGACTTCAAGCCCACCTCCCCAAACACACTCACATATGTGCTCAATGCATTTCCCCTTTTGTTTCCCCTTTCAATTCAATTCAATTCAATAACAAAACAAGCCGCTCTCTTTGCGCGCGCTCTTCGTGCTCTTGTCGCACACATGCTGCCAACAAAGGTTAAGGTCCTGTGTCGCACACATAGACACTCAATCACACATCAAACACACACTCATGTGTGCCAAGTGGCACGTGTCCTCTGGCAATTTGCCTCGCATCAAAGACCGCTGTCCACTGTTTGTGACATTTTGCAATTTTCCCAATTTTCCCACTCAAATTTCTCAGCTGGACTTCTTGATACTAATTTTCGTTTTTTCTTTTCTTTCTCTTCTCAGGCTTAGCTGCTGCCCTCGCTGGCATGAAACACGAAGACGCCGAACGCTCGCTGTCACTATCGCCACCCATGTCCGCCAACACATCCGCCTCAGCCGCTGCCGCCGCCATGTACCCTGGCCTGCATCAAGCTGCCGCCGCCTCTGCCTTTGGCATGCTGTCGCCCACACAATTGCTCGCCGCCAACCGTCAAGCCGCCGCCGCCTTCATGGCCGCACAACTGCCAATGTCACAGCTCGCCTCACAGCTCTTCCCACAGCACCCAGCGCTGTTCGGCTCCTGGGCCAACAGCATGCCACATATGCCACTTACCTCCGGCCCACACTCGCCGCCCGCCAGCCCACACTCACCGCTCTCAGCCAGCGGTGTGAGCAGCACACCAGCCAGCGGCAAACACAGCCTGAGCATGACATCGCCCACACAGCAGGAGATGCCCGCAAAGAAGGCGCGCAAAACACTGGCCGTCAAGAAAGAGTTTAACTCGCCCGCCATTGAGATCAGCATGTCCGTGAACGATCTCTATCACACACCCGGTGGTCCCATCTCACCGCCCTCGAGCGGCTCTTCGCCAAACTCAACACATGAGACAGCAGCCGGCGCCACCGTCAATGCTACCGGCAAAGATGCCGCACGCGACAAAAGCTTCACCTGCAAGATCTGCTCGCGCTCATTTGGCTACAAGCATGTGCTGCAAAACCACGAACGCACACACACCGGTGAGAAGCCCTTCGAGTGCCCCGAGTGCCACAAGCGTTTCACTCGTGATCATCACTTGAAGACACATATGCGCCTGCACACCGGCGAGAAGCCCTATCACTGCTCACACTGCGATCGTCAGTTCGTGCAAGTCGCCAATCTGCGCCGCCATTTGCGCGTGCACACCGGTGAGCGCCCCTACACCTGTGAGATCTGCGACGGCAAGTTCAGCGACTCCAATCAGCTCAAGTCGCACATGCTCGTGCACAACGGCGAGAAGCCCTTCGAATGCGAGCGCTGCCACATGAAATTCCGCCGTCGCCACCATCTTATGAACCACAAGTGCGGCATCCAGTCGCCACCCACACCCGCTATCAGCCCAGCCATGAGCGCCGACTACCCAATGTGCGATCAGAAGTCCGCCATCGGCTCCAGCTACGGCTCCGAAGAGTCCATGGACCTGGGCGCACCCGTCAACCATGTCAAGGCTTTGTACGAGCCACAGCACATGGAGCCCATGGCACTCGTGAGCGCTGCCGATGCACCGCTCGATCTTAGTGAGGATGGTGGTAGCAGCGTCGAGGGCGGTCGCTCTCGCAAAGCGCATGACATTCGTCGCGTCTTCCGTCTGCCGCCCCAGATCACCCACATTCCCAGCGACATGCCCGTGCAGACTGAACCCGAGGATCTGAGCATGCATTCGCCACGCTCTGGCTTCTGCGGCGAGTCGATGCACCACGACGACATTGACTACGATGAGTTGGACGATGCCGCTACGCTGTACATGCGCCAGCAGCAACTGGCCGCCATGAAACGCGGCATGCACATGGAGTAGACGGTGAGCGCTCATTAGCTCACTCAGCACACAAACGAACGCCCGCCCGCCCTCACGAATGCAGCCAAAGATTGTACATAACGCCGCAGATGAGTTTGTTGCTCCTTCATCAGATGAAAAGGGTTCCAAAAATGTCACAAAGTCAAAATTCAAAATTTTGCGCTGCGATAAATCACTCAATTTTAAGCGAAACAGGAATTTATCTCAAAAAACTTAAGTACAAGAAAAACTAGTTTTAAGTTTACAAAAAAAAAATCTAAAAAAAACAACAAAAAAACACACAAAAACCCAAAAACATTTTCAAAAATTGCACATAGTAACTCGAAAATTGTACAAAAGCCAAACAAAATCTAGTTTTAAGTGAGTAGTTAGTTGAGATGTATTTTAATTATTATTATTACTATTGAAACTTGGTGCCATCGAAAGTAGTAGCTTTTTATTGCTTTTATTTTCAATTTAATTATTTGAAATTTTATTATTTTCTAAGTATTTAGCTCTTACGTTGCTCAAAATTGTATAAAATGAACCAGACAGACAAACGGAAGTCAAACATTTGTAAATATTCGCAAAAATCAAAATTGTACATTGAAAATTATCCAAATTGCAAATAATTTTTATATTTAAGTTTTTTTTTTATTATTATTATTACTATATATATATTTTAACTATATTAAATTCTATGAGAAAACACAACAACAAAATCAAAATTAACTTTAAGTTATTAAAAAAATTTGTTTTTTCATATATTAAAAAAATCGCATGAATCTTTAAATAATTGTTTTGTTTTTATCAACTTTAATTCTAAGTTTTTATTGCATTGCATTACGCTCGAATAATAAAAAATTTATAAATCTAAAAAAAAAATATTATATTCTTTTTATTTGAAATTCTTTCTTTTTTCAGTTTTTTTCTGCTCGATCTGCTTTATTTCGTTTATAGTTCGTAGTCGTTTTTATTCAGTTTTTTGGTTTGAAATCTGTTTTAGTTTTTCGGTTTTCAATTGACTTTTAATTTGTCTTTGAAATTTAATTTTGTTTTTTATTAGTTTTTTTCAATTTCAAATTGATTTGTTATATATTTTCATTTTAAAACATCTCAACATAAAATTTGAAAAAATAACATTTTTCCACTTATTTTTGACATTTTTGTGAACAGAAAAAGTACTATTAACCAAATACCTCTGATACCTCCAAGTCACGATTAACTGCTACAAGTAATCGACGCAATTTAATGAATTTACCAACTTAACCTCAAAAAGTTTACATAAAATATTGACATTTTCTACATAGAAAAGAAATAACAAAATTAAAAAAAAAAACAAATTTAAAAAAATTAAATAATAATCTAGATTTAAGTGTATATACTACAAAAAACTTAGTGTAAAACTAACAATTTTTTATTTTTAAATATTAACACAACATATATATTTAATTATACATATAAATAGCTATATATAATATGATTTTCACTTATTATTTCATTAAACTAACACACATTATTTATGTTTGTAACGATAAAATTTGTAATTTTCGTTGTTCATTCAAAAGGTATAAAAAGTTCCTCAGCAAATATTATAAAAAAAAACCAAACAATAATAGTGAGCGAATTTAATATTTTGATTGCGCAATATTGCACGCAATTCAATATAAATATTGCACGTACATATTGCACAATACTGCACTCACTCAATCAATCACTCACATTCACTCACTCAGAACAAATTATTGATTAATTCCAACTAAATATAATGTATTTAAATTTAAAACTCTAATATGTTAGTTGTAGCAAGTTAAAAACTGTATATTGTCGCTATAAAAACTGTCAATTTAATTGACTACATTATAATGCAATATATACTTGATGTAAATATTTTAAAAAATACTGTGCAATATATTTCAACTGCAATGTGCAATTTCAATTATGTTTCGTAAACTGTAAACTATTTATGTAAAATGCAAAAAACTTAAATTAACACATTCAATTTAGCTTAGTTTAGCATAATGCCCAAAAAATCTAGTAAATTCTTTAGTTATGTACGAATTAATATAAAATACATCTATCTAATATTTATTATAAAAGAAGGATGGAATTGTTAGCACATAAGTTATATTCATGTATCTATATATAGCATATATCTATTTCATTGAATTGTTGTTGTTTTGTTCAGTTTTCAAAAACGGTGTAAACTTTGTATTTAGTCACTTAAATTATATATATGCCATACGGACTTAGGAAAAATTTAAAATGTATCGGTGTCGATGCCGAAAAGTTACACAAAAATATATTACAAAATTAAATGAGTTTGAAAATAAATTACAACAGAGTTTTATTTATTCAAAAATATTTTACAATTGCCTAAAAAACGACACTTACTCCCCGATAATGTAATTTGCCGTTGACAACGATATCGGGTACAATTTATTTGAATATCTGTTGAATATCGTGCGAATACAATTTTTGATTCATGTATCAAACGGAACACTGAGTACGCTCGTTTAGAGAGTTTTTCTGTTGCCAGTACATAAATTATACGACAAAGTAAACAAAAATTTAAAATTTTAAAAAATAGTTGTCGAAACAAAAATATTGAACAAACGTTCGATTCAAAGAGCGAAATGAACATAACTTATGAAATACGTTATATCAATTTTAGACGAAGGGAACTGAAAACGAATCGAATAGAAAGATATTTGATTTGGTGATTAATTTGAATCTTATTCGAGATATGTTTTGTTGTGGGTGTAAAAATGAATTTATGGTTTTTTACGAGTGTTGCACGAATATAACATTGTAATACTATGAATACCACAATTGATGTTTACTCTTTTCATCTGATCAACTGTTTATTGATGCTTAATATATCAAATGTTCAAAATTCAAGTATATTTACCAATATTTCACTTTATAGAAAGATAATTTATACAAGGACATATCACATACTTCACGGTTTTATTTCAGACTTTACCATAAACTACATAATTATAGTTCAATACTTTTGAAGCGTCGGTAGCTCGTCTGGTTAGTGCGTTGGACAACGAGCGAAAAGTCGCTGGTGTGTTCGACTACGAGCCGAAAGGTCCGCGGTTCCATCCCCAGCGACTACCAACATCTTTTTCATATAAAACATTTTTTATGCGACGCTACCTCTCGGCAGTAAATGGCAAACCTACGAGAGTAAAACATTGCCTATGAAAAGCTCTCATCCGCCGTTCGGATTCGGCAATAAACTGTAGGTCCCACCAATTTGAGTACAAATATAACTCGCACAGCAGCAAAAATGTTTCTTGTCGGGTTTTGAATAAGATGTTTTTTGCTTGGGTTCTACAAACGTCTATGGCACAGTCGGTAGTGCGCTGACTGAAAGATTACGTAGATTACTGCGTATATGAATAGTAAATGATTTTTATATACCGCGCTAACTCTCGACGAACAAATACAAACCTCCGCGACGTTTGGAAATATCCACAACAGGGGTTAGATTTTTAATCGAAAATAAATGTGGTTAATTAAAAAATATTCACGCATATTTGACTTGGAATTGTGTAATATTAATAAAATACACGTCGACAATTTTTGGTCGAATATTTCAAAAAAAGTTGGAAGTACTTCTTAGTTGAGACATGAATATGAAAATGTTCGCCCGATATCAATTCGTTTACAGCTTTTCTTTGAATTAAATAAATTGGAATTGATTTTTAAAATATCTCATAGTACCATTTCAAATGTGAATAAAACCTTTAAATGAATTGATACTGTAAAACCGTTTTCATATCCATACTAAGAGTGATCTCAGCTACAAAACAAATGCTGCAAAAAAAGAATATTATGAAAATTTGATATGCATTTGTAATTCAAATGCAAATAATAACCGTAAATGAAATGATCGAAAAAAAATTGGGTACATACAAATTCTCAGAATGACCCCTAGTTTGACGTACTGGCCGATTTTTTCATGTCTGCAAATTAGTGTCGGACGGTTAATAAACACTAGTAGAAATTTACCCTATTAGGGTATACATGATAATGTCCATATCATAATTGTCAAATTTTATCGGGTTATGACAAGGAAAAAAATGCAATTATCAATTCCCTGTAATGACCCTATTACAATTTCAGTAACCCAAGTAACCACTTTGTGGCAACTTAAGTGGAAGCCACAGAATTGCCATTTAAGTGTTTGGTCCAAATCATGCGAAATATACATATTTGCCACCCAATTGCCAGTCAAAAAGCCCCGGGGTGAGGCTAAGTTGCCACAAATATCGATCCATTAAAGTGTCGGTTCACCTATTTGTAACTTGAACTGTAATTTTAAATGTGGAACTTGTGTAGATTAAAAATAAAAATAATAAAGATCCAGTGCCATTAACGTGAATGTTTGTTGTGTAATAAAACTGCACACAATATTAAAAATATGCTATGGCAAATAATATATGTCTTTACGAACAGATTTTTCATCAAACTACAACTGCAATTTAACAAACAGTTCAAATTTTTGGGTTAAAGCTTATATTCTCCACCCTCTAATTTTAACGCGCACCCAAAAAAATGCAATTTGTCAAAATAGTGATTTTTGTTATTTCACATTCCTGCTGTCTTTTTTTTACAACTCAACGTTCCATGAACATATGTAGTGGATATAATAAATATTTTGTGTATTATAATATACATTTATACCATTTTAAAGTTAATTAGCTATGTTATTCATAAACATATTCCTAATAGGTTCTTCATTATATACATGCAACATATATGGAGCATAATACATTTTTATAATTTGCCACAATTTTGCAACGTCATAACAACAAAGTTAACTCCAGCCATTATCGTATATGTTCCATGTATGACTTATATATCACAGCATTGTGACATATTATTGCATTGTCCCACACATGTTCTTAGCCACCGCTTTGGAACTAAATTTATGTTCCATTATCAGAATGCATGACTTATATATCACTGCATTGTGACATATTATTGCGTATGTTCCATACATGTGCTTTGCAACTAAAAATTACTAGTTTGCAACACTGGTGTTAGGCGTAACTTAAAAGGAACACATTTGCCACAAATGTACGTGGCAATTGTCGAGTCGTGGTTACTTGGGAATGAGTCAAACTATTTTGTGAGACCTTCTGAGAGCCGTTCTCTGAGAAACGAATAGGAAAGTCCTGCAAAATGTTCATTTTAAATAAAAAAAGAAGAAAGGAAATCATTTGGTCGGGAAGGGGTTCTACCTGCTTGAGAATATGTACTAGCATATCTTCTTGCGCCTGAAATTTACTACTGGGAAGGTACACATTTTATTAAAATCCTGTATGAAAAAGTGGATGTTAAATTAAGTAATACATGAGAGTAGTTTATTTTTTTTAAACGCAATAACATTTCATAAAATTGCAATTTTCCACATTAACCCATTTCTCATTTTACCCTAGATTAACCTACAGAATTATTTTTCTATTTTTCCATTTTACCCCAGATTCACCTACAGAATTCGACGACAAAAATCAATAAACATTCCTTAATAGTAATGTTTATTGATTTTTGTCGTTTCTTGTTTGGCTTTTTTTGCAATTTTAAATCTAAACAATATGGTTAAAATACTTGTGATGTAAGAATCATAAAACATATCTTGTAAAATTGTAAACATTAATAGCTTCCAAAAGTTGCTGTTGGCAACTGCTGATTAAGAAATTCGTATTTAGTACAATTTTAAGAATATTTATTACTTATTTCTCTGGTACAACAAAAAAAACACACACATTAAAAGCTTACTATATACTACGAATAACGAAACCGGAGGTATGTAACCTCAAGTAGAAAAAATTCAACGCATTAAAACAACTTCAAAGGGTATCTGTGAAAGAGCTGTTACAAGAAGTTCGAAATTCTTTTTTTAATAACGATTTTTTTTTACTTTTTTGCTATTCTGCAGCGCAATACATAAGGAGCAAATGAGTAACGCAAAGGATGTGGATGCTGCATTGGTGGGGCGGGAGATCATGTATAACGAAACGAAAGGATATTCAGCTAATACATATTTATGTAAACGTAAAAAAATAAAAAACGGCAAAGAAAAGTAGGGGGCCTTTTTCGCAAAAAAATGCGAACAAAAAACTCTGTCATTTGCTGTGGGGTTTAAAAGGGGGGAATGTTGCTTGGTTAATGTTGTTTTTGTAGTCGCAAGGACATTTTTCACGTAGCACACAAACACCAATATTTCTTTTTCACTCTGTCAGACTTTCGTATCTCTTTCTAGCATAGAATAAGTGAAAATGAAAACGAAACAAAGCGTCACAGGGAGGACGTCAAAAGGGCTGCTTTGCATAAATTAAATATTTAAAAATTTATAATATGCCAGCGTTGCCAGATGACGCTGAAGCGATTGTAAGATGGCGCAAAAGCAGCGACAAACTAAGGATATTTTTAAATTTACAAAAATAGAAAAAATCATTAAATAGCATGGAGCACACAGAAATTGGTTTGTTAAAACAATAAAATCTATAAAACATCCTGCAGCTACTTAAGACGTATGAATGAAAAAGGACGAAATTTTGCACATAGCAATTATACAGAGAGACGAACAATAGGTTTGCCAAAAAGGATTTAACCCTCTTGCAAATGCAAATTATTCTATGCATCTTGATACTGTAAAGCAGCTTCATTGATTTCTGTGTGTCCTGCGAAAAGCGCGCGCAAAACTCCTTTTCAAAATGCTAAACCAAAGGAGGCGCAAAAACAAAGCAAAGCCATGTCGAATATTTGCACGCAATGCAAAAATTAACAAACACAGCACCACGGAGAAAGTGTAGCGAAATATTGCGAGGACGAAATCACGTCGAGTGTCCTGTACAAAGCACCACGTATACTATTCACGCAATTGTAATTGTAATGAATAACGGCAATGTTTATGTTGTTTATGCGTATTTTCGCAGAAAGGATCAAGGACGAATTCGTAACAGAGCCAGGAAATATGTCAAAATTAGAGCAAAGTGTGCGAATTGCATTTGTTACACTTGCGCTGCGGGAAGGATGCAAATAATATTATTCAAAAGCGATATACTTTTCGAACAAATATTCGGTATATGAAAAATACAAAATGCTAACTTAAATTTTAAAATAGAACGCTACAGCACTATTGAACAGTTTATAAATAAATAAATATATTACGAAAACTATTTTTAAAAATAGTAATTACTGGAAAAATAGCGAAATGATTTATACCATTTTCCATCCTAAATGAACTTCACAGCATTACAATAATATTGTATGCAACTTTGTCATTTTTTTACTTTGTTTTAAATAAAATTATTATTTTCTAAATAAAATATAATCCCTCAAAAATATATATATATAATTCAAAAAAGTTTAAACCGATTGGTTCGTTCTTCCACATTTTTTATTTTTTTAAATTTAATGAAGTATTTACCTATGTATCATTTAAGGGGGTATTATGCGGTATTTGATTTATATAATATTTACCTATGTATCATTTAAGGGGGTATTATGCGGTATTTGATTTATATAATATCTTGTTCTACACAGAAAAACAACAGACTATTGTGGCAATCAGCACTTACTGTACTAAAAATACTTGTAATATTTTTGTTTTAATTTGTTAAGTATTCTGTTTTTAAAAATTTTGTTTTGTCAAAATTGATAAAATTATTTTTTCATTCGCTTTAGTTTCTTCAAAAATAAAAGTTTAATAGTTTTCTAAAAATTATATTATATTTAAATTCGAAAAGCGACATGGGTGACCCCGAAGTGCGCAGGGTGACCTTAATTGGTTATCCCGAAACCGCACGCTGCTCGACGTTTAAATACAGCACGACGTTTCAATGCAGTCCGACGTTTAAACGCTGCGTTTTAACGCTGTCCGACGTTTCAACGCAGCCCGACATTTCAATGCAGAAGGACGTTTCAACGCAGCACGACGTATCAACGCTGCCCGACGTATCAACGCTGCCCGACGTTTCAATGCTGTCTGACGTTTCAACGCATCTCGTCGTTTCAACGCTTCTCCACGTTTCAACGCAGCCCGACGTTTCAAAGCAGCCCGACGTTTCAATGCAGCGCGTTGTTTCAACGCAGCATGACGTGAACGCTGTCCGACATTTCAACGCTGTCGGACGTTTCAAAGCAGCCGACGTATCAACGCTGCCCGACGTTTCAAAGCTGCCCGACGTTTCAACGCTGCCCGACGTATCAACACAGAACGACGACGTATCAAAGCAGCCCGATATTTCAACGCAGAACGACGTTTCAAAGCAGCCGACGTATCAACGCTGCCAGACGTTTCAACGCTGCCCGACGTTTCTACGCAGCACGACGTTTCAATGCAGCCCGACGTTTCAATGCAGAACGACGTTTCAAAGCAGCCGACGTATCAATGCAGCCCGACGTTTCAATGCTGTCTGACGTTTCAACGCATCTCGTCGTTTCAACGCATCTCCACGTTTCAACGCAGCCCGACGTTTCAAAGCAGCCCGACGTTTCAATGCAGGGCGTTGTTTCAATGCAGCGCGTTGTTTCAACGCAGCACGACGTATCAACGCTGTCCGACGTTTCAACGCTGTCGGACGTTTCAACGCTGTCGGACGTATCAACGCAGAACGACGACGTATCAACGCAGCCCGATATTTTAACGCAAAACGACGTTTCAAAGCAGCCGACGTATCAACGCTGCCAGACGTTTCAACGCACCGACGTTTCTACGCAGTACGACGTTTCAATGCAGCCCGACATTTCAATGCAGAACGACGTTTCAACGCAGAAAGACGTTTCAAAGCAGCCGACGTATCAATGCAGCCCGACGGTTCAATGCAGCCCGACGTATCAACGCTGCCCGACGTTTCAACACAGCTCACGTCCGGCGTCTCTGCACAGCCACTCTACATCTCAAAGCGAAAATATCGTTGCACTGGAGGGGGAGTATGTGGCACTTACTGTACTAAAAATACTTGTAATATTTTTGTTTTAATTTGTTAAGTATTCTGTTTTTGCAAATTTTGTTTTTGTCAAAATTGATAAAATTATTTTTTCATTCGCTTTAGTTTCTTCAAAAATAAAAGTTTAATAGTTTTCTAAAAATTATATTATATTTAAACTCGATAAAGCGATACTATACAAATTTAATGCCCATACCAATTTGAAGTTAATATTGCGAATTTAATATAAGTTTAACATGGTATATACATAGCATTCATCTAATTATTTTAAAAATAGTCAATCTAAATTGGACTAGATAAACTAAATAAGTTTTACTTGGAAATTTTAGAAGTTTGTGTTATCCTCAATAGATATATCTTTTAGCATTTTAATAAAAATACTCTCAAAATTCTAGGGCAAATACCCTTCGTCTGTTTTAGTTCCCAAAATAATTTTAAAAAGAATTGATTTCATCTCTTGTAAAACTCACTTTTTAGACTTAGACTGGATCGAAAGGATCGATTTGCAATTCTGATTTCGAAAATGATCATTTTATCAAATTAGCTCTATTTTTTAGAATATTTTACGATCATTTTAAAAACTTTCCCTTCTTACACAAAAAAAAATGTTCACCAACAACCAGTATTCATCATATTGATGATTGCATTTATTGAACTAAAATCGTATTTTTTCAATGTTTTTCTCTATCAATATTTTTAAGAACACCACATTTCAAACTAAAATGTGTCTCAATTTACAGAATTATAAATTTATAATTCTTATAAGATTTATGATATTTAAATGAATATGGATTGATGAACAAAATTCATTAATATGATGAAATGGAGTCTTCACATAATAAGCAATTAAATATTATAACTCGTATAAGAATTATAAATACATAAATGTGTAAATCGAGACAAAATTTTGTTTTAAATTTGATGTTGAAAAAAATATTAAAATGAAAAACATTTAAAAAATACGATTTTAATTCAATGAATGAATTCATCAATATGATGAATCCAGGTAGTTGGTGAAATTTTTGGTAAAATTTTTTTTTTTGCTCAAAAACTATGAAATGAAACATTTTTAATCATTCTTGTAAATGTTGAATAAAACACTGTTATTCCAACTCATTTAAAAATCCAATTAGTTTTTGAATAGGTCTAATTAGAAATATGAAATCATTTAAAAAAAATAATCATCAACTTTAAATTAAATTTTACAAAATTCATTGAAAAATAGAAATTTTGCTCTAATCTTTCTACAATAGATAGGTGGTAGTACAACGGAAATCCATCATTAATATCCGGCCAACCAACAGACAATCGTCTGCATTATTCAAGTCTCCAGCATACCGTCGAGCCTGTTGTCTCTGCAGCATTAAGAAACAATAAATTATTTTTATCGTGCATTCATCTACGTTATTTTTGCCGATATTATTGCTGAAATTATTTTATTTTCAGCCTATCCTTTTGCTATTTTAACGCGTTTGTCGTTCTGTTCGATAGGAATGAATAACCGATTTTTAGCCAGCTCGTGCTCGAGTGCGGCTCTTGGCCACCACGCTCATTCGCAGATTCTCATTCACAAAGGTCGAACTTAAGACAGACACTTCAGACTTTACAGACGCTGGGTGAAAGGTGCCATCATGTTCTGCCCCAACAGCAACCACGCCATCTGTACTTTGTTTTGTTCCGCTCGATAATCAGAAGGAACAACAATCATTTCCCAATGAAAAAAAGGAGAAATAGAATATTCAGAATGTGAACTGGTTCAACCAACATCTTAAGTTGTTTAATTTTTAAAGTTGTATCATTTCCGAAACACTCTGCAAAACAGACGAAAATTTCACCGGGTTCATGAACAACACCGAGAAAAAAGTGCGTTTTAAATATTAAACTTAACACTATTAATTTAAAAGTATGCCGAATTTAAAGTGCAGCACTTTAAATTGAAATGTATCACATTAAAATTCAATGTATTTTATATAACACAAGATTGGTTCAAGTTAGTAGAACATAGTCACGATTTGATGAATTTGATGATATCGGAATTCTTCAGAATTACAACAAAGTTCAATATTAGGAGCAGAATTGGCCAATGTCCATATGATCTGATGCTCGTTACACAGAAAAAATAATCGACGTTAGCAAATATAATTGCTGAAACTGCAATTTGCTGCATTGACGTACAAATAGTCAAATTAGCAAACGTAATTGGTGATTTAAAGAAGAATTTCAAATGTTTTCTATAAATTTGAATTTCATTGATGGATTGATTAATGCATGCAATTAATACTGGTTGCTATATTTAGCTCGAATATGTGTAAGATCTGTGTAAGAACGTTTCTGTGTACTCTTACATAAAATTAAAAGTGACACTTTAGAAGTAAAAGTCCAAATTTAAATTTAAAGTGTCATATTAAGTTATGCAATATATTTAAAATAAAAAGTATACACTTTGAAAGTTGAAGTTTTCAAATACAACTTTCAAACACGCACTCTTTTAATTATAAAGTGTTTTGCACTGGAATTTAAAGTGATTTTAAAGTTTTTTTCCTCGATGAAAAATAATTTGGTTTGTGTATAAACTAAATAAGCCAGAAAATATTTGAATCAAATTTTCATTTTCAGTATTCTGATGCTTTGGAGATTTCCATGAAAGTATGAATGGCAGATTATATGACTTTTAAAGATAGCTACAAACTGATCTGAGCAATTTGCATATAAGTATTTCGATTACACTATGCGCACATTTGAGACACATTTTCGACACCGGAAATTAAAGTTACGAATATATATTATAAGATCAAACACTTCTTGTTCCAAGGATATTTGACAAAAACTAAAAACGTTTTTTTAGGTATTTTCGGTTTTATTAAGCATAAAGTTTTACTAATTTTTTTCATATTCAAAATATGCATAAAAAGTCATCCATTAGGTACACATACAAAAATATTTAACGTAAATATAGCAACTGAGATTAATTGATATAAAATAATTAATTCTATTAATATAACTAAATGTATATACAAATTATTTAATAGTATAACTAAAATACTATCTGGGTTGGTGTATATGCTAAAATATATACATATATACTACATACACCAACCGACAGTTTTACAGGAATTATACAATTTTACAGCGATTACACAGTTTTATATTCGCTACATAGTATTAAATTGGTTCATCCAAACGCGTGCTCCTCCATTCAGTTCGTCGTGTCGTTTTTCCGTACATTGTGCGTATATTATGACTTTTATATTCTTCTCCTTATTTGTGTTTAACATTTCCCTTTCATTATAAATAGTTTTATTGATGACGTGAACGTGGTTCACACTTCGAACAACAAGTAAAGTAGTAAAACAAATCGGGTGTTGTTCAATTAATTTATTAATTAATACAATTAAATATTTAATCCATTCAATTAAATATCGTATCGGCGATGAAATAATTAAAAATTAATTGTATTGTTCATTTTTTGCTATATTTAAGCACTTTTTTCTGTGTATTTGTAAACGGCATCAAATGCACGGCATCTTCAACTTTTGAGTTAAGTCACATGGGCGGGAATTTTCCTTTTGAGTAAGCAAGCTCCTAGAACTGTTTGTGAAGAAATTACATGTAATCGGTTTTTCGATATTTCGACAGTTTTCCGAGTTATCGATAGTTTTGTACTATTTAAGAATTTTTTGTGCACTAAAGTATTCTACGGTGATAACGGAGTGTGCTAGATACAAATCTTGTATGTGTAATTTGTTTAATATTTTATGATAAATTCAAATAAAACCTAATGTAATAAAAAAAAAAAAAATTTTGTTTTTACTTTGTTGAGAAAAATATCATAGCTTCTTATAAAATTTGTCAGTATTAAAATTTTCCTTTGAATTTTAGTCGATTATTTGTAAAATGTATATTATATGATTTCTCTGGGAATAAAATTGTAGAAGTTATGACTAAATATTTGTTAGTATCTACTTTTATAAATACAATTTTGAAAACACCTTGTATATCAGTGGGTGTTACAAATACATCTCTACTCCAGAACAATTTTTTCATAAAATGATCCAAGGAATCTGTGAATGAATTTATAAAATGTATAGGGGGTGGATGGGAGTGGGTGTGTTACAAAAAAATGTATTGAATTCTAAACTATATATTAAGCTATATTGTAATTTATAAAGAGACGGTATTAATTTTGATTCGGTAGAATGGGATACTGGACCACTAATGGTCCAAATGTAGAAAAATATAAGTGGGCGGATCACGCCCATTTTTAGAACAAATATTTTTAGGTGAATTCTAACAATACGTTTTAAATTGTATAACTATATTTTTAATACTTTTCGAGTTATTGGTTCCTAAGTTATTATATATAAGTGACCTGTATGGGAGGTGGGTGTGTCCGTTGTCCGATTTGGCTTGTTTTCGCACACACTAAAAAAAAATATTTTCATTTAAAAGCTCAACAAATTATCTACCGATTATAAAATATTTGGACTTATACCATAACTACAGAATTAATTAAAAAAACATACGAAATTGTTCCGCTTTTGTATTCGGATGCCCAACGTGTCTAATTACAAAGATTTTAAAAACTATGTGGGCGCTCTGACGTTGAATTCCCCATATATATCTTTAGAAAAACCTTACTTTCGGCGTAATTCCGATTTATAATAAAGCCGCCTCTATCAACTCTCAAAAAATAAATATAATTTATAAATGAATTGATTCAGTTTGTTGATTTTTGATGCGTTCAACAGAAGGTAGTATTATTTTGTTCATTTTTGTTTGATTTTGTTGAGTGCTGTAAGAAAAACAAAATTTTAATGGAAAAGAGGAAAAGTCTCAAGTAGTCTAATGAGCAATGAAGTGGGTTAAAAACAGGGTGGTTGGATAATTTATTAAAGATTTTATTAATCTTAATATAAACTATACTTTAGAAAAACTTGTGTAAGTTTTGAACAAAATGTATTTTTTTTGCATACTATGTATTCTATGAGCTCAGACTATGAGTTATGGTTATATTATTTTGGTACTTTCGTTCAGTCCTTTGTTTTTGGTATTATTTATATTGCAATTTGCCAAAAAGACCATTTCATATTTTAGGCATATCTTGACCCTTGATGCTGTCTCACATGCGCTTATTCCACTCCTTCGTGTCACGGTATCTCTCTCTCGAACGCACTGGTTGCCGGCAACGAATGATATTAATTTTTACAGTAATAAAAAATAAATGAAGATAATTTAAAAGAAAAGGCTTGGAGTAGGAAAAACTGCTGATTACATTACGGAGAATAGTACGACGCGTGCACCAACACAGACGCAGACACGGTCACGAACACGAACACAGACTTCGACTCCGACTCAGAGCGTAGTAAATTCTACAACGTGCGGTAGGATGGAGGCTCAACAATAAGGACATTCGGGAAATTTATTTAAATTAGGACGATGATTACACGCGCAAGGCTCGGATGTTTTTCCCCTTTTGCTGTTCGGCTGCTGCCTCTGCCGTTACTCTTTGCCGTACTTCCGCTGATTCTGCTTTAATTTTGTGCTCATTGTAAGTTGGGGGTGGCCAGAAAAGGGGGTTGGTTGGATGGATGGATGGATGGATGGTTGGTTGCAGGTGCTGCTCGGTTGAAAGATATCTGAGGCAGCAGCAGACGCTCAGTTGACGTCTAAAGGATACACAAGGACATGCAAATGAGTTGAGCGCAAAGTCAAGACAGCACAGCCAAAGACTGCTGGTCGCGTGGGTGGTTTTTGTCGTTGTTTTGCGACGACCGCGGATATTTTCGCGTATTTTATTTCTTGTCATTTTTTAAAGGGTGGTTCATACTCTAGACATGGGGTAGTTAGTTGCACTGACAATATCGCATTTGCGTTTCAAAGGAGTAAAGTTGTTTTTCTTTTTAAAGCTGTTATTTTTTAAATTACTTTAAATATGCTTAGCATCAAACAAATAACTCTCTGATAGCTCTTAATAAGATATTGTTTGTCTAGAACATATTTTGAAATAAGCTCTACATAAATTATTTCGCTATCAAACTAGGAACTCAATCTTTTCAGAGTCCATAGCGCCTAACTCAGATGTACCAAATTTTTGGTCCAAAGTCCAAAGAAAATATTTAAAAAAATGTGTAAAAAAACAGAATTCAAATTTTCGACGAAAAATATTATTTATATAAAAAATATGTCTTTGATTACAAAATAGGCTTCTTATCAGAATATTTTTTTTATCAAGAAAGAATCAAGAGAATATCTTATCAGAAATTTTTCAATGAAAAAATATATATTAAAAATCTTGGAAATCCGTTTTTTTTTTTAAATCATATTGATCGAAAACTATTAATTACTATTAATATTATTTAGCAACTATTTAATGATATGCAATATTATGTAGTGAATTATTCAATACTTCAAAAAAATCTAAAAACATACAGTAATATATGTATGTATAACCTTTATCATTAATTGGATTTTATAGATTCTTCCCCTAGATGCAATTTTGGGTAACGTCTAGGCAGAAACATTTTGTCGGAAGATTCCAAGCATAGGGCCCTATTAGAAATGGCATTAGTATTATTTCTACTAG
The DNA here is from genome assembly GCA_951804985.1 of Dryomyza anilis. NCBI lineage: Eukaryota > Metazoa > Arthropoda > Insecta > Diptera > Dryomyzidae > Dryomyza > Dryomyza anilis. Next base: position 69,085,610 of record OX638133.1, read on the forward strand.
GAAAAGGAGTTTATATCCAACTTTTTAACAATTCTCCCGTCCCTAAAATATTTCCACAATCAAATTTCCACAGCGTACCCTTGAAAACTCTCTGGAATTTTTTAGGAATATGTCAGGCATATTACAAGCAAACAAAAATATTGTTTAGACTAACAAAACACTATATTTCAGGAATGTCTTGAATTTCGGAAAGCGTATATGGTGTGTATAAGACCGATTTTGATTCAAACTCTGTCTTTGTCTGCTTAAAATAACATTTTTGGCAGGCCTTGAGCCTGTCATCACATTAATAAATATATACATAACACACATAAAAATTATGAACATCATATTTGAGAATTTAATGATTTAACCCAGATTTGCTTATTTGGAGTTCTCAATTGGAATTTTTGAACAATTCCAAAATAATGCTTGGTCGACACGTATAAATTACACTGTTTGACAGAGAACTCTCCCCGTCTTCATTCACATCTTTTGTATATAATTTTAATGTGCTGATCCGAAACTTTTTAGTTTTTTCCCTATACGTAACGTTTTTGAGAAAAATGCATTTATGTTTTTGCATTTTTCACTGTATAAAAAACAACATTTTTTTGAAAAGATTTAAAATTAATATTGATTGTAAATTAATAATACCCTTATTAATTTACAATCAATATACATCATGGAATGTTATGGCCTTAAGTCAACTTGAACATCATTTTAAGTTTGGTTAAAGTAAACTGTTCATTAGACTGACAATGGACAATCATGATTGCGAATCGAGAGGAGGCCACCCCCTAGAAATGCTCAATTGGATGAGTAAATCGATGTGAAGAATTTGCAGCGAAATCCGAATATCGGAAATGAACCCGCCGGGACCTCAAAGTAAACGTTTTCGTACCTAAATCAACAATTTAAATGATGATGTCATCTATTGGAAAATGTTATTAGCTTTTCAAGAAACTATGAATGAAAAATATCGGATAAAAAATACAGAAGCAGTGATTATTTAAACTGGCATCCTTCGTTTTATATTTTCGTCAGTCACGCCTAGCCTGAAACACTTTAAACTCAAAAGATCGATTCCCACCTAAAATTTATTTTCTCTTCAGTAAGAATTACCATTTCATGATGGAAAGATATACGAGCCAACGACGAGTCGAAATTATTAAAATTTACAACCGAAATTCGGAATCAGTGGCCTCAACGTTAAGAGCGCTATGTCCAATTTATGGTCGTCATAATCGTCCTAGCAGATCAACAATTGAGCGTCTAGTGGAAAAATTTGAATCCACAGGCACAGTACAAAATGTTCCAGTGCCAGTGAGACAAAGAAGTGCCCGTAGTGTCGAGAATATTGCTACCGCTGAGGCTTCAGTTGAAGAACGCCCAAATGTGTCTCTCACACGTCGTTCTCAAGCGTTGGGCATCTCTGTGACGTCCTTGTGGCGACTTTTGCGAAAACATCTTGGCCTACATCCTTACAAAATCAAATTGACGCAAGAACTGAAGCCGCTTGACCACCAGAAGCGTAGTATGTTCGTGAATTGGGCTGAACAACAACTTGAAAATGATTCGGATTTTCATCGAAAAATCATCTTCAGAGGCTCATGTCTGGCTGAATGGCTTCGTCAATAAACAAAATATGCGTTATTGGTCAGACAGCAATCCACACGTACTCCATGAGTCATCATTGCATCCCGAAAAAATTACGATTTGGTGCGGTTTATGGGCCGGCGGCGTCATTGGGCCGTACTTCTTTCGTGATGATCAAGACCGGCACGAATATTTTTGGCCCCAAATGAATGATATGGACTTGGAGGACATGTGGTTCCAACAGGACGGCGCCACAAGCCACACAGCGAATGCCACAATCAATTTATTGGAAACCAAGTTTGGAGAACGTGTTATCTCACGAAATGATCCAGTCGATTGACCGCCTCAGTCGTGCGATTTGACGCCGTTAGACTATTTCCTGTGGGGCTACGTCAAGTCTATGGTCTATGCCAATGATTGATGAACTTCGTACGAATATCGAACGTGAAATTGCAGCAGTATCGGCCGATTTATGCTTGAAAACCGTCGAAAATTGGGTTCAGCGTCTGGACTTCTGCAAGCGTGCCCGTGGTGGCCATGCAAAAGAAAGTGAGTTCCATACATAATGGCATCGAACGTACTTTTATAGGAATAAAGAATTTCATTGATATCCAAAACCGTTTTTGTTTTATTTAAAAAACTTTTGTAACACTCTTATAAAAAAACCCTTTATTGTAACGCCCCTTAGGAGGCGTGTCCGGTATGGAAAAGTATATATATTCTTGATCAGCATCACTACCCGAGTGTGTTTAGCCATGTCCGTCTGTCTGTCCGAAAGCATAGTGACTTGAGAAATACTTCTCAGAATGCGATGAAATTTCGTTTCAATATGTTTTAGCCAAAAGTAGGAACTGTCTTTGGAAATGAGCCAAATCGGTCAACGGACACGCCCACCTCCCATACAAGTCACATTTATATAAGTTTTTAGGAACTAATAACTCGAAAAGTATTCAATATATAGTTATAAAATTAAGAAAGTATTGTTGGAATTCTCTTAAAAATATGTGGTCCAAAAATGGGCGTGATCCCCACACATTTTTTTTTCAAATTATTTTCAGGGTTTTCATGGTGGAAATTGTAACCGTGAATTATTAAAATCATATCTATGAAATAGTAGCCTAAAAAAACTTTAATTTAGGCGTGGTCCGCCCACTTTTATTTTTATAATTCTTTTTATTAGTTTTTTTATACTTTTATATCAATTTTTTAAATTAAGGGTAAATTTAAATTTAGAAGTAAATTTCTGATATGTGAATAACATACCAATGTGAGGGGGGGGGGATTTAGCGTAATTAATAACTTAAATTTAGGTATACAATTAAATATCCCCTCCAAAGGTGTACGGTATTCCATAGTCGGGCCCAACCGACTATAAAGTCCATCCAATATGACCGAACTTACCCATGTGACCTAACTTTCCCAACTCGTTTTTTTGTTATGAAAAGTCAATTATTTTTATACTGTTGATATTCAACCAAAAATGCACTTACCTCAAAAAGCAAAAAAGGCACCGAAAAATTAATACCATTGTCGTAATACCAAGTAATACCAAATCTAGTATTTTTAATAATTTAAACATTTAAATTTTTTTTTTTAAATATATTTTATTAAATATACTTTTCCAACGATATCACAAGTTCCTTTTTTTCTCAATGTATTAACATTAACCGATTATTGTAACCGAATACTTAACGATTGTCTTTGAAGAAATTATATGAATGAAGACAAGGAGGAACAAATGTGCTCATTTTGCTTATATTTTATATTATATACCGTTTCGCTCTAGCACTTCCAAGTTACCCACTATTTTAAGTCAAATTCTCTATATTCTATATTAAGTCAAAGAATCGATCCTGAATTAATCTAAACCCGTTATCAAACTAGAAGAAAAATCGAAAAATCGAATATTTGTTGCATTGTGTAATTTATTTATTGAAATCAACCAATAAAGATTTCAATCAATTAATAACATGTAGAATATATTCACCAGAGCTTCCTAACTAAGTATATTACTTTTAACCACATTCGTAGATGTAAAAGAAATGGGAAGGTAACAACTGACCACAGTATAAAAGCTGTATTAGTTTAAACTCGGTTATTTACACATTTGTGTAAATAATTTGTAGGTCATTTTTAAGTAATTTTTGACGATTTTAGAGTAATTTTAATGGTAATTTTTAACATATTTTTAGGTCATCTAAATCCGAGCCCTGATTATGACAAACATGTTTATTGAATTCAATAATAAATATATTTGTGAGTTTTACTGAGTGAGAGATACGGATATTGAAGATCCACTTTTATTTCAAAGATTTGAACAATTTGAATTTTTCTGTGTTTAAATCTTAAATATTAAATCTATTTTATTTGATTTTTATGTTTTTTGAAATTTTCTATATAAATTGAGAATAGAAACATTACACAGGGTCTGCACCAGCCATCATCCCCCATGACATATGGGCATTTCCAGAAAAACGTCAACCACGACCGAAAAATTCAAAATGCTTAAATCTTTGACATAAAGATGGATTTGGAATCTTAAATATGCGAATCTAAATCTCTGAAAAGAAATTTCTATTCCGTTAACGGTAACGTATAAAAAATACTCATAAAGTTACGTTACTAAGCGATTTGTAAATATACGTATTTTTCATGTATTTATTTTGAGTAACTAAATTAATTAACTTTAAAGACATACAGATACAAAATATTATTTTCTGTTTTTTCAGGTAACATTAATAAATATTTCTAAAGTATAAAAATAATGATCCAAATTAAAATAACGGAACATTTTTAATTTTTGTATAAGGGTTTTCGATGTCCCGTCCGGATCCAAAAAAGATACATTTATTACCATAGTAAACTGAACTGAAGAGTTGAATCCACTGTTTTTAAATTTCCTCGGCATTTCCAAAAATGTAAACATCATTTTCCTAGTGATTCTAGAAAATATTTGACAGCTAATTGAAATCTGTCCCGTCCGGAACTTTGAGTACCAAAAATGTAGAACTACAGTATAAAAAATATAAAAAAAATTGCAAAAAAGTACAAAAAAAAAATTAAAAATCTTTAAAAAAAAAATTAAAAATCTTAAAAAACATCTAAAAATTTGGATAGTAAATTACTTTTCATTTCGTAATAATGATTATTAAATTTGTCATATCCATAATTATTTTTAGCAAAAAATCGTTGTGCAAATTTCCATACAGAACGTCCGGAATTATTCTGCGATTTATTACGAAATAACTGTAAACTTTAGGAAGAAAGTGTACATATACAAAAATAATGTAAATTGTATTTGCTATGTTTTGAGATAATTCAAAAAAAATATATTATACGAAAAAAAGTATTTTTAGAATAAAAATCGTACTGATAATTTCCATACGGAATTTTTTGTCCCGTCCGGAATTTTTCTGTGATTTTTTTTGAAAAAACTATAATATTTAGGAACAAAGTGTAAATATACAAAGAAAACATATGATTTCAGCTATTTTTTAAAATATTTCAAAAAAATTATTATTACGCAAAATTTGCTGACTTTTTGGCATTTCCATATGTCCCGTCCGGAACTCCCACTATTTAATTTATATCTTTTGATCTACAGTATAGAATTCTCTAATTTTTGCAGATGTTTAGTACTATTTAAATAATATACTTTAAATACAAGTAAATTCATTTATTTTCCTTCGAGATATTAAAGTTTTAAGCGTACGAATGTCCCGTCCGGAACCCCAGGAAATGCCCATATGGCAAACTTGCATGATGACTTGTGGAGACTACTATGCCCAACCAACAAAATTAGACATTCGTATGGCTAGCAGTTTTTATGTCTTTGAATTATGGCAGATGTAGACACTGTGTTAAAAACAACGATTATAAATATTTAAACGAATTAAATATTTAAATTTTCCAAGTGATGGAAATGTGAAATGGTATCATATTGATGTCTAAATTTGTGAATTTTAAATTTGAACCATTTCTGCTATATATAATCTTAAAGAGTATCATATGATTCAATGGGATATGTCTTCTGATTAGTATTAGAATAAGTATTTTGCACAGACAGCTTATTTTGCATTGATATTAATAAATACTATAAGTAAATCTTTTCTTGGACTTTGAGAGGTTTACTTAAACTGAAGATGTTTACTTCAGTTTAAGTAAACCTCTCAAATCAAAGGCTATATTTTAATAACCTTCACTAATTTGCATGCTAAGTACTACGCAGCATAAACCATACTTGAAACTGGAATCTCCAAAGCACCGCCCCAACATTTATTAATAAATCCCACACCCCACATAGAAATATACTAAGAGCCATCTAAAAACTCTCGGGTGGAGGCCTAAAAAAAGTTACGTTACTCATAAACTTAATTACAGCCCTCAGTCCAGGCAGCCAAACACGTCCATCCAGGCTTTACAAAGGCAACAACTTAATGGCGTAAGCAGCGCATAAAGAACGAAATGGAAAAACAAAGTGTTCGGGAGAAGGAGACCTGAGAGAAGAAGAATAATGAAGAATTCCGCGCATACGCAAGCCTTCATTAATGGCGGCCTGTGCGAATATTAAATTACGCGCTTGTTGTTTTAATGGTTTAAAACAGGCAATAAGAATAGCATCCTTTCAAACCAAACAACATCCTTTCAAACCAACCAGCCAAACAACAATATCCTTTGATGCTGCCATGACTACAGTCGCAAATGAGCGCTTGTCCTGTGCTAATTTAACCCTCATCGTACTGCAAACGACAAAACTCGTTGTCCGCGGAAGGATGCGGTTGGGTCGGATGCCACGCGAGACATCATTGACGGCACTGAGCATTAATTCGCAGTTTTATTCTGAGTTGGAAAAGTTGTGGCATCAGTCTCTGCAAAGATGGCTGTCTCCAAGCATTCAAAACCATTGGAGTTACCCCACCTACTCGTTAAAGGGCTGCCCGAGCAGAAGTTTTTCTCTTTGATTTCTTTCATGTCGAGACTTGGATTAGTTTTATGCTAATTAATTCAGTCATTTTCAACTACATCCTTTAATCATCCTTTAATAAATGCATGCTTTTCAAGCATTCCCCAACCACCTAACAATGATCTCTTCCTTATAAAATACACTCTACTCTGTACGGTTCTAATGCAATTTGTCGCACTTTGTGCTGTACTGAAGTCTGACGTCGCAACCGTTTTATCCTTTCATGGATGTCGTTTGTTCGCTCGTTCGTTCGTCCTTTGGTGCTTCCTCATCGTTGGTTCACTCGTTGTGTGTCGTTGTTAATTCATTTAAAATGTAATTTTGCTTTCATACAAAATGGCTTTCATTGCGGCGGTATCAGGATAATGACGGCGCCGACCTTTACATCCTTCGTTCTTATCCTTTTAATTAATATTTTCTTTAAGTTTATTTATGCAGGAAGTGGTACATAAATTAGCGCCAGTATAATAAGCACTATGAATACAAAATATGATTGTCCTTGTTTAGTGGGCGGTAATTAAAACTTTGCAGCGGCTTATTTTGCATTTATTAATACTGTTAAATAGAGTAAAAAGGACTTGTTATAGCGAAAGGAGTCTTTTCAGAGACACTTAAATTATTCATGTATTAGCAATGCTTAATATTAATCAAGTTAAAATTCATTCTTTTGGGTTTTCTTCTTTTAATTTATACTTTGTTTAATTGTTTTCAAAGAGTCCGTTTTTGTTCAGAATATGAACTATGCGTTGAGAATCACATAAAGGGGATTCAGAGTAACGTGGTATTCGGTCTTGTATCGTTACACTTTGGTAATATTATAACACGTTACCATTTCGATGTTCTGACATCAAGTTTTACGATGTCCAGTGAATAACCCCTGTGTTTTCTCACTACAACTGGTCCAGCGCTGAACGTAATCTTAACCTACCACTTGATAACTTCATCAGAGGGGAAACCATGGAAGGCTGATGGAGGTAGTTTCTTGTTTAATGTTTCTTGGGATATCTCCGACATTGTACTCGACACTCCATTAGACAGGGACAACAGTAATATTACCAAAACGAGGTGTGTCAAGCTGACATACAAGAATAGCTAACGCCTGATTGTGAGCCTGGTAGAGGGTCACACCGTATGCTCACCGACGGCTCCAAAACCAATCAGATTACTACAGACGGCCTTTGGTTGTCGCATCGGTATTCCAATCCGAAGTTCATGCTATACTTCTGGCCATGGACTACATTGCGGATAATAGATGGTGGAACAGAGCTATATCTGTTTGCAGCGTTAGCCAAGCTGCTCTTATGGCTTTGTACAACTCGGTTATCTCATCCGAAATTGTACGTCAGATCACGTTTCAATTGAAATGGTGAATATGATAAATAGACTAGTTGATATGATATAATGACTAGTTGGAATCTGTGCTTGGACTACTTGCCTTTACGGAAAACTTTCCATCCGATCTTGGGTCGCCTCTACACGGAAGGGCAGATGGCTGAACAAGACCAAATGCAGATTCTCCAAACTCATGACACCGACGATACCAAGAGATCTTTTCTTAAGTAGAAATAATAATAGGACGAGCTCTTTCACCATTTTGAGCTGTACTCAATGTGGTAGGACCAACAGTTTAATATCAACTCCGAACGGCGGGTGAGAGCTTTTCATATGCAATGTTTTACTCTCGTATGTGTTCCATTTACTGCCGAGAGGTAGCGAGGTATAGAAAAATGTTTCTATGAAAAGATGTTGTTAGCCCCAGTCCAGACATGAACCTGGAACCTTCCGGCTTACAGTCCAACGCACTAACCTTGAGCTACCGACGCTAACAGGACAAAACTCATGTGAAAAACACATGAACGCAATCGACCTGGTCGAAAGCGCCTTATGTTCTGTCTGCTACGAAGAAACTAGGACTACAAAGCACTAACTCTGTGACTGTCCAGCATATTCTAGACTTAGGAGGAAGTATGTACGTGATGAGAGAGGATCAGCTTGACTTTTTATCACCCAATAGCCTTCTAAGATTTATTAATAATTCTTTATATATATTAAAACCAGGGAACTGGGTCACAGCACAATGTATATAACTTTTTCTGATACTGTGGCTCTGCAGTAAAAAATGATGGGGCAAGTTTCGTCTAGTCTATCGTCAAGAATGCATAACTCTAACCCAAGTTAAACCAGACATAGTTGCAGATTGGTTAAACATTGGAGTGAGAAGAAGTGTCAAGACTGGTCATTGATCTGCCATGTAGCAAATGCCAGGCTCGACGACAACCTGAGGACTCAGCCATCATTTAAAAAACGGTGCTGGACTATTAAATCTTCTCAAGATTCAGACAGAACTGACAGACTGATGCCTGAATAGTAAGCACTCGTCCAAGAATAAGCCAGAACTCGCACTTGGTTAATTAATCCTCTTCCAAGATTTAGTCAGAACTGACAGATCAAGGAGCAGTCTTGACCCACAACTTGTTGACAAGTCTCGACTCTTCTTATCACTCCAATAATTTGCTAGTGTAGGCATGACTGCGTCTACACTTTGCCAAATTTCGACGCTTCAGGACTGGTCCATGTTCTGAAAGTTGTGGCCGAGACTTTGGCGGATAATTAAATTAAAAACCTAATGTTGGATATACATCTTCAACAGTATACATTTCCCATACTACCTTTCCGAGCATTGGGACCTTTACAACGTACTGCATACGGCTCGTTGTAATTGCTAATTCAATTAGTATCGGTTGCATTAGTATGGATTAAAAATGTCTCATATCCACCGTAGGGGGTAAAGACTATTCACGAAGCTGCAAAGTTTTCAAAATCCTATTCAGTAACATAGCCTCCATTATCATTCATACCATTGAGACATAGCTACCTTGACCTAGAATAAAAACTACCTACTACAAATATTCTCAACCCACTCCCACTCCAAACAAATAACCACATTCACACATTCAAATAAAACTTTGTACAAATTCAGTGATAACAAAACGTTGACGATGTAGGATGATGGAACAGCACGATTACATTTCACTTTACACACTCAAGCAGCTATTAACAATGATGCATATCCGTTTCCGGGGACTCCGCCACCCCAAAACGGCAGCTGTTCATATGTGGTGAACTTTATTTCACTCAAATTTTACACAAATTCACAACAAATTCGCAGCAGAAGCTAAGTATTTGCATGCTTCCGGAAAGGGTGCGACCAGGATACGCGACTATATCCTTTTTATCAGCGTATATTTATTTACATGTCTGTCTTATCCTTCTGACTGTAGGCCGAGTTGCATGTGTGTCCTAATAGGGTGGTCGGCACATGTTCCATGTGTATTTTCTGGTTGTGATGATGCTATTGCTGGGAGGTTACGGCGCACTAAGCAACCGTGATATCCTTGAATGCCCGCGTGCGTGCGTGTGTGAATGTGTGCATATGTAAATGGGGTGGAGCGGGTGTTGACAATCCGTTCGTTGCCGTGGGCGAACCCTCCAAGGAATGGGTTATCAACGCATGGTACTCATATGTGCCTGTCTGTCTGTGTTTATTGTGGCTGGTATTTTATGCAAACTGTTGACGCGATTTTACGCATTTGCTTGTGGTTTATTGCTGAACGAATCCTTGTTGTTACCGCATGAATCCTTTTCGGGCTGCCTTGACGTGTGTGTGACCTAGCGCAATGTCTTTTTTATCGCCCGATTTGAGCTGCTATTTGTGGGAAAATATTGCGAATTTTTGATAATCGAACATATGTGGTGGTTTATGTTTTCTTTTGTAAGGGGTACGGATTTGCATATATTGTGCTTTTTCTATTTTTTTTATTTATTTAGCTTGCAGACTTGTCAAAGGTCAGTCATAAAATGGGTATTTTTTTTATTTTATTTTGCAAAATGTTTCAATTACTTGTGTTTTGTCACTTAAAATTGGAAATGCGAAAAGAAAAATACACCCTCAGGATATCTTTGAGTTGTACTTAAAAACACATCCCCCACATGGTGTCACATACTGCATGCATTTCATACATATGAGGCTGGCTTTTATGGTTTATTAAATTATTCTCATATTTTCTTTAGCTTTGCTCGATGTCATTTAGTGAAAGGTTTTGCTTTTAACCAATTATTTTACTCTGTTGGCCTAATGATAGGCTACTCAGTTGTTAGGATTTTCCTGGTCGATGTTTCTGTGCAGTGGTCGACGCTGTCTTCATATTTGTTTTTATGCTACTTCTGGCGGCTTTTATTGTATCAAAGGATAATTGAATTTATATATAGAGGCTTGAGAGAGTCTACATTTGTTGTATGTTATAAATGATGACGGTCACTTCAAAGAGTGTTGAAGGTCTCTTAAGCTAATCCTTGTGATGCACACCAGGAAGGAGGTGGGTCAAATGTGTCATAATATAATCAAAACACTGGGTATGATTTACTTATTAGTTAGTACTATTTAAGATACAAACTTCATATAGGACGACCAGAAATTTACTTTGGGATAAGTACTATACTAAAATAGCTTTAAATTTCATATTTGTTTCTTTATTATTAAATTCAGAGGCGTATACACAAAGCACTTATTCCATTATATCAGTCCCTCGGAATAATACATCGCCCATTACAAACCTAAATATCCAACAAAAACATAAATTGGCCCTTCCCATTTAACAAGGGTACAAACTTAGAGCATATCTGTTAATCAACATTTGCTCATATTCATTGGTCCTTGTCATATGTATTTTTTAATCTCTGTACCTTTAGTGAAAGAGCATATTCAATTTCATTACCCGTTTGTAGTTAATATCCAGAATGAGACGTGGTCTGTCAGTCTTTTTTTTCAACGCTGGGAGGTGGACATCAACAAAGCTACCAATGAGCTTCTTCTCAGCAGTTATGTCGAACTCTTCCACTACATCCCGGCACTGTCATAAGGATCTTGTATTACTTCCGTACTTCTTTTCGCTTGCGTACTGTCTGCTGTTGTTGCTTGTGTACTTCTATTATTGTTCCATTGATCTCTGACTTCAGCATTTCGATCACAATATTATATGCCATCACCTTAGTATCTAGCATCTTCTCCAGATGCTTCGAATAGCGTCGAACATCACGTGTTATAGTCTACCAATTGTACTTTACACTTGGGGCAGGTGGGTTGTCCGTTTAGGCCGAATTTGTGTACCAAATTTATCTATAACTCCCATATCCGCGTAGGAATTTCGGCAGGTAGTAGTCGTCAAAGTCCATGTTGTCTTCTCAGCCATATATTAATTTCTGGGATTAGATTGTAGGTCCATCGGTCCTTTTGCGATTACTCCCAGCTTCTCTTTACCCACCCATTTTTCACTAGAATTATGTATTTCTCTGTCACGACACTGTATGTCTGTGGATATCATGATTACCAGAAAATCAAAGAGAATCAAGATATTGATCAAGGAAACTTAGAAGTTGGATTAGTTTTATGTATTGAAAATGAGCGTACTTGCTTGACTGTAACCTGCATTTTCAAAATTTAATAATGTACCATTGAATAGCACTAAACACTATGTGATCATTTCACATTATGGTTTAACATATTTTAAATAAACGGTACACCAACCAACAATTCATATGGGTACACCAATGAAAGGAAAGTTTTTCACCATGACAAGTTTGCATTTATTTTCAGGATTCGTAAACTTTGGTTAGCCCTGAACATCTTTAAACGGCAACAGCATTTTAAGTTTTTTTCCTTCACACATTTTAATAATTTTGAATTGAGTGTCGGTAGCTCGATTGTTTAGGACTACGAGCCAAAAGGTTCCGGGTTCGATCCCAGGCAATGTCAAAATCTTTTCATAGAAAAACATTTTTCTATCCCACGCTACCTCTACCTATCCCAATGGCAAAACTCCGAGAGTAAAATATTTGTAGTCGGCTTAGATAAAATACAACTTTCACAAATATTGAAATTATCATTACACTTACTATATAAATGTTTCTACTCAAAAATGTCCCATGTTTTCTAAACTTTCTCACTTCTAAAATATTTATATTGCCATAATTAAGTCAGAATAATTCTATATCTTACAACGACCTATTTGATGCGAAGGGGGAAATATTGATGGGCCCAAACTTTTACCAGTCTTGCGTCAGAATACATAACTCTAGCCCAATCTTATATGCAGACTTGAGACTGCATAGGTATCGGAGTGATAAAAAGGATCTGATACTTGGTAACAAGTAGTTGGTCAAGACAGATGCTTTTAATCAATCATTGGTCTGTCAATGCTGGCTGAGTCTCCTGTACGTCGTCAAGCTTGGCAAATTTCCAAGGTTACAAGGTTAGTGCGTTGGACTGCGAGCTGAAAGGTCCCAGGTTCAACCCTTGACTGGGGATCACAAAATCTTTTTATAGAAACATTTTTCTATATCGTGCAACCTCTCGGCAGTAAATGACAAACCTACGAGAGTAAAACATTGTCTATGAAAAACTCCCTCCCGCCGTTCGGCTTCGATATTAAATTGTAAGTCCCACCACTTTGAATACAGGGAGCTCGGCCTAAGTTCTTATAGGACTGTCCTGTATAAAGAACGATAGACCCAAGCCTTAACTTGCGACAAGAATATAATACTCTGACTCAAGCATTTTCCAGGCGAACAGGAACACTGACTATGCATTGGAATGATAAGAAGGGTCAAGATTTGGAAACATGTATATTGGCGAGATTATTTCTTGATCTCTCAGTTTAGCTGAGTCTTGGACGGGAACTAATTAACCATACCTTAATCTGCAAGTTTTGATTAAGACTTGGGTGTGAGCTAATGATCCAGGCATCAATACTGACTGAGTATTGGGTGTCTATTGGTTAACTTAATATAGATCTATCAGAGTTTTCTGTGTATTCAGCCCATCGTCAAGGCTGGAATTTTCAACAGCTTAAAATGTTTTTCATTAATTGGAGTTTTAGAGTCAAAAACATTCGTTTCAAAAATTTATTTGAAAAATTCTGTCATTTTCTGTGGAAATGCTTCTGCTAGCACTGAGCAATGTAGGCATCTTTATCAAAATTGAAAATTTCTGATGAATAAGGACTTTTTCCTTTTTGTTCTTATTCATTTATTTTCGATTCGTCGGTAATATCTGCACATTCACATGATAAATTTCGATTTATTAAAACCTATACAAAGGATATTAAAAAAAAAACAACCCGCAAATACCACATAAATAAATTTACTCATTACGCAAATACAGTTGTCGCCAAAAACATATCCTTGCCGCTAGAAAGTCTAATAAAAGGAATTTCGAGCGCTGCGCATGCATCAAAGAGTTGCCAAGGATATTTACGACGACAAACAAATCTCAAAGACGGCTGTCGCAGCTGCTGCTCCAGCGAGCCCTTCGTCCCGCTCGCCCCTGCAACCAAATGAAGAAAACCCAATAATGTCACAATGACGCGGCGTCAAATGCTGATGAGGAAAATGTTGATGAGGCAACTGGAGTTGGCGGAGAAGCACGAAAAATAAAAATTGCAAAATAAAATTAAAATATCGATCAGGACTCCAACCCCTTTTTAAATGAAACACAGGATGCTGTTGCTGCTACTGCCATTGATGACGAAGAACAAGCAGCACCGGAGAGCAGAGCGGAAAAGGATACCAAATGAGAGAAGGTAGAAGAAAACTTTCACTTTGTGATGCTAAGCAAAGCAAACACGAGAAGAAACGAATCGAAAGCAAACTGCTGCAAGCGCTAACGAACAGGCAGCAGCTTAAAATAAAAGTGAAAAATAAAAATATAAAAAAAAAAAATACGTCAAGCAGAAAATGAGAAAAACCCCAAATGAAGAAAACGAAGAAGCAGAGAATCAGACGCATACTTGCTGCCAACTCAAAGTCAAAAACAGCTACGAAGAACACAAAAACCGGATGCGGATGTGGATGCTTTCGCTGAAGAGTCCTTTGCGCTGCCTTGTTGTAAAGGGATTCATTTCGATTTTGCAAGAACGTGCTTTCCAAATTAAAACCAAAAAAAAAAAAAACGAAAAACAGTAAAATAAAAAATCAGAGGGTGGCTCGCGCATTTTTTTAATTCATCAGCAGTCGCCCCCCCAACACCTTCGTCGACTGCATAACAGCTTCGTGCTTATCAGCCCGCGCCCAGCCATCTCCTGTGTTATCCTTTCGCAGTCTCGTTCTCTCTCTCTAGCTCTCTCTCCCTTTACATCCTTTCATCTCTTCGCCAGCCGACGCACATTTTTCATTAGAATCCGGCGACATTTCACCGCTTTGTCTTCCGCGCGCGCTGCTTTTAAACGAATTTTTCTTAATTTCATTCACCCCTTGCGCCAGCAGGAAGGAGCTCACGAAACGCAGGAGCACATTTTCGAATTATTTTTTGTATACTTCTCCTTCGTTCTCCGCTCTACTCGTCGTTTATTTAAATTTGCGCGTCTTTCGCGCTTTTCACTTTTTTTTAATAGCATCAAATTTTTCTTGACTCTTTTTTTAAACTCTTCTGCGTGTGGGTGGTGTTGAGTGAGGGTGCTGGATGGGTGCTTGTCGGGTGGCTGTCAGGATTTATTGTTGTTGTCTGGAGACACGCACACACACTCAGCTTTTTTGTTTTGCTCCTTTTGGCCCCGTTATTAACGCTCGCGGCACAATGAGTGGGAGACACAGCCCGTTCGTTCCATGGGACGGGGTATTGTTGAAAATCGCGTGCACTCAAAAACGCTTTTAAAACTTTGCTACACCACTTGCGGGTACAACACAAAACAACAACAAATATAAGTAAAAGAAAGCTGCTTAAAAAAAATAAATGAAGAACTGCTTAAAATGTTGATAGTTACGTTTTAAATTTTATTTTATTGCCAATATTGTTGTGGTTCTATTCGTTAGGGTTGAAGAACCCAGTTTTTTTTTTGCTTTGGGTAGATGTACAAATGGTCTCGTCTGGTATACATTTTCTGCATGTCGATAATTTAGAAAATAAAAAATTCTTTAATGAGTAAAGTTTTCGTTATGTTCGTACTAATTCGGTCTATTGTACACAGAAAATAAATTGGATGCGAATACCAACCCATTGTCCCGTCAATTTCGCTAGATCATTATAATATTTTAAAAAACTCTTTTTGATACTTACAAGATTCTGATTCTTAGGAGATGTTAGTTTTTCTTAAAATCTTCATCTCTAGTTGGCAAAAATCCTCATTCCAAACCCTCCTTGTGGTTGCCGAATGGAAATATTCTCCTCAGAGTTCTATCATAGGACGGATTTAGCTAAAGTTAGGGGTTGTAACTGTTAAATGATGCTCATTAATTATTCAACTCCCAGCTATCGCTCCTTTTGATGTTCCCTCCTCCCATCTCTCACTTTCCTCCCAATTTTCGCTATTTTCTGGGTTGGATTAAAGTTCCCGTGCCGAGAATATACCAGGCAGGGGGGCTAGTCTGAAAAGTGGCCCTGTAACAAGCGGAGTGTATCGAATACCTAATCATCTTCGTTCTAACTCTTGACCCTTTCTAAGAAACTCGTTGGTCCAAATATGAATGACAACAAAAAAAAAAACAAAAAAATTCAAATTGTCCTTCCTCCGAAGACGAACTTCTCGCTTTTAGTCAGGAGACAATCGTCGAAATTAGCCAAGTTCAGGGGGCTTGACTTTTAGTTGATGCTTATTAATGTTCAACTCCCAGATATCGCTCCTTCACCATTGCTCTGAGTTTCTCATCTTCCCACTTTCCTTCCAATTTTCCCTATCCCCTGGGCTGGATTTAGGTTCCCGTGCCTAGAATCTACCAGTCTAAAAAGTAGCCCTGCGCAAGCGAAGTATCGAATACCTAATCATAATCGTTTTAACTCTTGACCCTTTTTAAGAAGCTCGTTGGTCGAAATATGAATGACAAAAAAAAGCAAAAATTTTCCGTTTTCCTTCTCCGAAGACGAACTTCTTGCTTCCAGTCAGAAGACAATCGTCGAAATAAGCCAAGATCAGGGTGCTTGACTCTTAGTGATTCAACTCCCAGATATCGCGCCATCACCATCGGTCTGAGGTTTTCTCCTCTCATCTATCCATCTTCACACATTCCTTCCCAAATTTCTCCATCCCCTGGGCTGGAATAATGTTCCCGTGCCGAGAATCAACCAAACATGGGCCCAGTCTAAAAAATAGCCCTCTCGTTTCAATCTAACTGTTGACGCCACCCATGATAACGAGTCTCTGCGCAGGCGGAACCTCTTTATCAGCAACTCGTTGGTCCAAATATGAGTGACAAGAAAAAAAACAAACGTTCCCCTTTTCCTTCCTCCGAAGACGAACTTCTTGCCTGCGTGGCTGTTAGTTGATGCTCATTAATGATTCAACTCCCAGATATCGCTCCTTCACCATCCGTCTGAGGTTTTCTCTTCCCATCTATCCATATTCTCACTTTCCTTCCCAATTTTCTCTATCCCCTGAGCTGGATTAAGTTCCCGTGCCGAGAATCTACCAGGCAGGGGGCTCAGTCTTAAAAGTAGCCCTCTCGATTCAATCAAACTGTTGACGCCACCCATGACAACGAATCTCTGCGCAGGTGGAACCTCTTTATCAGCAACTCGTTGGTCCAAATATGAGTGACTAGAAAAAAAAATCCCCTTTTCCTTCCTCTGAAGACGAACGAAATCAGCGTGACTGTTAGTTGACGCTCATTTATGATTCAACTCCCAGATATAGCTCCTTCACTATCGGTGTGAGGTTCTCTCCTCCCACATATTCATGTTCTGACTTTCCTTCCCAATTTTCTCTATCCCCTGGGTTGGATTTAGGTTCCCGTGCCGAGAATCTACTAGACAGGGACCCAGTCTAAAATGTAGCCCTCTCGCAAGCGAAGGTATCGAATACGCCACCCGTGTACAGCGAACCTCTGCGCGGGCGGAACTTCTTTCTCCGTAACTTGTTGCTCCAAATATGAATGACAACAAAACAAATTCTCCTTTTCCTTCCTCCGAAGATGAAGTATTTGCCTCCAGTCATGTCACAATCGTCGAAATGATCTCAGCCAGTACCAACCAAAACCATCCGAAACCACTACATTGCCGAAAATACCAACCGCTAGTAACAGTGGGAGGATGTTCGGCAAGAGACACAAATTCTCGGGATCGGTGTTGCGGAGTTAGCACCAGAAGACCATTTTCATTCTTGCTAAAATTGCAAAGATCTAGAAGGTCGGTACAGCTCACGCACGAGACTTGGAGGACAATGTTAAATACCAGAAAGTTGTCGAGAAGTACATCGGCTTCATGACCACAAAAACTGCAAGAACAATACTCCTGCATTTTCTCAATCGAGGTCTCAATGAAATTTTAATAAACATTTAATTTGATTTACTTATTTTATGTTCGGGTTCTAATTTAAATTTACATAGGGACAGTTATGGTTCCATAGGTGCCCAGTCACAGTTACGAAATTGGTTGTTTGTGATACACACCATAAACATCTCGAAGCAATTTAAATAACTGAAATAGAAAAACTGATGTTTAAATTGATTCTCTGAAATTGAAACAATAATCCTAGCATGAATTGCATTTGATTCGCATATCACAGCTCATGTATTTCTATTTTATTAATTCGTGTTTCTGGCACTTAAGTGAATCGTAATTGCTTGGGCCCCGCAGGATGTGTACTGTGTGTTCACGTGTACTTCGTGACACACACGTCACTGTCGACTGAAGTTCGACACACAGTAGATGTCAAAGGTCAGCATGTACCTACTCAGGATATTGGCGTCTAGCGAAGTAAGAGAACTCCTTTGGTACATGATTACAGAGATCCACGGTAATGTAAATATAAAGGCACGTGTACCAGCAAAAGATGGAACTACGGACTGTCAAGAGCTACAACCAAATCTACTACCATATCCATCAAAGGTGGCTAATGTAAAAGGTGACTAACTGTCAATTTGGTACTATGTTACCCGTAGAGTAGCAAACTGCAGAGTGGGGCAACAATGTCCTCAATTTCGTTATTGCTTAATAACTAAAGCAAACAACATACGCTCGACAGATAGAAAGACATGCAGACAGACAGACAGCATGCAGCAGGATGTGTGCACAACTGTGTGTGTGTGTGCGACACACAAACACGAATAGTCCTTAAAAAGCGCTTTTGGTTTGGCCAAAAAATCAGAACAGTTCCGTTATTTGCGTCAATATTTGATTGATGTGTACACAAACTATTTGACTTTTAGGTCATCTTCTCAGCCACCCATTGTATTTCGATTGTCAGACACAGCAGAGGAACTTTGCACGTACAAGCAACTGTTTTACTCCATTAAACGTACGTCCTTCCCTTTGATGTTTGATCAAGTGTCGTTTGTTTTAAAAACCTTCAGGCATAGTCTCGATATAAAGTATGAGTTTTTCAGATATGTTGACCTGATGAGTCAAACCTTTTAAACCAAAAACATTATTAAATTTCAACTAATATAATTTTGAATTCAGGTAAACCAAATACATAATTATTATATCAATTTTTATCATTTTAGGGCATGAGTTCCTTTAAAAAAATTTCTAAATATTTATATTATTTAGAAGTTATAATATTTAAATGTTCTCAAGGTCAAATTGTGTGTTTTGTACAGACAATAAAACAACTAACAATTGGAAAAACGCATTTCCCAAAATATACATCTACTTTTTCAGCTTATAGCGTTTAGAAAACGTTATTTCAATTAAATTTTTAAATTATGGATTTGGGTGTCAAAACGAAAACTTTGAGATCCCGGAGGTTCCATTTCCCCCATAAATTATGGATTTGGGTGTCAAAACGAAAACTTAGAGATCCCGGAGGTTCCATTTCCCCCATTCGGATATTTCTCCACATCGATTTTTCTCATCCAATATATCATTTTAAAGTGTTCCCTTTTTAACCAAATTCTATAAAATTTTGTCCATACAAAGCCTTATAATGGCATATTATATTTATAATAATTAAGATTATAATTCTTATATATTTTTCGGGTACTGATTTGAACTGCATACTAAGTTTTTCACCATTAAATTGTATGTATTTTCAACTGCTTTTTAAAATACAAAAATTACAGTAGTTTGTACTCCAAGTTTTGCAAAAAAAGATTTTATGCAAATTTTCTCCTGATTTTCAAGACTAATTTCATTACACCAAAGAATAACAATATACCGTTACATTTTTCTGATATTTGGATCTAAACTGAACAATTTAAAATTTATTTAGACTATTTTTGAACTATTTTTTAGCATTAGAAATGAAATGCTAAACAATAAAATTATATATGATTATCTAGAACACAGTTTAAACTAACAAAAAAATTTACAAACTTTTTTTCCATCTTTTCTTCTTTTTATGCGCTTTTGAATTCCTTCAATTTCCAGTATCATTTTCTTCAACCATAAATTTAGATTTCAATTAAAAATTAAATATTCTACTTCAGTACTCTACCATAGTAGAAATTTGCCCGATGCGCCATCGGGAAATGATCGGGTTTTCGTTGGGTAAGCCCTATTAGAGAAAATAACAGTCAATGTTCCCGATCATAGCTACATTATTTGTTCCTCATAACGAAATTAGTATCAGGCAATCATCGAGACTAATGAGAGAAACCCTATTATGCTCGGGCTCAGACAAGGCTATTGTCGGGTAAATATTAAAATGGGGAATTGCCCGATCAGTACATGATCATGGCCTGAGGTCAATACATGATCAGGACACTGCGTTACAAGAACATTATGGGCCTCGTCATATCCCGATCACCTCAAATAATGAGATGATCACTTCATGACCATGGCCCTACCAAAATTTCTACTAGAGTATATGCAATAACTTTCTAGAATACAGAAATTTCTTGAAAAAATCATTAAAAATATTTGTAAAGTACAAATTTTGCCACTCGGCACCAAAACGACCAGAGGTTGGCCCAAAATTTTCGATTTCAATGAATGGGAGCAGTTGATGAATGGTATCGAGATATGCATTGACCATTTTTTTTAAATTTATCCAACTACATAGAAAAATATTGAACGTAAATAGAGCAACTGAGATTAATTGATACAAAATAATTAATTCTTCTGATATAATTAATTGGATATACGAATTATTTAATAGTTAAAATTAAATCATTCTGACTTGGTGTATAGCGAAAATATATGTATATATGGGTGAAAATTTGTAAACCGTATCCGCTTCAAAAATGTTTTGCTTCCGATTTGAATGAAATTTGGTGAACATGTAATACAAGTGGACCTTATTAAGGAGGAGAATGGACTAGTATGACTAGTTGTCGAGATATTGTGGTTCAAATATGGAAATTTTGACCACGTAGGCTTGTCTATTATATCAGGGTAGCTCAATTATAAACTTCTAAACTAGTGCTTTAAAAATTATTTTTAATGAGCTTTACAATAAAAATATTTATTTTGGAACAAATAATTTTTTAAACTTTTTTGCAGTTTTAGAAAAACCGTATATGGTTGACAAATTTTCACCCACATAGCATATACACTAACCGACAGTTTTAAATTCACTTCACAGTATTACAGGTACTGCTGTACCGATCTTATTTTACATTGGTCCATCGCAACTCGGTTCGTCGGGTCGTTTTTCCGTACATCGTGCGTATACCATGACGTTGATATTCTCCTCTCTTATTTGTGTTTAACATTTCTACTTCATTATATATACTTCGGGATATACAAAGACACGAAGAAGCACGGAATCACATGAACAACTAGGCAAAAAGTGAAAAATAATATTATAACAGGGACTAAAACCCTTTAGAATATCGATTTTGGTTTGAAACGGTTCCGGTTACCATTTCGGTTCTTTACGGTCCCAGAGAGGGAATAAAACCCTTGGAATATCGGTGCCGGTTCTCGTTCCAAGATTTAAAAAATTGCCGTTCCGGTTCCGATTCCGGTTCGAAACAAAACCAGTTGGGAAGGTTAGATCACATGGGAAATTTTAAAGTAGGTGTAATTATGATAGTTAGGATTATCAAAATTATAGTCGGTCTAAGCCGACTATAAATACCCTACACATATGTGTGGTTACCATTCAAAGTGATATATAGGTCACCAGGGTATACGAATCCTGAAAATAACTACAAACATTCAATCGCTGAAGAATTTCCATTCATTTGATACCCATATTTACAAATGGGTAGGTGAACCACAAGTCTTTTCGCCGGAAAACATTATTATCATGTATTTGAGCATGACATCAATATATATTTGACCAAAAAAGTTTACCTAAGCACGTATACGTAAGAATTGATCATTTTATGTACATTTTATATGAGGTATTTGAACATAAGTGGTCGGATCATAGCACATACAGCGTAGGTATATTAGTAATCTAAGTTATAAGTTTCATTTATCTAGCTCTTCAATTTTAAAAGTAGTAAGGATTTCAACAGACAGACGGACAGACAGACAGACAGACAGACGGACAGACGGACATCGCTAAATCGACTCAGGAGGTCATGCTGATCAAGAATATATATACTTTTCCATACCGGAGATGCTTCCTTCTGGGTGTTACAAACGGCGTACCAAACTGAATATACCCTTTCACTCTTAGTGTAGGGTATAAAAAATTATATGAGTTCCGGTTCCACACATTTTTTTAATCGGTTCCGGTACCGGTTATTTACGGTCCCTTTTTATAAATAATTCAAAAATTAACTCTGGTACTGTTTTATTCTCTGAATCGAAACCTCTCCGGAATCGTAATCTGTCCGCAAAGAAACAGAATCGGAACCGTTATTAAAAAAATATGTGGAACCGACACCGATATTCGATTTTTATTTCCAGATGCTGGATGTAAAGAATTTTTCAAATTGCAGTAGAAACTAAAAAAAAATCTTAAATGGGCCTGATTTTAGAGGCACGGACACGCACGGACACGCACGGGCACGACAACAACACGCACGGGCACGACAACAACACGCACGCACGGAGATTTGCATCCGAAAACTCAGATTTTAGGACGTGACAAGAAAAAAGCCTGTCACGCGCCCATTTCTAGTTCTAACTTCGAAAAATAAATAAAATAGATAAGGAATAAAAATATTAATAAAAACAATATGTATAAAATAATAAAGATAAAATAAATAAATAAAAATTACAAATAAAATAAAAACATTTTTTTCAGCGGGTGTGTTAATTTTCGATAATTTTTGTTAATTTATTAATATTGTTAAATATTTAATCAATACAATTAAATGTCATATGGGCGATTAAACAATTAATGATTAATTGTAATGTTAAATTTGTTTGCTATATTGACACATATATTTTTTTCTGTGTAATAGTTCCAGAGATACAGTGGTCCAAATTTACAAAAAAAAATACTTTTGAATGATTGTTCATATTAAAATATCTTTTAAACGAGAAATGCTAGAAACTTCGCTGAGGTATCCTTTAAAAGCAAATAAGTCAAGCTTTTTGAGAATTGTTTTTTCTTAAATTGAGCATGTGGCCAGTCATAAATCGATAAATTTTCAAAATTGATTTCATTAAAATTCATCCAATAAAAAAATTTTGAATTTTTTCGGCATTGCTCCATGAAGTTCTGATTGTAGCATTAAAATATATGAATTGTGAAGTGCGCTTCCTTGAACTGAAATTCTCTGATATGCATCTCAAGCGAAATTGCCAAAAATTCCCTAAATCTATCGCTTGCTTTTATTTTCTTTGTTAATAAAAACAAAATGATTAAATTTTCCACAAGGAAAATGTGTCCGAAATATGTTAATAAAAGATACAAATACGTGTCATATCACATCAAATCGATATACTGATTGAAATAGCGTATAATTTCTAACAACAAAGAGTTTTTAAGCGTCCACTTGTTCCTATCACATATCAAATATGTGAAAATCCTTAACGGGGAAAACTAAAGGAAACCCAACACTTATTGTCGCACATACATCATGCAGCCATAGATTATCAAAGGAAGCCTTTAAAGGATCTCTGCAGACGCAGCTATAGAGACCTATTTGAAAAGCCAACAATTAAAATGCAAGGACACGAATTGCCACTTTGCGTCAAGCAGCAAATCCTTTTAATAATTTTCAACAGCAGCAGTCAAAGGAAAGAAAAAAAACGAAATGCCAAATTTACGAAAGGATAGAGAGAAATAAGTGCGAAGCAAAAATGAGTTAACAGCGAAAACGCCAAAAGTCTCAAGTATCCTTATTAAGCAAATTTGTTGTCCACCCCCACAACAAGTTCTTGTTATACACACGACTCGAAAAAAAATGCTGATGTACAAAAAACTGACTGTATCCTTTTTTTCTACTCATCTACGACGTTAATTTAATTTCTTTTGGTTGCTGTGCCGCAGACAACGAGGACGTCGCCGATGCCGTTGCTCCTGCTGCTGCTGATGGTTTGATGAGGACGAGAAGAACGGTGCTGACGACGGCGCAGTGTGGCTTGTGCCACCGTAATTGATGTAAGGATATAGAAAAGGATTCATTAAAAAGAAGATGTTGTTGGTTGGAATAAAAAAAAAAAGTAAATCGTGCCACCCTCATTTTTTACATAATGATTTTTTTTTCTCGTTTTGAAAGAAGCGCGTGCGGTACCAAAGTAAAAAAAAAAAAGATTTCGAAAATAAAAAATGCGGAGCATCCTTAAAATCAATATTAACTCTTTCTACCGGCAGACGCGTTTTTTTTTTAATTTCCAAACATACAGCATTTAAAAAGCAGCTACTGCATCCAAGGTCTCTTTTAGAAAACAAAAATACGTACCGCACTGCATGCCTAGCTAATCCTAAAAACGAAAACCTTCCGCACAACCCGTTCAATATAAAAAAAAATATATTTATTATCTGCGCATATTTTTCACATTAATATTTGAAATTAAAATCGCTCGCTGACTGCATTTCCAAGGATATTCAGTGCTTCGTTGGGTTTATTTTTTATTTTTAATTCACCCCTCATGTTGAGTGTTTGAATTTAAAAAAAACGCTAGTTCACCCAGAAGCCTGTGGCTGTAAATTCGTTTTTTTTCTATTCGTGAGTATCCTTCGTATCCTTTGCATTAATGTTTTGTTCATCTGTGCTTTTCTAGTGCAGCACTACGTTATTAACTCGTGATGCATGCAATTTTTTGCTTATTTAAATTTTTTTCACTTTTCTTCTTAACCCTCTCACTCAACCCTTTTTTCGCGAGTCCTGTCAGAGTATAATTTTTTTTTTGTATACGAGAGTCGTGGTTCATAAACCTTAGTGTTTCAATCGGATCGTGTTGTGTAGTTGATACAGGGTGTTTGGCAGTGCAACAATTTGAAAAACTATCGAAATAGAAACTGTTGTAATCAGGGACTAAAACCCTTTGGAATATCGGTACCGCTTCCAGTTCTGGTTGCGAGATTCTTTAAATAGCGGTTCCGGTTTCGATTCAGGTTCCAAACAAAAAAAAATATTTGGGTTCCGATTCCGGTACCACACAATTTTTTAATAGCGGTTACTATTCCGGTGCCAATTCTAAAAATCTAAACGGTTCCGATTCGGATTCTTTGTGGTCCCTACATACCATCAAAAGTTATAAATAATATATTCAAAAAGGTCATATTTTCAGAATGTTTTCATATCGCAAATATATGTTTAATCCGTAAATAATTTTGTCCTATAATCGAAAATGTCTTTATTTTTTCAAATTTTCTTTTTTAATTAAGAATTATATTTATTTATTTTTAATATTCTTATTCTAAATTCAAGAAATATTGTATTTAATTTAAGGTTTTTTTTTTGATTTAATAAAAGTTTGAGTTCTGACAAAAATTCTGACAAAAATTATCAAAAAATAACTATTTTGATTGACATTTGGTTTGATAAACAGCATTCTTCAATAAGATGTTGTATTTTATGTATTTGTTCATTAATATGATGAAACGTAATTTTCACATACAGTTCATCATATTAAAGAACACTTTTACGACAGTTACCAAGCGTTCATCATATTTATGATCGCATTAATAACATTGATGTCGTTAGACATTAATATTATGAATGGTTCTTCAATACAATAAATCATGGTTTGAAGAACGGAATTCATCAATATGATGTACATTTTTTTCAGTGAATGCTAAAGGAGATCGAGTAATTGTACAATTATTTCTTGTTATATATTTTTTCTGAAATATATTTATGAAAGTAATAATGTATTTATATATTTTATGCTGTAAATAATCATGAAATTATACAGAAATAGCAAATGTTACACACAAAGAATATCTATTTTGCAGGTAACATATTATGTTTGCTACAATATCTTTTGAATTTCTACATTATTAAAATAGATAAGAGTATAATAAAAAATAAACATATATTATGAAATTAATTCTAAAATAATTTTTAATAATATTGATTTAGAAGTATCAGCCAATTAAAGGCAGAAAATGTATGATTCAAACATTAATATGTTTCCTGCTTACATATATTCCTTAGCGTGTATGCATTTAATTTAAAAATATTTTTAAATGAAACCTTTTTATTAGAGATGGGCGCGTGCCGTGCTTTTCGAGTCACGCCCGAAAATCTAAGTTTGTGCGTGCTAGTTGTTGTGCTCTTGCCTCTAAAATCAGACACGCGCCCATTAAAGATTTTTTTAGTTTCTACTCCAATTAAAAACCAGTGGGGAAGGTTAGATCACATGGGAAATTTTAAAGTAGGTGTAATTATGATAGTTAGGATTATCAAAATTATAGTCGGTCTAAGCCGACTATAAATACCCTACGCATATGTGTGGTTACCATTCAAAGTGATATATAGGTCACCAGGGTATACGAATAATGAAAATAACTACAAACATTCAATCGCTGAAGAATTTCCATTCATTTGATACCCATATTTACAAATGGGTAGGTGTACCGAATTTTGATTTTTTTTTTGTGAATCACAAGTCTTTTCGCCGGAAAACATTATTATAATGTATTTGAGCATGATGTCAATATATATTTGACCAAAAAAGTTTACCTAAGCACGTATACATAAAAATTGATCTTTATATGTACATTTTATATGAGGTATTTGAACATAAGTGGTCGGATCATAGTTCACAATGGACCGATCTCGCCAATTTTCGCACATACAGCGTAGGTATATTAGTAATCTAAGTTATAAGTTTCATTTATCTAGCTCTTCAATTTTAAAAGTAGTAGGGATTTCAACAGACGGACAGACAAACAGACAGACAGACAGACAGACAGACAGACAGACAGACAGACGGACAGACAGACGGACAGACGGACAGAAATCGACTCAGGAGGTCATGCTGATCAAGAATATATATACTTTTCCATACCGGAGATGCTTCCTTCTGGGTGTTACAAACGGCGTACCAAACTGAATATACCCTTTCACTCTTAGTGTAGGGTACAAAAAGCCCTTGACTTCCAGCATCAAAAAATAAAAATTACGCGGTATTTTAACTAGGGACAAACACACTTCGGAATATCGGTGTTGGTTCTAAACATTTTTTTAATAACGGTCCAGATCCGGTTCCAAAAATCGAAACGGTTCCGATACCGATTCTTTGCGGTCCCCAATAGGATCTGATACCAGAGGCGCGATTCTGTAACTTATTAACGTCAAATGTCGATAACGTTAACTAACAAGAATTGTGGCATGCAGAAGCGATCGTCATGAAAAAATGTAAATTTTAACGATATTTGTCGTTAAAAATAGTTAACGATATCGATTTTTGTCGTTAATAAGTTACAGAATCGCCCCACAAAGAGAATAAAATAGTACCAAAGTTAATTATATAATTATTTATAATAAGGGACCATAAAGAATCGGAACCGATTTAAAAATGTGTTGTACCGGAATCGGAACCCATATAATTTTTTTTGTTGTTAAAACCAGAATTGGAATTTTTTAAATCTTTGAACGAGAACCGACACCGATATTCCAAGCGTTTTAGTCCCACTCTGGGACCGCAAAGAACAGGAATTGTAACCGGAACTGTTTCGATTTTTGAAACCTAAACTGGAATAGGAACCATCTTTAAAAAAATGTGTGGAACCGAAACCCAAACAATTTTTCGGTTGAAACCGGAATCGGAAATGCTATTTTAAAAATTCTAGAACCAGAACCGGAAACGATATTCCTAAGGGTTTTAATCCCTGTTTATAATATTATTTTTCACGTTTTACATAGTTTTTCATGTGATACCGTGCATTTTTCATGTTTTCTCGTGGGCTTCTTCGTGTCTTTCTATATCCCGTGTTTTATCGTGCTTCTCGTGCGTGCCTTTAAATTTAGCCGTCGGGCTCGTGCTCGTGAGTGTCACCTATCGGCGTGCCCGTGTGTTTCGTTCCAGGAACGCGCCCACCTCTACTTTTTACGTAAAAAGGTAAAATGGAAATAATCGGAAATAAGAAAAAAATTCATTAAAATAGAAGACATTATTATTTTAACATTAAACATTAGTATATAAAAACAAACTTAATATACCCTGTACCTCATAGGTGTAGGGTATAAAAAAACAACTATCAAAACTTTTCACATATCAAGTCAGAAGATTCCCTAATAGAAATTTCAGAAGTGCCATGCCTTTGGATTCATCATGTCACCATTTTAGATAATCGCGCTCTGACGAGGCCCAAACAAGGTAACAAATCGGGTGCAAGATCTTATCGGGTACTTTTCAAGGTCACGGTAGCTACCTTTCGATCAGTCTCCTATATCCACCCTTATTAGGACCCAAACTAAAAAGAATTTTCTTAATCACATCTTAACCATTCTTAATCATTTTATATGAATATTATTTGAATATTGAATATATATTAAAATAGAAAACAAATACATTAGATTTATTTTGTATTTTTATATTTGTGTTTACCCGAAGATTCAAAGACAATTTCCTGATGCTACAACGGACAAAATTTCTACTAGGGTAAACTAAAACTTTAAAAAATCAGCGTAGTGAAAGTTAAAGATAATTTGGAAAATTCGAATATATTATTTCAAAAAATGAGAAAATTAAATAAAAAAAAAACAATTTATTTACCAACTTCTTTTTGAAAATAAATCTATAAATTTGAAAAATATGTTTTTTGAATAACCTTTTTTATGGTAAGACTTATTTCAACACCGTTGTAGCTAATTTAGAATTATATTTAAATATGTTAAATATACCAAATATTCGATATATTTTTCTGTGAACAGAGTTTTTTTTTTAAAGACCCTGTATAAACGGTGAAAGTTTCAAAATGCAAATTCAAAAAAAAAAAAATCCACATCAAGAGCACATGTTAAAGTACCCACAGTTTTTTCCAGTCCAAAAATCATGACAGGCTCATTTTTTCCGTCACGACAACTTTAACCCTATTCCACTGTATGCCATAGCTATGAATGAATATTCACTTGCCAAATACAAAACCCCGAAAAAAATGTCATAAAAAACGTGGCATCTGAATTTATAGACCACACTTACATGCAGATTTTCGAGGGTATTTAAAAAAATCATGAAATGCAAATTAAAAGGACACAATAGAAAAAAACTACGAACCCTTTGTAGCTCAAAGGGTTGCGAATATCCTCGGGTAAAGCGAGGATACACGTTTTTTTTAAAGGATTTTATTTTCAAATTTTGAAAATTGTAAAAAGTCATCAACCGACTGGAAATACGACCGACACATACAAAAAAGAGTTGAAAGAATCACACAGGCAAACACGCTGCTACCCAGACAATGAGGGGTGACTTAAATCATTTTAATTTTATATATTTTTTTTAGTTTGTGCTGAGTCCATGCAGGTTTAGAGCCTGCCAACAACATCAGTTGTAATTTTTGATTTAAAACTATGCATGCATAAAAAATTACCCCCTGCACTGCATAGAACAAGTTTTTCCGACGTACAATGCAGCGAACGAGTCCTTTTGTGTGCGAAGAAAAGGATGTTGAAAGGGTTGACATGGAAACCTTAGCCTACAATGCTGGCCAGACTGATTCGTGTTTCTTTTCTCTGTATAGTTGAAATATGAAATTTAAGCTACATTAAAGAAAATATGCGAATGTTGAAAACAGGTCCTAGTTTAGCCCAAAAATGCATCTTCTTAAATCCAATTAAAAATACCACACACCTAGCACAGGCACACTTACCTCATTTCGACTGAGTTTCCCGCCCAAAAATAGCTTAGCACTAAATTGCAATTTTCGTCAAATAGTTTTCTTCGTTTTGTGCAAATCTTGTCTTTCTTCAAGCACGTGTCGGCTGCCGTCAAAGCAGGCTATGAACCCGCAAGGTATTCGTCAACTCAGCTCAACTCTCATCTGAAGCAAACTAATTTACGTGCACATTATTCCGCTTGCGTTAATCCTTTTGGCATAGCATGCAGCCTTTTAAGGATATTCTATGCCATACACACGGTAGGTACTCCTTAGAGTTGAGCTCAATTCAGCATTTTGAATGTTGAGATGCATGTGGAATTCAGTAATCGCATTTCTCGCCATTTCCTGAATGGTGTGTTCGAATGCGCATTTTTGGAGGTCTTCGGTTTTAATAAGCTCTCCAGAAAATATTGCAATTTATATTCTGCGAGCGGTGTCACTATAATTTATAATATGTGAAATATTTATAATAGATTTTGCTTGAGAAGAGAACAATTTTGAAAATTAATTTTTGAATTATTTTAATAATCTCGACTACCCATAACAGAGGATCCATTGAAGCCATCGTCCATGTTCGGGCTCGCTCCACCTTTATTATCACGCCTTTATAACACGATCTTTGAGATGAATTTCAGCGAGAACTCGCGTCGTATCTCAAATCCCTCGTCGAAAGCAAAGAGCGTCTAGTCTCGAATGTTCCAGATTCTTCTCTAGTCAGAGTCAGCGTACCTCTGCGTGATCAACTAGGTTATCAAAGTGTTGGCCTATGTTACAGCTAAGAAGCAAGCAGTTCTGTACTGTGATACACTCTACGAGATGAATTTCGGTATGAATAACCTGTAATTCCGAAGTTGAACAGGATCAAGTAGATACATATTTTTTTATTAATTGAATGTAACCTGAAAGCGAAATATCCCAGTAGATGAAATAAAATGGAAAAAATAAATAAATAATTGAAAGGTTTGGTGCCAAAAAGAATCTATTTCACATTTTTTCGAAGTTGAGTTTTTGATAATATATGATAGATTTTTATATTTCGCGTCGTTTGGTACCAAAATCATCCATATCCGAAGTATATACACTGAGATTTGAAAGATAATTTATTTGAAAGGTAAATTACGTATTATATCCGAATAAAAAACTGATGGGATCACTATACCTTTTACAAAATTATACTATTGATGTTGCATTTTATAAAATTACCATTACCGTTCTAGAAAAATAAATGTAATTACAGAATTAACAAATATTAAAAATATTTCATACTAAAATCATTGCGGAGTTTAGGTTTCAGGGAAATTTTTAAGTAGAAAAATGTTTATAGCTTGCGTAAGGAAATTATCAAAAATTATAAGAGTTTGTCCATAAATATTATACGAAATAAAACGCTTTTACCGTTTACAGTGGTTCAGAAGTCATCACAGTTTACGAATTATGTAGATAACTGCAAACATTTCATGATAAGTCAATTTTCTTTCATTTGGTGTAACGAATTCCCATTATTTTGGATTTTAACAGAAAAATACAACTAAAATATTATTTACTAGCTGAACGATAAACTTTTTTCCCCAAACATCGAAGGTATTTCACAATCTCCGTTAAAAATGAGATATATTTTATCAAAATCCATATTGTAATTATATCATTGTTGCTTTTTATACACACACAGAAAAATACTGTTGTTTGAGGCTGTTTTTCAACACTTTCTACTGTTAAAATCGAACCGTCAGTATGTTACTGTCGAAAAAGGGTTAAACGACAATAAAAATTGTCGTTATTCTACATGTCATTTATATAGCGAACAGTAGCTACTGTCGATCCAACAATTGCTGTGGTCGACTACATATAGATAGTCGTCGTTCTTTTGAATTTTTAAAAATGCCTACTTTTCACAATTTTTTTTTTAAATAAGGGTATTATTGACAATTTTGTTTTATTTTTATTCGAATTTATAAAAAATATAATAAAAGTTTAACATCAGATTCATCAAGTTCCGAATGACATCCCTCATTCGATTCTTTACCTCCAAAATATAGACGGCAAATACGACGGATACACTGGTTCGCCAGCAACTACTAGCACAATGTCTTCGAGAATTAGTTAGATGAGACATTGTGTCATGGAATGGCAGAGAATGCCCAATGTAATTAAGATGGTCTCATATATTTCCATCGAGTAGTTGCCAAAGAAAGGAAGCATGCGATGTCTACTAGCATGCGGAAAAATTTCACGTGATCGCTAGGATGCGTGAAAATCCGCGCATTCCCTAGAGCGGTAAAATGAGGCAGTAACTGTGAAAAAGTAGCTGCTTAAATTGTATTTGTTTTAAATTGCTTTCTTTACCTCAATATTCTTGAGCAGTGATGTGATGACGGTCCGTGTAATTTGTCACGCTTCATCAAGGGGACCACATAAGAAACTTTAGGTTAAGTCCACGCACCACAGGATTTGGATCGCTTAGGAGCAGACTGAGATGTAATATAATGTTGTCCGAGATCTCGCTGCAAAGCTTAAGCGGCACCACTCGCAAGAACAGCTCAATCTCCGCCATTCATTGCCCGCCTATTTTCACTGCTAGGCGAGCACCTGCGTTTGGTTGTAGATAGGAACTTAATGGGTCTGCTGATACGCTGTTACGCCTAGTGCATAGGTGGACCCATGTAGGTATATGTGGCCATGGAGTATGATGAACGGCTGCGGGAATTCATCTTGCAGTTGTTTTATGTCGACTGTTTTTAAACGTCATGACGTTTAATTTATTAAAAAAAAAACATTAAAAACTTCATTTTTTTACTTTAAATGTTTTCGTTCAAATTTAAAGTCACAGTTCTAATAACAATTTTGGACCTAAAACGACACTATAAAGTGTCGATTTTTAAAAAATAAAATAACAATTGGTAACTGTCGATTTTCAACAGTATATTTCTGTGTGTGTAGCCGTTGGATACATGAAGGATATAATAATAATAGTTTGGCGCTGCAGTCCTATAAGAACTTAGGTCGAGCTCTCTCACCACTTGAGCTGTGCGTCTTATATTAGTACTCAAAGTGGTGGGACCTACAGTTTAATGCCGAATCCGAACGGCGCGTCGCGGCGGGTGAGAGTTTTTCATATGCAATGTATTTTTTTGTCAAAATATATTTACTTTATGCTCAAATATCTAAAAATTATGTTTTCCCGCGAACCGACTTGTGGTTCCGGTACACCTACCCAATTGTACATTTGGGTATCAGATGTTGTTATTTTGAGGATTCGTATACCCCGGTGACCTATGCACCACTTTAAATGGGAACCGTCCACATAATCTCATATTTATTGTCGGCTTAGACCGATTATAACTTTCATAATTCTTACTAACTTCATCGCGCCAACTATCACATTTTCTCTACTTCAAAAACTCCCATGTGACCTAACCTTCCTTACTGGTGTTTATTTATTTATTTTAGAATTAATGCAGTATCCTTGTGGTATCGTCTTAAAAAGCATTCAACTATAATATTGTGTCTTTGAGGATGAACGAACATCTGTGGATGAACAAAGTCCGGCCGACTGATTAGATTTCGCTGTCCAAACGATTTTCTAATTATCCATGTCGAGCAAGCATTATATAAGAAATAACATACAAGAACTACTTGAGAAGTGAGAAGTACAGCAAAAAATTAAAGAAAAATAAATATTTTGATTGAAATTTGGTTTGATGAACAGCATTCTTTAATATGATGTACATATGTTGTATTTTATGTATTTGTTCATTAATATGATGAAACGTATTCTTCACATACAGTCATCATATTGAAGAACACTTTTTCGACAGTTACCAAGCGTTCTTCATATTTATTTAGGATTATAAAAACACAGTACAAAAACTAATACATCATTTCCAAATGGAATTGAGAAAAAGCAAATCGCATTGCGTTTAGTCAAAAGGTTTTTTCAAGGCACAAATTGAATTCAGATAGTGTTATATTAATATAATTACAATATGTGATGTGTATTTTAATGAAAGTTAATTTATCCAACTAATGCAATTGGAACTATTCTGCATTAAATCTGTATACAATTAGCTCTAATATTATTATGTCCATACAGGATATCTCGTTGCGAATAAAAAATTTCCTGCAATGATAATATGAACACTGATTAAATTAAAGAAATGCGTTTGAGCACTAAACAATGTCAAAATTATGTTAACCGAAACGCTTAAGACGAAAACAGTGAAGTAATTATATAAATGGAGAACAAATTCATTGCATGCCTGAAGGCGTTTAAGCCGAAAGGAGTAGAACAAAAAGAGATTGCTTGCTGACTTGAGCTGATTGTTAACGTTTTAATGGGGCCTGTTGGCTAATTAATTTAATGGCCAACGACAAACGGAAATGGTAGTTTTTATTATGACTACATGTAGGTATTTGTATTTGCAATAAGCCTAAATGCCTAAAAGTATGCCAAGTTAATGGGTTTAGCAGGTAAGAGGTTTAAGAATTTGCATACTGAACGCAATTGCGGCAGGACATGCAAATGATAAAAACACGAATTATTATTGAAAGAAATATTAATTAAAAGAAAAGGATTTCTCTGCAGATTAAAGAAACTGTCTGATTTAGCAGTAAAAGTATTTCTCAGAATGCAACCATTAGTGCCTACCATGCAAGGGTATTCCAACGCAGATACTTAAAACCTCCTCTTTGTGGGCGTGGGACCAAAATGTTACGCTACTCGGCTGTCAGCTCGATGTCATGAGTGAGTGAGCGCATGAATGGATTATAAATATTTTGGATATTTTATGCCTATTACGGCAGTTCTGAACGGGATTTGCAGCCATTTGTGTATTTTATTACACTACGCACTGAGAGCAACATCATCCTTTCAACGAACACAATATCCTTCGGATGGATGGATGGCTGGATGGATGCCCCATTGACATTTGCCCGTGCAAACAAATAATAAATCATATAATGAGTGAGGTTTTTTCATAATCTATTCTTTATTTAAAAAACACAATCCACTTCTCTGTATAAATCTCTATAAAATGCAGTTATTGTCGTCAATCAGGTAGGTCTTCGTCCTGATCCTCCTTCACTGCGAGCAGTTGTTTAGTTTCCTCTTTCACTGTTTTCCACAGAAATCAATGTCTCAGTCTGTCTGTCTCAAATCCCATAGGAGACACACAGCACAATTGCAAAATATGCCACAAAAAGTAGCAAAGAATAAAAATTAAAAAAAAATTGTCGAAAAAAAAAGTGAAATTGTGTCACTTCATGCCATCGCCAGCGCAAGGACATCCATTTATTTATGGCTGGATCATAGTTATTATTGCATCCTTGTTGCGTACAACGCACCTGGCTGCATGTTAACCTTACGTGCGGAGGCAGGCGACGTCGAAGGTCCTGCGGCAGCCTGACTGGGGTTGCAGTTAGGTTGCAGTGCGTAATGCTCTCTTGTTGCTTATTCTTCTGTTTGATTTAATATGAAAACATCCTTTTTTATTGCATTGTTGCAATTGTTGCTGTTTGCTGTTACGGTAACTGTGCCATCCATTCATCCATCCATCGGTTGGTGTCCTGTGCGCGAATGCACTCGTGTGATTAAATGTTTAGATACCGTTTTTAGAGTTATTACATTGTAACTGTTCGTCGTCTGCTGACAGTTAACCAAATGTTTACACAGAATTCTATACGGATATAAAAAGATGAGATGCTGTCTTTCCAAGTAGTTGGCAATGTAAACAGGAAATGGTCCTGCATAGTCTCTCTTCAATTGACGCAAAATTGCAAGTAAAAATAGTTTTTATTGTTCGGTGAAAAATGCAGGTCATGGCAATAGAGTTTATATTACAGTTCTGATAATTAATTCAAAAATAAATACACTGTCACAAGAGCCATACAAATTTTATTTATACAAAATGCTTCTAAAGATTTATTTAGAATACCAAACAGTCATGAAAACTACAGCCACATCGAAATCATAAAAAGTGAAAAATGTGAAAAATTAGATTCAGAAACAACTTTAATTTAGATATGACAAATTAAGTTTTGAATTCTGCAAATTGAGCTCATTAGTTGCCAAGATTTGACTTAAATGGAGAAAATTAAATTCAGATATATTCATTATCCATACAGTAAGAAAACAAAGATGATTACCAGAAATATCACAGCCCTAAATATCAAGTTATTTACAAATTATTTAGATCGTCTTTGAGACAACCATCTCTTAAACATCCGACAAATACGATAAATATTACTAACAACCATCTTTCAAATTTACGATTACGTATAGCAACTATCAATTAAACATCTTACAAATAGGAAGATAGTACTCCATTACAATTCGAGGAGTAATTTTTATTGAATTAAAATAACATCAATCAAATGTATTTTATTTATTCTAGAATTAAAACAGGATATACATCCC
Source organism: Dryomyza anilis (assembly GCA_951804985.1). NCBI lineage: Eukaryota > Metazoa > Arthropoda > Insecta > Diptera > Dryomyzidae > Dryomyza > Dryomyza anilis. The sequence goes on from OX638133.1 coordinate 69,121,668, forward strand.
CATTGTCTTTATAAATCTTTTGAAGGTACAAGTTGAACAACGACTTCAGACTTTTTCGCGGAAGAATCAAGTCGGTCTGGCGATGCATTCATCAAAGTTAATAATTTCAATCCCAGGAAATTTTATTTTTACTTTTACCATTAAAATGTAATATTTGAGTTGACACTTTTTTACTACATTGGATTTACTTAATTGTTGTCGATAAATCGAGCGTAAAGTACGCCATTTTCCTTTTTCTAGTATTCAAATGCCAAAATAATACAAACTTTTTTTGCAAATGTCCAAGAACTCAGGACGTTTGCTATCAGTCAACTGTAAATATCTCAATTTTCATTGCTGTTGTGGCAAACATCTAATATCTCGTAACTAACTGCATATATGGGCAAAAACAGAAATTTTTTAAAATCATTGTAACTGACTTTAATTTATCAATAACTTCCGCAGTTTTTCGATTTAATGATAAAGATTAATAAATTTGGATCAAGTATACCTAAGATTATAAGAATGCAAAATTTTAGTGCCAGAAGGTTTTACGTGTATTTGTTATAGTAATTTAAAGTTGAAAAATTGAAAAAATGCATTGAAATACTCTAGGTTTTTTTGCTTCTTCTCCGTTTTTGTTCCATGATCTTCATTTTAGGAACACTTTTGCTGATAAAGAGGTGCACGTGGGAGATCAGTTTGGTATATGTTTAATTTATATAGCATTATTTTATTGATTGATATATGGTGCTGCAAAATTGAAACCATTTTTTTCCCCATTTTCAAAATGTCTGTGTTTTTTCGCCAGGGCACGTACGCCCCTTATTGAAATTTGAATTTGAAAATATTAGTTAAAAGCTGTTGTAAATGTGCACTGTATGACCTATAACTCATTAATGTGCCTTCAATACCAAAAGACTACGATCACTACAAATGTTGAAAAAAATGAGCGTGAATTGGTTCAAAACAACAGTTTTTCGCGTGGTACATTCCCATTATTATTTGAAATAGTCCAGTGTATTGCGTGAACTGAGTTTTTTATTACTTACCATCATAAAATCAGTGGCGCATATAAAAATATTGAAATGCAAAAATTTTATGGACTTTTTGAAAATTGTGCAAAATTTTGATATTTTGTTTTTGTCAATTTTTATAGTAAATAAGGTTTTTAAGGCAATCAAATAATTGATTGCTTTCAAAAATTTCTATTTAAGTCCTTTTATGGTGAAAACGCGACACTTTTGTCGGTTCATATTTCATTGGGGCACATCAACAGCACTGCACGAAAAAGGTCAAACTATTCAATATTCGTAAGTTTGGTCAATGTTTTAACCCAAAAAATGGGGCGCATTGAAATTTTCTGAAAATTCTTGATTTTATGCACCTACTTAAATTTTTATAATCTCAAAAAGCATAAGTATATAAATTTTTTTTTTCTCTATGAGATGGAATTGCTAAACCTATAGAGATATTAACATATTCCTTTCTTTTTTTCATTTTAAATTGTCTTAAATTAAATCGTATGAGTCCTTAAAATGAAATGAATGTACCCCAAATTATAAAAAAATCTGTTTTTGCCTATATGTCATATTTAAATAATACTAAGAGTTTTGCTGCAAGTTTGTTTAAACTTATCGGATGTTTAAATATTTGATTTAAACAGATAGTTGCAGCAAGACACAGATAAATCCTCTTTTGGCATGAGTTTAATTGAACCAAAATTTCAGTGTTACAACATAAATACATTTGTTGTAACATCATGTCATTTATATGAACGTACCTTATTTTACTATAACCAAAATGTCCGTTCGCGCAACTGCACATTCGGTTACTGTAACCTCAATTTTTCATTCTGCCAAAATTGACCTTCGTGCACAACCGAATTAAGAGGTTGTTGGAACTACTTTATCAGTTGTTGCCGCTATCGACTGATTCGGTAGGGCAATTTAGATGGTTGCCGCAACAAATCAGTTTTCTGTGTGTAATAAATGCTTCTAAATTTTGCTTTCAAAAATCAAAGTGATTTATTCTGAATCATTTATTATCCAGTTAATACTGTCATTTTTCCAAAAAAAGTTTCGTTGATTCCAAGAGTGCCCGGACTTAGCTCTCACGAACATAATCTCCATTTCGAAATGGGGATAACTGGGGAAAGTAGACAGTATGTTCTAAAGAAAGCTTCGCTATTAATAGGGTCCGAATGCGAGTTGAAAATTGAATACGAAGATAAGCTACGGTATTAATCGAGCTCGATAAAGTAACTTCTCTGTATATCGGAATGCGAGTAACGACGTAACGACGAGATTGTTCCACAAACGTATCGTGCGACAGAGGAAAGAATTATCTCTGTAATGCGTGGTTCTGTTGAGAACCGAGTGTACTATGAAATCTCCCAAATCCTGGGTAGAATAATTATTGCTCTAGAGTTGGGGTGTATCTGCTGCAACACACTGATTTACAGGGTGTTTTAAAAATGTAATTTATTAATTACACTAGGATGATAATTTTAAATACTCCGAAAACATTCATATTTTTGATACTATTTAGACTCTATTTTCGCAAAATTCCCCATATAGAAATTTCAGAAAATTCTGTAAATGACCATTCGTATATTTTTTAGTCTATACTAGAAATGGGTGCGTGCCGTGTTTTTTTCGTGTCACTCCAAATCTCCGTGCGTGCTAGTTGTTGTCGTGCCCGTGCCTCTAAAATCAGGCACAAGTCATTTAAATTTTTTTTTTTAGTTTCTACTTCAATTTAAAAAAACTTTAGTTCCAACATCATAAAATAAAAATGTCGTGTTATTTTAACAATAAAATCCCTTACGAGTATCGGTGTCGGTTCCACACATTCTTTAATAACGGTTTCGATTCTGGTTCTTTACGGTCCCCGACAGGTTCCGATTCCGGGGAGGTTCCAATTCAGAGAATAAAACAGTACCAAAGTTAATTTTTGAATTATTTATAATAAGGGACCAGAAAGAACCGGTACCGGAAATGTATGGAACCGGAATCGGTATCCATTTTTCTGGGTGGAACCGAAATCGAAACCGGAACCGCTATTTTTTAAATCTTGGAACGAGAACCAGCACTGATATTCCAAGGGTTTTAATCTCACTCTGAGACCGCATAGAACCGGAATTGTAACCGGAATTGTTTCGATTTTTGGAACCGGAAACGGAATCGGAACCGTCATTAAAAATGTGTGGAACCGGAATCATAACCCATAAAATTTTTTAGTAAAATAAGTTTTTATTTAATTCCCTATTCAAAACGAAAATAGTATATCAAAAATATATCCTTAAATAGAATAGAGTACGGGAAATATCGCAGTTGATGAAAAGTTTGTGAGTGCACCTAATACACTCCCAAATGAGATTCTTTTATAAACTTTATTCGGAATGATCAGAAAATAAGCTTTAAAGGGTAATGTAAATACATTTTCTGAGGACCTAGAAACAATTTTAGATTTAATGCTATTAGGTCCAGTTTTCAGTTTAAATTATAACTAACTTTAAAATTTCGCACATTTTTAAAAGTCTATAATTCCTACTTAAAACGGAAAATTAGTACCTATCTATATATATAAAACTCTTGGTCCGTCTGTCAGTCTGTCGGTCTGTCTGTCTATCTGTCTGTTTATTCCAGCATCACGTCTAAACCGCTGAACCGATTTAACTGAAATTTTGCCACAGGATACTAAGGAGTCCGGAGGGTGTCATAGGCTATATATGGGCGGGATTGGACAAAGGGGCGTGGTACCACCCATACAACCTAAACTTTCAAAACGACATAACTCAGCACATACACAATCCAAAAAGATGAAACAAAAAACTAAAATTCACCACACTAAAACTCACCACACTAAAACTCACCACGCTAAAACTCACCACACTAAAAATTCACCATACTAAAACTTACCACACCAAAACTCACCACACTAAAACTCACCACACCAAAATTCACCACATTAAACTCACCACACTAAAACTCAACACAATAAAGCTCACCACACTAAAACTCACCACACTAAAAATTCATCACACTAAAACTCACCACACTAAAACTCACCATACTAAAAACTCACCACAGCGAAACTCACCACACTAAAACTCACCACACTAAAACTCACCGCACTAAAATTCACCACAATAAAACTCACCACACTAAAATTCACCACAATAAAACTCACCACACTAAAACTCACCACACTAAAAATTCACTAAACTAAAAATTCAACACACTAAAACTCACCACATTAAAACTAACTACACTAAAACTTCTACTGGGAAAAACTACGGGGAAAAATTCTACCGGGAAGAATTCTACGGTAAAGCGTTCCATGGGGAAGAATTTTACGGCGAAGATTTCTACTGGGAAGAATTCTGCGGCGAAATATTCTACTGTCTGAATTGTCTTTGAGAAAAGTTGTTTTGGCGGAGAATTATTATTTGGTTACTACATTTATAAAACCAATAAAAACTTCCACAGCGAAGCACGGGGCCCTGATATAAAAAATAATAATAATAATAATGTTTTTTTATATTAATAAAATCGCTTTATATCTATGAATTCACAAAATCTTGGCACGAGTCGTGCACTGGTCCAGCTAGTATATAATAATATTTCAACTCTTGGTACTAATCCCGACATTCTAATTGTGTATGCCCTTCCATTATATTTATTCTGCTATTTCATTGAAGTAAATTTGACTAAAATATTCTCTGATTATTTTCATAAATACCTACACTAAACTCTTGTAAAAGCTACCTCTAGATTAATCACATATCTTGATTACATAATTTGAAATTAAACAGCAACGAAAGTGAACTCTTTGCAGAAAACCACGAGTGGGCCAAAATATTCTGCAACAAAGAAAACAAAAACAAAACTTTGGCGAATGTTTCTGCCATCACTAAGTGACGGAGAGCGAAAGTTATTTTTGATACAAATTTCGAATGGTTTGGGGTGGGGTGGTACACTGTACAAACAAAGAAAACCAGAACCAAAAAGGATATAAACAACAACACAATACGTATAAATCTCATGTGTTGAGTTGAAGTTGGACAACGTTTATTTATTTTGTTTTTGGAGGTTGCGCTTTTTGTTGCCCAAGACGGCAAGATAAATGACGATGAAATTAATTAAGTTGTTAATTTCTCATTAGGACAAACCAACAACAATAAGTAGAAACTTCGATATAGATGGGGCAGGAAGGACCCATCAGTGGGTTATAGAAATATTTGCACTTGGCATAAAATGAAAATTCTGGAACAACATATGCGCCGGACATTTGGGAATCGATGAGGGGGTGAATGGGAAAATGAAATTATGGCAAATTAACACTTTGGATGAGAGGTTATATTACTTAGATATTTTTTAGATATTTTTTTTATTTTCTTTTCTTTTCACTGACTTTAACATAGAAATGCTTTCACATATACGAAAAATATTTGTACGCGCCCACATTTATTTATTTTTTATGATTAGCAACATCTTCACATCTTGACAAATCATGTCAGTTGTAAAATGTTAAAAGCATTCAGTGTTCTGACTTTATTATTTGCTTTTTACTATTAGCTGTTATTTTATGCACTGATTTGGCGGACATGACACTGCGCCGCCATGTTGTGCCCAATAAAAACGACATAAAATTCTCAAAATGACAGTCGAAATGTCACCGAGAACTCTAACTGTCATGCGGCAATATGTGGCGCGTACATGTTGCACCTTTCATGTGGATTTTATGTTTATTAGTTGGCGGCTAAATGTAGACTTTGCACCCCTGACAAAACAAAGAAAGAGCAATGGGTAGCTCTAGTGCTTTCGATACACTTTGAGAATTTTATGACTGTACTGAGAATGCAATTGTGCAAAATACTCAATATTAACCATTAGCAAAACCCCCAAAAAACTGCCTTAAAACCCAGTAATAGCCATTTAGGCGTTATGCACGTGACAGCGATTAACGCGACGAACATGAATCTCAATCACATTAGTAACCAGCAACACAATAACTTAAAATCACACAACATCAAATTGCTGCTTTATAATGATATCAAACAGTTTTTTTTGTAGACTCTCAATAAAAAAACACACACAAAAACCCGTTTTTGTCGTCTCGAGGTTAACCCCAAACCAATAGAAATGCATAAGTGTGGCTGTCACACACGTCTTACATATGAGGTCCTTTCACATATCCTTAAGCCAAGCACCCCAACACAACAGACGCAAATGCGTGTTTTTCTTTATAGAAAAAAGCCATTCGTATGATAAAAAAAATAACCGAAAAACAGCGACATCTCGCGCAACAGTCAATATTTTGGTATTTTTTAGGTGTAAAAACCATGGATATTCTCCGCTGAGCTCAAGTGAAGGGTAGTTCTTTGACATGTTTGTTGTTATTCGTTAATAGAGCGTAATAAATGTCATGTCGTACATTGAAAAATCTTTCTTTAGTTTTGTTCGAGTATCCTAACCCAACAAAAAAAAAGGGTATCACAAGTGATAATCAGTTGTGATGTCTGACAAGGCGTTGCGTCAAAGGCGGCAGGACTATGTTTGTGTTGTAAGATGCGCAATTTAATTTGATTTATATTTAAGTGTTTTTCATTAGAAAATTGTACCTAATAATATATCACAAAGAATGGAATTTATTTTTGGCAATAAATGGATAATTTACTGATAATATAGTAGATCTCAAATCGTTGTAATCAAGATTTTATTTCAAATGTACTCGAATGATGCCCAAATTTGAGACGATTTTGTTGTTTGAGGACCCTGAACATTTTTGAGAGAGTATGACATTTTCCTCAAACATTCACGCGGTATGTCAAAATTTGTAATTAGTAAGAATGAAATTGGAAAAAACGAGTGATATAGCAAAGCGTTGTATAGCAAATGCGCCTGTTCATGATAAAAAAACTTTGCTGAAGACACCAAATCCGTATCTTTTGAAATTAAATTATTTTTGTACCTTTTTAGGTTTCTTTAATTCATATTTGATTGCGAATTGTTAGTAACCCAGATGTGATGCAGCAATATATAAAGTATATAAACATTTATATTAAACCAAAATACTTTTTGCAATTAACCCGTAACATTCTTTTTGTGTGAAAATTAAAACGTTTAAAAACTGTCACGACGATAGAAAGCCTGCCTTCTATGCACGAAGACGCGGGTTCGAATCCTGTCTGGGGCAATATATATATTTTTTTTATTTAATTTTTTTTAGTATTTATTATTATTAACTAGCTGGACCCATGCACGACTCGTGCAAAGATTTTGTGAATGCAAGGATATGGAGCAATTTTATCTATATATATAAAACTCTTGGTCCGTCTGTCTGTCTGTCTGTTTGTTCCAGCATCACGTCTAAACCGCTGAACCGATTTAACTGAAATTTTGCACCAGGATACTATGGAGTCCGGAGGGTGTCATAGGCTATATATGGGCGGGATTGTACATAGGGGCGTGGCACCTCCCATACAACCTAAACTTTCAAAACGACATAACTCGGCACATAAACCAGCTAAAAAGATGAAACAAAAAACTCAAATACAAAAAAGAAATACAAAAGCAAAAACACAAAAACAAAAGCAAAAATCAAATACAAAATCAAAAGTAAAAGCACAAAACTTAAGCTATAACTCAAAAACAACAGAAAAATAAAAAGGATAGAAAACAAAATCAACCACACTAAAATTCACCACACTAAAATTCACCACACCAAAATTCACCACACTAAAACTCACCACACTAAAATTCACCACACTTAAACTCACCACACTAAAATTTACCAGACTAATTTTCACCACACTAAAATTCACCACACTAAAATTCAACACACTAAAACTCACCACACTAATTTTCACCACACTAAAACTCACCACACTAAAATTCACCACATTCAAATTCACCCAATTAAACTGACCACACTAAAATTCACCACTTTTAAATTCAACACACTAAAACACACAACAATAATATTCACTACACTTAAACTCACCACACTAAATTCACCACACTAAAACTCACCACACTAAAACTCACCACGCTAAAACTAACCACACGAAAACTTCTACTGGGAAAACTCTACGGGGAAGAATTCTACGGGAAAGAATTCTACTGGGAAGAATTCTATGGGGATGCACAGTCTGAGAAAGAATTGTCTATGAGAAAAGTTGTTTTATCGGATAATTAGTATGGTTTTGGTTACTACATTTATAAAACCAATAAAAAAAACGTCCACAGCGAAGCACGGGTCCCTGATATAAATAAAAAAAATATTATTTATATTGCATTCACATAATATTTGCACGTGTCGTGTACGGGTCCAGCTAGTATTTCTATTTCTTTCGACCCTCTAGGACGCTCCGTTTACGAGTTATAACCATTTAAAGAAATTTTTTTAAAATCGAAATGCGAAACCCGATTTCTGAGGAACAGCTCAATCGAATTATATGAAATTTGCAGTGATTTCTGCTGAAATATATTTCTATAAAATGCGCCTACTTTCGACCCTCTAGGACGCTCCGTTTATTAGTTATAGCCATTTAAAGAAATTTTTTAAAAATCGAAATGCAAAACCCGATATCTGAGGAACAGCTCAATCGAATTATATGAAATTTGCAGTGATTTCTGCTGAAATATATTTCTATATAGCCATTTAAAGAAATTTTTTAAAAATCGAAATGCAAAACCCGATATCTGAGGAACAGCTCAATCGAATTATATGAAATTTGCAGTGATTTCTGCTGAAATATATTTCTATAAAATGCGCCTACTTTCGACCCTCTAGGACGCTCCGTTTAGGAGAAATTTGCAGTGATTTCTGCTGAAATATAATTTTATAAAATGCGCATACTTTCGACCCTCTAGGACGCTCCGTTTAGGAGTTATAGCCATTTAAAGACATTTTTTAAAAATCGAAATGCAAAACCCGATATCTGAGGAACAGCTCAATCGAATTATATGAAATTTGCAGTGATATCTGCTGAAATATATTTCTATAAAATGCGCCTACTTTCGACCCTCTAGGACGCTCCGTTTAGGAGTTATAGCCATTTAAAGACATTTTTTAAAAATCGAAATGCAAAACCCGATATCTGAGGAACAGCTCAATCGAATTATATGAAATTTGCAGTGATTTCTGCTGAAATATATTTCTATAAAATGCGCCTACTTTCGACCCTCTAGGACGCTCCGTTTAGGAGTTATAGCCATTTAAAGAAATTTTTTAAAAATCGAAATGCAAAACCCGATTTCTAAGGAACCGCTCAATCGAATTATATGAAATTTGCAGTGATTTCTGCTGAAATATATTTCTATAAAATGCGCCTACTTTCGACCCTCTAGGACGCTCCGTTTAGGAGTTACAGCCATTTAAAGAAATTTTTTAAAAATCGAAATGCAAAACCCGATATCTGAGGAACAGCTCAATCGAATTATATGAAATTTGCAGTGATTTCTGCTGAAATATATTCTATAAAATGCGCCTACTTTCGACCCTCTAGGACGCTCCGTTTAGGAGTTATAGCCATTTAAAGAAATTTTTTAAAAATCGAAATGCAAAACCCGATATCTGAGGAACAGCTCAATCTTTGCAGTGATTTCTGCTGAAATATATTTCTATAAAATGCGCCTACTTTCGACCCTCTAGGACGCTCCGTTTAGGAGTTATAGCCATTTAAAGAAATTGTTTAAAAATCGAAATGCAAAACCCGATATCTGAGGAACAGCTCAATCGAATTATATGAAATTTGCAGTGATTTCTGCTGAAATATATTTCTATAAAATGCGCCTACTTTCGACCCTCTAGACGCTCCGTTTAGGAGTTACAGCCATTTAAAGAATTTTTTTAAAAATCGAAATGCAAAACCCGATATCTGAGGAACAGCTCAATCGAATGATATGAAATTTGCAGTGATTTCTGCTGAAATATATTTCTATAAAATGCGCCTACTTTCGACCCTCTAGGACGCTCCGTTTAGGAGTTACAGCCATTTAAAGAAATTTTTTAAAAATCGAAATGCAAAACCCGATATCTGAGGAACAGCTCAATCGAATTATATGAAATTTGCAGTGATTTCTGCTGAAATATATTCTATAAAATGCGCCTACTTTCGACCCTCTAGGACGCTCCGTTTAGGAGTTATAGCCATTTAAAGAAATTTTTTAAAAATCGAAATGCAAAACCCGATATCTGAGGAACAGCTCAATCGAATTATATGAAATTTGCAGTGATTTCTGCTGAAATATATTTCTATAAAATGCGCCTACTTTCGACCCTCTAGGACGCTCCGTTTAGGAGTTATAGCCATTTAAAGAAATTTTGTAAAAATCGAAATGCAAAACCCGATTTCTGAGGAACAGCTCAATCTTTGCAGTGATTTCTGCTGAAATATATTTCTATAAAATGCGCCTACTTTCGACCCTCTAGGACGCTCCGTTTAGGAGTTATAGCCATTTAAAGAAATTTTTTAAAAATCGAAATGCAAAACCCGATATCTGAGGAACAGCTCAATCGAATTATATGAAATTTGCAGTGATTTCTGCTGAAATATATTCTATAAAATGCGCCTACTTTCGACCCTCTAGGACGCTCCGTTTAGGAGTTATAGCCATTTAAAGAAATTTTTTTTAAATCGAAATGCAAAACCCGATATCTGAGGAACAGCTCAATCTTTGCAGTGATTTCTGCTGAAATATATTTCTATAAAATGCGCCTACTTTCGACCCTCTAGGACGCTCCGTTTAGGAGTTACAGCCATTTATAGAAATTTTGTAAAAATCGAAATGCAAAACCCGATATCTGAGGAACAGCTCAATCGAATTATATGAAATTTGCAGTGATTTCTGCTGAAATATATTCTATAAAATGCGCCTACTTACGACCCTCTAGGACGCTCCGTTTAGGAGTTATAGCCATTTAAAGAAATTTTTTAAAAATCGAAATGCAAAACCCGATATCTGAGGAACAGCTCAATCGAATTATATGAAATTAGCAGAGATTTCTGCTGAAATATATTTCTATAAAATGCCTACTTTCGACCCTCTAGGACGCTCCGTTTAGGAGTTATAGCCATTTAAAGAAATTTTTTTAAAATCGAAATGCAAAACCCGATATCTGAGGAACAGCTCAATCTTTGCAGTGATTTCTGCTGAAATATATTTCTATAAAATGCGCCTACTTTCGACCCTCTAGGACGCTCCGTTTAGGAGTTATAGCCATTTAAAGAAATTTTGTAAAAATCGAAATGCAAAACCCGATTTCTGAGGAACAGCTCAATCTTTGCAGTGATTTCTGCTGAAATATATTTCTATAAAATGCGCCTACTTTCGACCCTCTAGGACGCTCCGTTTAGGAGTTATAGCCATTTAAAGAAATTTTTTAAAAATCGAAATGCAAAACCCGATATCTGAGGAACAGCTCAATCGAATTATATGAAATTTGCAGTGATTTCTGCTGAAATATATTCTATAAAATGCGCCTACTTACGACCCTCTAGGACGCTCCGTTTAGGAGTTATAGCCATTTAAAGAAATTTTTTAAAAATCGAAATGCAAAACCCGATTTCTGAGGAACCGCTCAATCGAATTATATGAAATTTGCAGTGATTTCTGCTGAAATATATTTCTATAAAATGCGCCTACTTTCGACCCTCTAGGACGCTCCGTTTAGGAGTTATAGCCATTTAAAGAAATTTTTTAAAAATCGAAATGCAAAACCCGATTTCTGAGGAACCGTTCAATCGAATTATATGAAATTTGCAGTGATTTCTGCTGAAATATATTTCTATAAAATGCGCCTACTTTCGACCCTCTAGGACGCTCCGTTTAGGAGTTACAGCCATTTATAGAAATTTTTTAAAAATCGAAATGCAAAACCCGATATCTGAGGAACAGCTCAATCGAATTATATGAAATTTGCAGTTATTTCTGCTGAAATATATTTCTATAAAATGCGCCTACTTTCGACCCTCTAGGACGCTCCGTTTAGGAGTTATAGCCATTTAAAGAAATTTTTTAAAAATCGAAATGCAAAACCCGATATCTGAGGAACAGCTCAATCTTTGCAGTGATTTCTGCTGAAATACATTTCTAAAAAATGCGCCTACTTTCGACCCTCTAGGACGCTCCATTTAGGAGTTACAGCCATTTAAAGAAATTTTGTAAAAATCGAAATGCAAAACCCGATTTCTGAGGAACCGCTCAATCGAATTATATGGAATTTGCAGTGATTTCTGCTGAAATATATTTCTATAAAATGCTTCTACTTTCGACCCTCTAGGACGCTCCGTTTAGGAGTTATAGCCATTTAAAGAAATTTTTTAAAAATCGAAATGCAAAACCCGATATCTGAGGAACAGCTCAATCGAATTATATGAAATTAGCAGAGATTTCTGCTGAAATATATTTCTATAAAATGCCTACTTTCGACCCTCTAGGACGCTCCGTTTAGGAGATACAGCCATTTAAAGAATTTTTTTAAAAATCGAAATGCAAAACCCGATATCTGAGGAACAGCTCAATCGAATTATATGAAATTTGCAGTGATTTCTGCTGAAATATATTTCTATAAAATGCGCCTACTTTCGACCCTCTAGGACGCTCCGTTTAGGAGTTATAGCCATTTAAAGAAATTTTTTAAAAATCGAAATGCAAAACCCGATTTCTGAGGAACCGTTCAATCGAATTATATGAAATTTGCAGTGATTTCTGCTGAAATATATTTCTATAAAATGCGCCTACTTTCGACCCTCTAGGACGCTCCGTTTAGGAGTTATAGCCATTTAAAGAATTTTTTTAAAAATCGAAATGCAAAACCCGATATCTGAGGAACAGCTCAATCGAATTATATGAAATTTGCAGTGATTTCTGCTGAAATATATTTCTATAAAATGCGCCTACTTTCGACCCTCTAGGACGCTCCGTTTAGGAGTTATAGCCATTTAAAGAATTTTTTTAAAAATCGAAATGCAAAACCCGATATCTGAGGAACAGCTCAATCGAATTATATGAAATTTGCAGTGATTTCTGCTGAAATATATTTCTATAAAATGCGCCTACTTTCGACCCTCTAGGACGCTCCGTTTAGGAGTTACAGCCATTTATAGAAATTTTTTAAAAATCGAAATGCAAAACCCGATATCTGAGGAACAGCTCAATCGAATTATATGAAATTTGCAGTTATTTCTGCTGAAATATATTTCTATAAAATGCGCCTACTTTCGACCCTCTAGGACGCTCCGTTTAGGAGTTATAGCCATTTAAAGAAATTTTTTAAAAATCGAAATGCAAAACCCGATTTCTGAGGAACCGTTCAATCGAATTATATGAAATTTGCAGTGATTTCTGCTGAAATATATTTCTATAAAATGCGCCTACTTTCGACCCTCTAGGACGCTCCGTTTAGGAGTTATAGCCATTTAAAGAATTTTTTTAAAAATCGAAATGCAAAACCCGATATCTGAGGAACAGCTCAATCGAATTATATGAAATTTGCAGTGATTTCTGCTGAAATACATTTCTAAAAAATGCTTCTACTTTCGACCCTCTAGAACGCTCCGTTTAGGAGTTATAGCCATTTAAAGACATTTTGTAAAAATCGAAATGCAAAACCCGATATCTGAGGAACAGCTCAATCGAATTATATGAAATTTGCAGTGATTTCTGCTGAAATATATTTCTATAAAATGCGCCTACTTTCGACCCTCTAGGACGCTCCGTTTAGGAGTTACAGCCATTTAAAGAAATTTTTTAAAAATCGAAATGCAAAACCCGATATCTGAGGAACAGCTCAATCGAATTATATGAAATTTGCAGTGATTTCTGCTGAAATATATTTCTATAAAATGCGCCTACTTTCGACCCTCTAGGACGCTCCGTTTAGGAGTTACAGCCATTTAAAGAAATTTTTTAAAAATCGAAATGCAAAACCCGATATCTGAGGAACAGCTCAATCGAATTATATGAAATTTGCAGAGATTTCTGCTGAAATATATTTCTATAAAATGCGCCTACTTTCGACCCTCTAGGACGCTCCATTTAGGAGTTACAGCCATTTAAAGAAATTTTGTAAAAATCGAAATGCAAAACCCGATTTCTGAGGAACCGCTCAATCGAATTATATGGAATTTGCAGTGATTTCTGCTGAAATATATTTCTATAAAATGCGCCTACTTTCGACCCTCTAGGACGCTCCGTTTAGGAGTTATAGCCATTTAAAGAAATTTTTTAAAAATCGAAATGCAAAACCCGATTTCTGAGGAACCGTTCAATCGAATTATATGAAATTTGCAGTGATTTCTGCTGAAATATATTTCTATAAAATGCGCCTACTTTCGACCCTCTAGGACGCTCCGTTTAGGAGTTATAGCCATTTAAAGAAATTTTTTAAAAATCGAAATGCAAAACCCGATTTCTGAGGAACCGTTCAATCGAATTATATGAAATTTGCAGTGATTTCTGCTGAAATATATTTCTATAAAATGCGCCTACTTTCGACCCTCTAGGACGCTCCGTTTAGGAGTTATAGCCATTTAAAGAAATTTTTTAAAAATCGAAATGCAAAACCCGATTTCTGAGGAACCGTTCAATCGAATTATATGAAATTTGCAGTGATTTCTGCTGAAATATATTTCTATAAAATGCTTCTACTTTCGACCCTCTAGGACGCTCCGTTTAGGAGTTATAGCCATTTAAAGAAATTTTTTAAAAATCGAAATGCAAAACCCGATTTCTGAGGAACCGCTCAATCGAATTATATGAAATTTGCAGTGATTTCTGCTGAAATATATTTCTATAAAATGCTTCTACTTTCGACCCTCTAGGACGCTCCGTTTAGGAGTTATAGCCATTTAAAGAAATTTTGTAAAAATCGAAATGCAAAACCCGATTTCTGAGGAACCGCTCAATCGAATTATATGAAATTTGCAGTGATTTCTGCTGAAATATATTTCTATAAAATGCGCCTACTTTCGACCCTCTAGGACGCTCCGTTTAGGAGCTATAGCCATTTAAAGAAATTTTTTAAAAATTGAAATGCAAAACCCGATATCTGAGGAACAGCTCAATCGAATTATATGAAATTTGCAGTTATTTCTGCTGAAATATATTTCTATAAAATGCGCCTACTTTCGACCCTCTAGGACGCTCCGTTTAGGAGTTATAGCCATTTAAAGAAATTTTTTAAAAATCGAAATGCAAAACCCGATTTCTGAGGAACCGTTCAATCGAATTATATGAAATTTGCAGTGATTTCTGCTGAAATATATTTCTATAAAATGCGCCTACTTTCGACCCTCTAGGACGCTCCGTTTAGGAGTTACAGCCATTTATAGAAATTTTTTAAAAATCGAAATGCAAAACCCGATATCTGAGGAACAGCTCAATCGAATTATATGAAATTTGCAGTTATTTCTGCTGAAATATATTTCTATAAAATGCGCCTACTTTCGACCCTCTAGGACGCTCCGTTTAGGAGTTATAGCCATTTAAAGAAATTTTTTAAAAATCGAAATGCAAAACCCGATTTCTGAGGAACCGTTCAATCGAATTATATGAAATTTGCAGTGATTTCTGCTGAAATATATTTCTATAAAATGCGCCTACTTTCGACCCTCTAGGACGCTCCGTTTAGGAGTTATAGCCATTTAAAGAATTTTTTTAAAAATCGAAATGCAAAACCCGATATCTGAGGAACAGCTCAATCGAATTATATGAAATTTGCAGTGATTTCTGCTGAAATACATTTCTAAAAAATGCTTCTACTTTCGACCCTCTAGAACGCTCCGTTTAGGAGTTATAGCCATTTAAAGACATTTTGTAAAAATCGAAATGCAAAACCCGATATCTGAGGAACAGCTCAATCGAATTATATGAAATTTGCAGTGATTTCTGCTGAAATATATTTCTATAAAATGCGCCTACTTTCGACCCTCTAGGACGCTCCGTTTAGGAGTTACAGCCATTTAAAGAAATTTTTTAAAAATCGAAATGCAAAACCCGATATCTGAGGAACAGCTCAATCGAATTATATGAAATTTGCAGAGATTTCTGCTGAAATATATTTCTATAAAATGCGCCTACTTTCGACCCTCTAGGACGCTCCATTTAGGAGTTACAGCCATTTAAAGAAATTTTGTAAAAATCGAAATGCAAAACCCGATTTCTGAGGAACCGCTCAATCGAATTATATGGAATTTGCAGTGATTTCTGCTGAAATATATTTCTATAAAATGCGCCTACTTTCGACCCTCTAGGACGCTCCGTTTAGGAGTTATAGCCATTTAAAGAAATTTTTTAAAAATCGAAATGCAAAACCCGATTTCTGAGGAACCGTTCAATCGAATTATATGAAATTTGCAGTGATTTCTGCTGAAATATATTTCTATAAAATGCGCCTACTTTCGACCCTCTAGGACGCTCCGTTTAGGAGTTATAGCCATTTAAAGAAATTTTTTAAAAATCGAAATGCAAAACCCGATTTCTGAGGAACCGTTCAATCGAATTATATGAAATTTGCAGTGATTTCTGCTGAAATATATTTCTATAAAATGCGCCTACTTTCGACCCTCTAGGACGCTCCGTTTAGGAGTTATAGCCATTTAAAGAAATTTTTTAAAAATCGAAATGCAAAACCCGATTTCTGAGGAACCGTTCAATCGAATTATATGAAATTTGCAGTGATTTCTGCTGAAATATATTTCTATAAAATGCGCCTACTTTCGACCCTCTAGGACGCTCCGTTTAGGAGTTATAGCCATTTAAAGAAATTTTGTAAAAATCGAAATGCAATACCCGATTTCTGAGGAACCGCTCAATCGAATTATATAAAATTTGCAGTGATTGCTGCTGAAATATATTTCTATAAAATGCTTCTACTTTCGACCCTCTAGGACGCTCCGTTTAGGAGTTATAGCCATTTAAAGAAATTTTGTAAAAATCGAAATGCAAAACCCGATTTCTGAGGAACCGCTCAATCGAATTATATGAAATTTGCAGTGATTTCTGTTGAAATATATTTCTATAAAATGCGCCTACTTTCGACCCTCTAGGACGCTCCGTTTAGGAGTTATAGCCATTTAAAGAAATTTTGTAAAAATCGAAATGCAAAACCCGATTTCTGAGGAACCGCTCAATCGAATTATATGAAATTTGCAGTGATTTCTGCTGAAATATATTTTTATAAAATGCGCCTACTTTCGACTCTCTAGGACGCTCCGTTTAGGAGTTATAGCCATTTAAAGAAATTTTTTAAAAATCGAAATGCAAAACCCGATATCTGAGGAACAGCTCAATCGAATTATATGAAATTAGCAGAGATTTCTGCTGAAATATATTTCTATAAAATGCCTACTTTCGACCCTCTAGGACGCTCCGTTTAGGAGATACAGCCATTTAAAGAATTTTTTTAAAAATCGAAATGCAAAACCCGATATCTGAGGAACAGCTCAATCGAATTATATGAAATTTGCAGTGATTTCTGCTGAAATATATTTCTATAAAATGCGCCTACTTTCGACCCTCTAGGACGCTCCGTTTAGGAGCTCTAGCCATTTAAAGAAATTTTTTAAAAATTGAAATGCAAAACCCGATATCTGAGGAACAGCTCAATCGAATTATATGAAATTTGCAGTGATTTCTGCTGAAATATATTTCTATAAAATGCCTACTTTCGACCCTCTAGGACGCTCCGTTTAGGAGATACAGCCATTTAAAGAATTTTTTTAAAAATCGAAATGCAAAACCCGATATCTGAGGAACAGCTCAATCGAATTATATGAAATTTGCAGTGATTTCTGCTGAAATATATTTCTATAAAATGCGCATACTTTCGACCCTCTAGGACGCTCCGTTTAGGAGTTATAGCCATTTAAAGAAATTTTTTAAAAATTGAAATGCAAAACCCGATATCTGAGGAACAGCTTAATCGAATTATATGAAATTTGCAGTGATTTCTGCTGAAATATATTTCTATATAGCCATTTAAAGAAATTTTGTAAAAATCTAAATGCAAAACCCGATTTCTAAGGAACTGCTCAATCGAATTATATGAAATTTGCAGTGATTTCTGCTGAAATATATTTCTATAAAATGCGCCTACTTTCGACCCTCTAGGACGCTCCGTTTAGGAGTTATAGCCATTTAAAGAAATTTTTTAAAAATCGAAATGCAAAACCCGATATCTGAGGAACAGCTCAATCGAATTATATGAAATTTGCAGTGATTTCTGCTGAAATATATTTCTATAAAATGCGCCTACCTTCGACCCTCTAGGATGCTCCGTTTAGGAGCTATAGCCATTTAAAGAAATTTTTTAAAAATTGAAATGCAAAACCCGATATCTGAGGAACAGCTCAATCGAATTATATGAAATTTGCAGTGATTTCTGCTGAAATATATTTCTATATAGCCATTTAAAGAAATTTTGTAAAAATCGAAATGCAAAACCCGATATCTGAGGAACCGCTCAATCGAATTATACGAAATTTGCAGTGATTTCTGCTGAAATATATTTCTATAAAATGCGCCTACTTTCGACCCTCTAGGACGCTCCGTTTAGGAGTTATAGCCATTTAAAGAAATTTTTTAAAAATTGAAATGCAAAACCCGATATCTGAGGAACAGCTTAATCGAATTATATGAAATTTGCAGTGATTTCTGCTGAAATATATTTCTATATAGCCATTTAAAGAAATTTTGTAAAAATCTAAATGCAAAACCCGATTTCTAAGGAACCGCTCAATCGAATTATATGAAATTTGCAGTGATTTCTGCTGAAATATATTTCTATAAAATGCGCCTACTTTCGACCCTCTAGGACGCTCCGTTTAGGAGTTATAGCCATTTAAAGAAATTTTGTAAAAATCGAAATGCAATACCCGATTTCTGAGGAACCGCTCAATCGAATTATATAAAATTTGCAGTGATTGCTGCTGAAATATATTTCTATAAAATGCTTCTACTTTTGACCCTCTAGGACGCTCCGTTTAGGAGTTATAGCCATTTAAAGAAATTTTGTAAAAATCGAAATGCAAAACCCGATTTCTGAGGAACCGCTCAATCGAATTATATGAAATTTGCAGTGATTTCTGCTGAAATATATTTCTATAAAATGCGCCTACTTTCGACCCTCTAGGACGCTCCGTTTAGGAGTTATAGCCATTTAAAGAAATTTTGTAAAAATCGAAATGCAATACCCGATTTCTGAGGAACCGCTCAATCGAATTATATAAAATTTGCAGTGATTGCTGCTGAAATATATTTCTATAAAATGCTTCTACTTTCGACCCTCTAGGACGCTCCGTTTAGGAGTTATAGCCATTTAAAGAAATTTTGTAAAAATCGAAATGCAAAACCCGATTTCTGAGGAACCGCTCAATCGCATTATATGAAATTTGCAGTGATTTCTGTTGAAATATATTTCTATAAAATGCGCCTACTTTCGACCCTCTAGGACGCTCCGTTTAGGAGTTATAGCCATTTAAAGAAATTTTGTAAAAATCGAAATGCAAAACCCGATTTCTGAGGAACCGCTCAATCGAATTATATGAAATTTGCAGTGATTTCTGCTGAAATATATTTTTATAAAATGCGCCTACTTTCGACTCTCTAGGACGCTCCGTTTAGGAGTTATAGCCATTTAAAGAAATTTTTTAAAAATCGAAATGCAAAACCCGATATCTGAGGAACAGCTCAATCGAATTATATGAAATTAGCAGAGATTTCTGCTGAAATATATTTCTATAAAATGCCTACTTTCGACCCTCTAGGACGCTCCGTTTAGGAGATACAGCCATTTAAAGAATTTTTTTAAAAATCTAAATGCAAAACCCGATATCTGAGGAACAGCTCAATCGAATTATATGAAATTTGCAGTGATTTCTGCTGAAATATATTTCTATAAAATGCGCCTACTTTCGACCCTCTAGGAAGCTCCGTTTAGGAGCTATAGCCATTTAAAGAAATTTTTTAAAAATTGAAATGCAAAACCCGATATCTGAGGAACAGCTCAATCGAATTATATGAAATTTGCAGTGATTTCTGCTGAAATATATTTCTATATAGCCATTTAAAGAAATTTTGTAAAAATCGAAATGCAAAACCCGATTTCTAAGGAACCGCTCAATCGAATTATATGAAATTTGCAGTGATTTCTGCTGAAATATATTTTTATAAAATGCGCCTACTTTCGACTCTGTAGGACGCTCCGTTTAGGAGTTATAGCCATTTAAAGAAATTTTTTAAAAATCGAAATGCAAAACCCGATATCTGAGGAACAGCTCAATCGAATTATATGAAATTTGCAGTGATTTCTGCTGAAATATATTTCTATAAAATGCGCCTACCTTCGACCCTCTAGGACGCTCCGTTTAGGAGCTATAGCCATTTAAAGAAATTTTTTAAAAATTGAAATGCAAAACCCGATATCTGAGGAACAGCTCAATCGAATTATATGAAATTTGCAGTGATTTCTGCTGAAATATATTTCTATATAGCCATTTAAAGAAATTTTGTAAAAATCGAAATGCAAAACCCGATATCTGAGGAACCGCTCAATCGAATTATATGAAATTTGCAGTGATTTCTGCTGAAATATATTTTTATAAAATGCGCCTACTTTCGACTCTCTAGGACGCTCCGTTTAGGAGTTATAGCCATTTAAAGAAATTTTTTAAAAATCGAAATGCAAAACCCGATATCTGAGGAACAGCTCAATCGAATTATATGAAATTTGCAGTGATTTCTGCTGAAATATATTTCTATAAAATGCGCCTACTTTCGACCCTCTAGGACGCTCCGTTTAGGAGTTATAGCCATTTAAAGAAATTTTTTAAAAATTGAAATGCAAAACCCGATATCTGAGGAACAGCTTAATCGAATTATATGAAATTTGCAGTGATTTCTGCTGAAATATATTTCTATATAGCCATTTAAAGAAATTTTGTAAAAATCTAAATGCAAAACCCGATTTCTAAGGAACCGCTCAATCGAATTATATGAAATTTGCAGTGATTTCTGCTGAAATATATTTCTATAAAATGCGCATACTTTCGACCCTCTAGGACGCTCCGTTTAGGAGTTATAGCCATTTAAAGAAATTTTTTAAAAATTGAAATGCAAAACCCGATATCTGAGGAACAGCTTAATCGAATTATATGAAATTTGCAGTGATTTCTGCTGAAATATATTTCTATATAGCCATTTAAAGAAATTTTGTAAAAATCGAAATGCAAAACCCGATTTCTAAGGAACCGCTCAATCGAATTATATGAAATTTGCAGTGATTTCTGCTGAAATATATTTTTATAAAATGCGCCTACTTTCGACTCTGTAGGACGCTCCGTTTAGGAGTTATAGCCATTTAAAGAAATTTTTTAAAAATCGAAATGCAAAACCCGATATCTGAGGAACAGCTCAATCGAATTATATGAAATTTGCAGTGATTTCTGCTGAAATATATTTCTATAAAATGCGCCTACCTTCGACCCTCTAGGACGCTCCGTTTAGGAGCTATAGCCATTTAAAGAAATTTTTTAAAAATTGAAATGCAAAACCCGATATCTGAGGAACAGCTCAATCGAATTATATGAAATTTGCAGTGATTTCTGCTGAAATATATTTCTATATAGCCATTTAAAGAAATTTTTTAAAAATCGAAATGCAAAACCCGATATCTGAGGAACAGCTCAATCGAATTATATGAAATTTGCAGTGATTTCTGCTGAAATATATTTCTATAAAATGCGCCTACTTTCGACCCTCTAGGACGCTCCGTTTAGGAGTTATAGCCATTTAAAGAAATTTTTTAAAAATTGAAATGCAAAACCCGATATCTGAGGAACAGCTTAATCGAATTATATGAAATTTGCAGTGATTTCTGCTGAAATATATTTCTATATAGCCATTTAAAGAAATTTTGTAAAAATCTAAATGCAAAACCCGATTTCTAAGGAACCGCTCAATCGAATTATATGAAATTTGCAGTGATTTCTGCTGAAATATATTTCTATAAAATGCGCATACTTTCGACCCTCTAGGACGCTCCGTTTAGGAGTTACAGCCATTTAAAGAAATTTTTTAAAAATCGAAATGCAAAACCCGATATCTGAGGAACAGCTCAATCGAATTATATGAAATTTGCAGTGATTTCTGCTGAAATATATTTCTATAAAATGCGCCTACTTTCGGCTCTCTAGGACGCTCCGTTTAGGAGTTATAGCCATTTAAAGAAATTTTGTAAAAATCGAAATGCAAAACCCGATATCTGAGGAACAGCTCAATCGAATTATATGAAATTTGCAGTGATTTCTGCTATAATATATTTCTATAAAATGCGCCTACTTTCGACCCTCTAGGACGCTCCGTTTAGGAGTTATAGCCATTTAAAGACATTTTTTAAAAATCGAAATGCAAAACCCGATATCTGAGGAACAGCTCAATCGAATTATATGAAATTTGCAGTGATTTCTGCTGAAATATATTTCTATAAAATGCGCCTACTTTCGACCCTCTAGGACGCTCCGTTTAGGAGTTATAGCCATTTAAAGAAATTTTGTAAAAATCGAAATGCAAAACCCGATTTCTGAGGAACCGCTCAATCGAATTATATGAAATTTGCAGTGATTTCTGCTGAAATATATTTCTATAAAATGCTTCTACTTTCGACCCTCTAGGACGCTCCGTTTAGGAGTTATAGCCATTTAAAGAAATTTTTTAAAAATCGAAATGCAAAACCCGATATCTGAGGAACAGCTCAATCGAATTATATGAAATTTGCAGTGATTTCTGCTGAAATGTATTTCTATAAAATGCGCCTACTTTCGACCCTCTAGGACGCTCCGTTTAGGAGTTACAGCCATTTAAAGAAATTTTGTAAAAATCGAAATGCAAAACCCGATTTCTGAGGAACCGCTCAATCGAATTATATGAAATTTGCAGTGATTTCTGCTGAAATATATTTCTATAAAATGCGCCTACTTTCGACCCTCTAGGACGCTCCGTTTAGGAGTTATAGCCATTTAAAGAAATTTTTAAAAATCGAAATGCAAAACCCGATTTCTAAGGAACAGCTCAATCGAATTATATGAAATTTGCAGTGATTTCTGCTGAAATATATTTCTATAAAATGCGCCTACTTTCGACCCTCTAGGACGCTCCGTTTAGGAGTTACAGCCATTTAAAGAAATTTTGTAAAAATCGAAATGCAAAACCCGATTTCTGAGGAACCGCTCAATCGAATTATATGAAATTTGCAGTGATTTCTGCTGAAATATATTTCTATAAAATGCGCCTACTTTCGACCCTCTAGGACGCTCCGTTTAGGAGTTACAGCCATTTAAAGAAATTTTGTAAAAATTGAAATGCAAAACCCGATTTCTGAGGAACCGCTCAATCGAATTATATGAAATTTGCAGTGATTTCTGCTGAAATATATTTCTATAAAATGCGCCTACTTTCGACCCTCTAGGACGCTCCGTTTAGGAGTTATAGCCATTTAAAGAAATTTTTTAAAAATCGAAATGCAAAACCCGATATCTGAGGAACAGCTCAATCGAATTATATGAAATTTGCAGTGATTTCTGCTGAAATGTATTTCTATAAAATGCGCCTACTTTCGACCCTCTAGGTCGCTCCGTTTAGGAGTTATAGCCATTTAAAGAAATTTTGTAAAAATCGAAATGCAAAACCCGATTTCTGAGGAACCGCTCAATCGAATTATATGAAATTTGCAGTGATTTCTGCTGAAATATATTTTTATAAAATGCGCCTACTTTCGACTCTCTAGGACGCTCCGTTTAGGAGTTATAGCCATTTAAAGAAATTTTTTAAAAATCGAAATGCAAAACCCGATTTCTAAGGAACCGCTCAATCGAATTATATGAAATTTGCAGTGATTTCTGCTGAAATATATTTCTATAAAATGCTTCTACTTTCGACCCTCTAGGACGCTCCGTTTAGGAGTTATAGCCATTTAAAGAAATTTTTTAAAAATTGAAATGCAAAACCCGATATCTGAGGAACAGCTCAATCGAATTATATGAAATTTGCAGTGATTTCTGCTGAAATATATTTCTATAAAATGCGCCTACTTTCGACCCTCTAGGACGCTCCGTTTAGGAGTTACAGCCATTTAAAGAAATTTTTTAAAAATCGAAATGCAAAACCCGATATCTGAGGAACAGCTCAATCGAATTATATGAAATTTGCAGTGATTTCTGCTGAAATATATTTCTATAAAATGCGCCTACTTTCGACCCTCTAGGACGCTCCGTTTAGGAGTTATAGCCATTTAAAGAAATTTTTTAAAAATTGAAATGCAAAACCCGATATCTGAGGAACAGCTCAATCTTTGCAGTGATTTCTGCTGAAATATATTTCTATAAAATGCGCCTACTTTCGACCCTCTAGGACGCTCCGTTTAGGAGTTATAGCCATTTAAAGAAATTTTTTAAAAATCGATTTGCAAAACCCGATATCTGAGGAACAGCTCAATCGAATTATATGAAATTTGCAGTGATTTCTGCTGAAATATATTTCTATAAAATGCGCCTACTTTCGACCCTCTAGGACGCTCCGTTTAGGAGTTATAGCCATTTATAGAAATTTTTTAAAAATCGAAATGCAAAACCCGATATCTGAGGAACAGCTCAATCTTTGCAGTGATTTCTGCTGAAATATATTTCTATAAAATGCGCCTACTTTCGACCCTCTAGGACGCTCCGTTTAGGAGTTATAGCCATTTAAAGAATTTTTTTTTAAAATCGAAATGCAAAACCCGATATCTGAGGAACAGCTCAATCTTTGCAGTGATTTCTGCTGAAATATATTTCTATAAAATGCGCCTACTTTCGACCCTCTAGGACGCTCCGTTTAGGAGTTATAGCCATTTAAAGAAATTTTTTAAAAATCGAAATGCAAAACCCGATTTCTGAGGAACCGCTCAATCGAATTATATGAAATTTGCAGTGATTTCTGCTGAAATATATTTTTATAAAATGCGCCTACTTTCGACTCTCTAGGACGCTCCGTTTAGGAGTTATAGCCATTTAAAGAAATTTTTTAAAAATCGAAATGCAAAACCCGATATCTGAGGAACAGCTCAATCGAATTATATGAAATTTGCAGAGATTTCTGCTGAAATATATTTCTATAAAATGCGCCTACTTTCGACCCTCTAGGACGCTCCGTTTAGGAGTTACAGCCATTTAAAGAAATTTTTTAAAAATCGAAATGCAAAACCCGATATCTGAGGAACAGCTCAATCGAATTATATGAAATTTGCAGTGATTTCTGCTATAATATATTTCTATAAAATGCGCCTACTTTCGACTCTCTAGGACGCTCCGTTTAGGAGTTATAGCCATTTAAAGAAATTTTTTAAAAATCGAAATGCAAAACCCGATATCTGAGGAACAGCTCAATCGAATTATATGAAATTTGCAGAGATTTCTGCTGAAATATATTTCTATAAAATGCGCCTACTTTCGACCCTCTAGGACGCTCCGTTTAGGAGTTACAGCCATTTAAAGAAATTTTTAAAAAATCGAAATGCAAAACCCGATATCTGAGGAACAGCTCAATCGAATTATATGAAATTTGCAGTGATTTCTGCTATAATATATTTCTATAAAATGCGCCTACTTTCGACCCTCTAGGACGCTCCGTTTAGGAGTTATAGCCATTTAAAGAAATTTTGTAAAATTCGAAATGCAAAACCCGATATCTGAGGAACAGCTCAATCGAATTATATGAAATTTGCAGAGATTTCTGCTGAAATATATTTCTATAAAATGCGCCTACTTTCGACCCTCTAGGACGCTCCGTTTAGGAGTTACAGCCATTTAAAGAAATTTTTAAAAAATCGAAATGCAAAACCCGATATCTGAGGAACAGCTCAATCGAATTATATGAAATTTGCAGTGATTTCTGCTGAAATATATTTCTATAAAATGCGCCTACTTTCGACCCTCTAGGACGCTCCGTTTAGGAGTTATAGCCATTTAAAGAAATTTTTTAGGAGTTACAGCCATTTAAAGAAATTTTTTAAAAATCGAAATGCAAAACCCGATATCTGAGGAACAGCTCTATCGAATTATATGAAATTTGCAGTGATTTCTGCTGAAATATATTTCTATAAAATGCGCCTACTTTCGACCCTCTAGGACGCTCCGTTTAGGAGTTATAGCCATTTAAAGAAATTTTGTAAAAATCGAAATGCAAAACCCGATTTCTAAGGAACCGCTCAATCGAATTATATGAAATTTGCAGTGATTTCTGCTGAAATATATTTCTATAAAATGCGCCTACTTTCGACCCTCTAGGACGCTCCGTTTAGGAGTTATAGCCATTTAAAGAAATTTTTTAAAAATCGAAATGCAAAACCCGATTTCTAAGGAACCGCTCAATCGAATTATATGAAATTTGCAGTGATTTCTGCTGAAATATATTTCTATAAAATGCTTTTACTTTCGACCCTCTAGGACGCTCCGTTTAGGAGTTATAGCCATTTAAAGAAATTTTTTAAAAATCGATTTGCAAAACCCGATATCTGAGGAACAGCTCAATCGAATTATATGAAATTTGCAGTGATTTCTGCTGAAATATATTTCTATAAAATGCGCCAACTTTCGACCCTCTAGAACGCCCCGTTTACGAGTTATAGGCATTTAAAGAAATTAAAAAAAAAATCGAAATTCAAAACCCGATTTCTAAGGAACCGCTCAATCCGCTCTTTCGACCCTCTAGGACGCTCCGTTTAGGAGTTATAGCCATTTAAAGAAATTTTTATAAAAATCAAAAATTCAAAACCCGATTTCTGAGGAACCGCTCAATTGAATTATATGAAATTTGCAGTGATTTCTGCTGAAATATATTTCTATAAAATGCGCCTACTTTCGACCCTCTAGGACGCTCCGTTTAGGAGTTATAGCCATTTAAAGAAATTTTTAAAAAATCGAAATGCAAAACCCGATTTCTAAGGAACCGCTCAATCGAATTATATGAAATTTGCAGTGATTTCTGCTGAAATATATTTCTATAAAATGCGCCTACTTTCGACCCTCTAGGACGCTCCGTTTAGGAGTTATAGCCATTTAAAGAAATTTTTTAAAAATTGAAATGCAAAACCCGATATCTGAGGAACAGCTCAATCTTTGCAGTGATTTCTGCTGAAATATATTTCTATAAAATGCGCCTACTTTCGACCCTCTAGGACGCTCCGTTTAGGAGTTATAGCCATTTAAAGAAATTTTTTAAAAATCGATTTGCAAAACCCGATATCTGAGGAACAGCTCAATCGAATTATATGAAATTTGCAGTGATTTCTGCTGAAATATATTTCTATAAAATGCGCCAACTTTCGACCCTCTAGAACGCCCCGTTTACGAGTTATAGGCATTTAAAGAAATTAAAAAAAAAATCGAAATTCAAAACCCGATTTCTAAGGAACCGCTCAATCCGCTCTTTCGACCCTCTAGGACGCTCCGTTTAGGAGTTATAGCCATTTAAAGAAATTTTTATAAAAATCAAAAATTCAAAACCCGATTTCTGAGGAACCGCTCAATTGAATTATATGAAATTTGCAGTGATTTCTGCTGAAATATATTTCTATAAAATGCGCCTACTTTCGACCCTCTAGGACGCTCCGTTTAGGAGTTATAGCCATTTATAGAAATTTTTTAAAAATCGAAATGCAAAACCCTATATCTGAGGAACAGCTCAATCGAATTATATGAAATTTGCAGTGATTTCTGCTGAAATATATTTCTATAAAATGCGCCTACTTTCGACCCTCTAGGACGCTCCGTTTAGGAGTTATAGCCATTTAAAGAATTTTTTTTAAAAATCGAAATGCAAAACCCGATATCTGAGGAACAGCTCAATCTTTGCAGTGATTTCTGCTGAAATATATTTCTATAAAATGCGCCTACTTTCGACCCTCTAGGACGCTCCGTTTAGGAGTTATAGCCATTTAAAGAAATTTTTTAAAAATCGATTTGCAAAACCCGATATCTGAGGAACAGCTCAATCGAATTATATGAAATTTGCAGTGATTTCTGCTGAAATATATTTCTATAAAATGCGCCAACTTTCGACCCTCTAGAACGCCCCGTTTACGAGTTATAGGCATTTAAAGAAATTAAAAAAAAAATCGAAATTCAAAACCCGATTTCTAAGGAACCGCTCAATCCGCTCTTTCGACCCTCTAGGACGCTCCGTTTAGGAGTTATAGCCATTTAAAGAAATTTTTATAAAAATCAAAAATTCAAAACCCGATTTCTGAGGAACCGCTCAATTGAATTATATGAAATTTGCAGTGATTTCTGCTGAAATATATTTCTATAAAATGCGCCTACTTTCGACCCTCTAGGACGCTCCGTTTAGGAGTTATAGCCATTTATAGAAATTTTTTAAAAATCGAAATGCAAAACCCTATATCTGAGGAACAGCTCAATCGAATTATATGAAATTTGCAGTGATTTCTGCTGAAATATATTTCTATAAAATGCGCCTACTTTCGACCCTCTAGGACGCTCCGTTTAGGAGTTATAGCCATTTAAAGAATTTTTTTTAAAAATCGAAATGCAAAACCCGATATCTGAGGAACAGCTCAATCTTTGCAGTGATTTCTGCTGAAATATATTTCTATAAAATGCGCCTACTTTCGACCCTCTAGGACGCTCCGTTTAGGAGTTATAGCCATTTAAAGAAATTTTTTAAAAATCGATTTGCAAAACCCGATATCTGAGGAACAGCTCAATCGAATTATATGAAATTTGCAGTGATTTCTGCTGAAATATATTTCTATAAAATGCGCCAACTTTCGACCCTCTAGAACGCCCCGTTTACGAGTTATAGGCATTTAAAGAAATTAAAAAAAAAATCGAAATTCAAAACCCGATTTCTAAGGAACCGCTCAATCCGCTCTTTCGACCCTCTAGGACGCTCCGTTTAGGAGTTATAGCCATTTAAAGAAATTTTTATAAAAATCAAAAATTCAAAACCCGATTTCTGAGGAACCGCTCAATTGAATTATATGAAATTTGCAGTGATTTCTGCTGAAATATATTTCTATAAAATGCGCCTACTTTCGACCCTCTAGGACGCTCCGTTTAGGAGTTATAGCCATTTATAGAAATTTTTTAAAAATCGAAATGCAAAACCCTATATCTGAGGAACAGCTCAATCGAATTATATGAAATTTGCAGTGATTTCTGCTGAAATATATTTCTATAAAATGCGCCTACTTTCGACCCTCTAGGACGCTCCGTTTAGGAGTTATAGCCATTTAAAGAAATTTTTTAAAAATCGATTTGCAAAACCC
Source organism: Dryomyza anilis (assembly GCA_951804985.1). NCBI lineage: Eukaryota > Metazoa > Arthropoda > Insecta > Diptera > Dryomyzidae > Dryomyza > Dryomyza anilis. Next base: position 69,150,981 of record OX638133.1, read on the forward strand.
GATATCTGAGGAACAGCTCAATCGAATTATATGAAATTTGCAGTGATTTCTGCTGAAATATATTTCTATAAAATGCGCCAACTTTCGACCCTCTAGAACGCCCCGTTTACGAGTTATAGGCATTTAAAGAAATTAAAAAAAAAATCGAAATTCAAAACCCGATTTCTAAGGAACCGCTCAATCCGCTCTTTCGACCCTCTAGGACGCTCCGTTTAGGAGTTACAGCCATTTAAAGAAATTTTTTAAAAATCGAAATGCAAAACCCGATATCTGAGGAACAGCTCAATCGAATTATATGAAATTTGCAGTGATTTCTGCTGAAATATATTTCTATAAAATGCGCCTACTTTCGACCCTCTAGGACGCTCCGTTTAGGAGTTATAGCCATTTAAAGAAATTTTTTAAAAATCGAAATGCAAAACCCGATTTCTGAGGAACAGCTCAATCGAATTATATGAAATTTGCAGTGATTTCTGCTGAAATATATTTCTATAAAATGCGCCTACTTTCGACCCTCTAGGACGCTCCGTTTAGGAGTTATAGCCATTTAAAGAATTTTTTTAAAAATCGAAATGCAAAACCCGATTTCTGAGGAACAGCTCAATCGAATTATATGAAATTTGCAGTGATTTCTGCTGAAATATATTTCTATAAAATGCGCCTACTTTCGACCCTCTAGGACGCTCCGTTTAGGAGTTATAGCCATTTAAAGAAATTTTTTAAAAATCGAAATGCAAAACCCGATTTCTGAGGAACAGCTCAATCGAATTATATGAAATTTGCAGTGATTTCTGCTGAAATATATTTCTATAAAATGCGCCTACTTTCGACCCTCTAGGACGCTCCGTTTAGGAGTTATAGCCATTTAAAGAATTTTTTTTAAAATCGAAATGCAAAACCCGATTTCTGAGGAACAGCTCAATCGAATTATATGAAATTTGCAGTGATTTCTGCTGAAATATATTTCTATAAAATGCGCCTACTTTCGACCCTCTAGGACGCTCCGTTTAGGAGTTACAGCCATTTAAAGAAATTTTTTAAAAATCGAAATGCAAAACCCGATATCTGAGGAACAGCTCAATCGAATTATATGAAATTTGCAGTGATTTCTGCTGAAATATATTTCTATAAAATGCGCCTACTTTCGACCCTCTAGGACGCTCCGTTTAGGAGTTACAGCCATTTAAAGAAATTTTTTAAAAATCGAAATGCAAAACCCGATTTCTAAGGAACCGCTCAATCGAATTATATGAAATTTGCAGTGATTTCTGCTGAAATATATTTCTATAAAATGCGCCTACTTTCGACCCTATAGGACGCTCCGTTTAGGAGTTATAGCCATTTATAGACATTTTTTAAAAATCGAAATGCAAAACCCGATATCTGAGGAACAGCTCAATCGAATTATATGAAATTTGCAGTGATTTCTGCTGAAATATATTTCTATAAAATGCGCCTACTTTCGACCCTCTAGGACGCTCCGTTTAGGAGTTATAGCCATTTATAGAAATTTTTTTAAAATCGAAATGCAAAACCCGATATCTGAGGAACAGCTCAATCGAATTATATGAAATTTGCAGTGATTTCTGCTGAAATATATTTCTATAAAATGCGCCTACTTTCGACCCTCTAGGACGCTCCGTTTAGGAGTTATAGCCATTTAAAGAAATTTTTTAAAAATCGAAATGCAAAACCCGATTTCTAAGGAACCGCTCAATCGAATTATATGAAATTTGCAGTGATTTCTGCTGAAATATATTTCTATAAAATGCGCCTACTTTCGACCCTCTAGGACGCTCCGTTTAGGAGTTATAGCCATTTAAAGATTTTTTTTTAAAAATCGAAATGCAAAACCCGATATCTGAGGAACAGCTCAATCTTTGCAGTGATTTCTGCTGAAATATATTTCTATAAAATGCGCCTACTTTCGACCCTATAGGACGCTCCGTTTAGGAGTTATAGCCATTTATAGAAATTTTTTAAAAATCGAAATGCAAAACCCGATATCTGAGGAACAGCTCAATCGAATTATATGAAATTTGCAGTGATTTCTGCTGAAATATATTTCTATAAAATGCGCCAACTTTCGACCCTCTAGCACGCCCCGTTTACGAGTTATAAGCATTTAAATTAATTAAAAAAAAAAATCGAAATTCAAAACCCGATTTCTAAGGAACCGCTCAATCCGCTCTTTCGACCCTCTAGGACGCTCCGTTTAGGAGTTATAGCCATTTAAAGAAATTTTTTTAAAATCGAAATGCAAAACCCGATTTCTGAGGAACCGCTCAATCGAATTATATGAAATTTGCAGTGATTTCTGCTGAAATATATTTCTATAAAATGCTTCTACTTTCGACCCTCTAGGACGCTCCGTTTAGGAGTTATAGCCATTTAAAGAAATTTTGTAAAAATCGAAATGCAAAACCCGATTTCTGAGGAACCGCTCAATCGAATTATATGAAATTTGCAGTGATTTCTGCTGAAATATATTTCTATAAAATGCGCCTACTTTCGACCCTCTAGGACGCTCCGTTTAGGAGTTACCCGATTTCTGAGGAACCGCTCAATCGAATTATATGAAATTTGCAGTGATTTCTGCTGAAATATATTTCTATAAAATGCGCCTACTTTCGACCCTCTAGGACGCTCCGTTTAGGAGTTATAGCCATTTAAAGACATTTTTTAAAAATCGAAATGCAAAACCCGATATCTGAGGAACAGCTCAATCGAATTATATGAAATTTGCAGTGATTTCTGCTGAAATATATTTCTATAAAATGCGCCTACTTTCGACCCTCTAGGACGCTCCGTTTAGGAGTTATAGCCATTTAAAGAAATTTTGTAAAAATCGAAATGCAAAACCCGATATCTGAGGAACCGCTCAATCGAATTATATGAAATTTGCAGTGATTTCTGCTGAAATATATTTCTATAAAATGCGCCTACTTTCGACCCTCTAGGACGCTCCGTTTAGGAGTTATAGCCATTTAAAGAAATTTTTTAAAAATCGAAATGCAAAACCCGATATCTGAGGAACAGCTCAATCGAATTATATGAAATTTGCAGTGATTTCTGCTGAAATATATTTCTATAAAATGCGCCTACTTTCGACCCTCTAGGACGCTCCGTTTAGGAGTTATAGCCATTTAAAGAAATTTTGTAAAAATCGAAATGCAAAACCCGATATCTGAGGAACCGCTCAATCGAATTATATGAAATTTGCAGTGATTTCTGCTGAAATATATTTCTATAAAATGCGCCTACTTTCGACCCTCTAGGACGCTCCGTTTAGGAGTTATAGCCATTTAAAGAAATTTTTTAAAAATCGAAATGCAAAACCCGATATCTGAGGAACAGCTCAATCGAATTATATGAAATTTGCAGTGATTTCTGCTGAAATATATTTCTATAAAATGCTTCTACTTTCGACCCTCTAGGACGCTCCGTTTAGGAGTTATAGCCATTTAAAGAAATTTTGTAAAAATCGAAATGCAAAACCCGATATCTGAGGAACCGCTCAATCGAATTATATGAAATTTGCAGTGATTTCTGCTGAAATATATTTCTATAAAATGCGCCTACTTTCGACCCTCTAGGACGCTCCGTTTAGGACGGATTATATGAAATTTGCAGTGATTTCTGCTGAAATATATTTCTATAAAATGCGTCTACTTTCGACCCTCTAGGACGCTCCGTTTAGGAGTTATAGCCATTTAAAGAAATTTTTTAAAAATCGAAATGCAAAACCCGATATCTGAGGAACAGCTCAATCGAATTATATGAAATTTGCAGTGATTTCTGTGATTTCTGCTGAAATATATTTCTATAAAATGCGCCTACTTTCGACCCTCTAGGACGCTCCGTTTAGGAGTTATAGCCATTTAAAGAAATTTTGTAAAAATCGAAATGCAAAACCCGATATCTGAGGAACAGCTCAATCGAATTATATGAAATTTGCAGTGATTTCTGCTGAAATATATTTCTATAAAATGCGCCTACTTTCGACCCTCTAGGACGCTCCGTTTAGGAGTTATAGCCATTTAAAGACATTTTTTCGAAATGCAAAACCCGATATCTGAGGAACAGCTCAATCGAATTATATGAAATTTGCAGTGATTTCTGCTGAAATATATTTCTATAAAATGCGCCTACTTTCGACCCTCTAGGACGCTCCGTTTAGGACGGATTATATGAAATTTGCAGTGATTTCTGCTGAAATATATTTCTATAAAATGCGTCTACTTTCGACCCTCTAGGACGCTCCGTTTAGGAGTTATAGCCATTTAAAGAAATTTTTTAAAAATCGAAATGCAAAACCCGATATCTGAGGAACAGCTCAATCGAATTATATGAAATTTGCAGTGATTTCTGCTGAAATATATTTCTATAAAATGCGCATACTTTCGACCCTCTAGGACGCTCCGTTTAGGAGTTATAGCCATTTAAAGAAATTTTGTAAAAATCGAAATGCAAAACCCGATTTCTGAGGAACCGCTCAATCGAATTATATGAAATTTGCAGTGATTTCTGCTGAAATATATTTCTATAAAATGCGCCTACTTTCGACCCTCTAGGACGCTCCGTTTAGGAGTTATAGCCATGTAAAGAAATTTTGTAAAAATCGAAATGCAAAACCCGATTTCTGAGGAACCGCTCAATCGAATTATATGAAATTTGCAGTGATTTCTGCTGAAATATATTTCTATAAAATGCGCCTACTTTCGACCCTCTAGGACGCTCCGTTTAGGAGTTATAGCCATTTAAAGACATTTTTTCGAAATGCAAAACCCGATATCTGAGGAACAGCTCAATCGAATTATATGAAATTTGCAGTGATTTCTGTGATTTCTGCTGAAATATATTTCTATAAAATGCGCCTACTTTCGACCCTCTAGGACGCTCCGTTTAGGAGTTATAGCCATTTAAAGAAATTTTGTAAAAATCGAAATGCAAAACCCGATATCTGAGGAACAGCTCAATCGAATTATATGAAATTTGCAGTGATTTCTGCTGAAATATATTTCTATAAAATGCGCCTACTTTCGACCCTCTAGGACGCTCCGTTTAGGAGTTATAGCCATTTAAAGACATTTTTTCGAAATGCAAAACCCGATATCTGAGGAACAGCTCAATCGAATTATATGAAATTTGCAGTGATTTCTGCTGAAATATATTTCTATAAAATGCGCCTACTTTCGACCCTCTAGGACGCTCCGTTTAGGACGGATTATATGAAATTTGCAGTGATTTCTGCTGAAATATATTTCTATAAAATGCGTCTACTTTCGACCCTCTAGGACGCTCCGTTTAGGAGTTATAGCCATTTAAAGAAATTTTTTAAAAATCGAAATGCAAAACCCGATATCTGAGGAACAGCTCAATCGAATTATATGAAATTTGCAGTGATTTCTGCTGAAATATATTTCTATAAAATGCGCATACTTTCGACCCTCTAGGACGCTCCGTTTAGGAGTTATAGCCATTTAAAGAAATTTTGTAAAAATCGAAATGCAAAACCCGATATCTGAGGAACAGCTCAATCGAATTATATGAAATTTGCAGTGATTTCTGCTGAAATATATTTCTATAAAATGCGCCTACTTTCGACCCTCTAGGACGCTCCGTTTAGGAGTTATAGCCATTTAAAGACATTTTTTCGAAATGCAAAACCCGATATCTGAGGAACAACTCAATCGAATTATATGAAATTTGCAGTGATTTCTGCTGAAATATATTTCTATAAAATGCGCCTACTTTCGACCCTCTAGGACGCTCCGTTTAGGACGGATTATATGAAATTTGCAGTGATTTCTGCTGAAATATATTTCTATAAAATGCGTCTACTTTCGACCCTCTAGGACGCTCCGTTTAGGAGTTATAGCCATTTAAAGAAATTTTTTAAAAATCGAAATGCAAAACCCGATATCTGAGGAACAGCTCAATCGAATTATATGAAATTTGCAGTGATTTCTGCTGAAATATATTTCTATAAAATGCGCATACTTTCGACCCTCTAGGACGTTTAGGAGTTATAGCCATTTAAAGACATTTTTTCGAAATGCAAAACCCGATATCTGAGGAACAGCTCAATCGAATTATATGAAATTTGCAGTGATTTCTGCTGAAATATATTTCTATAAAATGCGCCTACTTTCGACCCTCTAGGACGCTCCGTTTAGGACGGATTATATGAAATTTGCAGTGATTTCTGCTGAAATATATTTCTATAAAATGCGTCTACTTTCGACCCTCTAGGACGCTCCGTTTAGGAGTTATAGCCATTTAAAGAAATTTTTTAAAAATCGAAATGCAAAACCCGATATCTGAGGAACAGCTCAATCGAATTATATGAAATTTGCAGTGATTTCTGCTGAAATATATTTCTATAAAATGCGCATACTTTCGACCCTCTAGGACGCTCCGTTTAGGAGTTATAGCCATTTAAAGAAATTTTGTAAAAATCGAAATGCAAAACCCGATATCTGAGGAACAGCTCAATCGAATTATATGAAATTTGCAGTGATTTCTGCTGAAATATATTTCTATAAAATGCGCCTACTTTCGACCCTCTAGGACGCTCCGTTTAGGAGTTATAGCCATTTAAAGACATTTTTTCGAAATGCAAAACCCGATATCTGAGGAACAGCTCAATCGAATTATATGAAATTTGCAGTGATTTCTGCTGAAATATATTTCTATAAAATGTGCCTACTTTCGACCCTCTAGGACGCTCCGTTTAGGACGGATTATATGAAATTTGCAGTGATTTCTGCTGAAATATATTTCTATAAAATGCGTCTACTTTCGACCCTCTAGGACGCTCCGTTTAGGAGTTATAGCCATTTAAAGAAATTTTTTAAAAATCGAAATGCAAAACCCGATATCTGAGGAACAGCTCAATCGAATTATATGAAATTTGCAGTGATTTCTGCTGAAATATATTTCTATAAAATGCGCCTACTTTCGACCCTCTAGGACGCTCCGTTTAGGAGTTATAGCCATTTAAAGACATTTTTTCGAAATGCAAAACCCGATATCTGAGGAACAGCTCAATCGAATTATATGAAATTTGCAGTGATTTCTGCTGAAATATATTTCTATAAAATGCGCCTACTTTCGACCCTCTAGGACGCTCCGTTTAGGACGGATTATATGAAATTTGCAGTGATTTCTGCTGAAATATATTTCTATAAAATGCGTCTACTTTCGACCCTCTAGGACGCTCCGTTTAGGAGTTATAGCCATTTAAAGAAATTTTTTAAAAATCGAAATGCAAAACCCGATATCTGAGGAACAGCTCAATCGAATTATATGAAATTTGCAGTGATTTCTGCTGAAATATATTTCTATAAAATGCGCATACTTTCGACCCTCTAGGACGCTCCGTTTAGGAGTTATAGCCATTTAAAGAAATTTTGTAAAAATCGAAATGCAAAACCCGATTTCTGAGGAACCGCTCAATCGAATTATATGAAATTTGCAGTGATTTCTGCTGAAATATATTTCTATAAAATGCGCCTACTTTCGACCCTCTAGGACGCTCCGTTTAGGAGTTATAGCCATGTAAAGAAATTTGGTAAAAATCGAAATGCAAAACCCGATTTCTGAGGAACCGCTCAATCGAATTATATGAAATTTGCAGTGATTTCTGCTGAAATATATTTCTATAAAATGCGCCTACTTTCGACCCTCTAGGACGCTCCGTTTAGGAGTTATAGCCATTTAAAGAAATTTTTTAAAAATCGAAATGCAAAACCCGATATCTTAGGAACAGCTCAATCGAATTATATGAAATTTGCAGTGATTTCTGCTGAAATATATTTCTATAAAATGCTTCTACTTTCGACCCTCTAGGACGCTCCGTTTAGGAGTTATAGCCATTTAAAGAAATTTTGTAAAAATCGAAATGCAAAACCCGATTTCTGAGGAACCGCTCAATCGAATTATATGAAATTTGCAGTGATTTCTGCTGAAATATATTTCTATTAAATGCGCCTACTTTCGACCCTCTAGGACGCTCCGTTTAGGAGTTATAGCCATTTAAAGAAATTTTGTAAAAATCGAAATGCAAAACCCGATATCTGAGGAACAGCTCAATCGAATTATATGAAATTTGCAGTGATTTCTGCTGAAATATATTTCTATAAAATGCGCCTACTTTCGACCCTCTAGGACGCTCCGTTTAGGAGTTATAGCCATTTAAAGACATTTTTTAAAAATCGAAATGCAAAACCCGATATCTGAGGAACCGCTCAATCGAATTATATGAAATTTGCAGTGATTTCTGCTGAAATATATTTCTATAAAATGCGCCTACTTTCGACCCTCTAGGACGCTCCGTTTAGGAGTTATAGCCATTTAAAGACATTTTTTAAAAATCGAAATGCAAAACCCGATATCTGAGGAACAGCTCAATCGAATTATATGAAATTTGCAGTGATTTCTGCTGAAATATATTTCTATAAAATGCGCCTACTTTCGACCCTCTAGGACGCTCCGTTTAGGAGTTATAGCCATTTAAAGACATTTTTTAAAAATCGAAATGCAAAACCCGATATCTGAGGAACAGCTCAATCGAATTATATGAAATTTGCAGTGATTTCTGCTGAAATATATTTCTATAAAATGCGCCTACTTTCGACCCTCTAGGACGCTCCGTTTAGGAGTTATAGCCATTTAAAGAAATTTTTTAAAAATCGAAATGCAAAACCCGATATCTGAGGAACAGCTCAATCGAATTATATGAAATTTGCAGTGATTTCTGCTGAAATATATTTCTATAAAATGCGCCTACTTTCGACCCTCTAGGACGCTCCGTTTAGGAGTTATAGCCATTTAAAGACATTTTTTAAAAATCGAAATGCAAAACCCGATATCTGAGGAACAGCTCAATCGAATTATATGAAATTTGCAGTGATTTCTGCTGAAATATATTTCTATAAAATGCGCCTACTTTCGACCCTCTAGGACGCTCCGTTTAGGAGTTAGCCATTTAAAGAAATTTTTTAAAAATCGAAATGCAAAACCCGATATCTGAGGAACAGCTCAATCGAATTATATGAAATTTGCAGTGATTTCTGCTGAAATATATTTCTATAAAATGCGCCTACTTTCGACCCTCTAGGACGCTCCGTTTAGGAGTTATAGCCATTTAAAGAAATTTTGTAAAAATCGAAATGCAAAACCCGATTTCTGAGGAACCGCTCAATCGAATTATATGAAATTTGCAGTGATTTCTGCTGAAATATATTTCTATAAAATGCGCCTACTTTCGACCCTCTAGGACGCTCCGTTTAGGAGTTATAGCCATTTAAAGAAATTTTGTAAAAATCGAAATGCAAAACCCGATTTCTGAGGAACCGCTCAATCGAATTATATGAAATTTGCAGTGATTTCTGCTGAAATATATTTCTATAAAATGCGCCTACTTTCGACCCTCTAGGACGCTCCGTTTAGGAGTTATAGCCATTTAAAGACATTTTTTAAAAATCGAAATGCAAAACCCGATATCTGAGGAACAGCTCAATCGAATTATATGAAATTTGCAGTGATTTCTGCTGAAATATATTTCTATAAAATGCGCCTACTTTCGACCCTCTAGGACGCTCCGTTTAGGAGTTATAGCCATTTAAAGAAATTTTGTAAAAATCGAAATGCAAAACCCGATTTCTGAGGAACCGCTCAATCGAATTATATGAAATTTGCAGTGATTTCTGCTGAAATATATTTCTATAAAATGCGTCTACTTTCGACCCTCTAGGACGCTCCGTTTAGGAGTTATAGCCATTTAAAGAAATTTTGTAAAAATCGAAATGCAAAACCCGATATCTGAGGAACAGCTCAATCGAATTATATGAAATTTGCAGTGATTTCTGTTGAAATATATTTCTATAAAATGCTTCTACTTTCGACCCTCTAGGACGCTCCGTTTAGGAGTTATAGCCATTTAAAGAAATTTTGTAAAAATCGAAATGCAAAACCCGATATCTGAGGAACAGCTCAATCGAATTATATGAAATTTGCAGTGATTTCTGCTGAAATATATTTCTATAAAATGCTTCTACTTTCGACCCTCTAGGACGCTCCGTTTAGGAGTTATAGCCATTTAAAGAAGTTTTTTAAAAATCGAAATGCAAAACCCGATATGTGAGGAACAGCTCAATCGAATTATATGAAATTTGCAGTGATTTCTGCTGAAATATATTTCTATAAAATGCGCCTACTTTCGACCCTCTAGGACGCTCCGTTTAGGAGTTATAGCCATTTAAAGAAATTTTGTAAAAATCGAAATGCAAAACCCGATATCTGAGGAACAGCTCAATCGAATTATATGAAATTTGCAGTGATTTCTGCTGAAATATATTTCTATAAAATGCTTCTACTTTCGACCCTCTAGGACGCTCCGTTTAGGAGTTATAGCCATTTAAAGAAATTTTGTAAAAATCGAAATGCAAAACCCGATATCTGAGGAACAGCTCAATCGAAATATATGAAATTTGCAGTGATTTCTGCTGAAATATATTTCTATAAAATGCTTCTACTTTCGACCCTCTAGGACGCTCCGTTTAGGAGTTATAGCCATTTAAAGAAGTTTTTTAAAAATCGAAATGCAAAACCCGATATGTGAGGAACAGCTCAATCGAATTATATGAAATTTGCAGTGATTTCTGCTGAAATATATTTCTATAAAATGCGCCTACTTTCGACCCTCTAGGACGCTCCGTTAAGGAGTTATAGCCATTTAAAGAAATTTTGTAAAAATCGAAATGCAAAACCCGATATCTGAGGAACAGCTCAATCGAATTATATGAAATTTGCAGTGATTTCTGCTGAAATATATTTCTATAAAATGCTTCTACTTTCGACCCTCTAGGACGCTCCGTTTAGGAGTTATAGCCATTTAAAGAAATTTTGTAAAAATCGAATTAAATGAAATTTGCAGTGATTTCTGCTGAAATATATTTCTATAAAATGGGCCTACTTTCGACCCTCTAGGACGCTCCGTTTAGGAGTTATAGCCATTTAAAGAAATTTTGTAAAAATCGAAATGCAAAACCCGATTTCTGAGGAACCGCTCAATCGAATTATATGAAATTTGCAGTGATTTCTGCTGAAATATATTTCTATAAAATGCGCCTACTTTCGACCCTCTAGGACGCTCCGTTTAGGAGTTATAGCCATTTAAAGAAATTTTTTAAAAATCGAAATGCAAAACCCGATTTCTGAGGAACCGCTCAATCGAATTATATGAAATTTGCAGTGATTTCTGCTGAAATATATTTCTATTAAATGCGCCTACTTTCGACCCTCTAGGACGCTCCGTTTAGGAGTTATAGCCATTTAAAGAAATTTTGTAAAAATCGAAATGCAAAACCCGATATCTGAGGAACAGCTCAATCGAATTATATGAAATTTGCAGTGATTTCTGCTGAAATATATTTCTATAAAATGCGCCTACTTTCGACCCTCTAGGACGCTCCGTTTAGGAGTTATAGCCATTTAAAGACATTTTTTAAAAATCGAAATGCAAAACCCGATATCTTAGGAACAGCTCAATCGAATTATATGAAATTTGCAGTGATTTCTGCTGAAATATATTTCTATAAAATGCTTCTACTTTCGACCCTCTAGGACGCTCCGTTTAGGAGTTATAGCCATTTAAAGAAATTTTGTAAAAATCGAAATGCAAAACCCGATTTCTGAGGAACCGCTCAATCGAATTATATGAAATTTGCAGTGATTTCTGCTGAAATATATTTCTATTAAATGCGCCTACTTTCGACCCTCTAGGACGCTCCGTTTAGGAGTTATAGCCATTTAAAGAAATTTTGTAAAAATCGAAATGCAAAACCCGATATCTGAGGAACAGCTCAATCGAATTATATGAAATTTGCAGTGATTTCTGCTGAAATATATTTCTATAAAATGCGCCTACTTTCGACCCTCTAGGACGCTCCGTTGAGGAGTTATAGCCATTTAAAGACATTTTTTAAAAATCGAAATGCAAAACCCGATATCTGAGGAACCGCTCAATCGAATTATATGAAATTTGCAGTGATTTCTGCTGAAATATATTTCTATAAAATGCGCCTACTTTCGACCCTCTAGGACGCTCCGTTTAGGAGTTATAGCCATTTAAAGACATTTTTTAAAAATCGAAATGCAAAACCCGATATCTGAGGAACAGCTCAATCGAATTATATGAAATTTGCAGTGATTTCTGCTGAAATATATTTCTATAAAATGCGCCTACTTTCGACCCTCTAGGACGCTCCGTTTAGGAGTTATAGCCATTTAAAGAAATTTTTTAAAAATCGAAATGCAAAACCCGATATCTGAGGAACAGCTCAATCGAATTATATGAAATTTGCAGTGATTTCTGCTGAAATATATTTCTATAAAATGCGCCTACTTTCGACCCTCTAGGACGCTCCGTTTAGGAGTTATAGCCATTTAAAGACATTTTTTAAAAATCGAAATGCAAAACCCGATATCTGAGGAACAGCTCAATCGAATTATATGAAATTTGCAGTGATTTCTGCTGAAATATATTTCTATAAAATGCGCCTACTTTCGACCCTCTAGGACGCTCCGTTTAGGAGTTAGCCATTTAAAGAAATTTTTTAAAAATCGAAATGCAAAACCCGATATCTGAGGAACAGCTCAATCGAATTATATGAAATTTGCAGTGATTTCTGCTGAAATATATTTCTATAAAATGCGCCTACTTTCGACCCTCTAGGACGCTCCGTTTAGGAGTTATAGCCATTTAAAGAAATTTTGTAAAAATCGAAATGCAAAACCCGATTTCTGAGGAACCGCTCAATCGAATTATATGAAATTTGCAGTGATTTCTGCTGAAATATATTTCTATAAAATGCGCCTACTTTCGACCCTCTAGGACGCTCCGTTTAGGAGTTATAGCCATTTGAAGACATTTTTTAAAAATCGAAATGCAAAACCCGATATCTGAGGAACAGCTCAATCGAATTATATGAAATTTGCAGTGATTTCTGCTGAAATATATTTCTATAAAATGCGCCTACTTTCGACCCTCTAGGACGCTCCGTTTAGGAGTTATAGCCATTTAAAGAAATTTTGTAAAAATCGAAATGCAAAACCCGATTTCTGAGGAACCGCTCAATCGAATTATATGAAATTTGCAGTGATTTCTGCTGAAATATATTTCTATAAAATGCGTCTACTTTCGACCCTCTAGGACGCTCCGTTTAGGAGTTATAGCCATTTAAAGAAATTTTGTAAAAATCGAAATGCAAAACCCGATATCTGAGGAACAGCTCAATCGAATTATATGAAATTTGCAGTGATTTCTGTTGAAATATATTTCTATAAAATGCTTCTACTTTCGACCCTCTAGGACGCTCCGTTTAGGAGTTATAGCCATTTAAAGAAGTTTTTTAAAAATCGAAATGCAAAACCCGATATGTGAGGAACAGCTCAATCGAATTATATGAAATTTGCAGTGATTTCTGCTGAAATATATTTCTATAAAATGCGCCTACTTTCGACCCTCTAGGACGCTCCGTTTAGGAGTTATAGCCATTTAAAGAAATTTTGTAAAAATCGAAATGCAAAACCCGATATCTGAGGAACAGCTCAATCGAATTATATGAAATTTGCAGTGATTTCTGCTGAAATATATTTCTATAAAATGCTTCTACTTTCGACCCTCTAGGACGCTCCGTTTAGGAGTTATAGCCATTTAAAGAAATTTTGTAAAAATCGAAATGCAAAACCCGATATCTGAGGAACAGCTCAATCGAATTATATGAAATTTGCAGTGATTTCTGCTGAAATATATTTCTATAAAATGCTTCTACTTTCGACCCTCTAGGACGCTCCGTTTAGGAGTTATAGCCATTTAAAGAAGTTTTTTAAAAATCGAAATGCAAAACCCGATATGTGAGGAACAGCTCAATCGAATTATATGAAATTTGCAGTGATTTCTGCTGAAATATATTTCTATAAAATGCGCCTACTTTCGACCCTCTAGGACGCTCCGTTTAGGAGTTATAGCCATTTAAAGAAATTTTGTAAAAATCGAAATGCAAAACCCGATATCTGAGGAACAGCTCAATCGAATTATATGAAATTTGCAGTGATTTCTGCTGAAATATATTTCTATAAAATGCTTCTACTTTCGACCCTCTAGGACGCTCCGTTTAGGAGTTATAGCCATTTAAAGAAATTTTGTAAAAATCGAAATGCAAAACCCGATATCTGAGGAACAGCTCAATCGAATTATATGAAATTTGCAGTGATTTCTGCTGAAATATATTTCTATAAAATGCGCCTACTTTCGACCCTCTAGGACGCTCCGTTTAGGAGTTATAGCCATTTAAAGAAATTTTGTAAAAATCGAAATGCAAAACCCGATATCTGAGGAACAGCTCAATCGAATTATATGAAATTTGCAGTGATTTCTGCTGAAATATATTTCTATAAAATGCTTCTACTTTCGACCCTCTAGGACGCTCCGTTTAGGAGTTATAGCCATTTAAAGAAATTTTGTGAAAATCGAAATGCAAAACCCGATTTCTGAGGAACCGCTCAATCGAATTATGTGAAATTTGCAGTGATTTCTGCTGAAATATATTTCTATAAAATGCGTTTTAAAGAAATTTTTTTAAAATCGAAATGCAAAACCTGATATCTGAAATTTGCAGTGATTTCTGCTGATATATATTTCTATAAAATGCGCCTACTTTCGACCATCTAGGACGCTCCGTTTAGGAGTTATAGCCATTTAAATAAATTTTGTAAAAATCGAAATGCAAAACCCGATATCTGAGGAACAGCTCAATCGAATTATATGAAATTTGCAGTGATTTCTGCTGAAATATATTTCTATAAAATGCTTCTACTTTCGACCCTCTAGGACGCTCCGTTTAGGAGTTATAGCCATTTAAAGAAATTTTGTAAAAATCGAAATGCAAAACCCGATATCTGAGGAACCGCTCAATCGAATTATATGAAATTTGCAGTGATTTCTGCTGAAATATATTTCTATAAAATGCGCCTACTTTCGACCCTCTAGGACGCTCCGTTTAGGACGGATTATATGAAATTTGCAGTGATTTCTGCTGAAATATATTTCTATAAAATGCGCCTACTTTCGACCCTCTAGGACGCTCCGTTTAGGAGTTATAGCCATTTAAAGAAATTTTGTAAAAATCGAAATGCAAAACCCGATATCTGAGGAACAGCTCAATCGAATTATATGAAATTTGCAGTGATTTCTGCTGAAATATATTTCTATAAAATGCTTCTACTTTCGACCCTCTAGGACGCTCCGTTTAGGAGTTATAGCCATTTAAAGAAATTTTGTAAAAATCGAAATGCAAAACCCGATTTCTGAGGAACCGCTCAATCGAATTATATGAAATTTGCAGTGATTTCTGCTGAAATATATTTCTATAAAATGCGCCTACTTTCGACCCTCTAGGACGCTCCGTTTAGGAGTTATAGCCATTTAAAGAAATTTTGTAAAAATCGATATGCAAAACCCGATTTCTGAGGAACCGCTCAATCGAATTATATGAAATTTGCAGTGATTTCTGCTGAAATATATTTCTATAAAATGCGCCTACTTTCGACCCTCTAGGACGCTCCGTTTAGGAGTTATAGCCATTTAAAGAAATTTTTTAAAAATCGAAATGCAAAACCCGATTTCTGAGGAACCGCTCAATCGAATTATGTGAAATTTGCAGTGATTTCTGCTGAAATATATTTCTATAAAATGCGTTTTAAAGAAATTTTTTTAAAATCGAAATGCAAAACCTGATATCTGAAATTTGCAGTGATTTCTGCTGATATATATTTCTATAAAATGCGCCTACTTTCGACCATCTAGGACGCTCCGTTTAGGAGTTATAGCCATTTAAATAAATTTTGTAAAAATCGAAATGCAAAACCCGATATCTGAGGAACAGCTCAATCGAATTATATGAAATTTGCAGTGATTTCTGCTGAAATATATTTCTATAAAATGCTTCTACTTTCGACCCTCTAGGACGCTCCGTTTAGGAGTTATAGCCATTTAAAGAAATTTTGTAAAAATCGAAATGCAAAACCCGATATCTGAGGAACCGCTCAATCGAATTATATGAAATTTGCAGTGATTTCTGCTGAAATATATTTCTATAAAATGCGCCTACTTTCGACCCTCTAGGACGCTCCGTTTAGGACGGATTATATGAAATTTGCAGTGATTTCTGCTGAAATATATTTCTATAAAATGCGCCTACTTTCGACCCTCTAGGACGCTCCGTTTAGGAGTTATAGCCATTTAAAGAAATTTTTTAAAAATCGAAATGCAAAACCCGATATCTGAGGAACAGCTCAATCGAATTATATGAAATTTGCAGTGATTTCTGCTGAAATATATTTCTATAAAATGCTTCTACTTTCGACCCTCTAGGACGCTCCGTTTAGGAGTTATAGCCATTTAAAGAAATTTTGTAAAAATCGAAATGCAAAACCCGATTTCTGAGGAACCGCTCAATCGAATTATATGAAATTTGCAGTGATTTCTGCTGAAATATATTTCTATAAAATGCGCCTACTTTCGACCCTCTAGGACGCTCCGTTTAGGAGTTATAGCCATTTAAAGAAATTTTGTAAAAATCGATATGCAAAACCCGATTTCTGAGGAACCGCTCAATCGAATTATATGAAATTTGCAGTGATTTCTGCTGAAATATATTTCTATAAAATGCGCCTACTTTCGACCCTCTAGGACGCTCCGTTTAGGAGTTATAGCCATTTAAAGAAATTTTTTAAAAATCGAAATGCAAAACCCGATTTCTGAGGAACCGCTCAATCGAATTATATGAAATTTGCAGTGATTTCTGCTGTGATATATTTCTATATAATGCGCCTACTTTCGACCCTCTAGGACGCTCCGTTTAGGAGTTATAGCCATTTAAAGAAATTTTGTAAAAATCGAAATGCAAAACCCGATTTCTGAGGAACCGCTCAATCGAATTATATGAAATTTGCAGTGATTTCTGCTGAGATATATTTCTATATAATGCGCCTACTTTCGACCCTCTAGGACGCCCCGTTTATAGCCATTTAAAGAAATTTTGTAAAAATCGAAATGCAAAACCCGATTTCTGAGGAACCGCTCAATCGAATTATATGAAATTTGCAGTGATTTCTGCTGAAATATATTTCTATAAAATGCGCCTACTTTCGACCCTCTAGGACGCTCCGTTTAGGAGTTATAGCCATTTAAAGAAATTTTTTAAAAATCGAAATGCAAAACCCGATTTCTGAGGAACCGCTCAATCGAATTATATGAAATTTGCAGTGATTTCTGCTGAAATATATTTCTATATAATGCGCCTACTTTCGACCCTCTAGGACGCTCCGTTTAGGAGTTATAGCCATTGAAAGAAATTTTGTAAAAATCGAAATGCAAAACCCGATTTCTGAGGAACCGCTCAATCGAATTATATGAAATTTGCAGTGATTTCTGCTGAGATATATTTCTATATAATGCGCCTACTTTCGACCCTCTAGGACGCTCCGTTTAGGAGTTATAGCCATTTAAAGAAATTTTTTAAAAATCGAAATGCAAAACCCGATATCTGAAATTTGCAGTGATTTCTGCTGAGATATATTTCTATATAATGCGCCTACTTTCGACCCTCTAGGACGCTCCGTTTAGGAGTTATAGCCATTTAAAGAAATTTTGTAAAAATCGAAATGCAAAACCCGATTTCTGAGGAACCGCTCAATCGAATTATATGAAATTTGCAGTGATTTCTGCTGAGATATATTTCTATATAATGCGCCTACTTTCGACCCTCTAGGACGCCCCGTTTATAGCCATTTAAAGAAATTTTGTAAAAATCGAAATGCAAAACCCGATTTCTGAGGAACCGCTCAATCGAATTATATGAAATTTGCAGTGATTTCTGCTGAAATATATTTCTATAAAATGCTTCTACTTTCGACCCTCTAGGACGCTCCGTTTAGGAGTTATAGCCATTTAAAGAAATTTTGTAAAAATCGAAATGCAAAACCCGATATCTGAGGAACAGCTCAATCGAATTATATGAAATTTGCAGTGATTTCTGCTGAAATATATTTCTATAAAATGCTTCTACTTTCGACCCTCTAGGACGCTCCGTTTAGGAGTTATAGCCAGTTAAAGAAATTTTGTAAAAAACGAAATGCAAAACCCGATATCTGAGGAACAGCTCAATCGAATTATATGAAATTTGCAGTGATTTCTGCTGAAATATATTTCTATAAAATGCTTCTACTTTCGACCCTCTAGGACGCTCCGTTTAGGAGTTATAGCCATTTAAAGAAATTTTGTAAAAATCGAAATGCAAAACCCGATATCTGAGGAACAGCTCAATCGAATTATATGAAATTTGCAGTGATTTCTGCTGAAATATATTTCTATAAAATGCTTCTACTTTCGACCCTCTAGGACGCTCCGTTTAGGAGTTATAGCCATTTAAAGAAATTTTTTAAAAATCGAAATGCAAAACCCGATATCTGAGGAACAGCTCAATCGAATTATATGAAATTTGCAGTGATTTCTGCTGAAATATATTTCTATAAAATGCTTCTACTTTCGACCCTCTAGGACGCTCCGTTTAGGAGTTATAGCCAGTTAAAGAAATTTTGTAAAAAACGAAATGCAAAACCCGATATCTGAGGAACAGCTCAATCGAATTATATGAAATTTGCAGTGATTTCTGCTGAAATATATTTCTATAAAATGCGCCTACTTTCGACCCTCTAGGACGCTCCGTTTAGGAGTTATATTTCTGAGGAACCGCTCAATCGAATTATATGAAATTTGCAGTGATTTCTGCTGAGATATATTTCTATATAATGCGCCTACTTTCGACCCTCTAGGACGCCCCGTTTATAGCCATTTAAAGAAATTTTGTAAAAATCGAAATGCAAAACCCGATTTCTGAGGAACCGCTCAATCGAATTATATGAAATTTGCAGTGATTTCTGCTGAAATATATTTCTATATAATGCGCCTACTTTCGACCCTCTAGGACGCTCCGTTTAGGAGTTATAGCCATTGAAAGAAATTTTGTAAAAATCGAAATGCAAAACCCGATTTCTGAGGAACCCCTCAATCGAATTATATGAAATTTGCAGTGATTTCTGCTGAGATATATTTCTATATAATGCGCCTACTTTCGACCCTCTAGGACGCTCCGTTTAGGAGTTATAGCCATTTAAAGAAATTTTTTAAAAATCGAAATGCAAAACCCGATATCTGAAATTTGCAGTGATTTCTGCTGAGATATATTTCTATATAATGCGCCTACTTTCGACCCTCTAGGACGCTCCGTTTAGGAGTTATAGCCATTTAAAGAAATTTTGTAAAAATCGAAATGCAAAACCCGATTTCTGAGGAACCGCTCAATCGAATTATATGAAATTTGCAGTGATTTCTGCTGAGATATATTTCTATATAATGCGCCTACTTTCGACCCTCTAGGACGCCCCGTTTATAGCCATTTAAAGAAATTTTGTAAAAATCGAAATGCAAAACCCGATTTCTGAGGAACCGCTCAATCGAATTATATGAAATTTGCAGTGATTTCTGCTGAAATATATTTCTATAAAATGCTTCTACTTTCGACCCTCTAGGACGCTCCGTTTAGGAGTTATAGCCATTTAAAGAAATTTTGTAAAAATCGAAATGCAAAACCCGATATCTGAGGAACAGCTCAATCGAATTATATGAAATTTGCAGTGATTTCTGCTGAAATATATTTCTATAAAATGCTTCTACTTTCGACCCTCTAGGACGCTCCGTTTAGGAGTTATAGCCAGTTAAAGAAATTTTGTAAAAAACGAAATGCAAAACCCGATATCTGAGGAACAGCTCAATCGAATTATATGAAATTTGCAGTGATTTCTGCTGAAATATATTTCTATAAAATGCTTCTACTTTCGACCCTCTAGGACGCTCCGTTTAGGAGTTATAGCCATTTAAAGAAATTTTGTAAAAATCGAAATGCAAAACCCGATATCTGAGGAACAGCTCAATCGAATTATATGAAATTTGCAGTGATTTCTGCTGAAATATATTTCTATAAAATGCTTCTACTTTCGACCCTCTAGGACGCTCCGTTTAGGAGTTATAGCCATTTAAAGAAATTTTTTAAAAATCGAAATGCAAAACCCGATATCTGAGGAACAGCTCAATCGAATTATATGAAATTTGCAGTGATTTCTGCTGAAATATATTTCTATAAAATGCTTCTACTTTCGACCCTCTAGGACGCTCCGTTTAGGAGTTATAGCCAGTTAAAGAAATTTTGTAAAAAACGAAATGCAAAACCCGATATCTGAGGAACAGCTCAATCGAATTATATGAAATTTGCAGTGATTTCTGCTGAAATATATTTCTATAAAATGCGCCTACTTTCGACCCTCTAGGACGCTCCGTTTAGGAGTTATATTTCTGAGGAACCGCTCAATCGAATTATATGAAATTTGCAGTGATTTCTGCTGAGATATATTTCTATATAATGCGCCTACTTTCGACCCTCTAGGACGCCCCGTTTATAGCCATTTAAAGAAATTTTGTAAAAATCGAAATGCAAAACCCGATTTCTGAGGAACCGCTCAATCGAATTATATGAAATTTGCAGTGATTTCTGCTGAAATATATTTCTATAAAATGCGTCTACTTTCGACCCTCTAGGACGCTCCGTTTAGGAGTTATAGCCATTTAAAGAAATTTTTTAAAAATCGAAATGCAAAACCCGATATCTGAGGAACAGCTCAATCGAATTATATGAAATTTGCAGTGATTTCTGCTGAAATATATTTCTATAAAATGCTTCTACTTTCGACCCTCTAGGATGCTCCGTTTAGGAGTTATAGCCTTTTAAAGAAATTTTGTAAAAATCGAAATGCAAAACCCGATATCTGAGGAACAGCTCAATCGAATTATATGAAATTTGCAGTGATTTCTGCTGAAATATATTTCTATAAAATGCTTCTACTTTCGACCCTCTAGGACGCTCCGTTTAGGAGTTATAGCCATTTAAAGAAATTTTTTAAAAATCGAAATGCAAAACCCGATATCTGAGGAACAGCTCAATCGAATTATATGAAATTTGCAGTGATTTCTGCTGAAATATATTTCTATATAATGCGCCTACTTTCGACCCTCTAGGACGCTCCGTTTAGGAGTTATAGCCATTTAAATAAATTTTTTAAAAATCGAAATGCAAAACCCGATATCTGAGGAACAGCTCAATCGAATATATGAAATTTGCAGTGATTTCTGCTGAAATATATTTCTATAAAATGCTTCTACTTTCAACCCTCTAGGACGCTCCGTTTAGGAGTTATAGCCATTTAAAGAAATTTTGTGAAAATCGAAATGCAAAACCCGATATCTGAGGAACAGCTCAATCGAATTATGTGAAATTTGCAGTGATTTCTGCTGAAATATATTTCTATAAAATGCGTTTTAAAGAAATTTTTTTAAAATCGAAATGCAAAACCTGATATCTGAAATTTGCAGTGATTTCTGCTGATATATTTTTCTATAAAATGCGCCTACTTTCGACCATCTAGGACGCTCCGTTTAGGAGTTATATCCATTTAAATAAATTTTGTAAAAATCGAAATGCAAAACCCGATATCTGAGGAACAGCTCAATCGAATTATATGAAATTTGCAGTGATTTCTGCTGAAATATATTTCTATAAAATGCGCCTACTTTCGACCCTCTAGGACGTTCCGTTTAGGAGTTATAGCCATTTAAAGAAATTTTTTAAAATCGAAATGCAAAACCCGATATCTGAGGAACCGCTCAATCGAATTATATGAAATTTGCAGTGATTTCTGCTGAAATATATTTCTATAAAATGCTTCTACTTTCGACCCTCTATGACGCTCCGTTTAGGAGTTATAGCCATTTAAAGAAATTTTGTAAAAATCGAAATGCAAAACCCGATTTCTGAGGAACCGCTCAATCGAATTATATGAAATTTGCAGTGATTTCTGCTGAAATATATTTCTATATAATGCGCCTACTTTCGACCCTCTAGGACGCCCCGTTTATAGCCATTTAAAGAAATTTTGTAAAAATCGAAATGCAAAACCCGATTTCTGAGGAACCGCTCAATCGAATTATATGAAATTTGCAGTGATTTCTGCTGAGATATATTTCTATATAATGCGCCTACTTTCGACCCTCTAGGACGCCCCGTTTATAGCCATTTAAAGAAATTTTGTAAAAATCGAAATGCAAAACCCGATTTCTGAGGAACCGCTCAATCGAATTATATGAAATTTGCAGTGATTTCTGCTGAAATATATTTCTATATAATGCGCCTACTTTCGACCCTCTATGACGCTCCGTTTAGGAGTTATAGCCATTTAAAGAAATTTTGTAAAAATCGAAATGCAAAACCCGATTTCTGAGGAACCGCTCAATCGAATTATATGAAATTTGCAGTGATTTCTGCTGAAATATATTTCTATATAATGCGCCTACTTTCGACCCTCTAGGACGCCCCGTTTATAGCCATTTAAAGAAATTTTGTAAAAATCGAAATGCAAAACCCGATTTCTGAGGAACCGCTCAATCGAATTATATGAAATTTGCAGTGATTTCTGCTGAGATATATTTCTATATAATGCGCCTACTTTCGACCCTCTAGGACGCTCCGTTTAGGAGTTATAGCCATTTAAAGAAATTTTTTAAAAATCGAAATGCAAAACCCGATATCTGAAATTTGCAGTGATTTCTGCTGAGATATATTTCTATATAATGCGCCTACTTTCGACCCTCTAGGACGCTCCGTTTAGGAGTTATAGCCATTTAAAGAAATTTTGTAAAAATCGAAATGCAAAACCCGATTTCTGAGGAACCGCTCAATCGAATTATATGAAATTTGCAGTGATTTCTGCTGAGATATATTTCTATATAATGCGCCTACTTTCGACCCTCTAGGACGCCCCGTTTATAGCCATTTAAAGAAATTTTGTAAAAATCGAAATGCAAAACCCGATTTCTGAGGAACCGCTCAATCGAATTATATGAAATTTGCAGTGATTTCTGCTGAAATATATTTCTATAAAATGCGTCTACTTTCGACCCTCTAGGACGCTCCGTTTAGGAGTTATAGCCATTTAAAGAAATTTTTTAAAAATCGAAATGCAAAACCCGATATCTGAGGAACAGCTCAATCGAATTATATGAAATTTGCAGTGATTTCTGCTGAAATATATTTCTATAAAATGCTTCTACTTTCGACCCTCTAGGACGCTCCGTTTAGGAGTTATAGCCATTTAAAGAAATTTTGTAAAAATCGAAATGCAAAACCCGATATCTGAGGAACAGCTCAATCGAATTATATGAAATTTGCAGTGATTTCTGCTGAAATATATTTCTATAAAATGCTTCTACTTTCGACCCTCTAGGACGCTCCGTTTAGGAGTTATAGCCAGTTAAAGAAATTTTGTAAAAAACGAAATGCAAAACCCGATATCTGAGGAACAGCTCAATCGAATTATATGAAATTTGCAGTGATTTCTGCTGAGATATATTTCTATATAATGCGCCTACTTTCGACCCTCTAGGACGCTCCGTTTAGGAGTTATAGCCATTTAAAGAAATTTTTTAAAAATCGAAATGCAAAACCCGATATCTGAAATTTGCAGTGATTTCTGCTGAGATATATTTCTATATAATGCGCCTACTTTCGACCCTCTAGGACGCTCCGTTTAGGAGTTATAGCCATTTAAAGAAATTTTGTAAAAATCGAAATGCAAAACCCGATTTCTGAGGAACCGCTCAATCGAATTATATGAAATTTGCAGTGATTTCTGCTGAGATATATTTCTATATAATGCGCCTACTTTCGACCCTCTAGGACGCCCCGTTTATAGCCATTTAAAGAAATTTTGTAAAAATCGAAATGCAAAACCCGATTTCTGAGGAACCGCTCAATCGAATTATATGAAATTTGCAGTGATTTCTGCTGAAATATATTTCTATAAAATGCGTCTACTTTCGACCCTCTAGGACGCTCCGTTTAGGAGTTATAGCCATTTAAAGAAATTTTTTAAAAATCGAAATGCAAAACCCGATATCTGAGGAACAGCTCAATCGAATTATATGAAATTTGCAGTGATTTCTGCTGAAATATATTTCTATAAAATGCTTCTACTTTCGACCCTCTAGGACGCTCCGTTTAGGAGTTATAGCCATTTAAAGAAATTTTGTAAAAATCGAAATGCAAAACCCGATATCTGAGGAACAGCTCAATCGAATTATATGAAATTTGCAGTGATTTCTGCTGAAATATATTTCTATAAAATGCTTCTACTTTCGACCCTCTAGGACGCTCCGTTTAGGAGTTATAGCCAGTTAAAGAAATTTTGTAAAAAACGAAATGCAAAACCCGATATCTGAGGAACAGCTCAATCGAATTATATGAAATTTGCAGTGATTTCTGCTGAAATATATTTCTATAAAATGCGCCTACTTTCGACCCTCTAGGACGCTCCGTTTAGGAGTTATATTTCTGAGGAACCGCTCAATCGAATTATATGAAATTTGCAGTGATTTCTGCTGAGATATATTTCTATATAATGCGCCTACTTTCGACCCTCTAGGACGCCCCGTTTATAGCCATTTAAAGAAATTTTGTAAAAATCGAAATGCAAAACCCGATTTCTGAGGAACCGCTCAATCGAATTATATGAAATTTGCAGTGATTTCTGCTGAAATATATTTCTATAAAATGCGTCTACTTTCGACCCTCTAGGACGCTCCGTTTAGGAGTTATAGCCATTTAAAGAAATTTTTTAAAAATCGAAATGCAAAACCCGATATCTGAGGAACAGCTCAATCGAATTATATGAAATTTGCAGTGATTTCTGCTGAAATATATTTCTATAAAATGCTTCTACTTTCGACCCTCTAGGATGCTCCGTTTAGGAGTTATAGCCTTTTAAAGAAATTTTGTAAAAATCGAAATGCAAAACCCGATATCTGAGGAACAGCTCAATCGAATTATATGAAATTTGCAGTGATTTCTGCTGAAATATATTTCTATAAAATGCTTCTACTTTCGACCCTCTAGGACGCTCCGTTTAGGAGTTATAGCCATTTAAAGAAATTTTTTAAAAATCGAAATGCAAAACCCGATATCTGAGGAACAGCTCAATCGAATTATATGAAATTTGCAGTGATTTCTGCTGAAATATATTTCTATATAATGCGCCTACTTTCGACCCTCTAGGACGCTCCGTTTAGGAGTTATAGCCATTTAAATAAATTTTTTAAAAATCGAAATGCAAAACCCGATATCTGAGGAACAGCTCAATCGAATATATGAAATTTGCAGTGATTTCTGCTGAAATATATTTCTATAAAATGCTTCTACTTTCAACCCTCTAGGACGCTCCGTTTAGGAGTTATAGCCATTTAAAGAAATTTTGTGAAAATCGAAATGCAAAACCCGATATCTGAGGAACAGCTCAATCGAATTATGTGAAATTTGCAGTGATTTCTGCTGAAATATATTTCTATAAAATGCGTTTTAAAGAAATTTTTTTAAAATCGAAATGCAAAACCTGATATCTGAAATTTGCAGTGATTTCTGCTGATATATTTTTCTATAAAATGCGCCTACTTTCGACCATCTAGGACGCTCCGTTTAGGAGTTATATCCATTTAAATAAATTTTGTAAAAATCGAAATGCAAAACCCGATATCTGAGGAACAGCTCAATCGAATTATATGAAATTTGCAGTGATTTCTGCTGAAATATATTTCTATAAAATGCGCCTACTTTCGACCCTCTAGGACGCTCCGTTTAGGAGTTATAGCCATTTAAAGAAATTTTGTAAAAATCGAAATGCAAAACCCGATTTCTGAGGAACCGCTCAATCGAATTATATGAAATTTGCAGTGATTTCTGCTGAAATATATTTCTATAAAATGCGCCTACTTTCGACCCTCTAGGACGTTCCGTTTAGGAGTTATAGCCATTTAAAGAAATTTTTTAA
The DNA here is from genome assembly GCA_951804985.1 of Dryomyza anilis. Classification (NCBI taxonomy): domain Eukaryota; kingdom Metazoa; phylum Arthropoda; class Insecta; order Diptera; family Dryomyzidae; genus Dryomyza; species Dryomyza anilis. The sequence continues at coordinate 69,177,036 of OX638133.1, forward strand.
AAATCGAAATGCAAAACCCGATATCTGAGGAACAGCTCAATCGAATTATATGAAATTTGCAGTGATTTCTGCTGAAATATATTTCTATAAAATGCGCCTACTTTCGACCCTCTAGGACGCTCCGTTTAGGAGTTATATTTCTGAGGAACCGCTCAATCGAATTATATGAAATTTGCAGTGATTTCTGCTGAGATATATTTCTATATAATGCGCCTACTTTCGACCCTCTAGGACGCCCCGTTTATAGCCATTTAAAGAAATTTTGTAAAAATCGAAATGCAAAACCCGATTTCTGAGGAACCGCTCAATCGAATTATATGAAATTTGCAGTGATTTCTGCTGAAATATATTTCTATAAAATGCGTCTACTTTCGACCCTCTAGGACGCTCCGTTTAGGAGTTATAGCCATTTAAAGAAATTTTTTAAAAATCGAAATGCAAAACCCGATATCTGAGGAACAGCTCAATCGAATTATATGAAATTTGCAGTGATTTCTGCTGAAATATATTTCTATAAAATGCTTCTACTTTCGACCCTCTAGGATGCTCCGTTTAGGAGTTATAGCCTTTTAAAGAAATTTTGTAAAAATCGAAATGCAAAACCCGATATCTGAGGAACAGCTCAATCGAATTATATGAAATTTGCAGTGATTTCTGCTGAAATATATTTCTATAAAATGCTTCTACTTTCGACCCTCTAGGACGCTCCGTTTAGGAGTTATAGCCATTTAAAGAAATTTTTTAAAAATCGAAATGCAAAACCCGATATCTGAGGAACAGCTCAATCGAATTATATGAAATTTGCAGTGATTTCTGCTGAAATATATTTCTATATAATGCGCCTACTTTCGACCCTCTAGGACGCTCCGTTTAGGAGTTATAGCCATTTAAATAAATTTTTTAAAAATCGAAATGCAAAACCCGATATCTGAGGAACAGCTCAATCGAATATATGAAATTTGCAGTGATTTCTGCTGAAATATATTTCTATAAAATGCTTCTACTTTCAACCCTCTAGGACGCTCCGTTTAGGAGTTATAGCCATTTAAAGAAATTTTGTGAAAATCGAAATGCAAAACCCGATATCTGAGGAACAGCTCAATCGAATTATGTGAAATTTGCAGTGATTTCTGCTGAAATATATTTCTATAAAATGCGTTTTAAAGAAATTTTTTTAAAATCGAAATGCAAAACCTGATATCTGAAATTTGCAGTGATTTCTGCTGATATATTTTTCTATAAAATGCGCCTACTTTCGACCATCTAGGACGCTCCGTTTAGGAGTTATATCCATTTAAATAAATTTTGTAAAAATCGAAATGCAAAACCCGATATCTGAGGAACAGCTCAATCGAATTATATGAAATTTGCAGTGATTTCTGCTGAAATATATTTCTATAAAATGCGCCTACTTTCGACCCTCTAGGACGCTCCGTTTAGGAGTTATAGCCATTTAAAGAAATTTTGTAAAAATCGAAATGCAAAACCCGATTTCTGAGGAACCGCTCAATCGAATTATATGAAATTTGCAGTGATTTCTGCTGAAATATATTTCTATAAAATGCGCCTACTTTCGACCCTCTAGGACGTTCCGTTTAGGAGTTATAGCCATTTAAAGAAATTTTTTAAAAATCGAAATGCAAAACCCGATATCTGAGGAACCGCTCAATCGAATTATATGAAATTTGCAGTGATTTCTGCTGAAATATATTTCTATAAAATGCTTCTACTTTCGACCCTCTATGACGCTCCGTTTAGGAGTTATAGCCATTTAAAGAAATTTTGTAAAAATCGAAATGCAAAACCCGATTTCTGAGGAACCGCTCAATCGAATTATATGAAATTTGCAGTGATTTCTGCTGAAATATATTTCTATATAATGCGCCTACTTTCGACCCTCTAGGACGCTCCGTTTAGGAGTTATAGCCATTGAAAGAAATTTTGTAAAAATCGATATGCAAAACCCGATTTCTGAGGAACCGCTCAATCGAATTATATGAAATTTGCAGTGATTTCTGCTGAAATATATTTCTATAAAATGCGCCTACTTTCGACCCTCTAGGACGTTCCGTTTAGGAGTTATAGCCATTTAAAGAAATTTTTTAAAAATCGAAATGCAAAACCCGATTTCTGAGGAACCGCTCAATCGAATTATATGAAATTTGCAGTGATTTCTGCTGAAATATATTTCTATAAAATGCTTCTACTTTCGACCCTCTATGACGCTCCGTTTAGGAGTTATAGCCATTTAAAGAAATTTTGTAAAAATCGAAATGCAAAACCCGATTTCTGAGGAACCGCTCAATCGAATTATATGAAATTTGCAGTGATTTCTGCTGAAATATATTTCTATATAATGCGCCTACTTTCGACCCTCTAGGACGCTCCGTTTAGGAGTTATAGCCATTGAAAGAAATTTTGTAAAAATCGATATGCAAAACCCGATTTCTGAGGAACCGCTCAATCGAATTATTTGAAATTTGCAGTGATTTCTGCTGAAATATATTTCTATAAAATGCTTCTACTTTCGACCCTCTAGAACGCTCCGTTTATAGCCATTTAAAGAAATTTTGTAAAAATCGAAATGCAAAACCCGATTTCTGAGGAACCGCTCAATCGAATTATATGAAATTTGTAGTGATTTCTGCTGAAATATATTTCTATAAAATGCGCCTACTTTCGACCCTCTAGGACGCTCCGTTTAGGAGTTATAGCCATTGAAAGAAATTTTGTAAAAATCGAAATGCAAAACCCGATTTCTGAGGAACCGCTCAATCGAATTATATGAAATTTGCAGTGATTTCTGCTGAAATATATTTCTATAAAATGCTTCTACTTTCGACCCTCTAGAACGCTCCGTTTAGGAGTTATAGCCATTTAAAGAAATTTTGTATAAATCGAAATTCAAAACCCAATTCCTGAGGAACCGCTCAATCGAATTATATGAAATTTGCAGTGATTTCTGCTGAAATATCTATATATATAAAACTCTTGGTCCGTCTGTCAGTCTGTCGGTCTGTCTGTCTGTTTGTTCCAGCATCACGTCTAAACCGCTGAATCGATTTAACTGAAATTTTGCACCAGGATACTATGGAGTCCGGAGGGTGTCATAGGCTATATATGGGCGGGATTGTACATAGGGGCGTGGCACCTCCCATACAACCTAAACTTTAAAAACGACATAACTCGGCACATACACAAGCTAAGAAGATGAAACAAAAAACACAAATACAAAAAAAAAATATACAAAAGCAACCACACCACATTAAAACTCACCATAATGAAACTCACCACACTAAAATTCACCACACTAAAACTCCCCACACTAAAACTCACCACACTAAAACTCACCACAATAAAATTCACTACACTGAAACTCACCACAATAAAATTCACCACACTAAAACTCACCACACTAAAACTCACCACACTAAAACTTATCACACTAAAACTCACCACACCAAAAATCACCTCACCTAAACTCACCACACCGAAACTCACCACATTAACTCAACGGGGAAGAATTCTACAGGAAAGAATTCTACCGGGAACAATTCTACCGGGATGAGTTCTACGGGAAGATTTCTTCCGGGAAGAATTCTACCGGATGAGTTCTACGGGAAGAGATCTACCGGGAAGAATTCTACGGGAAAGCGTTCTATGGGGAAGAATTTTAAAAATTGTCTTTAAGAAAAGTTGTTTTGGCGGAGATTTATTATTTAGTTACTACATTTATAAAACCAATAAAAAAAAACTTCCACAGCCAAGCACGGGCCCCTGATATAAATAATAAAAATGTTTTTTATATTAATAAAATCGCTCCATATCTTTTAATTCACAAAATCTTGGCACGAGTCGTGCACGGGTCCAGCTAGTTAATATATAAAACATTTTTATTATTTATATCAAGGACCCATTCTTCGCTGTGAACGTTTTTTTTTATTGGTTTTTTAAATGTAGTAACCAAAACAAAAATAATTCTCCGCCAAAACAACTTTTCGCAAAGACAATTCGTTCTCAGACTGCGCTTCCACGTAGAATTCTTCCCAGTAAAAATCTTCCCGTAAAACGCTTCCTCGTAGAAGATTCCGTTTGGTGTGTTTTAGTGTGGTGAGTATAGTGTGGTGAATTTTAGTGAATTTTGGTGTGGTGAGTTTTAGTGTGGTGAGTTTAAGTGTGGTGAGTTTTGGTGTGGGTTATTTTAGTGTGGTGAGTTTTGGTGTGGTGAATTTTATTAAGGTGAGTTTTAGTGTGGTAAGTTTTAGTATGGTAAATTTTAGTGTGGTGAATTTTAGTGTGGTGAATTTTGGTGTGGTGTGTTCCATTATGGTGAGTTTTAGTGTGTTGAGTTTTACAAGATTTTTTTGGACGACAAAAGAATGCAATAATCGAAGTCACCATTTTCCAAAAAAAGAAAAATCGCCAAAAACAATGTCGAAAAGAAAAATGTATTTTTGTTTTTGCTTTTGTTTCTGATTTCTTTTTGTTTTGTTTTTTTTTTTTTTGTTTTTCTTTTAGTTTGGCTTTTACGTTTATATTATTGCTTTTGTTTTTGTATTTTTGCTCGGCTCGGGCAAAATAAAAATCATGTATTTTTCAATTAATAAAAATAAATAAATTTTAAATATATATATAAAACAATAAATAAAACATAAAATAATAATAAATAAACTATAAAAAAAATTAATAAAAATTTAATAAAATTTAATTTTATTTAAAAAAATTTTAACTTAAAAAAACAAACGAAAACCCGGTGTGGTCAAAATAACTCCACAAACGAAGTTCTTTTGTCTAATTTTGTGAGGAACTTTTTTTTCCCATCCGTGTAGGAATATAAAAATAAATATAGAATAGGTATATAAAAAATTAAATATTGGTATAGTATCCAATAGTTTAATGATATTTAATGTAATCAGAAATTACTACAACTTTTACTGCGCCAAATTATAATTTAAATTTTCTCAAGCAGTGAAATTTTTATTTTTATTGAATAATTTTATTATAAAAATGTGTTAAATGAGTGTGTTGTTTGTTTGTCATAATCATATCATTTTATTGCTTCAATTTGTGTAGTATAATTAAGTTTTAAACCTGCTTAACACAAAAAAAAACTAAAATCTTTTCTCACAAATAAAATACTACACATTATTTTTTGCTGGTAACGAAATATGTTTGTACCAAATGAAATTTGTAGTATTTTTGGTAAAGTGGAAACTTAGTTCGATAAATATTAAATTATTTATTTTCTTTACACCCAATATGCCATTCGTTTCGATATCGTTACGAGATTAATGCGAGAAGATGGAGAAATCACACGATATCGGACCCGTTCTCGTAATGATATCGAGCGGCAAAATGAATCTATATGGTAGGTAGATCAATACGCTCCGTCATAGATTTTTCGATACGAGACATTTTTCGACATCAGATCGAAGAAAAAAGTTCGAGATTGCTGCGAAAAATTTTGCGATATCGACGTGATAAATGTTTAAATATCGTATCGTCACTGTCATGCCAAATGGGCGAGTTAACATTTTTGAAAATGTTGGGAAATCAAATTTCAAAGTTTGAAGTGCTTTCAAAATTAGTATAATTTATTTTCTTTAATTTGTCTGTTATTTAGTTGGACAACTTACTGAATTATAAATACGGATTTTGTGGGGTTTAGTAATATAGTAATGTAAAGATATTAATTATTTATTTTTAAAGCACCTATCGATTGGCATCACTATTTAAAAATAATTTTCCAAACATTAATTTGCCATTTCGATACCTTACAGGCAAAAGATCGTAACCAACATAAGGCAAATTTCACAGGAGCCGCAAAAAACGTCTCAAAATCGAGTAGTTCAATATTTTATTGATTTTTTTTCGTAAAGTATCCTTTAAATGAACTGACAATAAGAATAGTATGGCCCAATTATCCTTTACATGCAGAAGTATGTATTTTACCAAAATTTTTCAAAAATGTAGTTACGATAATAAGTGTTATTTGGCTTTATTTCAAATTTAGATCGTGAAATTCCAAAATATGACTTTGCAGGGACATGCTATTCACAAAGAGGTTTCCAAAACTGCAATAAAACAAAAATTCCCAAAAGATTGGTTACGATGTTCTCCTGGAAGGTATCGATTTGTTATTTGCCAGATAAATGTTTTAAATAACAAATATTTTAAAATAATGATGCCAGTCGATAGGTGCTTTAAAAACAAACAAATAATACCTTAACACCACTATTTTATCTTGCACCAATAAAGAGTTATATAAAAACGAAGAAATTGGAGAAATGTTAAATCTTGTCATGCCAAAAGGGCGAATATTTTCGTTTTTTTGCTATAACTTTTTATTAGAGCAAGTTAAAATAGTGATTTACAGACATTTATTATTTGTTATCAAAGAATCTATCGATTCGCATCATTATTTAAAAAAAAATACCAACAAAATTTAAAAATTATAACCGAGAAAGCAACGAGATCGAACTGAAATGAATTCCACACTATTAATGGACGGTCAGTGGTCGAATTCTATGCAATTTATTTACTTGTTTATACATATTTAAAAGTTTAATACACATTAGGTGAAGTGATGACGGACTTTTTTAGTATTCGATATCATTTTACGATATTCAGGAGGACTGCGAAATTCTATTCAAGATATCTTACTCTGTTTTTGGATATGGCCTTAAGTTCTTGAGTCGTTTATCTAGTAAGTTAATATTTAAATACGAATTTAATTGGAGATAGTTATAATTTAAATAGTATTAATTATTGCATTTTTCTGCCGCTAATAATATTTTTTTTTCATATATTTGAGTGAAACATTTTTTGTATATTAAATATTATTGAATCCCCATTATTAGTTGACAAGTTTTCATAATATGCATATTTGAAGAAAACAAAAGGTTCAATATAAAGAATACTATATCATCAAAAAAGTAAATAGATTTTCTTTGAAGAGTATGTTGCATATGTTTGTAGCAACGCAGCAGGCTGCCTACAAGCAGCTCATTACCACAACAAAATCCTAACTTCTTTTGTGCCACAAAAGAGGCCAACAACAACTACAAAAACAATTACAAAGAATCCTTTGAATATTCAAAAGAGTGACGACGTCTGCTTCTATTGCTGTAATGAAGAACACTGCAACAATTGATGAAATCTGCATCTGAAAGGAAAATGCAAAATCCTAAAAGAAAAGAAAAACAAAATAAATACCAAATTGAAAAAAACCAAAGCCGAATCAACAAAAAAATAAGTATTACTGGTTGCTGCAATCTTGCAAATGAGTTTCGCAATTACAAGCAGCAAATAAGGATTCTGCTTAAATTTAGAGCACGAGCGAGCGAGTATTTGTTTTTTTTTTCTTTTTGCTACACATCCTAGCAACTGTTGGCAGGGCTTCAACCGAGCACGCTGCATGATAAGAAATCGAAAAATCTATCAAGCGAATTTCTGACACAAAGCAAAAAAAATTGAGAAAAAAACTCAAGCAGGTGATGCAATTGCACCGGTACTTCAGGTTGGTGCCATCTAACAAAAAAAAATAAAACTACTTTATTACTTCGAGCACATTACAAAAGGACGAAATTTGATAGGGACGCCAGGCTCTTGATTGCATGGTGTTGCCTTTGCGAAGTGTTGCTAGAAATTAAAAGAGAAATAAGAATATATAAATAATAGTTATTAAATTATTGTAGTAGTTTTGCAAAAAATAAAAATTCTAGATATAAAATATTCCTAAAACATCTCAAAATGTCTAAAGGTTCTTGACAAATACACTATTCAATATATCTCCTCAAACGAAAAATAAATGTATTAAAAATAAAGAATTTATCTATTAAATAAATATATTTTTATGTGTTTTTTTCCAAAACCACATTTGTTGACTTTTTACTACATTTATGCAGTTGTTTTTGTATAAAAAAAACAACTACACAAATTTACTGAGTTTCTGCACTAAATGTGTACTAAAATGTGTACTAAATGTGTACCAAAAATATGAAAAAAATGTCTAGTCATATAGTATAGATGTACACCCCTGCATTTATTTTTAGTACATTCTGTATTTATAGAGCTTTTCAAAATGTAATATAAAAGAGATTGAATGCCTCTGCATACGTCCAAAGGTTCTTGATAAATACATCGCCTTTTAATAAAACGAACGTGTCTTAAAATAAATACATATTCTTTGTTTTTTTTCATTAAGCAAATATATTTGTTTTTACTACATTTTTGTGTGAAAAATAACTCATAAAATTTACTGCATATTTGAACTATATTTTGTGTTTATTTATACGTCAGTAAATATGAAAAAAAAAACACATTTACTGCATTTGTTTCTGCCACATTCTGTATGCAATTAAATTTCATAATTATGTAAAACACTACTACATTTGCAATTATTTTTACTGCATTTTGTATTAAATTAAAGTAAAAAATGTTTTCTAATAATGTAGATTCCCCAGACAAAATTCTTGGTAGGGTCGAGGACGCTTAGAAATATTTTGTCGACATATTTAAAAAAAAAAGGCGGAGTTTGTATCAAAAGCTGTATATTATCTGACAAAAATTGACAACCTGCTATACACTTCCCAAAATATTCTATTTATTAGTGCGTTTGCCGAAAATGTGCCCGAAATATTCCAGAAAAAGGCCAAAAATTTTGTCTCGGGTAATGTAGATTCCCCAGACAAAATCTTTGGCAGAGTTGAGGCAGTTTAGAAACATTTTCTCGACATATTTACAACAGTCAAAGGCGGAGTTTGAATCAAACGATGTCTGTTTTCTGCCCATTCCCAAAATATGGCGTGAATCTGCCATTAAAATGCCATCAAACTATACAACCTGCTATACACTTCCCAAGATATTCCATTTAGCTGTACGTTTGCCGGAAATATGCCCGAAATGGTCCATAAAGATGCCAAAAATTTTGTCTCGGGTACTTTGTTATAAAAATATCCCCAGACACAATTTTTGGTATGGTCGAGATAGTTTTGAAACATTTTTTCGACATATTACAAACAGACAAAGGCAGAGTTTATATCAAAATCTGTCTGTTTTCCTCCCGTTTCCCAAATAAGGCGTGAATCTGCCATTAAAATGCCATCAAATTTTACAACCTGCTATACACTTCCCAAGATATTCCATTTAGCTGTGCGTTTACCGGAAATATTCCTGAAAAATGTCAAAAATTTTGTCTGAGGTTAAAAGCAAACATGTTTTCTAATAATGTAGATTGTTATAAATTTGTTATAGTTTTGAAACATTTTTTCGACATATTTCAAAAAGACAAAGGGGAATTTGTATCATAAGCTGTCTGTTTTCAGCTCGTTCCCCAAATATGGCGTGAATCTGTCATACAAATTCTACAAAAATTTACAATCTGCTATACACTTCCCAAAATATTCTATTTATCTATGTGTTGCAGGAAATATGCCCGAAATATTCCAGAAAAAAGCCAAACATTTTGTCTTTTTTTGTAACAAATTTTTGGAATTTATGAAAGCATAATTAAATATGCATCACTTCTGACAATACAATGTATCCTTTTTACTTGTAGGGGAACTGGGGCAAAGTGTCACATGGGGTAATGTGGAAAATTGAAATTTTTTGACCTGTTTTTGCACTTCGAAAAATAAAAACAATTGTCAAATGCTTCTTAATATGGCATCTAGATTTCATCCATGGTTATAATCAAATTAATACCTTTATATTGCATTTTGAGAACATGTAGAAAAATGGGTTTAAAAGTTTTTTTAGAGTATTGGTGTTTGCTATCAAAAAGTGAGAATTTTTATCGTTTTTAATTAAGTCGGTATGTTTAAAATAATTGCATATTGTATATCTTTGGAAATTCAAATGGGTTTTGCAAATAATTAAACATTGCTAAAATGGTGCTAAATTATGCTCAAATTGTGATATTTGAGTAAAGTGGGAAATCTTTTCTGGGGTAAAGTGGGAAACGTAATTTAAGCAATGTTTAGTGTAATTATAGTTAAAATATTGTTTTATATGAATTTAATTTTTAAAAATCCTTCAATCGTGGCCACAAACTAAGAGAAGTAACATGTTGAGTTCACCTGAGATAATACTCGAGTTGCAGAAGAAAGCCGAGAATCGTACTGAAACAAAAAGAATGCATAGGTAAATATTCTTCAACTTTATCAGAATAATAAGAATTTTGTATTTAAATTTCAATAATTCAGTGAACTGCAATATCTGCAAAATGTACGAATTTGACGACCGCAACTAAACCTGTCTCCATTTTCACTCTGAATCTTCTCACTAGGAGTAAATACACTATAGTTTTTTAACATAATTACTGAGATGTTTATGAATTTAAATATTTTCTTCTTATTATTGTTCTTGCATTACCATTCGTTTCTATTAACTTATTATAATTTTGTCATTTTTTATACAAAGTGCAGCCTACGTATTTGATTCTGTGGAAACTCTGCAGCCTATACGTAGCATCTTGAGTTGGAGCAATTTTTGCATTTTTGCTTTTGGTTCTTTCTTCAATGCACATAATTCTTATTGTGTTTATTGGAGATGGAAAACTTAAGCGACTTGAAATGCAGAATCTGCAGAGAAAGATCGCTGATGAAGGGGCTTAGTTGCCTCTGAAACAGCTGTACGATCTGCCACTCAATGCATTTTGCCAATTGTTTGTTGTTTTATTTGTTGGTACAAAACACCCAATTTGTACCGACTGGACCTTGAGCACGTTAAGACAATATCTTAAAAGTATCAAAAGAGGTCGTAAAACAAAAACAATTAATTTTGCTTTCCTTAATATATTTGACTTTGTTATAAAAACAACAAAACATAAAAAAGGAAGACAAAAAAATTTCTTTTTAGTTTGAAGTTTCCCACTTTACCCCAACATTTGTCAACAAGTCCGAAATTGAGGAGTTTTGAAAAATAACTCAAAAATCAATTAAAATTCATATAAATGGTATTCCATTAATGCCAAATGTTAGATCATGAAGCAGTCTATTAAAGAAAGAAAAGAATTGAAAAAAATATTCAAATTCACTTTTTTGAAGGAAAAGTAAAAATGTCCCACTTTACCCAGACTCCCATACCAAATATAATATGCTCAAAAATTAGTAAAAATTTCTTTGTCTTATGTGCTAACCCGTGGCTTGGATGTCGTTTGTACCTGATCACATTCGCAATATATCCGAATGTGACCAGACTTTCAAACATTTTTAAAAATATTTAAAACCAAAAACATACTACAGTTTCTGTAATATGCAGTTAACTAGTTTCTATTACATTATGTAGTCAAATCAAGACAAATAAATACAACCGCATTTAAAAAGTAAGTAAATGTAGCTACATTAATTTACTTGGTGTTTCACTCGATACAATAATATTATTTTCCGTCAAATGTTGGTTCCGATCGATCGTATCATAACACTGCCCGACAAAATTCAAATTTGGCAAGCTGCAGTAAAAGTTTAGCAAATATTCTATACTTTAGTAGCGCTGATTCTTAAAATAGTATCAGTTTTGTCAAATTGGCTCTAGTTTTTGAGATATAGCGCATTTTTTAATTTTCAATTATGTTGGTATTCTTTTATTTTTAAAATTCAAGCAAAAGAAACGAATTAAATTATTTTTTTGATATTAAAAACAAAAAACCTAGCGCCACACAACAAAAATTTGCTTTTACGCGTGAAAAAAATTATTTGCAAGATATAAGCAAAAGAAGTTGAAAATTTTTCTAAAAATTAAAAATGCTATGAATAAAAAACGTTATTACATAATGAACAAACATACTAAAAAATATTTTTGTATCCAGTTATCAAGCAAAATGTATCCTTTTTAAATCTCCATTTAAGAAAGTAAATTACTTAAAAAGTTATAATTACTACACCATTTACAGATGTATTTCAGAAAAGACCAATTGAATTTTAAAAGACATCAATTGCAATTCAGAAATTCCATTTGAAATTCAATAGACATCAATTGAAAATCAGTAACTCCATTTGAAATTCAAAAGACATCAATTGAAATTCAGAAAATTTCCATTTGAAATTCAAAAGACATCAATCGAAATTCAGTAATTCCATTTGAAATTCAAAAGACATCAATTGAAATTCAGAAATTCCATTTGAAATTCAAATTTGAATTATTTTGCATATATCTCGCAAACAATGTGTAGGGCAGTGTAATCAAAAGTGTACTTAGCATATATGAAACTTATTTAAATCCATATTAAACTAAATATATTTATTAAGTTTTTATTAGGATATTTTTAAATTTTGTAATATACTAAGTAGACTAAGTATTTTAAGCATTTGAATAATGGAAACTATCTGTTATAGTTCTAAAGATAAATAACTATGAAGTCTTCTACTGCAAAACTCACTGTTTAGACTTAGCATGTTATGGTATGTCAGGGTTGATATAAGCCTTATAAATTTATTTTAAAACCGTGCATAGTAAATCTGCGGTCCTTTCACTTATTGTAAATCAGCAGCATCAAATCTCAATCAATGCTTTTTCCTGCTCTCAGAACAAGGTTTTAAATTGTAATTTTTTGAATACCTTCAAAAAGAGTTTTATTCCTTTAAGACTCCCACCAAGTTCTAAGTAGACATTCTTGTTTCTGATTATGGTGCAGCAGCGTCCTGTAGCCCGTCTGTTACTTTGTGTTCCACCCATTAAGTGGAATTCAGAGTACTTTTCAAAGAGCGACATGTCTTAGAATTAAAAAAAAAATGTTAAATCTTGATTTTTGTTTCGTCGTTGCTGGCGCTACTCTCCGCGTCCTTGTCGTCCTTATTGATAAGTAAGTTTGGAGTTGTTGTCGTTGTTTAATTTTTCTTTTGGGGTTGAAAATAATTTATTTATGCAAATGAGGGTGTTGTAGAGCAAAGTAGAAGCACCAAAGTAAAAAAAAACACTGTACCCAACAAAGGAAAAGTAATGAGTGGTAGAAACTTTTTGTCCTACCTATATATTTCAATTTTTTTAAAGGGTATTGTGGATTTTTATTTTATTTTTTCGTTAGTCAATTAAAGTAGATTTTTATACTTTTATTTCTTGTCAAAAATATTAATAAAAGAAACCTAATATCACATCATTCCATAAAATCTAAAATCTAAATGTAAAAGGTACTTGGTATCCGTCCTTGAGGGATAAGTAGATTTAAAATAAGCGAAATTATGAAATAAAAAAGTAAAATATATTTAATATAAATAATTGATCCATTTAAATCCTTTTTTATTTAAAAATTATCGTTTGATTTTTCATAAAAAATCTATTTAAAAGCTATATCAAATGCTAAAATTAGTATGAGCAACTGTCATTCAAGAGGCATATCATAAAACACAAACCATACTATAAAACACCCCCTAAATAATGGAACGCCATTCACTAGTCAGATAAAGGGTTGAAATTGATACCGAAATACAAAAAAAAAATAAACACGCGGATTGGCTGTCATATCCCTACCAAATATCTGCGAAAAAGGGTTAAACACACGAAAAACTAAAAGGCTTAAAAACACCCAAATCTAAACCACATTATCAGGCATCTTTTTTTATAAATTGTGGGCGTTGTTCAGTATCGTTGAAACGCCCATCCACATCGGAGACGCAGTTTAGATTTAATGATAATTAAATGCTAAACATAAAAGTTTTATTTGGCAAATAATTTTAGCGAAATTAAAATGCATAGTAATTTAACAAAACAACGTGGGCCACGTTAATGGCAAAAACAACCCCCAGCCAAAGGACATTAATTATTTAACTATGTGGCGCGTAAAAGTCAAGCGAAGCTGAAAGCAAAATAAAAGAATGTTAAAAAAAAACTCTGTTCAAAAATATGCAAATTTTTTCATTAAGCATGTTTTGCTGTTATTTATTTTTTGTTTTGTGTTTTTTTTCTGTTTTGTTTTTTGAACGCTGCTAAAGTTACGCCGCATCCTGACACATCCTGACATATCCTTGCGCAGCGTAGCGCAGCTCAATGTTGTCTCTTCCTCGATGATGCCTTTCGGTACCCCCATCAGTTAATTTTTACAAATGTTTTTTATTTTAAAAATTTTCTCGTTTGCCTTGAGCGCACGGGCGGGTGGGTCGGTGTGAGCTGCAGGCTGCATTATGGGGTGGAATAATTTATGGGCCCCGTGTGTCTGGGGCGCGCTCGCACCGTGCGCTGACATCTTGTATTAAGAAATCCTTTCAAGAAGTTTGTCAGTGTACCTACTCTATTTATGGCAATCCTTGCGGCTGTGACTGCTGGGATTAAGCGCGGTTACAATGGCACAAAACGCCCAAATTCCAACAGCTCAAAGTTCAAATGTGCTAGCGAAAGTCTTTCCATTTTTATGCGCCCACTGTAGTGCTCATTAAAAGGCACCCAATTCCTTGTACTGCCGCATATATCTTCGTCTATATTATTTTAGAAGCTCGGCGAATGTCATTTCCATTAAACGCCGCGACAAAGCGTTGTAAAAACCCCCACCGCAACAAGGTCCTTGCACTTCGCATCCTTGCCACAGAGCCGTGTTCTTCGTTATCTGCGAAATTTTTAAAATTCGCAAATTAATGTATTCATGATGTGCGCGACAAACGCACGCGAAAAACAATTCATGTCGAACAACCCCTTTTGCTTGACGTTCGCATAAAACGGCAAGGATCACATAAGGATAATGAAAAATTGGCGTTAATAAGGATAAAAGGGAACATGTAGTACGTAGCAAATTTGCAAATGTAGCGTTGTGTGGCGGAAGAAAGAGTTTTCGTGAATGCTTTTATTTCGACATTAATGCGATGCATAAATTCGCAATTTTAAGTTATGAAATTACCTTAAAAGGAATGAATTTATGTGGAAACTTTTGTATGTGGATGATTAAAACAAGCATAGCATTCTGAATATGCGATTATAAAATCATTTTTATTTTTTAATACAACCCTCAGACAACATTTTTGGCAGGGTGGAGACAGTTCAGAAACATTTTCTCGGCATATTTCACAAAGACAAAGCCGAAGTTTGTACCAAAAGCTGTCTATTTTCTGCCCGTTCACCAAATATGGCGTGAATCTGCCATAAAAGTTCCACAAAAATGTACAACCTGCTATACACTTCCCAAAATATTCTATTTATCTGTGCGTTGCCGGAAATATGCCCGAAATATTCCTGAAAAATGCCAGAAATTTTGTATCGGGTCCCCAGACAAAATTTTTGGCCTGGTTGAGGCAGTTCAGAAACATTTTCTCGACATACTTCAAACAGACAAAGGTGGAGTTTGTATCAAAAGCAGTCTGTTTTCTGCCCGTTCCCCAAATATGACGTGAATCTGCCATTAAAAAGCCATCAAATTTTACAACCTACACTTCCCAAGATATTCCATTTAGCTGTGCGTTTGCCGAAAATATACCCGAAATATTCCTGAAAAATGCCAAATATTTTGTCTCGGGAACCCCAGAACAAAATTTTTGGCAGTGTCGAGGCAGTTCAGAAATACTTTTTCGACATATTTCAAATATACAAACACGGAGTTTGTATCAAAAGCTGCTTATTTTCTGCCCGTTCACCAAATATGGCGTGAATAAAAGTTCCACAAAAATGTACAACCTGCTATACATTTCCCAAAATATTCCATATATCTGTTTTTTTGCCCGAAATATGCCGGAAATATTCATTAAAAATGCCAAAAATTTTGTCTCGGGAAATATTAATTATTCAAAGCCATGACCCTTCTCCAACCAATATTTTACGGGAAAACCTCGGTTCATCAGTCTTCGACCACAAGAGATAGTCTGGACCTAGGATTGAGGCCACCCTGTATCTTCCATGTCAAGATAAAACATTCTTCGATCGCGACTCAGCCGACTTTGAGAAATCAAGTCTCGGTTGAGAAGTCTTCGCCCAGGACACAAACAAGTCTGGGTGGCCAAATTTTAGTTCGGTGTTGTTCTGCAATGAATCAGCTAATTCTAAGCGATATATGTTATACGAAACATCAAAGTAGATTAAATACAGATGATGCTAAATTTAAGGGAAGCATATTTGTAGTTGCTGTAGGTAAGATTTCACAAGAAGACTGGATAGCTTTGGGTTTCAAGATTGATACTTTTAGTTTTCACCAGATGGATCTGATACCCATTTAGGATATGGCAGGCTTGACGATGGGTGCTTAGCGCTTAGCTATTAAATCTTCTGCTCTGCCCTCTCCAAGGTAATGGAAAGCGTTGTAAACATCCACCTTCAGAACTATCTGGAGCACAACGAATTACTTAGTGACCGGAAATATGGTTTCCGTAGGATCAGATACATCGGTGACTTGATGTCGGTCCTCTCCGAAAAGTGTATAATTCTATTCACCTTTTCGGGGAGTTTGTTGCTCTTGATATTTCCAAGTCTTTTGATCGACTAACTGCATATGGTCTGCATATGGAGATGATTTTAACACAATCAAGACACAATGTTGTCTATTAACTCAAAAAAGAATGGATTCACCCCTCCCTTCCCTCAATATGGGCGCTGTGAATATTTTCGAATCAGCTGCTCTTGACGTTCTGGATATAGCAGTTCAATTTTACCTCCGTAGGATAGATCACATATTTTATGTGTCGAAAGAAGCGGTCAAACGGTGTAAGACATATGTTATTCCTGCTGATATACACACTGCTGTGTACTACCTATTCGGCCTAAGATGGAATACATTTGGGCAGGGTCTTCAAAATCATCCTTGGAGTTCCTGGACCGAACAGAAACCGTGCGATATGAAAATATTTCATCGTCTATTGGTTCTCTTGAGCACCAAAGGACCGTTGGATGTGTAAGCCTGTTTCATAGGTATTACAGGGAAATACATGTATATGTGTTCGAGGCAAATACATGGCCTGATTCCACCAGGTCGTGTGTTTTCTCGTTCTACTCGCACATCAAACCAAGCCCATCCCTTCGTAATCCACTCGGTTCTCATCAAAACCACGAATAATAGAGAGAATTCTTTTTTCAGTCGCACGATACGTTTGATATTGGCAAGTTAAAAAAAAACATCCACCGAGACTACTCCATCTTTCCTTTATCCGAATAACCTATAATCCTTTCATTAGATCAAAACTGTGCATTGCATGAATAGGCGGCATCCCCTGAGCGTTGGTTAATCAATCGTTTTCCTACATTAGAACCCTATTTGTTTTTAGAACAGCTAAGTATATTTTTGATTATAACATTGACTGGATCGACCGATCGGTAGGTCGAAACAAAATCCGATATACAGAATCCAAAAATATAATAAAATGGGACGATCTAATGGGGCGTTGCTCTAAAATCAACAGTTTGGTCTACTTAGTCTTTGAAGTTCTGTATGTTTTTGTTTTTCTATTCGATTCACCGCTACACATGTGATCGAAGAAAACAATAACAAAACGACGAACGACACTAGTGTAGCAAAGTCAAAAAGAAACAAACAACTTTGAATATTTTGTCTTTGGTGTTCTGCGTTTTTTTTATGAATTCGATTTACCGCTACACAAATGATCGAAGAAAACAATAACAATACACATACATAGTCGGACGACGAACGACACTAGCGTAGCGAAGATAAAAAGAAACAAATAACTTTGAATATTATGTCTTTGGAGTTGCGTTTTTATACCCTACACTAAGAGTGAAAGGGTATATTCAGTTTGGTACGCCGTTTGTAACACCCAGAAGGAAGCATCTCCGGTATGGAAATGATCAGCATGATCTGCTGAGTCGATTTAGCGATGTCCGTCTGTCCGTCTGTCTGTCTGTTGAAATCCCTACTACTTAAAAAATTGAAGAGTTAGATGAATGAAACTGATAACTTAGATTACTCATATACCTACGCTGTATGAGCGAGATCGGTTCATTGTGACCTGTGATCTGACCATTTATATTAAAATACCTCATATAAAGTTTACATCTACTGCTCAATTTTATTGTTTACGTGCTTAGGTTAACTTTTTTGGTCAAATATATATTGACATTATGCTCAAATACATGAAAATAATGTTTTCCCGCGAAACGACTTGTGGTTCCCAAAAAAAAATCGAAATTCGGTACACCTACCCATTTGTAAATATGGGTATCAAATGAATGGTAATTCTTCAGCGATTGAAGTTTGTAGTTATTTTCAGGATTCGTATTCCCTGGTGACCTATACCACTTTGAATGGTAACCACACATATGTGTAGGGTATGTATAGTCGGCTTAGACCGACTATAATTTTGATAATCCTAACTTTCATAATAATACCTACTTTAAAATTTCCCATGTGATCTAACCTTCCCAACTAGTTTTAATTAGATTTACCGTTTATTTTGAATAAATCATTAATCAATTTTCCGTTAATATGATGAATTCCAATAAACATTAATTTCAAATTAAAGAATGTTTTTTCTATGTGTACTTGTGTTGCTTTGCAAACCGGAGAACGTTGCGCGTGGTTGCCACATTACGTAGTATTTGCGGCAGCTGTTGCTGTCACTTGGCATCACTGCAGCCAGTGCGGACAGCGCTAATCATTAATTAGACAGGATGTGAGTAAAAAGCACTATTAATAATTTAACCCATGAATGGTTGGGTCAGCCACAGATTAGCCATCGTGTGTATATCGTGTGTCGGCGGATGTATGTGTGACAATGTGTGTAAGTGTCATGGCTACCTTCCGGCATGCTGTGACTGCTCATTTAATTATAAATAAAGTTTTTGGCAGGCACTTTTCATCGAGTTGTATTTCGGGAGCAATTTATTTATGCATGAGAACGCGAATATCCTTTGGGTGGCTAAAGATCTTTAATGTGGGTTGATTATTGAGCATTGATTGCAAGTGACAGGCGTTTCCTACCATTTATGTTAGGTTTTGAATGCCTTTTATTTCTTGAATAGCTCTACACTTGCTTTTGCAGTGCTCCTAGAACTGTTTATAACTTTGCATCGCAAACTGTTGGGTGTTTCAAAGATTTCAACATTGTATAAGACCCTTCTCATGCTTTCTGTGAGGTGGGGGTGCATAAAAAAGTTCATTAAAGTTGCCTCTCGCAGCTAATTTTCAATTTTGCTGCTTTGACCATAATCAGTGGACTGTTAATTTTTTCGGTCTTCCAGTTGAAGAAACTTTGAAATTTTAGCAAAATTATGCGCGTCCCACAACAACACAAACAACTGAAATGTGGAAAATTCAAATTTTCCAACGCAAATCAATGATGCTGCTGACCAACGAAAAGAATCACATGATGAATGTTGTACTTAAGCAACTTTTACTTTTTCTATTTGAATTTTGTGTTTTTATTTTAATTTTCTTTTTTTTTTTTTGTATTTAACTTTTTATAATTTTCTCTTTTATTTTTGTTACTACTTCGACTTGTGAAATAAAAGTTTCGACAAATATTTGTAAAAGTAAAAGAGGAATGAAAAATGCTGCACAAGTGGATGGATGGAAAACTCCTTTTCATAATTTGTAAAAATATCACGGAAAATCTGTATTATTTTCATAAAACGGCCTTTCAAAGAAATCTTTCTTTTTTATAAATAATTAAGAAATACGCGCATAATATCATAAAATAATAAAATACAAAACAAAGCAAAAAAATATTTCAAGCAGCCTTCGCTGAATTGAAGGCTTTTCCTTTTGAGTGACTTGCACTGAGGAATTGAAGCGGGTGGCACCACCTACGTCGCAATCAATGCTTTGCAATTAAAATTTTCCATTTCATTCCACTGCACGTAGTACCTACGCCGTCAAATATGTTCTTGGAACATAAATAATTTGTATTTGAAGTTTTACTGCTTTTTATTTTATTTTATTCATTTTCTGTTGTTTTTAACTTGCTGCACATTTACGCCGCATTAACCAAATTTTAACTGAATACTAAATAAAACAAAAATGATTTGCAAAGTGTTCTATAACTCGGTATCATTTATGATAGATTGTGAAGAATTGAAGAATATTTATCGATTTTGTAAAAGAAAAACTAAGTTTTATATATTGCCATAATGTTTTATTTTAAGCATTTTGTTTCAGACAATATCTAATTCATACTATCGAACATCATAACGAAGAACGAAATATTCAATACGATGAATTTGAATCACCATATTTATGAATTGGTTCATAATATTATGAATTTAATATTTAATATTATGAATATTGAATATTGTTGAACTAATATTTTTTTCAAAATATAGGAATGATGAAATTTTTTTTTTTACGAATTTTTCAAAAAAAAAATGTTTAGAAAATAATTCGAAAAAAAGTGTTTTAAAATAATATTTAATAAATAACAACAACATAAAAATTTTTGATAAAAAAAATTGTTCGAAAAAAAAATGTATTGTTACGAAAATTCTGTCTACGGAAAACTGTTCTACAAGTTCGTATCTCTGGATTGTGTACAAAATAAAAACACTCTTATGTTTGGTTTAAATTATTACAATTAACTTTATTAATTCACCTTAATAAACTACTTTACTATTAACAAATTCTAACAACTGCTGCATGTCCCCAATTTAACTTGACAAATATCACACGAGATGCCCTCGACCACTTTATAATCACTACTGAAGTGAAGTACCTCAGATGCGGCTCCCTTATATACTGCATGCATCAGTTCGACACGTTTCGACAAGCTTCGACTTGTTTCGAAAACCTTCCACTCGTTTCGTGAATGACGCATGCTATTGGCATTTCATTCGCACTCATGTGTTTTAATGCGCTGGTCTTCCATCTCTTTCTCGCACACTGCCTCAGTGTGCTGAATGATCTTCCGTCTCTTTCTAACACATGCTTAGTGCGCTGAATTGTCTTGCGTCTTATTAATTATTGTTTATTATTAAATATTGTCGTAACAGTATGTAAAAACAATGAATCATGGTTTGAAGTAGAGATGGGCGATGCCTGTTTTTGATGGCACGGACACGCACGGGCACGCCGATATGTGACAAGCACGAGCACGAGCCCGACGATTAAATTTACTGGCACGCACGAGATGCTCGATAAAATGGGATTTTAAAAGACACGAAGAAACACGGAAAAACACGCCAAAACCCGGAAAAAAACGAAAAAGTACGGAAAAATATGAAAAAGCAGGCGAAACGTTAAAATAAAACCGGAACTGTTGAGATTTTTGTAACCAGAAACGTTATTAAAAATGTGTTGAACCGGAACTGGAATTTGAACGTATATATTTTTTCTGGTTGGAATTTTTGGTTGAAACCGGAATCGGAACCACAATTTTAAAAACCTTGGAATCCGAACCGGAACCGATATTTCAATGGGTTTTAGTCCCTTTAATAAATAATTTAAAAGTTAAGTTTGATACTTTTTATTCTCTTAAATCCATAAGTAAAACTAAAGCAAAAGATATTTAAGAAAAGTTTAAAATATCACGAAATTTTTATTTTCTGATGCTGGATTAAGGGTTTTTTTTATTAATGGGGTAGAAAGAATAAAAAAAATCTTTAATGGGCGCGTGCCTGATTTTGGAGGCACGGACACGCACGGATTTTCGGGCGTGACACGAAAAAAGCACGGCACGTGCCCATCTCTAGTTTGAAGAACGAAATTCATCAATATGATGTACATTTTTTTCTGTGTACCTACCCATAAGTATTCTAACTTCGAAGGCTCATTGATATAGCTCTTCTAGTTTTCCTGACATTGTGATTTCAATAGACAGACAGAGAAACATATCGTCGGTGATACTGCAAAACCGCCCATCTACATTTTCGAATATCTCTTACAAAATGAATTTTGCAGAAGAAATAAACCTATTTTGAGTCTCAATTCTGAACTTACTTCATACAAAATTAAGTATGTCATAACATTAAATGGCATTTATCTAATTTATCCGATCAACATATCATTAAAAACCCGATTAAAACACAAAATTAGACGTAATTTTCACATACAGTTAGGCGGTTTTGCAGTATCGTCGACGATATGCCATCTCTAAACTGCAGGAGATCACGATTTTCAAGAACATATATACTTTTCCATACCGAATACGCCTCCTTCTGGATTTCCAAACGAAAGACCAAAGTTAATGTATACATTCACTTTTAGTGTAGGGTATATAAGTGCTCCACCACGTCTGCGTGTTTCTTGCAACAGGAAAATAATGGGCAATAAAATTGTAAAACTCGAGAAAATATCGGCTGGACTGGAAAATAGTAGAATTTTACTAATATCAGTAAAAAACTACTAAAATTCTAGAATTTATTATCTGAATATTAAGAAAACTAATTACTTAATAATAATAATAATAGTTTGGCACTACAGTCTCATAAGAACTTAGGCCGAGCTCTCTCACCATTTGAGCCGTGCGTGTTATATTTGTACTCAAAGTGGTGGGACCTGCAGTTTATTGCCGAATCCGAACGGCGGGTGAGAGCTTTTCATAGGCAATGTTTACTCACGTAGGTTGCCATTTACTGCCGAGAGGTAGCGCGGTATAGAAAAATGTTTCTATGAAAAGATGTTGTTAGCCCCAGTCCAGGCTTGAACCGGGGACCTTTCGACCAACGCACTAACCACTGAGCTACCGCGGCTACTTACTTATCATTAAAGTAAATAAACTTTATTCTACTGAATATTGAGAAGTTTATTTATTGATTATTAAAAACCAAGCATTTCACCCAAAACTGTTGATGTATTCTTCTTCTGTTGTTGTTTTCATCGATCTTTGTTTGTCTGTAATACACGCTCGTATGCTAAGTTTTGCGAGGTCTCCATTAGTTTGTTAGTGTGTCAGTCTCTCTGTTGGAAGTACCTAAGCCATATTTTTCTAGATATTAAGGCATTATGTACTTAGGTATCAAAAAAGTAACTAAGTACAATTTGTCTTGATATGCAGATGATTTTTTTTTCTTTGGCATCAAAAAACAGCATGAAATACACATACCAAATTTTACCAAATTTTACCTGTATTCATCATATTGACGAATTCATTCATTGAATTAAAATCGTATTTTTTAAATGTTTTTCATTTTCAATATTTGTTTTAACATCTAATTTGAAACTCAAATTTGTCTCCATTTATACATTTATGTATTTATAATTCTTAAAGGATTTATAATATTTAATTGTTAATTATCCAAAACCTCCATTTTATCAAAAAGTGAACATCATATTGATGAATTTTGTTCATAAAACCATATTAATTTAAAAATCATAAATCCTTTAAGAATTATAAATACGTCAATGTGTAAATAGAGACCAAATTTTGTTTTATATTTGATGATATAAAAAATATTAAAAATGAAAAACACCGAAAAAATACGATTTTAGTTTAATGACTGAAATCATCAATATGATGAATACTGGTTGTTGGTGAAATTGTTTTTGTATGCACATTGTAAGCATATGTGGGTTTTTGAATATTGGTATGGTTTCAGTTCGTAAACCTTTTTTTTTGAAGAAATCGCCCATAAATACCAAAAATAAATAAATTTTTTCGAAGAAAAGAACTAGAACATTTTGATACCTAAATTAATGTCTGCATTTTAAGAACAATTCCACTAAGTTACTCTTTTGATACCTAAGAAATTAATTATTGATAATAAGAATATTTCTACTTAGTTACTTTGTTGACATCTAAGTAGATCTGTTCCTTAAAATAAAGAATTTTTCCGTTTTGCTGTATATCACTCCTTATATTTCTTGATTTCTTCGGTATTTTAGAAGTTTTTTTCCATGCTTGTGGTATTGAGAAAATACTTAATGAAATTGAGTTATGTATAGAAATTTGACAATATCACGATAGATATTAAAATTATTTGAATATTGGCGTCATCGGTTGGGCGATTATTCAATCGTCTGATTCATGCTCTATTTTCAATTATAATTTGTTAACAATTTCAAAAGGAAAAACTCAATATCTTTTGGAATTTTCTTAATTTTAAATCTCAAATTTCGAATTTTTCTTCATTTCAAGTGGAAAATCTCAATTTCATTTCTAATTTTCTTAATTTCAGTTGAAAATGGTGCAGATCGGTTAAACGAGTGCACATATTTTATATGACCCCTTTTTATAAACGATAAACGTAAAGTGCATGTCATTAAACATTCCTCGACCAATGAGACCACAGGCGACGTGCCCTGACCATCAACGACTTAATATGTGGCCACCCTAACGAAACGCATACCGCGGCCATTGAGTCGTTAACCCTTTCCCGACAAACGATGAGTGCCAGAACAGTACAGCGAATGATGCATTTTGAGTACTCTGAAGGAAAGAAGAGTCCGCACACTGCGAAGTGCAAAACCATGAAAATTAATGAACGCATAAAAATGCGCGACACTACGCACGCGGTGTCCTTTCATGCCGAACTCTGCAATGAATGCAAATTAGTTGCGTATTTCACGGATATTCAGCGGTATGCAGTACAAACATCCTTTGCATGCCCAGGCGATGCGCTCCATTGTTCTTTATTATTTTTATGGTACAACTGTCCATTAACATTGGTGACCTCCATCTTTGTCCTGACCGTGTAGCACAGCACCTTCGCTTCGAAGCCAACCCGTAAATAAAACAAATTTAAATTCCAATTTTGCCATTTGCTCAATGTCGCGACGCATCTATGTACGTCCGAAGCGACGACCGCGTTAGAGGCGACATTTTGGTGCAAATTAAACGTTGAACGCGCGCACACTTTTCTCAAACCCCTTCCAACTGACATCGATCCAGGCTCAACCATTCGGTATTGTTGTCCTCCACCGCTCCACTGCTGTACTCGCTCCAACCAACATCGTCGTCGTCGTATCGTATCCTTCAGTCTGTCGTGAATTACTTGAAAACAACTCGTTTAATTTGCATACCGAACGCAGGAAGTGGTTGAGTTACAAACGATACCCGATATAAATTCTGTGTTCTGTGTATCCACCAACGTAAAGGCCCCTTTTACTGTTTTACTGTTTCCCTTTTACTTTTGGTTTTATTTTTGTAATTTACCAACACCAAGGCACGAAGGATTTTTAATTCATTCATGGACACTCAGCTCCGTCTGATTGTGGCAGGCGCAGAAATTTGGGCCACCCACTTTTGAGAATTCTTGAAATTTGTGTTGCAGTGGATTCAAATTATTTAGTTTTTCTAATTTTATTTTGTCTTTAATACAAAAGTTTTAAACAGTTAAAGCATTTTGTTAACACGGAGAAAATGGATTCTTTCCTTATTCAGTAGTTTGAAAACAATAGTTTGAAACGAAATGTATAACAGTAAAGTTATTCCATATAAAGCCAATATTTAACACTTTTTTTTAGTGTCTGTTAGACTGATTTACTCAAATATTCATAAAATTCAAATCTTGTTCATTTCCAACTAATTCAATATTGTAACCAAATCTCAAATCAGTGTTTCTTGAGTAAAAATTATAGTGGTCATTATTAAGCTCTATGATAATTGGGAAATGAAATCCCGGAAACCCATATTCACTTACCCTGGTAGACATTTTGCTACGGTCAGAATCCTTATTAACATTGTATTTTTTAACTAGTTATGTAGCCAACATTATCTGGCACGGATCATGCCTTTCTTATACACAGATTAGAGATTTGTTTATTCAACCAACTCTTTTCCCAACCATCGGTTCTCCCAAGATCCGAATATGGCAGTTCCGTCAACAATTCTGTAGAAAATGCATTTTAACCGAATGAAGTCTGGTGTATCAACTAACTTTTTTGCCAAAAAAGTATTTTTTTTCTGTGTGTAATAGAATAAATTTCTACAAGTGTAAAACCTTTTTAATTTTAAAACAGAAACCAGTTTCTGTTTTAAATGGTTTTCAGTTTTAAATGATTTTTAAAATACACTAAAAGAATTTTCTTTTCTTAGGTTCAGGGAAGAATTCAAATACCAGTTCTCAGTCATGGCCCCGGTATAATTTCTACTGATGTACGAAAAACTAACAGAAAAATTAACTTGTTTTCAAATATATTTTATACTTTAAATAATCTACTATTTTATATTAAAATTATAAGGGCTTTTACAGAATTTCGCTTTTACTTCAATTTCGATCAGAATTCACATTTGAACATAACAATCGAATTGAATTCGTTTCACAAATCTTTCAAAAATTGAAATCGATGGAAATAGGTTTTATTTGGTATTGAAAAATCGTGTTTGCTTTGTGAGAATAAAACAAAACCTTTTCGTGATACTATATTATATATATTAAAAAAACTAACCATAACTCGAAACTGGAATCGGAAAAACGAAATCATTTTGCATAAAACCTAAAATCGAAACTATAACCAAAACGAAAAAGTAATCCTTCTTAAGAATATTTAGAATTAACATTTTAAGAATAAATTTGTTGATTTAACAATGAATTATTTGTTAAAAATAAGAATGAGTTCAAATGAAGCAAATCGGAACCAAATCGACAGAGAAAAATCATGAATATAATGGCAAATGTACGAAAAATGCAAATTTATTTAATATATTTATAAAATGCTTGATCATGCACAGAAAAAAAAATCATCAATATGATGAATTTATTCATCAATATGATGAATTTATTCATAAATATTATGAATTATATATATGAACTACCAGATTCATCATATTGATACCACCGTTCATTAATATAGGTTCATTCATTATATATAGGTACTTATTCATACCATCACACATCATAGTGAAGAACGAAATTGTCAATACAATAAATTTCATATTGTCATATTGATGAACTTGTTCATTATATATTATATATCAAAAATATGTGTTTTCATAAATATTTTTTTTTTCAAATATATATTTTTTTTTCAAATATATATATATATTTTTAATATATATTTTATAAATAAAAATTTGTAATTATAAATAAATATATTATAAAACATTTTACTAATTTATGGATGTCGAGCAAGCATTATACATATAAGAAATAACATACAAGAACTACTTGAGAACTGAGAAGTACGGCAAAAATGAACGAAAAAAATATTTTGATTTGGTTTGATGAACAGTATTATTCAATGTGATGTACATATAGGTTGTATTTTATGTATTTGTTCATTAATACGATGAAACTTATTCTTCACATACAGTTCATCATTGAAGAATACTTTTTCGACAGTTACCAAGGGTTCATCATATTTATGATAGCATTCATAACATTGATGGCGTTAGCCATTAATATTATGAATGGTTCTCAATACAATGAATCATGGTTTAAAGAACGGAAAAGAGAGTATACATCAACAAAATGAGAAAAAATATTTGCCATGAACATTCCAAACATGATTTCTATATAATTTACGTTTACTGATTTTGACTGCGTACTCAGTTTTTTATTTTATGTAGCATTTTTAAGAAAATAACTATCGAAAATTAAGGCCCATTTTTAGAATTAACAAAATATAGTCCCTCACACAACTATTTTTCCAACAAACTGTAAACGATATTTTTGTCAATATTAATAACAATATACTAACAAATAATATTCCGATATGTTTATAAGATATTTGAATCTAAACTCGAAATGTTTTAATGTTTTTAGACTATTTTTGGACGATTTTTTTGGATATTGGATCTAATGATATATATGAAAATGATTTATGGTTATGCAGAGAAGTTCAAACTAACGATAAATATTAACATTTGTTTTACTCATTTTTACACTATGCTCTATCAACAGAGTTTCCGTCAAAAACTGTTAAAATTTAAAATACTTGTATATTTTATATACAAAAGCAAAATAGCCGTGTTTACCAGAAAATCGGAAAATACCTTTAAATACTAGAAAATACCATGACATTGCCATTGAGTTTATATGAAAAGATTTATGTTTTGTATACTATTAAATCAATAATTGTCCTATTGACCAATTTTAATGGGATTTGAGGGAATTTTTTTCTGGGTGTATGAAAATTAAATTATATTAAAATTCGTGGTTTTAACCTTCAGATGCATTACCACCTGTTGATGTCATTCTGATACCAATGATATTTACGTGTTTTAGTAAGTTGTAAAATCAGATATTATCATATCATAGGCAAATATTTCTTTTTCAGCTTTATTTTTACTGATTGGCAATCATAAATTTATGAAATTCAACATTAATGGAATAATTTTGTCAAAAGTATAGTCATTCTATTAGTTTTTAAATCGGATACATTGCGTAATTTACCTTTTAAATCGTGATATCTCAGTGTATATACTTCGGATTGGATGATTTTGGTACCGAACAACGCAAAATATAAAAAGCTATAATATGTCATTAAAAACTCAATTTCGAAATTCTGTGGACTTGACCCTTTTTTGCACCGAACCCTTCAACTAGTCCTGATAACTGATAAAAGAAAAATTGGAATCAAGTTTTTTTGTAAAACTAAAGTTTTTAAAGTATTTCCAAAAATTTAAAGTATATCAAAAATATTTTAGTGTTTCCTACAAATATTTATTACAAATATTTTGACCTGTAATTTAACTCTGATCCTGATTTTCAAATCGGAAGTATTTAAAATAGATAATAATGATTATTTAAATGACAACACAAATAATCTCAATAATAAGAAATATTCTAAAATAATACTGTTAGTTCCAATTAGAATTATATTAGACATTTCTCTATCCCAAATAAATTCCATATCCAAATACAATCTTTAAACAAAGACGGGTCCACAGGACACGACAATTGTACCTCTTGCACCAAGTATGGCTTTTACATATTTAAAAAGCGCAGGTGATAAATATATAAAAATAGAAACACATTATTAATGCTTATAAATATCTCTAATATTGAGCTAATGAGCACACAACGGTTTGATTATAAATTATGCAAAAATCTGCCGGAAGAAATGCTCAAATTGCATTAGAATGTTAAAAATTAAAACATATTGTCAAATAGCGATCACGACGCTACGCCTGATCAATGACATACGACGTCGCTCGTGCTAAACGTATGCAGCAAATGCAAATTAAAATTGCAAATAAAGGACACCCTAGCGTTGCATGAATGAAGCACCTTTCGGTATGGTTATTGTATGCATTCTCTTGAGAAATTGCTGTCTCATCCGGTGTACACAAAATTTCAATATCGATGGCACGATTTTCGCATTCAAAAGTACCCCGAACGAAAAGAGTTAAAACTGAAAATATTTCTTTGTTATTGCAGCTTTTCATATTCAAATTACAACTGAAACGTTAAACCCTTTAGTCGAACAACAACAAAAAAAACTCACTGGGTGCGGACTGCACCCTGATTCATAACGAAAACAAAAAAAAATTATTGTCTCTGGGTCACAAAAACGCACAATGAAAAAATTAGGGTTACGCGTGTGCAACGATTGTAATTGCCCGCGATGTTAAATTTGCATACGAAGACGAAGGTTGTTTTTTTTTGTACTGCGTTGCCACTTTTGAGGGTTTTAAAAGGTTAACTTAAATTATGCAACACGCGCTGATGCTGCTGATGATATTTCATAGCACGAGACAAACAAAATCCTAATCAAACGAAAGAGTTTTCAAAAAAAAAATTAAAAACAAAAAACGGCGTGAAAGCTGTTTAAGGGTTAATGAAAAAAACAAGGTACAAGGAAAACACCACCCCACGTTTTTTTTCTAAAGCATGACACCAGCTGCCAGTCATTTTTTCTGTATGCAGATTTTATGTTACTGCTCGGAAATTAAAACCCAGGCATTTCTGAAAAAAAATCCCAAGTACAGATTTGGTTTCAGCTGTGAACGCGTCGTTGACAGAGCCTTTTATAAACTTTATAAAGCTTTTTTTTAGTACGTAGTTTTAATTAGAAAAAAATGTTCACCTTTTAAAAAAAGCCGCTAAATCATTAAAAGGTACTTTTTTTGAGTTTGGTAATCTGATGATGGTTTTTATAATATTTTAATTTATTTGATTAGGCATTTTTTCACACACACGCACATTCAACTCAAAAACGTAATTTATTTGCGTCAGAAATTTATTTTTTGCTCATTAACTTTTTTTTCTTGGGACAGGGTGTGTAATCTTCTTTTTTTTTGACGCAGATTAAGTTTCTAGCTTTTCGTCACTTTTTGCTTAATTTAGCGTCGAAAAAATGCCTACTTTGGTTAGAAAGTCAACGCGTGTCCTCTTTTTTCTTTTCGAGCAGCATTAGTTACCTAAATTGTTTAACTTAGCATTTTCGGTATCAGTTTCAAATAAAAAATGTTGAATTACAAATAAAAAGAAAGCAGTGAATACTCGAAAACTTGAAAACTCATTTGATTAATTAAGATCCTTCACTCAGAAAAAACTACAAAATTAATAGGAATCCCTATTAATTGAACGAAGTTTTACTATAAAAATTAGTCAATGCGATTTGTCCTATTAATATTATACACCCAGAAAAAATTCGCTCAAATCCCATTAAAATTGGTCAATAGGACAATTATTGATATTAATAGTATAAAAAAATAAATCTTTTCATATAAACTTAATGGCAATGTCATGGTATTTTCAGGTATTTAATGGTATTTTCCGATTAAAATAATAATTTATCCTATTGACTATTTTTAATAGTAAAAAACTATTATTTATTAAGTATTTTTTTCTGGGTGTAGTGTGGAAACTATTAATGTTATAGTGGCGTCTCACTATTTATTTCAATAGTTTTTACTATTAAAAATTAATGTGATGTCCTATTGATACAGGAATGTCCCATTGAAATAATAGTTTATCACATTAAAATAAATCGACTTATACTATTGTATCAATTCGATAAAATTATTAATTGAATTATTCAGACTATTTTTTTAAATATATTGTAACATAAAATTAATAGTATAAATCATTTAAAAGTAATAGGATATCACATTCTCTTAAAAGGATATAACTATAACATTTCTATGAGAACATACTGTTCAAATTATAGTTTTTTTTTACATTCAATAGAATTAATCGTATTAATTCTATATGCAATTAATGTCATTGGAAAAATAAATAAATGCAATTAATAAATACATATTATATACAATTGTATACCAAATAGAAATTAATGGTGGATCATCGAAATCTAAAAAATTCAAAGTGTGTAGTTTCAAACGTTCCCGCTTTCTTCCTTCGCTAATTTATGATATGGATACAACGAAGTGAATCTGGAAATGAATAAATTTTAAAATATGTATTAGTACTTAATAAAATTAGGTTCAACGATTTAAATCGTAACTCTAGACATCCTACTGACACATCACGTTAAAATAAAATGGTACAACTATAACAACAATAATGTTCATCGTATGAAGTTCATATTTAATAATTTGATCATATTAAAGCAATATGAAATACATACAAAAACAATAATTTGCTTCATATAACATATTTATGCTATAGTTTATCCTATAAAAACAATATGACAAAACTCCAAAGACAATTATTTTTATCCTATGAAGTAAATATATACTTTCATCCTATAGAAACAACATGAAATACATACAAAATCAATATTTGCCCTATAACGTAATCATGCTATAGTTTATCCTATTAAAAGAAAATGACAAAACTATAGCGACAATACTTTTCATCATATAAACTTCGTTTTTAATAGTTCTATCCTATATAAGCAAAAATATATGCCTATAAAACTAATAGTACAATTAAAATTACATGAGAATATGTTTTTGTTAAAACTAATATTTGAAATACACGTAAAATTATGTAATTAATAAAATTATGTAAGAAAACATGCAAACATTTAAGCTTACCTTGAAAATGTAATGATGCGGCAAATGAAATTAGACCAAGCTACTTACTGTATCCAAAGTGTCCTTTATTGTTTTCCTGTCTTGATTGTACTTCTTTGTTATGTGTTTTTTTTTTTAAATTCCTTTATTGTATGTTTTATGTTTAATACACTTAATATGTTTAATACACTTTTATTTTTTAATATTATTTTTACACATTTGCTCTACAACCAAGCAGAACAGACTGATGAATTTGTTCATCGTGGAAGACCCGACGTTCTACGATATCACGGTTACATTTTTACGTATTTAATTACCTACTATTTTGAGAACGTACGATGTTTAGTAACTTAGTACTTTTCGACTATAAACGACTTTTGTGAAGGAGTTAATGATGATAATGTATTTTTTGTTATACAAAATAAATTACTTTTGTATGGTCTTGCGTTGCTCACATATATTTTTGATAACCTTAATATTAAATATTAGTTTCCATAGAGAATAAAGGTATTAAAACCTTTATTCTCTATGGAAACTAATTTTAGTCGTTCTTAAAGCAACATTGAAAAAGTACTTTTTGTATTTCTAATGGTTTTATCACATTAATATAATAGTTTATTTAATGTGATGCAAACTATTAATAATCAATAGTATTGCACTATAAAATAAACTTTTGAAACAATAGTAAAATTACTATTTTATCAATAACATTTCCTATGGAAAAAATGTTGACCACCTTATTAGCTAAACAATAGTACAAAATACTATAAAAACTATTGAATTAATAGAAAAAACTATTGTTTCATGTCCTTTAGAATCAATAGTTGTACTATTGGTTTTTTGTTTTCTGAGTGTTGTGTTAAATGAAATATCTACTATTATGTTATATTTTCCCATCACACGGCGAAGCTGTGTTTGGCGCCAATTTTTAAACCAATTATAACAATTACTACAACTACTCGTGCGTGCGAGATCTCCAAGGATTTCACGGTCAAATTATTCACGTGAAATTTGCATGTTTCCACTTCAATTTAAATCGAAATAAATCAACATCTAATTGTTCGATACAATTGAATCCCTTTTCTCGCATGACAACTTTCTCAATGTACGGTTGCCTAAGTTTCCGTCTCGGGACCGCCAGCCTAGCCTCTAACAACTTCTTCACTTTATAATGGGATTTAAACAGTACCCAAACATATTAACACTTCTAATCATATCACAAATCAATACGTTATTCGTGCGTATTGTCAAATATTGATCGGTCACCCTTCGACGAGGTCAACAAATCCTCTGACAAATCAACAACATACAAAGTTCTGCATGGGACGTAGAGGTTTTTCTTCGACTTCGCTTTGCATACACAATAGGGTGGCATCTATATTATTTGGCTGTCGCCAACAAACAAACACCTTTTTCTTTTGGTAGGCATGCAAATTTTGCAAATATTTCGCACGGACTCTGGTCCTTGGACAATGCATACAACAGGACACACACACAGAACACTTTACGCCACAGTGATTTTAAACGGTTTTCGCAATTCGTACGAAATGTGTTCTTGCCTCGCATTGTTTGTCCTGCTGTTGGCACTTCAGTTTCCTTTGGGAGTTTCGGTTGGTCTGGTAACCCATGGTTATCTTCGCAAGGATTCTGCGTTGGTCCAAATGTAATTATAGTTCGGCATAAAGGTGCGGGTTTCTGCATGTGGAGCGTGTGTTTGCTAAATAATATGTCACAACAATTGATATATTTCAAAAATAGATCCCACAGGCTTTCGTCAATATCTTGATTTTTTACTTTTTTGTAATACCTTTTTAATCCCATTAGTCATCTTTTCAAAAGGATATGTGAATGTTTATGGTAAATCGAATTTATGTTAAATATCTGTTCGATAATATCATAGTATTTTTGATTGAAAATTTATTTTATTATTCGCAGAATTTCCACACGGAAGTAGAGTAAAACCAAAAATAACTGCAGGACTGCTGAAAATTATATCGCAATATTAGTATATGATTCAAATTTTATAATTCGGTCATTCAATACAAAGTCATTAAATATTTTTGGGGACATTACATATTATGATGGTATAAAAATTATAATAAAAAAACTAAAATTAGCTACACATTCCAGTAAACAATTTCTCAAACAAACACAAACAAGTGTTTGCAAGCTCCTTTCTGGGAAATAACCGAAGGGCTTTGTTCCAATGTTCAGTAGCACAAATATTTATAACTAGCTGGACCCGTACACGACTCGTGCCAAGATTTTGTGAATTCAAAGATATGGAGCGATTTAATTAATATAAAAACATTTTTATTATTTATATCATGGACCCATGCTTCACTGTGGACGTCTTTTTATTGGTTTTATAAATGTAGTAAACAAAACATAAATAATTCTCCGCTAAAACAGCTTTTCTCATATACAATTCTTTCTCAGATTCCCCATAGATTTCACCCAGTAGAAATCTTCCCCGTAAAATTCTTCCGCATATAACGCTTTCCCGTAGAATTCTTCCCGGTAGAATGGTTCCCGGTAGAACTATTTCCCGTAGAATTCTTCCCCGTAGAGTTTTTCCCAGTAGAAGTTTTAGTGTGGTGGGTTTTAATGTGGTGAGTTTCGGTGTGCTGAGTTTATGTGTAGTGAATTATGGTGTGGTGAGTTTAAGTATAATGAGTTTTAGTATGGTGAGTTTTGGTGTGGTGAGTTTTAGTGTGGTGAGTTTTAGTGTGGTGAGTTTTTGTGTGGTAAATTGTAGTGTAGTGAGTTTTAGTGTGGTGAATTATAATGTGGAGGGTTTTATTGTGGTGAGTTTTAGTGTGATGAATTTTAATGTGATGAATTTTATAGTGGTGAGTTTTAGTGTGGTGAATTTTAGTGCAGTGAGTTTTAGTGTGAAGAATTATAGTGTGGTGGGTTTTAGTGTGGTGAATTTTAGAGTGAATTTTAGTGTGGCGAGTTTTAGTGTGGAGAGTTTTAGTCTGGTGAATTTTAGTGTGGTTAATTTTATTGTGGTGAGTTTTAGTGTGGTGAATTATAGTGTGGTGGGTTTTAGTGTAGTGAAATTTAGTGTGGTGAGTTTTAGTGTGGTGAGTTTTAGTATGGTGAGTTTTAGTGTCGTGAAATTTAAGTGTGGTGAGTTTTAGTGTGGTGAGTTTTAGTGTGGTGGGTTTTAGTGTGGAGATTTTATTGTGATGAGTTTTAGTGTGGTGAGTTTTAATATTGAAATTTAGGTTGGGAGGTGCCACGCCTCTTTGTTCAATCCCGCTCATGTATAGCCTATCATTCCTTCCAGACCATACCACATCTGTGGTAAAAATTTAAAGAACATCGGATCAGCCGTTTAGACGGAGAAGCGGAACAAACGTACAAACGTACAAACAGATTTATTATATTAATAGGATACTTCCTAAAAATAAGAAAAGTGTTTCCCACAAATATTTATGTATTTACCACAAATACGTAAAGTGTTTCCCACAAATATTTTAAGTGTTTCTCACAAACACGAAAAGTATTTTCCACAAATATTTGAAAATTTGCCACAAATTGGGTTTTTACGCGACATGTCGAATAATATAGAATTCCAGGGTACACGGATAGAAAACATTTGTTGTATTACGAATGAAGTGTAATTATATTATTTTTCAGATTGTAATAATAACCAGGGCAAGTTTTTTTTGGCTTTTGCCAGAAAATGCCATTTTTTCAATTATTTTGTAAATTTGCCAATTTTTATGTACTTTGCCTTAAAATGCCTTTTTTACACTCTGGCAAACCTTTTTTAAATATTATTTTCGATTTTCTGGTTGTATTAAAAAACTATATGACGTCCTTTTCTTGTGTACTTATTTTAGTATGTTCTTAATTTTGTGAATCAAATTAACGAAATAATTATTAGACCATGTAACAGAGAAATCTATGATGTCAACAAAAATAGTTCATTGAAAAATTTTATAAAGTTTTTTTTTGCCATTTTCGACTATTTGTGTGCCATTTTTGACATTTTCGTAATTTTTTACTATTTTTGTGCAATTTTTTTTACTATTTTTGTGATATTTTTTGCGTTTTTTTGCCTATTTTTGTGCCATTTTTACTGTTTTTTGTGCCATTTTTCCCACCATTTTTAACTATATTTTGCGCAAAAAAAAACTTGCCCTGGTAAAAACATATTACTATGTGTAAATATTTTTTATATTCCCCAGCAGAATCTGTCAAACTAACCATAAATATATTACAATACAAACATAAAATTTTAATTCCATTTGAATATACTATTTCTTGGCTGTTTAACCAAGTAAGTTATCGACAGAAGTTGGCAACGTTGCGCTGCATTTTCTATCTATGTCTCTTTTGTCATCATTTAAAGTATGCAATGAACATTTTAAACATACTGATGTTCGCAAACAAACAACAAAATGAAATTAGATGTAAATAAAAGTATTCTTGAAACAATATTATTATATACGAAGTAGACACTCGGTGACCGCCATTTGTTACTGCCCAGGGATGATATTTGAAAATATCGATATTGTAACTTATCGTAAAATTATTGTACTAAATGGAACCAAATTGTACTTCTTTTTCATAAATTTAAATATCTTTTTTCTATAGGTGCCGATTTTTATATAGAGGCAAGGGATATTCATTTCCATGTTTACCCTTTTTTTTTTTAAATATACTGATATACCGGATTTAGGTTTTTGTATTAATGAATATGGACGAAAAGGCCTATTTTTAAAAAAAAAAAATTATTTTCTTCCATTTAGACCTAGGATCTAAACAAAATAAACATTTTTTGACAAAAATGAAATGTTTGTACGTGCGTTAAAAAAGTGTCAATAGCTCCATAATTTCCTATCACGTGACCGGTTGTAAAGGGGACTTATCGCTGTTTTAGTTCAAAGGTATGTTCTGTGACCGGTACCATAGGTACCGAATAAGGACAAAATCTTGAAGACCAGTTCTGTGATAGGTCTAAAGGTCTGTATGAGGTGGTTATTAGCCCTCCCTAGGACAACGCCAAGCCGGTTGGCTTCATATAAAAATACAGACTTGGACCAGTTCACAATCGCCGAGGAACCAGTCACGTACTAGTCTAATACCAGTTCGTTTCCCCGCAGTAAATTGTACTAAAATGGTCTGCAGAGTACTTGCGTACTTTTGATATTGAAATTGTACTGAAAAAAGTACAATTGTACTGAAAAAATCATCACTGCTACTGCCTACTTGTCTTTTGTTGTTCGTTGAGAAAAGGTGTTGTAAATTAAAAAATATACAAATTGTGTTACAAAAAGTACAAATAGTAACATCTAATATAATAGTATATAATTTAATAGTGCAGTATATAATTAAATTGTTCTGGAATGTTTTTCTAAAAATACTATGAAAATCCGACACTGATTTTTCATCAAAAAAAACACTACTAAAAAATCATTGCTTCTATTTTCAGAATTCGGCATGTTTTTAACAAAAGCCTCCGCGAATTCCTTGCCTACGCTATGTGCTGTACTGACGTTGTACTGAAACTGTTCCAAACACAAAGCGAGCCTGGATTGTCTGGCAATTGTCGATTCATTGATGTTGTCACTTGTACTTAAATCAATTATTTATTTATGCATTTCATAATTTGTATATGAATTCAAATATTATAAATTCCAACTGTGTATGTTTAAAGATTTTTAATAAAAATGAATAAAAAAAT
Source organism: Dryomyza anilis (assembly GCA_951804985.1). Classification (NCBI taxonomy): domain Eukaryota; kingdom Metazoa; phylum Arthropoda; class Insecta; order Diptera; family Dryomyzidae; genus Dryomyza; species Dryomyza anilis. Next base: position 69,214,392 of record OX638133.1, read on the forward strand.
CAAAAAAAAATATTTTATTTTCAGGAAAAAAAAGAGCTATTCCAAACATAATTTTGCAGACATTACATATATCTTTGGAGCTTTATGGAAACAAAAGTAATATTGCATTGCCAAACATTATTATAATACCAGCCAAACATATTTTTGTTTTTGTTCAAACGTATTTATGTTCAGAATGAATAATTTTTGGAGTTCTTGCAAACATAAAAAACCTAAATTTGGTGTTAATATTTTTTTTACACAATATTCATTTCTTCCATTTCTTAAATAACATTTTATTTGTATTTATATTATATAATTATAAACATAAACTATTTTTTTTTATTACACATATTTTACTTAAACTTAATTATTTTATTTCCATCTATTGTTCCTGTTTTGATCACATCGAATTACCGATTAATTGGATATTTCACAAACAGTCACCATTTGGTATTAAAAGTGATTGGCGGTCTTTAAACAAATTCATCCACCAAAAAGAATTTATGAACTATATGAAAAGTATTAATGTGAGTGTTACTGAGTGCTAAAAGTAAGCAGTGTTGTTATTTATTTGTAATCCAAAACAAAAATATAATAAAAGCGTTGTCATTTTCTATTTCTATTATTTTTAAATTCGTTGTCACCCACGAATATCCAAGTACATATAATTCAAAGAACCTTTTTTGGCGTTGGCTGTGTTAAATAGCAGAAATTTCATATATACATATTGTAATATCTGATGAAATATATCTGTTTCTACAGAAACATTAATATAATCAATTCATATAAATCCGCGATTAAAGCAATGTATGTTTAAATATCGTATAATATATTTTAATCTGAACAAAATAATAATACAATTCAATTCTAATGTAATTAGATTTTATTCCTAGTATTTATATGGTGATTTCGAATTGCGTTATAATTGCATTCAAGCATATTTAAAGAAATCTTTTCAATCGTGAAGATTTTTCATTTTTCAAATTCACCCATTTGTTTAGTCAAATTGGTGAATTTGGCACAGTTTTGGCACAGTATACTTGAGGGAACTTAAAAAAAAAATCAAAAATTACACATTCGCCCTTTTGGCATGATAGTGACGGTATTATTCCAAATATTTATATGGTGATTTTGAATTACCTACTTTATAATTACATTGAAGCATATTTAAATTATTTCTATAAACTAGATTTCTATAAACCAGAACGATGAAGCTTAGAATCCTTGATATATGCAATGCTCAAAATCTAATATTATTTTTTTAAACTTTCGCCTAGTTCCAAAATACTGGCGTGGAGCTAAACATTTTAATGTTTTCTTATTTTAAATTGACAATCATGAGCTTGGTTTATTCAATTACTATGTCAGAATAAGTTAATATTAGTGAACAAAATGTTTACATCAAGGCTAAAGAGCGATATTACCTACTCTTCTCCATCCTTGATACTGCTCTAAAATTCATAACTCCATTATTGCCCCCACTTCATGGGCACAGCAGAACATGTAGGATTTTCAAGTCCGACGAGTGCTATTAAAAGGCCATTAATGCGTTTAGTTTTAGAGGCATATTTGTGTTTTGAACATGAGTTTACTTAATAACGAAATTGATAACATGTTCGACTTAAAAAATGCGACTAAAATATGAAATATTTTGGCATTTGAACTAAAACGCTGTTTACGAAGGGAAAATACAATTCCATTTCATTTGTTGTATTAAATATTAATGTTAATAATTTTGTAATTGCTTGCGACAGAACGAACCATGGAAAATTTTGGCAGATGAACCAGCAACCAAGGACTTTGGAAAGTACGGAATATGTATTTAGGTAACATATAATATTCGCATTTATTTGTTAAGTTGATTAAATGTAGATTTAATGCACAAATGGAATGACAAAAAGCATGCTGAAATAAAATATATATTTTTTTATTTTTAAAGATACTTTTGAAAAATAAAAAGCTTTTATTTAAGCAACTACAATAGAAATAAAAAAGATGCTCATTTTCTTAAGTCACCCTCAACATGGGCCGTTTTGGTGGAAATTAAATTTTCTTAGGCTTCAATTAATCATTTTTCAAAGTGTCTCAGCGCCAAGCCAAGATGAAGAATATGCCTGCTATGTCCTGCACAGGACATCCCCCCTTTTTTTTTGTTAATTTTTAAAATAGCACCGCCCAACCATCCGAAGAACACGGTACCCCGTCCACCGCGCAACAGCCCATTGTACATAACTACTTGAGATGAATAATTAATACCTTTAAAACTCGGCACACGCGAAGCACTTCAAACATTAATTCTTTTAAAAAATTCTTAACAAAAATACAACGAAAAAAACGCGTTATTGTGCCCAAAAAAAACACCCCTTCGCAACTTAATGGACACCCATTCAGTCATTCATTCATTCATTTTGTGTTAGTGGGAGTGGGGAGAACCAGGAGGTGTTGGTTTCCTTGGTGCCGAAGAATATTCGCGCGCACGAGGATTCATCACATTCCTGTGTAGTCGCCTTTATTTCACCGGTCCGATGGTCCATTCATTTGGGTGGCACAATACTTTGTGCCCTAGTCTCAGGTACTACCGCGGCTGCTAAACACCACCCTAATGCGACATTCGCGTCTTAAACCTGGACAGGCTGTCTTGGCGGCCATCATAGGACTACAAAGCATTAGAAGAAGAAGCAGAAGAATAAGCGTTGGAAGCTTAGCGAAATTATTTTAATGGCCACTTCGTTCTCTTGTGTTTCTTTTTTTTTGTTTTCATTTTCTGCTCTTTACGCGAATACGCAACATTTTTTAATGGAAATTTTACATCGTTACGCACTCGCCATTACGTTGCGTTCTATTGGAATGAATTTCAAGTGAAAATCGCCGTGTTTTTCATGGTTCATGTTTTTAAAGGTGTTTCGAATGCGTTGGACAGTGGACCAGTAACACATTGTAATAGATCAGAAAAACGACCATGGGACGTCAAAATTCGCGTTTTTGTAACCAAATTGACAACTTGAAAATTGAATTCAAATAACGTCTCCCAAATGACATACACTAAAAACATTGGGTATAACATCCGTTAGAAAATTTAATTACTATTTAAACAAACCATCGACTACATTCAAAACAAAATATAATTAAAATACACGAAATCGTTCGTGAAATTTACGAAAATATTCGTAAAATTTATCGACGAAATATTTAAAAAAAACTAAAGAACGAAAACCCTTGGAAAGAACCTTCGTAAATTTATAATTTGTGTATTTTACGAAAGAATTCTTAGATTTTATCGTACATAATACGAAATATTGTTATTTTTATTCGTAATTTATTTTATATGTGTGTACGTTTTGTAGGAATTTTACGAATAATTCGTAAAATACACGAATGGTTGTTTTAAAAAAACTGACATTGAAAATTACGATCGTTCATAAAATATGCAATGATTTGACTCAAAAAGAACTTACACATAAGACATTTTAAAACTGTTTGTATCAGGGCCGTAGCCAGCATATTCGTTCGGGGGGTTTTGAAATTGTATATTAATTTTTGAGATAGAGTTCCAGAAAATATATCCGCGCATACAAATTAATTCTTTTTCATTTTTATTCATTCGTATTATGTATTTTCAAATCAATAATTTATTTTGGAATATTCACGACCAAAATAATGACTCTCAATATTTACACGAAAACTAAAATGAAAAGAAAACGTTTTTTCTTCAAAAACCAAAAAGTAGTGAGGCTACTTAAGAAATTATAAAATTCAAAAACTTCCAAGTAAGTATAATAATAATAATAATAGTTTGGCACTACAGTCCTATAAGAACTTCGGCCGAGCTCTCTCACCATTTTGAGCTGTGCGTGTTATATTTGTACTCAAATTGGTGGGACCTACAGTTTATTGCCGAATCCGAACGGCGGGTGAGAGCTTTTTCATAGGCAATGATTTTTACTCTCGTAGGTTTGCCATTTACTGACGAGAGGTAGCGCGGTATAGAAAAATGTTTCTATGAAAAGATGTTGTTAGCCCCAGTCCAGGCTTGAACCGGGGACCTTTCGGCTCGCAGTCCAACGCACTAACCACTGAGCTACCGCGGCTACAAGTATACTAAGTCAAATATGGTTTGAAAGTTTTTAAAATTGTTCTTTTTCGGTTATAATTTGAGATAAGGTCGGCCGATCCGCACCAAAATTTGCTAGATATACAGAATCCAAAAATAGAGTAACATTAAAAACAGTCTTAGTCGAATTAGCATGTTATGGAATGGTATATTCTCATGCATTTAAAATTTATAAAATATTAATTTATATTTTTTTATATAACTTTTATAGAAGGTAAAGGGTAATCATTTAAAGAAAAATTTAAAGTTCAACTACTTTAAAGTTCAACTAGTTCAACTACAAACTGGAACGGTTTCGATTTTTGGAATTGGAATCGGAACCGCTATTTCAAAATCTTGTAACCAGATCCGAAACCGATAATACAAACGGTTTTAGTCCCTGGATAATAGAATATTTGTGAAATAGTACCGATTTTAATTTTCTTGTAAATCTTACAAATTATTAATTAAAATTAATATCCCTTAAAATATAAATAAAAAAAATATGCAAAGAACTATCTCAAAACATACTTACTGGAACAGTAACATGGAACCGGTGTACCGAAATCGTTTTGATATAAAACTTAAAATAGAAACCAATTACATAATTTTCTGAATAAATGTAATGAATAAATTTCAATATAGTTTTTCAAATTTCAAACTCATAACATCGTTTTAAATTAAAGAAAAATAGTTTCCTAGTTTGAGTTTTTAATTTAAAATTACCGGCAACAAACAAATCGTCAGACACTATTTTAAATACATTTGGTTAAAAATGTATGATGTTGATTTTGCCTATGTGAATTGAATATTTACGAAATAAACAAAAAATTACAGATTTCAAATATTACATTATTTTAAATTTTAATAGAAAAACGTAGTAGATTTTACGACATACTGTGCGCAGCTAAAAATCTATGAAGTGTGTCGCGTGTGAGTTTTGCAAATTTATTTTCTGTTGCTTAAAAGGTGTTGGATGGTACAGCAGGAAGTGTCTTTTCACGGAGCTTTTGTAGTCTGTGGCATTTTAGACGGCTACTATTACAAATACATATATATATATATATATATATATATATATATATATATATATATATATATATATATATATATCTATATATATATATATATATATATATATATATATATATATATATATATATATACATATATATAAATAATTTGCTATTGAACTGATAAAGTAAGGATTTTACTTTGTAATACAACATATTTTAATTAAAAAACAAGCAAGTACATACACCCAGAAAAAATACCATACAATTAATAGTCTGTGTACTATCGGCACCATCGGTAAATTCCATTAAATACTACAAAATACTATCAAATTAAGTATGAGTTTACATGAAAATATGTATTATTTGTATATTATTTAATGCATAACTGTTCTATTGACCATTTTTTTATCTGAGTGTACCCGGAAAACCTAAAACACTGAGAGAAAACATACAAAAATCAAAAAGTACTCATAACGTATCAACTAAGTTGTATTTACCTCCAGTTAAAAAAAAAACATTAAATTTCTGCATACGAGATTTAAAAATAAAATATTCATAAATAAATGTTATCGTCTTATATAAATTATTAGTAATTTGTTAATAATAATAGAAGTAGATAGTTTTTTTGGAAATATAAAAAATGTGTTCGTTTGATCGAATGAATAAGGTCATTGAAAAAAATCATATGTATTTGATTTACGTATTTGTTATACTATATTCAAGTATTTATATATGTATTCAAAATTTATTAAATATGTACATAGATACATTAGTACAAATGCATTTATTTTTACTACATTTTATACATATTTAACTTTTCACAGATTTACTACATACACTCATAAGAAATGTCCCATTAAGTACATAATGACCATTGATCTTATGATATTTTTTTTTCTTTTTAAATCAAAAGTTTTCTAATTAATTTCATAGTTTTCGAAAAATGAAGTACCATAAATTTAATATTTCAATATTATTATTTTTATTAGACTAATTACTATTGTTTTAATGGTTTCCTCCTATAATATTAAACGTTGCTTAAAAAACATAAAAACGTCATAAATTTTTAGGAAATGTAATTCGACTATGCCATAAAATTAATAATATGTATCATTAATTATTTACAGGTCTTTCTTATTGTAATTAAAAGAGCACATTATATTATTTATGGTACAACAACACATAGTATTAACAGTTTCAATATTACTGAACTAATGGAACGCATCCTATTGACCAATTTTAATAGTATAAATTATTGTTCTTCTATTGAAATACTATTAATGACTACGATTTTTTCTGGGACTATGCATTTACACGTGTATAACAAATATTTTTCCTAATGATGATGATGGAAGCATAACTCTATATACAACATATATCATCATCAGTTCTGACGACTCAAAGAAATCACAAGCACTTAAGTGTCGTTTCTCACCTGTACCAAATATGTATAATATGCGATAAAATACATTGTGTAGTAAAATCAAGTCAAAAAAATACACATGTAAAGGGTTTTTCAATAAGAGCGCTACAAAAGTTTTTTTCACGAGCCAACAATGAGTCGAAATTATTAAAAATTACTACCGAAATTCGAATTCGTATATCTTTCCATCATGAAATGACAAACCTTACTGAAGAGAAATGTCAAAAGAGCGGCAAGAAATATGGCGTCGTTTGCTGTCCCTGTCGCTCTACTTTTGTAGCGTCCCTGTTGAAAAACCCTTTATTTAAAACATTAAAAATGTTGTAGAACTACGCAATAAATTTGACTATATAAATTGTTGAAGTTAGTGTAAAAATCAAATTATTCTTAAATTTCAATTAAATCATCCTACTTTAATATTAATATATTTTTTTTTTTTAAAGTGTCACAGCTTAAATATATTGTTAACTACAAAAAATGTATTCTCACTGTATTCTTTTAACTTGACAGACTTTTATGCCTAAGCTTAAAATATTCTAGAACAAAAGTGGTCACAAAGGATGCCTGGAAACATGAGTGGGTGGGTTGGTATATAAATGAGTGACGCTCTTGCTCTTGGTAAATTAATAAAAGAAATTAATAACATTAAAATGTGAAGTAAAGACGTTTCCAGGGTTTCTTTTGTAGCCACAATGTATTGTTAATGACAGCATAGAAAGATTTTAGGCGCAATAAAAGCTTTTTTAAGTTCATTTTCACCTGGACAACAATTTTAAAGTAGGATTAAAAATTAAGAACGAAAATTTCAAAGAGAATTTTATAAAAAAAAACTTCAACAGCTTTCAAGTACATAGACTATTATATATTTTGTTGTTAAAATTCATACATTTCATAATCACTTCAAAAATAAAAAATAAAAAGTTGATTTGTCCGTAGCCTCCAGAAACATAGCCTGACGAAGGTGATTAATCAATGAGACACATTTTACATTCACCGGACCAAAAATGTTTGCGCCATTTTATCATGCAAAAGGACGAAAGTCCTGCACGCACGGACTAAGTTTGACAGATCAAGTTGAAAACTCGGTCATCAGTTTAAGTTGCGTAGGTTGGTTGGATGGTTGGTTGGTATTCAAAGTGCGACGGGCTCTTTTGTTGCCACAACTGGCTTTGTCACAGATTAAAAACTTTTAAATGGAGTTAGACGATAAGCAGAAAAATTAATGTTATTACTGCGTAGTTGAGCGACATGCAGTAAACTGAACAAAGCTGCCCACAGCGACACAGGGTGCTGCTAGAATTAAATAACATTTGCAACAATATAACGAAATCGGTTTTATTTTTAAATAAATGCCTAAAAGTATTAAACTACCATTATTGTATATATACAGTAGAAAGTTTATATTATGTCTACTATCTATATTCTAAAATTACTTTTTTTTTATTTATTCTTAAAAGTATTTGTTCTTATTTCTCTAAATTTACATAACACCTGTAGTTGAAAATAGAAAAGTGTCGCATAACGTTCAGCCCGAATGCTTTTTTTAGTTAGCATTAATTAGGCGGAAACATTTCGTCGAACGTTGCCGTCTCCAATATTCTATTGGCCACATCCAGAAACTTCTGCGATAGTCCTTTCTCGAGACCTGGAATAATCTCATTCAGGTATAGCTCCTGATTGTCGTTGATGATGGTGTTGCCCACCTCGCCGAGTGTCTTGTCGCCGTTAAAGAGATTCTCCAGATGCAGCTTCATGTTGCTCACATTCAATCGTATGGGCATCTTCGTGAACTTGACGTATTCTATGCCATCCTTAAGGTACCGAGTGCCGCGCATTTTCACAAAGGCCTTGGCGTTCTCTACAAATATGTCAGAAGATTTTAAATAGAAACATATTTAGAAATACTCGATGTACATCAATATGATGAATTGATTTATAAATATCAAAAATTTGTCTACCAACTAGAAAACTAGAACGCGTTCCGTTCCTTATATATATAAACTTATTCATAATATCGAACATCATAGTACAGAACGAAAAATTCAATACAATGAATTTGGTGAATTTGTTAATTATACTTATGAATATAATATTCAATATGATGAATATTGTTGAACTATTTTTTTTTAAATACATTTGTATTACGAATTTTTCAAAAGATTTTTTTTTAGAAAATCATTCGAAAAAAAAGTGTTCTAAAAGAAAAAAAAAATTTTTTCAAAGAAAATAAATATCCTAGAAAAAAAATTCGAAATTAATTTTTTGTCCGGAAAAATGTAACCTACAAATTTTTTTTTCAAAAAAAAAATGTTTATTTTCGAAAAAAAAATATTCTTTTTTTTAACTATATTTTTTATAAATATAACTTTTTATTAATAAAAAGTTGTAATTATAAATAAACATTTTACTAATTTATGCATGTCGAGCAAGCATTATTTAAGAACATACATTAACTACTTGAGAACTGAAAAGTATGGCAAAAAATTAACGAAAAATTAATATTTGATTGAAATTTTGTTCGATGAAAAACATTCTTTAATATGATGTACATATACGTTGTATTTTATCTATTTATTCATTAATATGATAAACTTCTTTACCTTTTTTACAAATGTGGGCGGAATTGCACAAAAGGGCGTGTCCCTTTCCATATGACTAAAACTATAAAAATGTTCTGACTTCTGACTTACTAAGATTAGAGTTATATAAATCGAAACTAAGGTTTATATTACAAACTCCAATCGTCACGTAGAATGTGAGCGGGATTGGATTAAAGGGCGTGGCACCTCCCATATAACCAAAACTTTAAAATTACTGTAACTCCAGACATGTTAAGAGTTGAGTTATAATAATGAAAACAAATGTTCATATTTAAAACTCCAATCGTCACGTGGAATATGGGCGGGATTGCACAACGGGGCGTGACATCTCTCATATAACCAAAACTTTAAATTTTCTATAACTCTTTACTTACTAAGACCAGAGTTATAAAAATTAAAACAAAAGATTATATTAAACATTGTAATAGTCACTTAGAATGTGGACGGAATGGGACAATGGGGCGTGGCACTTCCCATATAACTAAAAATGGTATCAGCTGACTTACTAAGAGCAGAGTTGTACAAATCGAAACGAAATATCATTTTAAAATGTTTAATAGTAAAATAGAATGTGGGCGGGAAAAATAGTGACGAGGCTTGCACTAAAAAGGGAAAAAGAGGCGTAAATGTATCCACACTTTATAAACGATATATTTTTGCAATTACAAAAACTTAGCACGGGCGCAGCTGTGCACGGGTCCAGCTAATATTTGAATAAAAATCCGAAAAAATGATCTCAACAAATCGAAAAAATGTTTCATTAATTCCATAATACATTAATTCCATATAATCGCGGTTGCTGGTTTTGACAGGTTACTTTGTTTTTTTTTTTCTTTAACGTAATGTTTTTAAGAAAATTGCTGTCTAAATTTATGTCCTTTTCATTCACTTTTTAGAATAAAAAATATATATTTCCTTACACAACCTAGTTTTCCAAAAACATTTAAACGCAGTTTTTCTTATCATTATCAGACTAATTTCAATATACCAAAAAATACTAATATTCCGATATATTTCAAGATATTTGAATCTGAACTCGAAGATATCTAATTTTTAAGACTATTTTTGGAAGTTTAACATTTCGGATCTAATGAGAAATAAGATTATTATATATGTTTATGTTGGTCATAGTTCAAACTAACGATCAAAATACTAACTTTGTTCCATCAGTTCTAAACTTTACAATGTCAAAAACTGTTACAATTTATAAAAAATTTAAAATACTTCTATATTTTACACACACTCAAAATAAACATTCTACAACAGTAGCAAAACAGGTTGTTAAAATAGCAAAAATGTTTGCTGAACGAGAAAAACACCAGGTTTTGCTGAAACAGCATACGAAAGTTTATTGTTCTGAAAAACTTTTTCTTTTGGTAGACAAAGTTGTTATCCAATTGTTTTGCTCTCAACTTCAATTCATATAAAAAACTTTGTTTTTTTAGTATTTAAATATTTTGTATATTTGTTTTATATTTTTACTTTTTATATATGTACATTTTCGATTATTTTTTTTTTTGTTTTACGACCTCTTTATAATTGTAAGATATTTTCCTAACGTGCTCAAGGTCCAGTCAGTACAAATTGGGTGTTTCGTACCAACAAACATTTTCTTTACATAATCTATTTTATTTTACTTTTCCCTTCATACGCAGTCACATTTCCCAAACGATTGCACCCCTGCAATGTAATTACGTGGAAAAAATATTGGTTTTATTTCAATTATTTTTCAAAAAACAGTCTACGAATTATAGACGCAGCGTGCAAAAATGCATCGTGTCAATGCCGCCATCTTGTTAATGTGCGCTACACTAGCGATATGCTTAGCAGGGACACGACCCGTTCTTGTACAAATAAAATAAATGCTCAAATAAAATAATGTCGTAATTACTAATTAAAGTTTGCTAAAATTTAGCAATCAGATTTTGCTAGTAATAGCAAACTATTTAAATTTAGTGCGTGACTTAAAACACGGAATTTTTAATAGATTTTTCTAAAAAAAGCCTATGTAAAACTGAGTATGCAATAAGAATAAGTATACTTAAAATATTTTCAGATTACATTCTTAGGTAATTATTTAAAAGATTATAATGAGTAACAAAATTATGTTCACAGGGCATATTTTAAAAAGTGGATCAATTAGAAAAAAGTTAGTAATTTTGATAGTTAGTATGGTCTAAGCTCTGGATAACCACAAATAATGTTTTTGTTTATCATTAAATCCTAAATGCTAAAAAAATATCTAAAAAAATCAAAAAAATTCTGGTTTAGATCCAATTATCTTCAAAAGGTAATGGAATATTAGCATTCATTGGTATATTAAAATTAGTATTGTATTTCAAAAAAAAACACTATTTTTTAATACTACTATATTTTTTTTATTCTAAGTAGTGGTTCAGAACAGCATCAAATTACGATTGCAATTTTTTCAAGAACGTTACGTAATACGAACAAATTGAGTATGTAGTCTATATGTATAAAACAACCGGATTATATTAGTGTGCAAAATAAAAAAATCAAATCATACTTTTCAACAATTTTCAGAAGTTAAAAATTTTAACAATCTTAATAAAAACCAGTTGGGAAGGTTAGATCACATGGGAAATTTTAAAGTAGGTGTAATTATGATAGTTAGGATTATCAAAATTATAGTCGGTCTAAGCCGACTATAAATACCCTACACATATGTGTGGTTACCATTCAAAGTGATATATAGGTCACCAGGGTATACGAATCCTGAAAATAACTACAAACATTCAATCGCTGAAGAATTTCCATTCATTTGATACCCATATTTACAAATGGGTAGGTGTACCGAATTTCGATTTTTTTTTTTGTGAACCACAAGTCTTTTCGCCGGAAAACATTATTATCATGTATTTGAGCATGATATCAATATATATTTGACCAAAAAAGTTTACCTAAGCACGTATACATAAAAATTGATCTTTATATGTACAATTTATATGAGGTATTTGAACATAAGTGGTCGGATCATAGGTCACAATGGACCGATCTCGCCAATTTTTTCGCACATACAGCGTAGGTATATTAGTAATCTAAGTTGTAAGTTTCATTTATCTAGCTCTTCAATTTTAAAAGTCTTAGGGATTTCAACAGACAGACAGACAGACGGACAGACAGACGGACAGACAGACAGACGGACAGACGGACATCGCTAAATCGACTCAGGAGGTCATGCTGATCAAGAATATATATACTTTTCCATACCGGAGATGCTTCCTTCTGGGTGTTACAAACGGCGTACCAAACTGAATATACCCTTTCACTCTTAGTGTAGGGTATAAAAAACTCATTATTTGGATTATTACATACACTAAACTTTTAAAAGTAAAAAAAGAGTGTCCGTAAAATGCCCCTAAATGTATGCAGCATTTATAGTAAGTAGCATTAAAGTAAAATGCATACGGTCATCTAGGGGCAGTATTTACGCGTTAAACTGAAACTTTGTATCCATATAATTGCCAGTCGTCATATAATTCCTAGACTCTTTTTGAGTGACAGCATTTTATATAAACTACATGAAATGCAATTAAAATGTTGATAGATGGTAGCCATTTGTAAAAAAGTTATTGTAGATATATTTAATAGATTTTTAATTGAACAACAAAATCGCATCAAAAAATAAAGAGTGAACCCCACTGTAAGACGATAAAAAATGAAGTACTTAAATAGCGATTAAATAAATTGTTTTAATTTTTTTAAGTTATGTTTTTAGTGTATTAAAGTTTGTTAAGCGTTATTATAAAACCGAAGATTTGTAATTATAATTTCAATATCTTAAGTAAAATTGTCTAATAAAAAATTTACAAATATTTGTTATATTTAATAGATTATATAATTTTATATGCAATCGAGCGTAAGTTTTAAGCGTTACAGTCAATAAATACAAAACAAAAATAAAGTCGAAAATAACAGCGACCAAAGGTATAAAATTATATAGTCTTCATCATTTTCATTTTAAGAGTTTCATAATCATATTTTCGTAAGTCAAAAACCAATTACAACATATTTGTACTCACCAAAAGAGCCTCTTACGTCGCCCTTGCCCTGCAGATCCAGCACTAATATGTTCAGCTTCATTAAATATTTTCCCATGAATTCGATCTTGGGCAGTGTCAATGAGATGTCATACGAAATAGCGCTGGCATTGGCCCTGAAATTTTGCAAACACTTTAGAATAAAACGCGCAACATATTTGTTTTGGTTCTAAATGCAAAAAGCAAAATGCAAAAAAAACACAATAAGTGCACTCAGAAAAAAAATACTACAAAATCAATAGTTTTTGCTATTAAAATTAGTTAATTGAATAAACTATTATTTTAATAGGTAAATACCATTAAATACTACAAAATACTATTAAATATTATTAAATAGTTTTTGTGTTTATATGAAAATAATAATTTTGTGTATACTATTGAATCAATAAATGTCCTATTGATCAATTTTAATAGGATTTTTTTCTGAGTGTACAAAACCACCTACTTGAGTTTGTCAATCGTGAAATTGCTGCCGCCATGCGCCGCTATATCGCTGAACACCGCTCGGAACTGCTTGCCGCGACTCATTTCGATGTTGTCCAGCAGCAGCGGCTCCAGCGGCGGCGTCATATAGCCATCACCCAGATCGCCGGCAGCCAAGAGCGGTCGCACCGCGTAGACGGCATCGATGATGCATTTTTCCAGTTGTGGATCATTGCGATGACAAGGCGTTATTGAAGAAGCTATAAGCAAAGTATTTAATGTCGTTTCATGTTTATTTATTTAAATACTAAAATACAAATATATTTATGGTTACTACACCCAGAAAAAATACTATATAAATAATAGGTGTTTACTATTAAAAGTAGTCAATAGGATATATTATTATTTTAATCGGAAAATACCATTAAATACTAGAAAATACCATGAAATTGCCATTGAGTTTATATGAGAAGATTTATTTTTTGTATACTATTAAATCAATAATTGTCCTATTGACCAATTTTAATGGGATTTGAGGGAATTTTTTTCTGGCTGTACAATCAAACTTTATTTCGTATATAATTTACTGTCTATAATTCTTATATAGTTTGTATAGTAAAAAACAAAAATGATTAAATCAAATCAGTCTAACTTAAAGGAAAAGAAACGCATCGAATAAGATTATTTATCAATATAGTTTAAAAATATTAAAACTAATATTTAAAGGAATATTTTTCTTTTCATTCATGTTTTTTTTAATCAGGAGATGTTCGATGCCTTGAAGTATTCTCGACCTAACTTCGATTAATAACTTAATCACCGATCTTTATCGCTCAACATTTCTCGTACTTTTTTATCCAAATCCGAGTTAGTCATATCTCAGGACCTTCGATATCTTGAAGTTTTCTCGAACCAATTTGGTTAGAAAGGTTCGATTCCTACTTTTTTAAATATGTCTCGTACTTTAAAATTAAAAAATACGATATTTATACATTTATTACATCGATATCGCAATATTTTTCGAAGCAATCTCGAACGATATTTTTGTTTACGATACCGAATCGATTTCGTACCGAAAAAACTCTGACAGATCGCATCGATATCTACCTACCATGTAGGTAAACATCGATATCGTTACGATAACGTTACGAGAATGGGTCCGATATCGTGTTAATCCTCCTGCATTTCGATACGAACTCGTAAAAATATCGTAACGATTGGCATTCTCGAATGTAGTTCTACTACATTTTGTTAGTTTTCCAAAACATTTATATTTATTTAACTTAATTTTGCTACACAGTATATAAGAAATTCGTTTTCTACATAATGTAGAAACTGTATTGTGTTTTTATTTTTTGCTATGTTTTTAAATTTAATGTCCGTGGACATACGACGAACAAAAAAAAATAGTTAAATTAAAAACACTTTAAAACAAATGAAAATTAGAATCGTACATCACTTTTCATTTCGTAATAACAATTATTAATATTGTCCGATATAATATTATTTTTAGCAAAAAATCGTAATCGCAAATTTTCATACGGAACATCCGGAATCAATTAGTGATTTATTACGAAATAACTATAAACTTTAGGAACATAGTGTACATACATAAAAATAAAGTACATTATCTCAGCTATGTTTTTAAATAATTCAAAAAAATAATTTCCACGCTTAAAGTATTTTTAGAAAAAGAAAACTGCTTTTGTCCTGTCCGGAATGTCCCGTCAGGAATTTTTCTGTGATTTATTATGAAAAAAGTATACAAAGTGTAAATTTACATTATCTCAGCCATTTTTTTAAATATTAAAAACAAAAATATTAAAATCAACACGCACTTTCGCTTTCAGTCCCGTCCGGACGGGACCGACCACTATTTAATTTATACTTTTAATCTACGATATAGAATTTTTTAATATTTTGGAGATAATTAGCTTTGTTTAAATACTATGTACGTGCACAAAAAAATAAAAAAAATAAAGAAAATTCATTAATTGTCCTTCGAGATATTAAAATACAAGCGCATTTTTGTATGGAATATTAATTTTTTTTAGAAAAGTATATAAATCAAATTACATTTAATATTATTACCTCACTTTTTTCTTAGTGTACTGGCTTATAAAAGTAGAAATTGTAACAATCGAAGTAAAGTATAATTTTAAACGGCATGTAAAATTAGATTTATTTTGTGAGTCAGTGTTATAATTTCCATTAGAGTCTTCACAACACAAAATTCTACCAAATAAAAGTAACCAATACAGATCAGAGGTAGCAACTACATCGAATAGTTTTAGGAACCACAACTGTTTTTGTTTTCTTCTTTGTTCGTTGCAAATCAATAAAAATAAAATACAAATGATATTAAGTAATAATAATAATTATGACTACGAAATATTTGTTCGTAAATAGAGTTACTAAAATAAAATGCGCATCAGGTGTCATTGACTTGAGTGCGGTCGGTCAGTGTTGGCGATACTCTTCATTTTCACTATTTGTACTGCTTGCATTTTATTTTATGTTTCTTGTACATTATTTTATTTTATTTGTTTTTTTTTTTAATTTTTTTTTGTTTTTAATTTTGTTTTGATTCAAATAGCAATACTTTTTTATTAATATTACCTAACCTTTGGTGACAGTCGGCCTTGAAAAACTTCGTGATCGGAATGTTAACATTTGTCACCTCAATTCTTCATTAATTTCTATGCCAGATATCATTGCAAAAATATATGTCCAATTACAATTAAAACATTTGTCGAAAAACAGATGTAGGTAGTAAAATTTATCGAATATAGCACATTACAAAATTTAATTAGTTTTTTAATTAAATAAAAAAAAAATATATTTTTATGATATTGTTCAAAATGTATTAGCATTCTAGTCACTTTAATTGAAGACTTCGTTGTCACTGCTTTACAATAGCTCATTTACATAAAGGTATTGTCTAAATTTTGGCACCATCCAACTATGTGGTAACATGAACCAAAAACAGCAGAACAATTGAAAATACAGTACAATATTTGTATTAAGATATTCATAATTTGGATAAATGAATTCCAAACCTTAATCCAAAAAACCCAGAAATGTAATTCTTTGGCGATAATAATAAATAATAAATAAGTATAGCATTGTAAATATAGCAACCGATATTAATTGCATTCATAAATCAATCCAGCAATGAAATTCACTACTTTTATTAAAACATTTGCTATTCATCGTGAATTCAGCAATTCCGTTTGCCGTCAATGCAACAAATTAATTAATTTTAGCAAATATAATTGCTAAAACTGTATTGACGTACACATATTCATAGTAGCAAACGGAATTGCTGAATTAACGAATAATAGCAAATATTTTCATTAAATTAGTGAATTTCATTGCTAGAATGATGAATATAATTGCTAAAACTGTATTGACGTACACATATTCATAGTAGCAAACGGAATTGCTGAATTAACGAATAATAGCAAATATTTTCATTAAATTAGTGAATTTCATTGCTAGAATGATGAATGCAATTAATATCGGTTGCTATAATTACGTCATTATTTTTTCTGTGTATAACAAAAAAGCCAACGATATCCATATAGGAGGGTTCTTATCATGTTCGTATTAGGCCAGCAAAAAAAAAAATATCGAAACATAATTGTTGTTTTCGATAATCTATAGTGATTCCAAATTGATAGGGTTCTCGATAAAAACGAATATACCTAGAATGAGATCATGTTTTTGTCGTTTTAAATATCGAGTTGATATTGAAATAGTTTTAATTTTTAAATAAATTATTTTCGTTCAGAACATTTTTGTTTAATAATTCTGAACTGAGCCCGAACTGTGAAAAAGAGATCTGCGTTTGTTTTTTAACTCTGAATATTCGGAGTCCATAATTTGTGTTCGTTTATTGATTGACAATATCGAAGTCTGTAGTTCAGAACACACTCGACGAACTCGATTTCAATTTATCGATCTGGCTGAACAGTACTGTAGGTGGTTTCTGTAATTTTGTCGATCAAAGTTGCCGACTCATATTGTCGATTTGACGTCAAAATGATGTAATTTTCATTTCTTGTCGAATAATTTTGTTTACATTTGAACAATTTTGACGTCACAGAAATCGACACTTTTTTTTGCTTGATTTACAAAAACGAGCTGCTGACTTTAAAGTCTTCATACGAAATTGACAATTGTTGCTTAAGTTGTTTGAAAACTAAATTAGAGTATTCAAGCTGAGTTCAGATTGCGTTCGACGCTAACAATACTCGGAATATTCAGATCATGTTCAAACCTTTGCTCTGTTATGTTTTACGAAAACGCATAATTTCAAAGTATGTTGAATTTCAAATCAATAATTTATCATTATTTCATCGAATTCATAATTAACGTCAAATAGTGTGCACCGATTACAGATTTTAGCCTATACACGATATGATTTCGTTATCGTTTTGTTTGCTTGGAAATTATCGAATTCATTACTGTTTGATTTCATAAAAAATTAATTGAATTTCGACCGAGTATTGAGAAAAATTAAGAATTGTCTCGAGGAAGAATTATCCGTGAAGATATTGTAACGGGGAAAAATTGTCGGTCAAAGAATTGTTCGAGTAATCGAATTTACGAACTGTTCGTCAGATTTTACAGACAGGAGGTGATGTTGATCAAAAAAACAAATATACTGTTGTACTAGTAGTAATTTCGATAGGGACATGCTCATTAATTCTTCATATCTTTATTTCAGATAAAAGGTCTCTGATGAGAGCCAAATTAGGTAAAAAAATTAGGTCCACGATTTCCTTGTCACGCAGTTGTGTAATCGAATATTTTTAAAAGGCCATAATGAGTCTCGGTCGGATAGTTAAGCTCGAATCACACGATTGAATAAACAGTCAACTTTTGAATCAATTTTCAAATAATTTTAATATCAATCGTGTGATTCCCCAATTTTTGTATGGAAAATAAAGCAATCACATTGATATTTAAATTGTTTTGAAAATTGATTCAAAAGTTGACTGTTTATTCAATCGTGTGTTTATCAAATCCGACACATAACCATCTATGGTGAAAATGTTAAGTATTTTCGAAGCCAATGTTCATATTTACTAGATTTTTACACGAAGAAAACCCGATAATTTCCCGATGGTCCATCGGGAAAATTTTTACTAGGGTGTTCGCATAATCAGATATAATCTATTTGAACATTGTTTTCAGACTCGATAGAAAATTGATAATTTTTTTAATAGAATTCTGTGTTCTACAAAATGTTGGTCAAAGAATAAATATTTGGAACCAATAAAATTAGTTTATCAAAACACACAAATGTTGAAAAAAGTAGCTATATCCTGTAGCCGCGGTAGCTCAGTGGTTAGTGCGTTGGACTGCGAGCCGAAAGGTCCCCGGTTCAAGCCTGGACTGGGGCTAACAACATCTTTTCATAGAAACATTTTTCTGTAGCGCGCTACCTCTCGTCAGTAAATGGCAAACCTACGAGAGTAAAACCATTGCCTATGAAAAGCTCTCACCCGCCGTTCGGATTCGGCAATAAACTGTAGGGCCCACCACTTTGAGTAAAATATAACACGCACAGCTCAAAATGGTGAGAGAGCTCGGCCTAAGTTCTTATTTATTTAGTACCAAATTATTATTTATTATTATTATTATCCTGTTGCACAGTTTAACTATTATCCAACACTATATTCAGATTCCAGAAACAATATCCCAGAAATAATATCTTTTCTATATCATTAAGATAGATAAAGTGGGGACAAAAATGTAAAAAATTTAGTTTAATTCATAAAATGTAAATTTTGCTGTTCCATGAGATATTTACAAATTTAAACTATAACGACTCAGTTTTTTGTTTTTTTTTTTTTTAATTTATAATTACGACTTACGCAATATTGCCTGACAAATATTCACTCCGCACACGATCGCCAGACAACATAGCAGACTTTTAAACATTTTTTAGTGAATATTTCTATAATTTTATGTGTGCACTAAATGTTTAATTAACACACTTTCTGTGCAATTATTTCTGATCACTTTTATTTCGTCTATAGTACACTTTCCTAAAATCAGCGTTTATCGTTGTGAAAATTTTGATCAATTTAGAGTCAACGCCAGACAGCGACTAAATGTGCGATCAGAACACGAGCTCCTCATATACTCCAACACAATTGGCGTAAATTTCGTTCAAGCACTGAAATAGATATTCAAATCGTCTTGACATCTGTGCAATTATTTCTTGAGCAACTCTACACGAATTATGATTAAAGCTGAGCTTTTATTTGTACAATGCGTGGTTTCACAGAGCTTTTTGCGATCGCAATGGCTCTCTGCGGTGTTGAGAGAGTGATAGAGCTGAGCTTACTCTTAAATGTACGATAGTTAAGCTTTCTTAACTAGTAGCAAAATATTTGTGGGTATTTTGAACGTTTTTCCAACATTCAGGAAATTTATATTTTCGAAAATTTCAATATTTTTACATAACCCTAGCAGAAATGCCCAATGCACCATCAGAAAAATATGAGATTATCTTCGGTAAATAATAAACATTGCTTTGTCAAGTCCTTACCATAGATAAATTATCTAAATAATTAATGGTCTCGATCAGAAGTTTTGTATGCTGAATCTGCTTAATTTAAATCCCATAAATATTGCCTTCAAAAAGTAGTGTGGCGTGTACCCGATTAGTTAACTCGCCCGATCCCAGTACAGTCATGCTCATGAACTCATTATGTCATTATTTCAGATAATCGGGTTCTGAAGAGTTCCTCTACTGACTGCTCGTGTGCTCTGCTCAATAATGTCGATATCATCAGCCTACCCGAACATCAAGGTACTCTTGTTGAAGATCAGGTTGAAGAAGTCAAACGAGAGGGTGTTGCCTTGTCTGAAAACTTATTAGGTTTTCAGGATTGGCCTAAGAAGAGAAAAAAATTTAACTCAAATTTTTTAAAGAGTAAAACTAATTTTAGAGTGTAAAACTTTAATTCAAATGTTTCACATATAAATTTGTTTTGAAATAGTCATATTAAAATTTTAATTATATTCGAAATTAAAAAAAAGTTTTGATTTTAAAGATTTTAAAGATTTTATTTTTTAAGTGTTCACAGAATAAATCTTCAATATGATGATTTTATTTATAAAAATGATATGAATTTTTTCACCAACTACCATATTCATCATATGGAAGTTTTCATTTTTTGAATTAAAATTTAATGTATTTGAAGTTCAAAATGATGTTTTTAAACATCAAATTTACAAAGAAAAATGTGTCTTTAGTTACACATTTTTACAATTTTAATAATTTTTCTTTTAAAAACTAACACAATTTTTTCTTTTTCAAAAAATTTTTCAAAATAAGTAAATAAATGGAAAAAATTGAGATTTCAATAAAAAAAAAATTTAAAAATTGTCCGAAAAAAATCGGGGAAATAAAATTTTCAAAAAAAAATTGTCCAACATTTTTTTTTTTCGAAATAATATTTTTATAAATATAACATTTTATTAATAACACTACGCAACAGTCAAAGTTATTTTATATCATGTAAAATGACGCCCTGATTTCGAAATTATGGTTTAATAATGTTTCTTTGGATAGGTTTACATAATAAGGGCCAATAACTTTTGAACCGAACTTTCCTATAGGTGCTCACATATATTTGTAAATATCTCGCGTTCTGAATAACACATATGATCAATTGTTATATCGAATGAAAGATAATTGAATATCCAATAAACGTTTCTCAGAATTGAATTGGTTCATTACTTTAAAAGAACTCGATAAGAGAACTTGAAAAAAGCATTTTTTCAACAAAAATATGATAATAAATTTTAAAAAGTCGAAAAGTATTTAAAGTTATTAATTTCTTATTTAATTTTATTACATTTTTCCCTCAGTGTAGTTCACACTCTTTGGAAGAAATTAAGCTATCAATAACAAAAATATATGGGTAACATTTGAGGATAAAAAAAGTTATGTGAAATCATTATAATTGATTGCTATATAAATAGGCATAAAAATTAAAAAAAAATAAAAATATATGTGACCACCTTTTTGAAAGCTTAGTACAAAAGTTATTGCCGAAATCTCGTAAACCTATCCATAGATTTTTTTTTAATACGTATATTGAAATTCTGCGAGTCATTTCCAATTATACAAAAATAATGGAATTTACTGCGCGAATTTTTTTTTCTCATTTTGTTGTGTAGTGTAATTATTTAAAAAAAAATTGTCAAAAGAAATTTATCCAAAATTTGTGTTTCCGAAAAAAATGTTTTTATAAATTTAAATAAAAAGTTATAATTATTATAAATAAATATATTACAAAACATTTTACTAATTTACGCATGTCGAGCTTTATATACACTCAAAATAACTTCTAGGATGTTTTACGAAATATTATTATTTCGTATTTGTAATTTCTATTTTTTTTTTCAAAAATATATTTTACCTTCGAATAGTAAATATTACGAATCAATATTCGTAAAATTAAAATCAAAACACAACTACAAATATTTCGGTTCTATTACGAAACTTTCATTATATTATTTTTTATTATAATTTCGTTTACGAAAGAATAAAATGATCTTTACATTTTACGAAAAATTTACAAAACTTTCGTAAATTGTGAGACTATATGTAGAATTTTACGAAAGATTCGTGTTTTTACGACGTCAAATAGGAGCTTGCAACTTTATTTTGAAGCAAACAGAAGGTTATAAAATACTAACAGTTTTAAAATGTGTGAGGTGTAAGTTTTTTTTGTATCAAAGATTCAAAAATATCAAATCAGTGCATAATATTTAATATTTTATGATAAAACAATGATGATTCATTCATTCATTCATTCATTCATTCATCGTAAGTTTTGTTTTTAAACACAGCATTCGTATATTTTATGAAAAATTCATAAAGTTCCTACAAAACGTACAAACATATTCAATAACTTACGAAAAAAATAAAAAATCTTGCGTATTATGTAGGAATGACTTTCGTAGATAAAATCTGTGAATAGTTTCATAACATACACAATTAATATTCGTAATTTTATCATAAATTTACGAAAGTTCTTCCATGTATTTTACGAAATATTTCGTAGATAAATTTTATAAAAAATTTACGAAAGTTCTTTCGTGGGTTTTAAGAAATATTTCGTAGATAAATTTCACTAATTTTTCGTAAAATACACGTATAATTTCATGTATTTTTAGCAGTTTTTTTAGTGTAAGAAAAAATAAACAAGAACACCTTAAGAATTCTTAAGAACTGAACGAAAAATAAATATTTTGATATAAATGTGGCATTCTTCACATATTTTGTACTTTTTCAGTCATTCATCTAATTGATAATGAATACATAACATTGATGTTTTATAGTGATCAATATTATAATTTGTTCTTCATTACAATGAATCTTGGTTTGATGAACAAAATTCATCAAAATGAAGAATACATTTTTTTAAATGTGTTAATACCAGATGTTAAATATTTTTAAAAACATTATTTTTTAGGTGTAGCTACATTAAAATTACATTTGTCTTATCGGTAACGGTTTTAAATATAAAACCATATTCAAGAAACGATTACATGTTTTCAAACTCGATTTTGATGTTTTTAAGCCTTTATATGAAGTGATTTACTTCCGATTCGTCAACTAAATATTATTTTTGTATAATTTTAGGTTATATTGAAAGTTGTTAAAGGTAAAATAAAAATTAGGAGAACCTTATTTTCGTCAATCAAGAACTTGACAGACTGTTGACAGTTAAATCGTTACAAATTAATACTCTATAGAGTCAAAATATAATCCCACAGGCAGCTAATCAAAGACATACTACATTCAATTCTGCGTTGAGAAATGTCAACAAGCCAACAAGATACTTCCCGTAAAAATCATATATTTCCAAACAACAAAAAAAAACAAAATTTGAATACTAAATTTGCAGCAATTGTTTTGAGGACAAAAAAACCGAAATCAAAAATAGGAACCGGTAGTGCTGACAGGCTGCAAGACACCCCTGTTGGGTTGTTGGTCAATCATAAATAAGGCAACTTTTTCTGTTTAAATTCTGCATATTTCTACATATATTGAATTTTCACAGTAATCACTAATGAACCAAAGCGGTACGGTACGGTACGCTGTCCTGCCGTCAATCCCAACTATAAGAATCAAGAGCAGACCCACCCTTATCAAACAAATCCCCCAGCCATGTTGTTGAAGTCATGAACGTCAATGTTTCGTCGTCATTTGTGGTGAATAGAGAAAAACAAAACATTCCATTTAAGGCACATTCATCTAACCATAGGATGCCTCAATCAGACGTCATCAATGCATCTAGTACCTCTCACCGATTTACGCTCAACTGCATCACGGACAATGGCAACCATTGTGCAACAATTTAACATTTCCACTGATTAAAATAATCTAAAACTAAAACCACTTCTCGAGTGACATTTCTTTCCGAGCGATAGGCTATACCTTCCGAAACATCATATATGGGGATGTGGTTAAATGTTGCAATTAAATTTGTAACTGCTTTGGTGTTGCCCTGCGGGCGGTTTTATCGCATACTGTTTGCGGTATGCAGATGACCTTTGACACCTTCTTCCATGCGACTGCATCATTTGGCACAAACCCTAATTTCAAAAGGTTCCTTTGTCCAAATTTTGTAATCTTTGGTACCTATGTGCACTAAGAATGATTTTATTTACCGGAAAAATTTTAAAAATTGCAAAAATGTATTATTGGTTTTTTTGACAACTGTGTCTACATTATACAGACAAAACATTTTTTATATATGAAAAAAAAACCAGAGATCTTTAAATATTGCACAAATTTATAATTTTAAAATCTTTTTAATGTTTTTATGAATTTTTTACCAATGAACGGTCTTTCATATTTTTATTTCCATATTTACTACATTATAAACATACTTAATAAAGAAAATCTGACATCTACTAACAGTAGATGTCAGAATTGTCGCACAGTAATATTTATATTATAAAATTTAATTTTAAATGCTTATTTTAAAAATAGGGTCCTTTAAACTTTGGAAATTCTTTAAGCATTTACGAAAATTTCGATCCCTCTCACTAACTGAATTAAGTAGAAATAAAAAAGTAAATCTAACCAAGTTGACTCCACCTATATTACGCATTGAACTGAAATAACCCTTTAGACTTGTATTAGAAGCACCCTCCATTAAAACAATACAAGTGAAAGGGTTATAGTACCCGTTTAACCACTTTTTGACCAATGTATTGCAATGTATAATTAAAAACCAACCCCATATAACATGTTTTCTCCATGAAATGGCTGTGCAGAAGAATTAAATTAACATAAAATGGTGTTAAAATTAAATCACGTAACAGACGATAATATAATAACTAATTAAAGTTGTTAACAATAATTAGAAAACATGATTAAAATCGAAAACATTTGGAAAATAATTCTTTTGAAGCATAACTTGTTGATTATATTCGAATATGTTGTACTGTTTGGTTTATCGCATTCATGACCAGAAAAATTTTATATACACGATTGAGTTGTTCTGATACCAGCGTATTCGAATTTCATTTGATATGAGTTACAGTTATTTCATTATTTTTTCTATTCAAGTAATACAAAAAATCACTATTAAATTCGTAACATACACGCATAGAAATAATATGGTTGCGACATGATCGCGACAACCATGCTATGGTCCTTATAGTCATACATGGTTGTCACAACCAAAGCATAGTATTTTCAATTTTATTTCAACAACAATAAGGTCGCTAAAATCATATTATAGTAGACAATTTATTATAATATGATTGTATTTCTGAAAAACCAAAATATGGTTGATAAGAACCATGTTATGATTACGATAAAGACTGCCACGAACAAAGTATGGTCAATACCAATCATTCCATGATATAGACTGATCATAATATAGTAATTTATTATTTACAACCATATAATTCTCACTTAATGGCATTTTTTACTCTCTCTTACTCACTTCGATGTTGGCTATGGCGGTTTTTTTTTGTTGTCGTGACAAAGTATCTTTTAATATTTAAACATCATTATTAAAAATAAACATATATCCGAAAGTTTAAGCGTTAAGTATAAATGCTTAATATGAAGACAATATAGTTCAAACAAATTTCTATAAATAACATTAACTGCTCGTGTTTAATACAAATGTGATTAATCGTGTGCTCGCACGCAGAGAAAAAAAATGATTGAGACATGATTGTGTCAAAAAAAGTATGGTTATAGCAATAATAGTATGATTGTTATTATCATTCCTGATTGTCGTAATCATTCCCACTTTTTTAAAATGATTGTGTCTTTCATTAAATGATTTCTGCAATCATATTATGATCAAATTGTATGATTAGATTATGTAATGATTGTGACAAAAATGTAATTCGAGTATGCATGAATGCCAGAATCATGTTCATTATTGTGTCAATCATATTAGCATTGAAGCATAATTGATATAATAATAGTATGATTGCTGTTTGACAGCTGATGACAGCTGTTGACAGTTTGGCAGATTCAGTATTAAATTAGATTTCGCCGGCGTCGAACGCTAGTGAATTTTAATGTCCATTTATAAATAAAATGTGATACAAATAGTGATAAGTTAAGAAAAAACTTCGGTTTTAGATCCTGAACAGAATGAGATCTGAGAAAGACACAATACACGTTGAAACAAAGGCGTCACTTCAGCTGTGCAACGAGTCGAGCAGTCAGCATCTTTGCAACAAAATGACGTTGCAAAGACGCTGACAAATTAAGAAAATGAAGCGACGGAGCAGAGTTATTTAATAATCTTTAATAAAGTGTTTTTCTATTAAATATTGGTGTTTTTTTTTTAATAAAGTAGTATTCTTAAATTTATTTGTTTAAGGTTAACGCAATCATTCAATGATTTGTGCAATAAGTGACGCTTGTGAAAACATTTATTGTAACAATCATGCAATGATTAAAAACATGATAGAATCATTGGAAAACATGATTGAAACAATCATGTAACAATCATGCAACATGATTGCTACAATAATAATTTCAATCATTAAATGATACCGTCAAAACATGATTGTGGTGATCATGTTTTTTCTGTGCGTGCGCGTTGTCAACTTCATGACGGTGAAGCTGCACTTTACACGAAAGTTCTTATGCACGATAAAACTCGAGCGAAGCTCTCCGGCAATTGGAAGCACAGATTCGCACAGAGTACAGCTTCACGGAGTTTCCAAAATTGTGTCTTTTATTTAAAAATATATACTTATATAATAAAAAATGTAGATAAAATAATCATTAATTAAACATGTGTCTTATTTATAATTTCTTTTCAATCCGCTTTTCAGGAATTTAGGATAATCAGAATATAATAATATAATTACTTGTCACGTAGGACCATAGTATGGTTGTATGAAAACGAAATACGATTACGACAACCTTAGTATGGTTGTGTGGAATCATACTATGGTCACTGACAACCATAGTATGTTCACTGACAACCATAGTATGGTCACTGCCAACCATACTATGGTCACTGACAACCACAGTATGGTTGAGTAAAATCGGCGTTTGGTCACTGAGGACCATGGTATGATAGTAGAAAATCGTACTATTGTCACTGAGGATCATATCCCCCAATCATAGTATGATGCCCTTCAAATATGATAACCACAACCATGGTTTTTCTCTGCGTGTATAGTGAATTGATGACGGTAATTATACCCTACATGAGGCACATGGTATATTAAGTTTGTGCATATATTGTAACGCCCCTTAGAAGGCGAGTCCGTTATGGAAAAGTATGTATATTCTTGATCAGCATAACTTACCGAGTCCGTTTAGCCATGTCCGTCTGTCTGTTCGTCTGTCCAAAACCATGAAGATGAGTTCCAACCGCTGGTCGATTTGGTGTGGAATGGCCCGTACATTTCTGATATTTGAATAATATTCTGAGGATTATTAAGAATTTTAAAATTTACATATACAATAAAACATCCAACATTTATTTCCCCACCAAATTGTTGGGTATTCCATAGTCCCGACCAACTTTAAGTCCCGCCCATGAGACTTAACTTTTCCACTCGTTTTTTTTTAATAGTTGAAATTAGCATACCCATCAAGTAACCCATTTGGAGCGACTCATTTTTAAGTGTTTTATGAGCTCTCAGAAAAAAGTACTCATAAAAGAATCACATTTATGACTGTTTTCGGAAATCTCCAAAATCTTACACTCGTAAAAGTTTAAAATTTTTGGAGCACGACTCATAACATGATCTTAGTGTATTGGGAGTACTCACCAAAAGACACTTAATAATTTCCTATTTTAGGAGCCTGTTTAAATAAAATTGATTGGTTTTTAAATGAAATAAATAAAATTAAAACGTCTCAAAATTTTGAATGTTTTAGAAGTGTTTGAATCGATTAAAAATATGAAGATTTATAGTCTCCTAAAATAGTGCCCTCTACCCAGGTTTCGGAGCCTTTTTGAGCACTTTTAGATGCTCATATAAGAATCTTTTCTAAAGTAAAAATTGTTATCGAGATTCGATCGGTACTCATTGATCATTGAATATATTCCATGTCATAAGCCCGAACCGTTACATGAACAACATGATTTGGTCCCGATCATATCTACGCTAATAGGGAAAATTTCCACTAGAGTTAGGAGTATTGAAATTCTCTTTAATGTAAGGATTTTTGGGGGCACCCAAGTGGGGCTACACGGAGAAAATTGTTTACTGATAATTTATGAATGAGACGCCTTTATTATTTTTTTTTTTTAATTATTTTATTTATGAATTATATTAATGAATTATGTATAATAATAAAAAAATCCAAAATTCATGGACATAAAATGTTTTATGTCTAGTTATTCAGTGAAAATTTAAACATAGTTTACACTTCTCCAAACGGCCTAATGTCATTAAATTTTAGAAAAAGGAAGACAATCAACAGCCTTTTATAATGACATTTTAAATATATGTGATATGTTGACTATAGGACGAAATCACATTTACACTCAAAATAAAAAGTCGGTAACAGTAGAAAACATGGTTGTCAATATAGCAAAAATGTTTGCTGGAAAGAGGAAAGGGCCGAATTTTGCTGAAACAGCAAATGATGTTTGCTGCAGAACCAGCAAACAGTTCGCTATTGCAAATAAAGGTATGTTGTAAATGTAATTTAAAGTTTGCTAAAATTTAGCATTCAGAGTTTGCTATTAATAGCAGACTTTTAATTTTGAGTGTAGTTAATCTGAAAATGTGACTGGAAAAAGGGACCTTAGAAGTATTAAAAGCCCGCAGTGCTCATATGTGAAAGAAACACTCAAATATAGAAGAGTCATAAAAGATTAAAATGTTTGAAAAATTCAGAAATTTAATATATTAAAAAAAACCATAACTAGTAATAATATATTAAAAATACATGAACACCAAATTGAATGAAATATCTCTCAAAATAATGTAATTTCATTACAAAAAAAATTAAAAATAACCATAAAATATAAAAACAAACTATCTGAATTAATAATTAACATTTTTGTTATATTTAAATTTATTTTTGAAGTCCTTTAGTATTTTGAAAAACCTAAAATATGATACCGATTATCTGAATGTTAAAATAATCAGGTCTAATGGCGATATAGAAATCATTTTTAAGTGCATTAACCGGCACCCTTGACTTCGTAATGCGCTGTATAATTAGGAAATACTTAGAACATAAAAATCGCATAAAACCTCCTATACTAAGCAATCAAAATTCGTTCCTAACCACAACATAGGTCCGCCATCAATAGAACCCGAAACATATCAGTATGTAGTATGTCTGTGTAAAACAAGAAACATTAAAATCCAGTTGGCCAAACTGTGCCACAAATTTGCAAAATTATAAACGTGATCTGTTTATTCTGTGTATAGTTGAGATACATGCAGAAAACCGCGGTGTGGCAATAAAAAATCAACACGCACCCAATAAGCCGGCGAATAAATAAAAACTTTGAAAAACTTCACGCACAAAAACTGTGTGATAACTTTTGAAAAGTCCATCAAATTTGTAACAAATTACCTATGGTTGTTCACGGCAACGCAACCTGAATGGTAAGGGACCGGACGGACCAACCGACTGCTGGCAATAAAATAAGTATTCCTTTAATTAGGTTCTGAGAGAGCAATAAAATTTGAACGCGTGCTGCAATCGCCACTGAAGCAGATGATGCCGAGATGATTCTGAGATGATGATGATGTGTTGCATTCCATCAGGTAAACCATCCCCATTCCTATGCTCATCACCAAGAGTAACTTAACTCTGAACTCACTCCTCGTCCTTCTCCTCAACTCAAAAGCACTAAAACAAAGACTGAAAATATACTTTCTTTGAATTAACAAGATTTTTAATGAAATTTTGTAGCAGCAAAAAGCATTTGAAAAGTTCAATGAGAAATGCTTGCTTTCTTCCCATACTTAAGCCCAAAATGTACCAAAAAAAACAATAATTTAACAACAATATAGACTATCATTTCATCAAAAAGTCCATCAGTCTCTATGAATTGTCCTGCGCCTACAGTGTGAATTGTCTCAATGTGTGTCATGAGAAATGACGAGGACGCGGGCGACCAAATCAAATTACCAAAAGTTTAATTGAAGTAATGAAATGTTCAGCTTTTTGTAACTTTGAAGTATTATTTCATAGAAAGGCGAAGTGTTAATTCTGAATATGGTAATAGGGACGAAAGTGTGCAGGGACGGGTCGATTAAATTGAAAATTTCTTAAATTACAAATCATGTTTTTAACAACAAAAAAAAATTTAAAATTTATACAATAATTTCGACAGGGTTTTTCCATTTTTGTAATAGTTTGTTATTTATTTATTGGAAAAATTCATAAAGCTAAAATCACACAATTGTTTCAAAGCATCAAAAATCATACGATTGGCAAAATTTCAGATCAACCAGAGAGTATACATTATAAATTTACAGATTGAAGTTAACAGAGGAAAACAGTGCACAAAACTGGATCTGTCCGCGGATAATTTGCAACCAAACTTACCAAGATATATTTCAATCCAACGCCTTATAAATTTTAATTATTTTTCTGGCAAAAAATGTGGCAGAAAACATCAGAATATTGATTTGAAAATGTGTCTGTTGACAACATTTTCGTTTCAATTTCCACATAACCAATGTTTGAATTTATTTGACAAAAGTGGCAGCGAATCCACCTGTATGGAAACTCTATATCAAATATATACTCTCTGGATATATATAATATATATACTCTGGATCAAATTAAAATTAAAATTAAAATTAAAATTAAAATTAAAATTAAAATTAAAATTAAAATTAAAATTAAAATTAAAATTAAAATTAAAATTAAAATTAAAATTAAAATTAAAATTAAAATTAAAATTAAAATTAAAATTAAAATTAAAATTAAAATTAAAATTAAAATTAAAATTAAAATTAAAATTAAAATTAAAATTAAAATTAAAATTAAAATTAAAATTAAAATTAAAATTAAAATTAAAATTAAAATTAAAATTAAAATTAAAATTAAAATTAAAATTAAAATTAAAATTAAAATTAAAATTAAAATTAAAATTAAAATTAAAATTAAAATTAAAATTAAAATTAAAATTAAAATTAAAATTAAAATTAAAATTAAAATTAAAATTAAAATTAAAATTAAAATTAAAATTAAAATTAAAATTAAAATTAAAATTAAAATTAAAATTAAAATTAAAATTAAAATTAAAATTAAAATTAAAATTAAAATTAAAATTAAAATTAAAATTAAAATTAAAATTAAAATTAAAATTAAAATTAAAATTAAAATTAAAATTAAAATTAAAATTAAAATTAAAATTAAAATTAAAATTAAAATTAAAATTAAAATTAAAATTAAAATTAAAATTAAAATTAAAATTAAAATTAAAATTAAAATTAAAATTAAAATTAAAATTAAAATTAAAATTAAAATTAAAATTAAAATTAAAATTAAAATTAAAATTAAAATTAAAATTAAAATTAAAATTAAAATTAAAATTAAAATTAAAATTAAAATTAAAATTAAAATTAAAATTAAAATTAAAATTAAAATTAAAATTAAAATTAAAATTAAAATTAAAATTAAAATTAAAATTAAAATTAAAATTAAAATTAAAATTAAAATTAAAATTAAAATTAAAATTAAAATTAAAATTAAAATTAAAATTAAAATTAAAATTAAAATTAAAATTAAAATTAAAATTAAAATTAAAATTAAAATTAAAATTAAAATTAAAATTAAAATTAAAATTAAAATTAAAATTAAAATTAAAATTAAAATTAAAATTAAAATTAAAATTAAAATTAAAATTAAAATTAAAATTAAAATTAAAATTAAAATTAAAATTAAAATTAAAATTAAAATTAAAATTAAAATTAAAATTAAAATTAAAATTAAAATTAAAATTAAAATTAAAATTAAAATTAAAATTAAAATTAAAATTAAAATTAAAATTAAAATTAAAATTAAAATTAAAATTAAAATTAAAATTAAAATTAAAATTAAAATTAAAATTAAAATTAAAATTAAAATTAAAATTAAAATTAAAATTAAAATTAAAATTAAAATTAAAATTAAAATTAAAATTAAAATTAAAATTAAAATTAAAATTAAAATTAAAATTAAAATTAAAATTAAAATTAAAATTAAAATTAAAATTAAAATTAAAATTAAAATTAAAATTAAAATTAAAATTAAAATTAAAATTAAAATTAAAATTAAAATTAAAATTAAAATTAAAATTAAAATTAAAATTAAAATTAAAATTAAAATTAAAATTAAAATTAAAATTAAAATTAAAATTAAAATTAAAATTAAAATTAAAATTAAAATTAAAATTAAAATTAAAATTAAAATTAAAATTAAAATTAAAATTAAAATTAAAATTAAAATTAAAATTAAAATTAAAATTAAAATTAAAATTAAAATTAAAATTAAAATTAAAATTAAAATTAAAATTAAAATTAAAATTAAAATTAAAATTAAAATTAAAATTAAAATTAAAATTAAAATTAAAATTAAAATTAAAATTAAAATTAAAATTAAAATTAAAATTAAAATTAAAATTAAAATTAAAATTAAAATTAAAATTAAAATTAAAATTAAAATTAAAATTAAAATTAAAATTAAAATTAAAATTAAAATTAAAATTAAAATTAAAATTAAAATTAAAATTAAAATTAAAATTAAAATTAAAATTAAAATTAAAATTAAAATTAAAATTAAAATTAAAATTAAAATTAAAATTAAAATTAAAATTAAAATTAAAATTAAAATTAAAATTAAAATTAAAATTAAAATTAAAATTAAAATTAAAATTAAAATTAAAATTAAAATTAAAATTAAAATTAAAATTAAAATTAAAATTAAAATTAAAATTAAAATTAAAATTAAAATTAAAATTAAAATTAAAATTAAAATTAAAATTAAAATTAAAATTAAAATTAAAATTAAAATTAAAATTAAAATTAAAATTAAAATTAAAATTAAAATTAAAATTAAAATTAAAATTAAAATTAAAATTAAAATTAAAATTAAAATTAAAATTAAAATTAAAATTAAAATTAAAATTAAAATTAAAATTAAAATTAAAATTAAAATTAAAATTAAAATTAAAATTAAAATTAAAATTAAAATTAAAATTAAAATTAAAATTAAAATTAAAATTAAAATTAAAATTAAAATTAAAATTAAAATTAAAATTAAAATTAAAATTAAAATTAAAATTAAAATTAAAATTAAAATTAAAATTAAAATTAAAATTAAAATTAAAATTAAAATTAAAATTAAAATTAAAATTAAAATTAAAATTAAAATTAAAATTAAAATTAAAATTAAAATTAAAATTAAAATTAAAATTAAAATTAAAATTAAAATTAAAATTAAAATTAAAATTAAAATTAAAATTAAAATTAAAATTAAAATTAAAATTAAAATTAAAATTAAAATTAAAATTAAAATTAAAATTAAAATTAAAATTAAAATTAAAATTAAAATTAAAATTAAAATTAAAATTAAAATTAAAATTAAAATTAAAATTAAAATTAAAATTAAAATTAAAATTAAAATTAAAATTAAAATTAAAATTAAAATTAAAATTAAAATTAAAATTAAAATTAAAATTAAAATTAAAATTAAAATTAAAATTAAAATTAAAATTAAAATTAAAATTAAAATTAAAATTAAAATTAAAATTAAAATTAAAATTAAAATTAAAATTAAAATTAAAATTAAAATTAAAATTAAAATTAAAATTAAAATTAAAATTAAAATTAAAATTAAAATTAAAATTAAAATTAAAATTAAAATTAAAATTAAAATTAAAATTAAAATTAAAATTAAAATTAAAATTAAAATTAAAATTAAAATTAAAATTAAAATTAAAATTAAAATTAAAATTAAAATTAAAATTAAAATTAAAATTAAAATTAAAATTAAAATTAAAATTAAAATTAAAATTAAAATTAAAATTAAAATTAAAATTAAAATTAAAATTAAAATTAAAATTAAAATTAAAATTAAAATTAAAATTAAAATTAAAATTAAAATTAAAATTAAAATTAAAATTAAAATTAAAATTAAAATTAAAATTAAAATTAAAATTAAAATTAAAATTAAAATTAAAATTAAAATTAAAATTAAAATTAAAATTAAAATTAAAATTAAAATTAAAATTAAAATTAAAATTAAAATTAAAATTAAAATTAAAATTAAAATTAAAATTAAAATTAAAATTAAAATTAAAATTAAAATTAAAATTAAAATTAAAATTAAAATTAAAATTAAAATTAAAATTAAAATTAAAATTAAAATTAAAATTAAAATTAAAATTAAAATTAAAATTAAAATTAAAATTAAAATTAAAATTAAAATTAAAATTAAAATTAAAATTAAAATTAAAATTAAAATTAAAATTAAAATTAAAATTAAAATTAAAATTAAAATTAAAATTAAAATTAAAATTAAAATTAAAATTAAAATTAAAATTAAAATTAAAATTAAAATTAAAATTAAAATTAAAATTAAAATTAAAATTAAAATTAAAATTAAAATTAAAATTAAAATTAAAATTAAAATTAAAATTAAAATTAAAATTAAAATTAAAATTAAAATTAAAATTAAAATTAAAATTAAAATTAAAATTAAAATTAAAATTAAAATTAAAATTAAAATTAAAATTAAAATTAAAATTAAAATTAAAATTAAAATTAAAATTAAAATTAAAGTTAAAGTTAAAATTAAAATTAAAATAAAATTAAAATTAAAATTTAAATTTAAATTTAAATTTAAATTTAAATTTAAATTTAAATTTAAATTTAAATTTAAATTTAAATTTAAATTTAAATTTAAATTTAAATTAAAATTAAAATTAAAATTTAAATTTAAATTAAAACGCAATAACGAAAGCATTAACACAAAATAAAAGCAATATAACAACAAAAGCAATATAACAACTCATAGAACAACTTTTTTCTGGGAGATCAGAAATAAATTTTTAGACGTAGAAAAATATTTCAAGAAATCATAAGTTTCCTCATGACTACAAGTTTGGACCATTAGTGTAATTTAGTATTGTCTAATAGCTCAAATATGGATGTACTGTTTCCCAGTATTCCAAATAGTTTATTAAACAACTTTTTAATTTATTAAAAATAGAAAATGGCAATAAATTTGCATAAATATGCCAGACAGATAGTCATAAAGAAACTTATAATTTTATGTAATATTTAGCTACGTCTTAAAAATTATTTGTGTTTTTTTTTCGAGAAAAAAGTTATTCTATGAATTATTCTTTAATGGTTAATCCATCTATCTGCAAACTAATACTTTTATTTACTTTGATGCCTGCCGTAGAATAGGTTACTCAAAACATATGTCAAATTAAATCAACAGAAATTTTGATATATTTTTTCATTTTCCATGGAATTTTATGTTTTTTTGCACAATCTTTAAATTATTTATTATTTTTGTTATGCAATAAACGATATCCTAAACAATTTTTAATAATTTGTAAAGTATTACTTTTTACAGGATATAGCTTTTACCAAAAAATTGTAAGTTATATCCTGTATAAGGTTTTGTAGATACTATATGTAATCAAATCAATCGAAATACAAATACAAGCTTAAATTCAGTTACTTTATAAAAATATTTCGATTTTGTAACATATTCGGTAGCACTACTATTATTTTGCACAGCAACATTCAAGACTCGCCTAGAAAAGTTAAGGTAATTTTTTTAAATGGCGATCAAAGAGGCGATAACATAATTTATAGGTGGCCACTACTATTTTTATGCACACAGGTGTACTTCATAACTGAGACATCACTGAGAATGAATATGAAAATGGTCGTCCGATATCAATTATTATTATTGCGTATTATTATATTAAAACGCAAATAAAAATGAACCTATCAAAATTATGTCACTGTTTTTTTAGGTTTAGATCATGATGAATACATACATGTGGCATATTTATTGAGAGAAGATCTAAAATTTAAATATTGAAATCATATTAACATTTTCAATTCTCAAAAGTTTTTTCACATTTTTTTTTTATATTCAAATAAAATAAAGAAAACTCGTCTGCTCGCATCAAACATTGCAAAGCGACTGATCGAAAATTTTTAATTTCGTTTTTAAAAATATGATTTCATCTCAATGCTTACTTCACCTGTATGGTTTCATCATGGTTTAGATATCGAGCTGATCATTTTCGAGAAAAAATATATTTGACAAAAATTAAATATTTTTTAATTATATTTTTATTAATATATACATCAAGCATACGGTTGGATAAAGACAAAAAAAAAACAATACCACAATAAACTCTACACATGTTGGAACATTATTTCCTTGCTGGACGTCCTCTACGTTTCTTAGGTATTGGTGATGCGCACTTAACATCAGGGTCACCATTATCGGTTTCTTTAAGCGTACGCTTCTTGGCCTTGGCAGTCTTATTGATTTTGGCCAAGTTTCTAAATAGCTGCGAGTTCGTTTCGTTATTACTCTCATGTACCAGAACATCCTCCGGCGTCGGCACATCCTCCTCATCATCGTCATCATCGATAACAATAGGCTTCGCCGCTGGAGCAGCAACAGAAGGCGTAGAGCAACGACTACTCTTGCTGTTGCCATCTTCTACATCTGTATCAACTGCTGTTCGCTCGGCTTCCAAGGCAGAGGATTCTTGTTCCATGCGTGTTAGCAGCAACTCCTCTTCGTCCTGCGGTTGATCGCTGGCATCAAGACTAATGCTGGGATCCACTTCGATTTGGCTGCTGTGCGAAAGCGTGCGATCGATGGCGGCCTTCAACTCCGACGTCTTAATGCGAAAGTCGCGTACGGTGCCGAAATGCAAAAAATTCGTCAGCCGATCGTTGGTCTTCTTCGAAAGCAGAATAACGTGCTTGTTGAAGTTCTCAACGCAGAGAATAATTTTCGGAATTAGTTTGGTTTCACGCAGTACTTTGGCCTTTGCTGCTTGCGGATTAGACTTTTTGCCGTCCTTCGTTCCGTCCTGACCATCGAAGATGTTTGCTTCGATGTAGGAGATGAGCACATAGATATTAGTGGGCAACGGTTTTCCGACGACATGTAACAAAAGATCAAATCTTCGAAAAAAATGTATTTACTATAGTTGCCCGGCCACTATATCAACTACTTACTTGGTGCCCTGTATAGTGACCTTCATGACGGCACAGAGCCACAGGAAATGTTTGGCCAAATTCTTAAGACAAACATAGTGCTGCATGAGCAGTCGCAGCAGGCTGTCCATGCAGACGCCCAACGGAATACAGACGTTCGAAAGGTTCAGCAACGTGTTTGAGATGTGCACCAGCTGTGAGCAAATCGAGCGCTCGAGTGAGCGCAGCGAAGCCAGACAGAATTCGCGATCATCCTCGGGCACAATGCGATACTTATAGGTGGAATTGTTTGCCTTGCCGATGAAGTAGTCCACATCGTCGAGCTGTTTGCGCAGCGCAGCGAACAAATAGTTCAAGCAGGACTCAGCAGTGCCCTCTGTAATGGATTTCAGCACAAAGCTCATTTCCGCAGTGTCTTCCTGCTGTGATTATCATATATAGTACGCAGAAATAATTTCGAAAATTATAAATAATACTTACCTCGTTGTCTTCATTTGTGATTTCGCCCAGCACTTTGCCCAAATGCAGTGCGATCGTATTAAAGAAGGCGCCCGAATGCGTCTTCTGGCGCTGTGTAAAGAGCAACTTGTGCACAAGGCTCAGCTCTTTCGTGTGAAGCTCATGTTCTTTACAAAATTTAAGCAGCCAACTGTACGACTCTGTGGTCATGCGACTGCCATACGATATATTATCGTAAAGTATGTCCAGGCATTGCAGCAACGCATGTGGTATTTTGCGACCATCGACATTCTGCAACAAGGAGTCATCTGCGCTTCCGTTGGCCTCTTCGTGGAAGAACTCGTCGAGTCGGTCGTGCAGTACAGCAGATGCCTCCTTGCAGTTATTGATTACATGGAAATCTAAATGTGGAAGATAACATTTTAAAGAGATATGAGTTATATACGTAAAACTTTGAAATTTAATAATTTTTACAATAATTTAGATTTTCTGTACATTAGTAACTGGTCTGTTTCTTGAATAACATTATCGTAAAAATGTAATTGTATTTAACAGGCCTTCTGTTAAAAAACTTGGTTCGTGTCTTTGTTAAGAAATTCGGATCGTGTCTTCGCTTCTTCAACGCAAACACAGTGTAATCGTGTAATGATGACTACATAACTGTAAAACGGTTCTTGTAAATGAAAACAATGTCATATGTGCAGTGTTGTCTACATCGTGTTGACGACTTTAATTACATCACGTCGTGAATGTGCTTCGTCAATTCGAAATGTGTCGTCAATAGTGTAACTTAAATTTTAAATTAAAAAGGATATTCTATTTATTACCTTTTTTAAAACGTTGAATGGAAATTCTTCATCGATGGAAAGTTTGTAGTTATTTTCAGGATTCGTATACCCTGGTGACCTATATACCAATTTGAATGGTAACCACACATATGTGTAGGGTATTTATAGTCGGCTTAGACCGACTATAATTTTGATAATCTTAACTATCATAATAACACCTACTTTAAAATTTTTCATGTGATCTAACCTTCCCAACTGGTTGATTTAAAACTACCTTCGCGATGAACTACAGATATTAGATTTTAAATATTGCCTCGAACTGGATGACAATGCAATTTTATGATTTTATTGCCATGGTTGCATATTAAAGACAACTTGAAACAAGAATATTTTCAATTTTAATAATATTAGGCCTTTCGAATTCTGTCAGACGAAATTTTAACTGAGACCAAAAAATAAGAAGAATTAAAAAATATTTTTTAATATAAAACTTTTTATGGTGAATTTTTAGCATGAAAACTTTACATATTAAAAAATATTTTTTATTTCATATTTTTTTGTAATTATAAACAAATATTTGTATTTATTTTTCAGTAATATACTGATTATTTTTAATTGATAATAATGGTACATCCATGCTGCAATGGGAAGCTTAGTAATTAATGTGGTAAATTATGAAGAGTTTCTGCCCCAACTAATGTGTCATGCCGATTTGCGCGCAAGGGGCCGACTTTCTTAACATGTAATCTAGTGGCAAAGCAAAACAGTTCATATTCTAGAACAGCAATTCGTATTACCCTAAATCGTTCAAACATGTAATAGTTTCACCGAATAATGTAGAAGTAATGTAGAAATGTATTCCGAAAAAGAAGTGACCATCGTGGGGGGTGTCTACTTTATCTAAACCTATTTTTAGTAAACATTAGATAGTGCCTTATTTGGTTCTGTAAACCTACATTATATATTGATCACAATGTATTTTTCGTTGTAAAACTACTACTTGACACAACTGCTTCTGTATATTAGCAACAGGTCCGTTTCATGAATAGCATTATTGTAAAAATGTATGTGTACTTAACAGTGTTCTTTATAGTAACATGGTGCGTGTCTATGTTAACAAATTCGGATCGTGTCTTCGCTTTTTTTAACGATAGCTCACTGCTATAAATAAGACCACAAAACTGTATTAATGCAGTTCTTGTAAATGAAAACAATGTTACATCCGATGTTATATGTACATCATCTTGTCTACATTAGTAAAACCAGAGAGTATACATAGTAAAGAGATGTCATCCGAGTTGGTTGCAGTTCGATGGCGCTATTGTAGCAAGTAAACATGAGTAAAATGGTTTTTCTTATGTTAAATTCGTCGTAATAAGGCAGAAAAAATATAAATATTAATAAAACTATTAAAAATATTAGGGAGATAGAAAATTTGTACATTTTCGGTCTACATTTGACGCATTTAACATTCAAAAACCATTTTACTTATGTTTACTTGCTACAATCGAGCGATCGAACCGCAACCAATTCGGATGACATCTCTTCACTATATATACTCTCTGGTAAAACTACTACTTGACACAAGTGTTACAGTACATTAGCAAAACAGGTCCGTTTCGTGAATAACATGTAAAAATGTTGTAAACGTAAAAAAATGTAAAAATGTAAGTTCTTTTGTTAAATAAACATGGTGCGTGTCATTGTTAACAAATTCGGATCGTGTCTTCGCTTTTTTAGCGAAAACACATTGTGCCATAACTTAGACTACAAAACTGTATTAATGCAGTCCTTGTAAATGAAATAATGTTATATCCAATGTTAACATTGGACTGTGTTGTCGTATCTACATCATATTGTCTACATTATTGACGCCGCGTTGTTAATGTTATCGCGTCAATTAGAAATTTGACGACAGCTAAATGTCGTAAATAGTAACTGAAATTTCAAATCTAAAAGGTTATTGAAAATGTATTTTTGGTTTGTTATTACAAAAAAAAACTGTTTTATTCAGATATTTAAAATTTTATATATATCATGCATGTACCACCACATTTATATAGCTGGACATTACAACCCATGATGACTTTTTTTTGGTAAGTGACCCAGTGAAGCAAAAGACTTTCAAAGATTCCCCAAATCGAAAGATGTTTTTTTTTGCACTTTGTTTCTATTTGCCGACGTACAAAGTATTTTTTCTCATAAAACAAATGCATTCACGGGTCACGATATTAAACAATTTCTTTACACTAAATTCTTCTGTTTATGTCACATCAAAGTTTTAAATATAAATATATATTTTAAATAATAATAAAAACTTACCAAAACCGCGCACAAAAGTATCCTCAAACTTTTTCTTATAGACTTCGTTGGCCGTGTACAAACATTGATGAAAACACTCAGCGCCTAGTGCCGCCGACTTCAAGTCAAAATCTCGCCACAACATGTTCAACGGTTTGATGCAGCGTTCGTAGACAACTTTTGTGATGTCCGTCAAATATTTAAGCATGCGACGCGAGTGCGCCAGCTGCTTGTATTCGGGCTCTAAGCGAATCGCTTCGACTTTTGTGGCTGCAACCTGCAACACGTACCGAACTAACTCATGGTTGGAGCGCAGCGCGCTGGTGTTGCGTGGAGCAGCAAAAGGCACAATGTCTCTGCATTTAATAAATATTAATTATGCATTTATTAATTAGCATTTCAGGCAATTCAAATACTAACTCAAGTAGCAGACGCAGCATCATCTCCACCACTTGCAAATCCCAAATGCACTCGATGTTTGTATTAATTCTCTTCGTAGAGACTCCGTTTATGGTGATATTCAGCGTAGTTGCGCCCTCCGTTTCATTTGGGTTTTTGGCTTTTTTGCCCTTTTTATTGGGACCACCAGGTAGTGCCTATTAGATGGAAATATGTAAAACAAAGGAATCTGAATTAAATCTTTTTACAAAGCTCACTTTTAACGCTTCATTGAGCTTAAGATGTTCCTTGAACAACGCCAACAAATGCTTGACATTGTCGTTGCTTTGCGTCGAGGTCAGAATGCAGTGAGCCATCAAACCCTCGATGAAGTTTAGCTGCTGCGCGATCTTTTCGTTTTTAAGATGCGTCAATGAACCTTGCTGTAACAGTCAAATAATGTATCATTCTAATAATTCTTATTTTATTTAATAGAAATACTAAAATATATTTTTACCATTTCTTCGAATTTTATATCTTTTGCTATGATTTTTTCTACCGACAAACGTAGTAAACGCTTCATTTCACGCGTATCGTATTCGCCGTCAAACTTCTCAAACACCACCAGACAATGACTAACGAACTGTGTCAAAGAACCCAGATTATCATTGACTTCGATGTCGTTATCATTGTCCACCGATGAGCGAACGATCTTTGCGAAATTTATGCTGAATTCTACTGCTGTATCTTCCGCCGTGGGCGCCACAAAATAATCGCGAAAATGCCAATCGATAAATTGCAGCACGTGCGGCACTAGTTTAGGATTTAATTCAATGGCACGTTGTAGATCTGCAAAAGGATTTTCAATAATAAAGTATTTAATATTTACAAAGAAAATGCCTACTTTCGTAGAGTGTTATTTTTATTTCTAATGTCTGATTGAAACAGTTGCGTAGCAGTCCAATTATCTCCAAAGTGAGCATGTCAAAATGTCGCTGCGGATTGTTGCGATTGCCTAATGTCGCCTGCGACATCAGCGAAAAGCCAGAGATGCTCTGCTGCGTACACATGCCGGAAACGCCCATTTGCGAACGCTGCGAATTGGAGTTATTCAGCTGCTTGAGGATCATGCAAAAACCATAGACGCCCATACGACAGGTTTTCATATCACTATATAAAAGGTGGAATAAAAGAGATTTTATATTGTACTGCGATACGAAATAAGAATTGGAACCTAATTCGGGATCGTTCTACAATTCAAAAATCATTCAAATCTAAAACTGTTGCCTTTCTAAAACCAAAACTGGTATTAAAAATAAAGAAAACAACCGATATCCTGTAGTTTAAATTTTAACTTCATTCTTTTGATACTAACATTGTCGATTTAAAATTTTTGTAAATATTTTAAAATACCTTGAACACATAGCTTTGCGCAAAACCTCAATAAATGCATCGCGCACAATGGCCGATATTTTCAAAATGGGCAATATAAATGACATCAAGCGCATAGCCTGTTCACCGGGAATCTAAATAAGCAAAAAACATTGATTACTAAAGATTTATAAAAATATAAACCTAAATGCCAAACTCTCACCCACAAAAAGAAGTCCATCACATAGTTTATTGTCTTAACGCACTCGGACACGGTGAAGGTATCCGCTACACTTAAAAGTGTTAAGCACTCTGTGTATTAATAACATTTATAAAATAATCTATCAATTAAAGCAACTAAATGTACACAACGCACCCGAGTATTGATACTGATCCTGCTCAACTATCATCCATTCTGACAGCTTCTTAACGATGCCGTGACCGAATACAAAACGTTTACGTATGAACTTTGTCAGAAATCCAATGGCAAGCGCATTGAGAGTCTTGCTCTGCTTTGTCTTGAGCAGCACAAAGGCGAGATTTACCAGACCCGGTGTAATCACATCTTTGCCCTCTTTATTCTGATCTATGAGCACGGTGAATATCTGCTCAAGATCCACCTGCTTGCGTTGCAAACTGTCGCGACACCACACCGAATACTCTGCCAGTTTGCGCTCGTCCTCGTTATGCTTGATGACGCTACGTATAAAAGGTAAGAGCACCGAAGCGGAGAGTCGCGAATCGGGCTCGCGATTAGCGGCGGTCATCGAGAGCACGGCGCTGAGCATAAAAGGCGTCAAAAGCATATCTGGCATATTAAAGAAATTCTACGCAATGCAAGAATACAAATGTTACAAATAAATTAGAAGAATAAATTTCATTTATACCCTAAACACTATGCACAACTGTATCTCATTCATTTTGTACTGCGTGCAGTAGTTCAAATGATGAAGTATAGTCTCTTCTGCCTCGCGAAGTTCCTTGTCCGAGAAGGCATCTGTAAAAATTGACATCGATTGCCTTGAAGAGCTTGAAAATCACAATACATACCAATGCTGTCAAAGTCTGTGGAGTTGCTGTTCATATCCGAGAAGAGTTTTTTATAGTAGAAACGATGAAAATACTTCTCCAAGGCAAGTATGGGTATTATTACTTGCGTCGCCGTTGTGCACATGCAGAACAGTTGGTAGGCCAGAGCCGGAAGCTCCATGGGAGCCAGAGCCTGCAAACAACCGGAGAACTTGTGCAGCACGGTCAGTGTTTCAGACGGACTCAAATGTAATTCTCTGCAAAGTGTATAACAGTTTTTAAATGCTATCATATGTGGGAAAAGCGAAAATACAATTGAAACAAGTCTAAAATTAGTTTACACTTGCAATTGGTATTTATAACCGGACAAAATTAATCTTTAATCCTAAGAGTAATACACCATTGATGGCATTTTTTATTTAACCACGATCTTAGTAAGATTATCCGATGGATTTCAAGATTCTAATCAAGACCGCATACTCAGTTTTTTGATATTGCCTTAAGTTTTCCAGTTAATACGTATAACAAATATATGGCAACTTCGTGTTTTTCTATATATTTTGGTTTTTTTTGTTGATACTTTTAAAATACTCTGGATTTACCAAAAGTTACTTTTTCTCGTATGGTGTTATAATAGACATTGAAACGAATCGACTGTAGTTCTCAAAAAATTGTTAAATTTGTATTTAATAACAAATAATCTTACTTGAACATGTCCGCAATGGGCGTAAGCACTTCATTGGGCCAACGCATGGTGCACAGCTGTCGTAGTGTGGTCTCGCGATATTCACTGCCACTCATCGCGATCCCATTCACACTGAACTGACTGAAGTTGGCCAGAATCTTAAGCGTCTCTGGTAGTAAATCCTTCCAACTATATGAAATGTTATCCTTATTTAGTTTATTTATAATTGTAATATTTCCGGTTACGTACCCAACGCATTTTGGATCTCCCGCACGCATACCATCCACGCAATGTTCCAAAATCTCCACCAGTTGCTCGCTGGGAAATGTCGACAAATCCTGGCACAAACGCGTAGTCAAGTCGTAGGTCTGCTTGTAGCTAAAGTCAATTTTTAGCAGCCCGTCCAGAAAACATTTGACGCAGGCGAAGCGCTTTTCCTTGCAGTCATAGCTTCCGTTTGACGCAAACCCTTGCAGCAAATAATTCCAGAATGTAGTACAATCATTGCGTCCCAACTTGGCCGACAATGTAGTTATAAGCTACAAAATTTGTGCTTAGTTATTGCGCATTATTTTCAAGTATTACCTACAATTTTTGCACTGGTTTGTTCGATTAA
This sequence comes from Dryomyza anilis, assembly GCA_951804985.1. Classification (NCBI taxonomy): domain Eukaryota; kingdom Metazoa; phylum Arthropoda; class Insecta; order Diptera; family Dryomyzidae; genus Dryomyza; species Dryomyza anilis. The sequence goes on from OX638133.1 coordinate 69,259,317, forward strand.
TTTTTGCAGCTGCTCGATGTTGTTTTTTTCACCAAGACTTATTATTTGTTTTTCTAATGTGCTTCCGGACATTTCTTTAGCATTTAGAACACTTCAAAATAAACATTCGCAGAGAAACAATTAAAATATAAATTTGATTTTAGCAAAGGGCGCCGTTTTCTTACATTTTAAATTCGCCGCAATATTTTGACGTTTAGCAAAGACACCAATAGCGTGAATTGGCGAATTACCCAGTCATAGGCGCGATTCTGTAACTTATTAACAAATATCGATAACCACTCGCCTTCTTGAACTTGAACTGGTCGGTTGTCTTCTCGACTGGTCCTCGTTCGGCGTTGTCGCTTAGAGTTAACGGGAGAAATCCCGTTTCTCAGTCAAATACATTTACTTTTTGTGTCGCGAACTGCCTCGTTGCTAAGGCGCATAAAAAGTGAATCAAACCATTTTGTAAAGAACTTTAAAACATTCGTTATTGCGTTATAATCGTGAGATCGGCCAAGTAAATCTTCAATAATTTTATTGAAGTAACTCAGTAAATATCGATATCGTTAACTAACAACATTGTGGCAAGTGATCGTCATGAAAAAAATGTAAATTTTAACGATATTTGTCGTTAAAAATAGTTTACGATATCGATTTTTGTCGTTAATAAGTTACAGAATCGCCCTACTGTTACAGAATCGCGCCTCAGTATTGCATTTAGCGGGTATATTGGCCCAATTCTTTTTCGTGAGAACTAGCGTCCCAGCAAGACACTGCTGACCGAAACCAAAGACTTTATATATACTCGTACAAACAAAGAGTGAGAGGTAAGATTAAATATCGATCTTGTTGCACCTTTCTTTATAAGAAACGTCAAAACTGACAAAATAACAAAAATGCGTAGCTGTCCGTCTGTGAAAACAGAAACAGAATTTATGTATAAAAATGGTAAAATGAATAATTTATCAAAGAATATCAGAAATTGAAGATTAAAATTCTACAAATTTTGATATTTTCACAAAAAATAAAGCTTGCTTTATTGTTTTAGCAAAAATACTAGAAACATTAAAGCTTCTTCTATGAATTATTTTGTTGTTGTGCTGTCACTTCAGTTCTCCCGCTCTCGCGGATAAAAATTACACCCACACACAGAAAAAAAAGTGTGTAAATATAACTAAAATGTTAATCAATCCAATTAATTTTTAATTGAAACTCAGCCGATGTAACTTTTAGTAGCATTGAATCCCATATTCGTAATAATGAGAATATATTAATAGGAGAAACTTTAATTAATTTTTTTGTCATATTGATTATATGTTTTATTGGGAATTTTTAAATCATTAATTAATTAGTAACATCAATTAAAAATTTCATTCGATAGAAATTGCATCAATTAAATATTTTGTTAAATTAAATAAAATATTTGTCGAATAGAAACATATGAAAATAAAAATAATTTAATTCAATATATAACATAAAATAGATATTAAATAAGTATGTATACTGTTTGATATGATTTGTAAAATTCTTTCAACCAAACGAATGTTTTACCGAAGTCAGTTTTCACAACTTCTACAGGGGGGCCAATAAATTGAGTCAAACATAAAATTTGATATTCGCTTTTTAATGATTCAATATGCAACAAAATGAGCATCATAAGCCTCTTGTTCAAATTCTTGACTTCAAAAATAAATTGAGCCATTTAATGCTTTAATAACATAACATACACTAAATAATGCATTATCCTGTTTTAAAAGAGCAACGTAGAAGAAAATAATGTTAGAAGAAACTGAACGACGCCGCCGACGCACAAACAAAAAACAAAATGGAATCCAGAAGAAAAAAACAGTGTTGCAATTTAAGAAAATGAATAAATCAAAAGTAACAAATAAAAGTAGTTAATACTATTAAAGATTTAGTTGTATTGAAATTATATTAAATTAATTACTATTAATATTTTAATTAAAAAATGTGTAAATACAATTAATTAATTAGTAAATACATTAATATTTTTAATTGGAATACGATTTTGTTTGCTATTAATATCAATTGTTATATATACGTACAATATTTTTTTCTGTGCAATTATCCAATACCCGAAATGTGACAATTTTGATGGCACCCAAAAACTACACCGGCACACAAAGTTTCTATCTTAGTATATATAAAGTCTTTGGGTTGGTCCACCACGAAAACTCGTTAAACACCTCTCGAAAATGAATTAGTTTAATTATATTATCGTTTTTCAACCAATCTGTATTATTTTTCATTTAATGGAACTTACAAAATCATGAACTAGTGATGGTTATTCATTTTGATATTTTATACGTAAATGTGAAAAAACCCTAAATTGAAAAATAATTCAAAATTAACTAAAAATGTTTCGATCCGATCAGACACTTTATATATTAAAAAAATTCACTATGACACTTGCATTTGGGCAATTATATGCTAAGAAAATCTTTGTTAGTGCTTCTAATAATAAGAAAATGGGTGGCCCAACCTACATTTTTATCAAATTTTGAGAAAAATTCTACACATTTTTCTGCATCAAATTTTGATAGAAAACTTATTTACATTTTAAAAAGGTATTATGAGCGACATTTTAATGCATTTAACTTTGATTTTATAATGTAAATTGACCACATAATCAACACTTGAAAAAGTCAACAAAACTTTTTTTTGAGTACATAAAATAAGTTTTATTTTGAATATATTTATGTTTCGGTTAAAATATTTATTTTGTTGAATGTAGTAATTTTTATGTTTAAGGGGCAACATCAAAATATGTCCGTGATGTTATAATGTAAATCAGAGCTCATTAGAAGAAAATTCGCCTACCCTATAAGTCAGGCATGTCAAACACGTGGACCCGCCAACCCTTCATCTGCGGCCCGTGAAGACTTTTCAAATAATATTAAAAAAATATATATTTTCAAGAATTGAAAATGTTTAAATTTATTTTATTTTTAGGCGTTAGAATGATTATTATTTTTTGTTGTGCATTTTTGTGCAGCGATATGTATCCAATTTAACATGCCATATAAGAAATTAAATTACTAATCTTGGTTAAAAACTTATTAATTTATTTAAAAAAAAAACTAATAAAAAAAAACTTTTTAAAAAACAAGCTTTTAAAAAATCTGTACTAAAAAATTAAAAATAAATTTACTAAAAATATAAAATATATTTATAGGTTGCGAGATTTAAAGTATAAGGAGTTGTAGGTTTGTGATGTATAAGATATATATATATATATAAATATGATTATAATTGTATTCCTGTATCAAATACAAATTCATATTTAGGCTACATAATTACGAATGTAATATGCTTGTAGTTTTTAATATTTTCGCCACACGCTTTTATTTTTGTATTTGCAAACCTCTTAGTAAATTTTAAAATTTATTGCTTATAAACGTATATCTTAGTAATATAAATTGAATAAGATTGAATTTAATTTATTTCATATATTAATATGTATTCATTATAAATATACATACCTACCTACTATAAATATATTTTATATTTTTAGTAAATTTATTTTTAATTTTTTAGTACAGATTTTTTAAAAGCTTGTTTTTTAAAAAGTTTTTTTTTTATTAGTTTTTTATTTTTCCTTTTTTAGTCATTATATGGTCATTAGAATTATTATTTTGCATAGATCGGTTCAGCGGTTACCAAGTTATAATTTTTGCCCTTAACACCCTCTATCGATGGAATTTAGAATTACTTTCTAGTCTTTGAAAATTTCCCCAAGGATTTCCTGTACCAAGCATTGTCAGTTAAGTGGTTACCGAGATATAAAATTTTGATCTTAGCACCCTCTATCGTTTTATAAATGTAGTAACCAAATAATAATTCTCCGCCAAAACAACTTTTCTCAAAGACAATTCTTTCTCAGACTGCCCATCCCCGTAGAATTCTTCCCAGTAGAATATTTAGCCGTAGAAATCTTCGCCGTAAAATTCTTCTCCATATAACGCATTTCCCTAGAATTCTTCCCGGTAGAATTTATCCCGGTATAATTGTTCCCGGTGGAATTCATTCCCGTAGAGTTTTTCCCAGTAGAAGTTTTAGTGTGGTGAGTTTTAATGTGGTGAGTTTTAGTGTGGTAAATTTAGATGCAGTGAATTTTGGTGTGCTGAGTTTTGATGTGGTGAATTTTAGTGTGGTGAGTTTATAGTGTGGTGAGTTTTTAGTGTGGTAAGTTTTAATGTGGTAAATTTTATTGTGGTGTGTTTTAGTGTGGTGAATTTTTATGTGGTGATTTTTATTGTGGTGATTTTTAGTGTAGTGAATTTCAGTGTGGTGAGTTATAGTGTGGTGAATTTTGGTGTGGTGAATTTTTTTTGGGGAGTTTTAGTGTGGTGAGTTCGTTTTTCTTTATCTTATTTTTTTTACTTTAGTTTGGATTTTAGTTTTATGTTATTGCTTTTGTTTTCGTATTTTTGCTTTTGTTTTATGCTTTTGCTTTTCATTTTTTTTTTGTATTTGAGTTTTTTGTTTTATGTTCGTAGCTGGTGAAAGTGCCGAGTTATATCATTTTGAAAGTTTAGGTTGTATGGGAGGTGCCACGCTTCTTTGTCAATCCCGCCCATATATAGCCTGTCATTCCTTCCAGATTATACCGCATCCGTGGTAAAAATTTCAAGAAAATCGGATCAGCAGTTTAGACGGAGAAGCGGAACAAACGTACAAACAGATTTATTATATTAATAGGATGTCATCTTTCTAGGTGAAGAACGCACTTCAGAGGGTCCATTAATAATAAATGTGACCTCTAGCGGAGAAAATTCGAAGTTCTAAGTTTGCCAAATTTTTCCCCGTTGCCAATACTATACATGTTTTAAATTTCAATTTTCTAGGTGAAAAACGCACTTTAGAGGGTCCATTAATAGTAAATGCGCCCTCTTGCGGACAAAATTCAAAGTTCTGAGTTTGCCATATTTTTCCTCGTGTCTAAAACTATACATATTCTAAATTTCAACATTCTAGCTAAAGAACAGACCTCACACGGTCCAAAAATAGTTTTATCGCCCCCTATCGGCCAAAATTCGTATTTTTTATATGTGCCACATAGTATACTATATGTGTTTCAAGTTTCAACTCGATCGGATATAAGGAAGTGTGTTAAATTTGATATTTTTGTGCCCGACATACTAACAAACGAACAAACGAACAAAGGTACAAACAAGTGAAGTTAAATAAAAGCTTGTAAAAACATCAATTTTCTGTAGGTACATTATTTTTTATATAGATCTTAATTTATATTCATAATTGTCATTTTAAATATAATACATGGCGTTGCACAAATGACATATTCATGATTTTTAACATTTTTTTCATGAAGTTATATTATTTTTTATTCATACAATTTTAAATTGATTGTAAAATTTTGAATTTCCCTTGGCTCTATTTCGCCGGCATGTATAAAAAATATATGGTAGTGCATAGTTTTGTACGTCTAACACCGAAGAGAAAAATACGTTATTGTTTTTGGTGCCACTATTAAAAATAAAAGGAGAGAAATATAATTAAAACCAAAAACCTCAAAAACTGGACCCTATTTAACAAAACCATTTAAGGAATCAGCTCAAGTATCAAGTAAAGCCGTAATCAGAATGTAACAAGATACAAATATTGTGACTTTTAATAAAAAAAATATCCACATGTTTTAACCAAGAGTCTTTACACAAACTGGAAATGGAATCATTTTATTATTTTTTTTAGTAAGTAAAACTTTTCGTATTAGAGATATTCCACACCAAATATACCAGAGTTTAAGACTCACCTCCAGAGATACAGTTGTCCAAAGTTTGAAAAAATTAATCAATGACCACTTTTTGTGATTGTAGAAAAAACTCTTGACCGTAGAATGCTGCAAACCACGTTTTCAGGATATTAAAACAAACTTTGTCATAACTCATGTTTTATAAAATTTTCTTACTGTTTGAAATAAACTCCATTGTAAATACCTCAGACAAAAGTATTCGCAGGATCAAAGAACTTCGGACATTTTTTCGATATTCTTCAAACAGATATAAATCGCACCATTTTTGCAAAAAAAAAAACGCCTGCTTTAATAAACATCAATGGAAAATTTGTTAATCTTCACTTTATATTTTATTTTACAACTGAAGAACATAATGTAAAATAAAAAACGAGCGATTTTTGTTTCTTATGGTACACAAATGCGGCCCGCCTCATCTTTTTAATCGCCAATGCGGCCCGTGATGCTAAATGAGTTTGACATGCCTGCTATAAGTGGTGCAGGAATTTGGACATGGAGATCGACGCCGTTGATGATGCATCTTCCCGTGTTTGCAGTAATCAATATGAGATAATTTGTGTTTGCAAACCAAACTTAAAATGGGTGCTATCGTAATTTTAGTAGAAAAATATCTCGTTCCAGCAAAAACAAGAATTTGACATCAAACCAAAAAGGCGCATTCCGAAGTGAGATGTGTAAATTGTCGTATCTGTATGGAGACTTTATGGATTCAGTGTATGCATTGACAATAAGAATACATACGTTGGTTGTATAAAATAATTCTTAGAAAAAATATGTATGAACATGTTCATTGAAATAAATGTATAGATATCCGCATGTGTATCCGCATGTACTTCACATAATTAAAAAATGCAGAAAACGAAGACTATGTAGAAATACAATGTGTTGGTAAATTATTTTAAATAAATACAAATGTATTAGGAAATGTAGTAGAACTACATTTTTTCAAAACAAATACTGAACGGTGTCTGTCTACTCTTCTAATTAATTTTATACTCCTTTTATAAGATTATCAACGCTATTTATTTTATTGAATTAAATGTGCTTCATATATCAACTTTTTGTGAAGCAAGGATGCTATATGAAGCACATTTTCCTAATAGCCCAGCAGCAAAATTCAGGCGTAAGAACTACCACTGAATTTTGGTCATGTAGCCCAGTGTTCTCATTCTACTCCGATCGGAGTAGTTCTACTCCATTTCATTTTTATTTTTAAAATCTATTATTACACTCCGTTAGTAGAATTTTCTACTACTCCACTCCGGTAGTAGCATTTTCTACTTCCTTCTAATAATGTTCTACTCCCTTTTACTGCCTTTTATCTACTCCCTTTGCAAAAATAGCTTACTTATTTTTTGTTTATTAGCGCCCCAAACAAAATGTCATTATTATAATTATTCTATATTCTAATATATATGATCGATTATCTGTTAAATGAATGGAAAATTCTAGAAGTTATAATTAAATATACACTAAGAAAACAAGATGTTTATGAAAGTATTGCTGCAACTATCTGTTTCAATTTCCGCCTTGTAGCAAACATCCCACAAGTTTCAATAACATTGCAGCAAAACTATTAATATTTTTTAAATATGACATATATACAGATAGTTACGAGATGTTTGCCACAAAAGCAATGAAAATTGAGATATTTACAGTTGACTGATAGCAAACATCCTGTGTCCTTGGACATTTGCAGCAAAACTTTTGAAGTATTTTGACTACTATGAAAAATGAAAATGGCGTACTTTTTCCTTACGCTCGATTTATCCAAAACAATTAAGTAAATCAAATGGTGTAAAAAAGTGCCAACTCAAATATTAAATTTTAATGGTAAAAGTGAAAATAAAATATCGTGTGATTTGAATTATCAACATGTGATGGAAAATATTTCTTTTCAGAGTTTACTTTGATGACAGCATCGCCGGTCGGACTTGGTTCTTCTGCGAAGAAATCTCAAGTCGTTGTACAATTTTACCTTCGAAGGATTTATAAAGACGATGGTGCTGTTTTAATTCTAGAATAAATAAAAATACATTTGCTTCATTTTCTTTAAATTCAATAAAAATTACTCCGCGAATTCTAATGGAGTACATTTTCCAAATATTCATCAACTATCTTCCTATTTGAAGGTTGTTTAATTGATGGTTGACATACGAATATCATTTCGTCAGTATCATGCCAAAGGGTCGAATGTGCAATTTTTGACATTTGTGTTTTTTTACATTTTTGAATGTAGTTTTTCCTCAAGTATACTGTGCTAAAAGCGCGTGTCGTTTTGTTGGATATTTCTAGCCACAAAAGTCAAAACCATTGATACGAGATAAAATAGTGGTGCATCATTATTTAAAAATATTTTTCCAAACATTAATTGCCATTTGTTGTTTGCAGGAAAAAATGTTTGGCAAAATATTTTTAAATAATGATGCTGATCGATAGGTGCTTTGAAAACAAACAATTAATACCTCTATAAACAATTAATACCTATATATGGCAAACTATTTTTAATTAATGATGCAGATTGAAAGGTGCTTTGAAAACAAACAATAAATGCCTTCACATCACTATTTTATCTTGTACCAAAATAACAAAGAAATTGCAAAAATTGAAAATCTTGTCATGCCAAAAGGGTGAATCTTTTGTTTTTTTGCTATAACTATTTAATGGTACAAGATAAAATAGTGATGTGAAGGCATTTATTGTTTGTTTTCAAAGCACCTAATAATTTAAACAAAGTCAAAATAAGTTTTTTTTATATTTATGGTATTTTATATATAACACTACACAACAGCCATTCTGCGCAGCAGTCAAGGTTATTTTTGTATTATGTAAAATGACGCCCTTATTCCGAAAATATGATTTAATAATGTTTCTTTGGATAGGTTTACAAAATATGGGCCAATAACTTTTGGATGGAGCTTTCATAAAGGTGGTCACATATATTTTCAAATATCTCGCGTTTTAAATAACACATATAATCAAATGTTATATCGAATGAAAGTTAATTGAATATCGAATAAACATTTCTTAATTTTTTTTAAAATTGGTTCATTAGTTTAGGGTAACTCGAAAGGAAAACTTTTTTTTTAACAAAAATTTAAGAAAAAATTCATTTAAAAAAATGCAAAAAAAATCGAGAAAGTAAGATGATACACAAATTTTAATTATTCAAAATTAGTTCACACTCTTTCGAAGAAATTGAGCTATAAATGACAAAAATATATGGGTAACATTTGAGGATAAAAAAATGTATGTAAAAGCAATATAATTGAGTGCTATACAAATAGGCATAAAAATCAAAAATATGAGCGAATCACGATTATCTTTTGTGCACCTATTGATAGATGATTGCTTGTAATTAATTTTATAACTTTATCTTTAATACTTAACGAGATATGTGATCCTAAAAAGTAAACCCATATTTAATAGTGGATGTAGAAGATTACGTTGACTAAATCGACTCATTTTCGAACTTCGAATAACTATTCTACTAAAATATATTGAAAATAAATTTTACATCATTCGGAATAGCAGTTTTAAAGTTATCGTGTATAGGCGGACAGACAGACGGTCATGTCTAAATCGACTCGGAAAGTGATGTTGACCAAGAAAATATATACTTTTTCATACCAGTCACGCCTACTAAGAGGCTCTTAAATATCCTCACATATATTTTATAACTTGTAACCCATGGGTATAGGGTATAAACATTTTTTAATAAAATGTTGGTCGACAAAATTTACATTTTTCGAGTTCTTTCATAGAGTTTTCTTAAACCAATTCCAAACTATTGTAAGAAATAAATTTTGTTATTTATTCAGGCTCTGGTCCGGTTTTGTTTTAAAAATAAAAATCTTTTTTGTTTTATTAAAACATTTGTTTTGTTGTTTCGATATTTCGAACTAAAAATAAGTGACGCACAATACCACAAAGATAACATAAAAAAGATTCGAAAAATACTAAACAAAAACAGCTTTAGCTATAAAACAACGATGGACATAATAAAAAACGTAATTAAAAAGATTGATGAGGATACAACGGAAAAACCGACAAAAATATACAATTCCATGACACACGTTCCAGGATTTTCTAACAGAATTGTGCACGCTGACATATATAATAAAGACAAAATAAATATTGCATTAATGACAAATTACACATTACAACAACTTTACTCAAATACAAAAACTAAATTATTAGACAAATTGGAAAAATCTAACGTAAAATACCTTGTAATGGAGACGGATCCAACATTTGTAATAAAATATATGTTGGAACAACAAAATCAAAACTACGGACAAGATTAGCTGCACATAAATCGGACTACATAAATAGAACAGGAATATTAGACAACAAAACAGCACTAGCGGCCCACTGTGCCACCACTGGACACTCTCCAAGCGTAGACAACGCGAAAATAATACAACAAGAAACCAACTACAAAAAACGATACACAATAGAAATGTTACATATAATAAATACTCCCGCGAATATACGAATAAACTATAAAACAGACACGGAAAAATGCGCGCATATTTATAGACACATCATCACAAAACATAAACAAAACAAAAACTTAGTAATTAAATGACACTCAGTGAAGGTGGACGTACGTAACTCAATGTAAGAAAGTTTTGTTCAATGTATTCTTGTCTTATTAAAAAATGTTTAGCGTAATTACGGTGATATACTTATTGTTTAAATTGTTATAATTTCATTGTAATTTCCTGAAGACGAATACCGATGGTATTCGAAATATCGAAACAACAATATAAATGTTTTAATAAAACAAAAAATAGTTTTATTTTTAAAACAAAACCGGACCTAGAGCCTGAATAAATAACAAAATTTATAATAATTAAGGTCGATAAAAATTAAAATATATATATTGTAAGAAATGTTTATTGAATATATATTTATCTTTCATTCGATATAACAATTGAGTTTATGGGTTTTATTAAACGCGAGGTATTTACAAATATATGTGACTACCTTTTTGAAAGCTCAGTACTAAAGATATTGTCCGAAATCTCATAAACCTATCCGTAGAAAATTTTTGAATTCATATATTCAAATTCTGCGAGTCATTTCAAATAATACAAAAATAATGGAATTTACTGAGCAAACTTTTTTCTCATTTTGTTGTGTAGTGTAATTATTTATTATAGTATGTGTGATTAAAATTTAGTATATAAACGCGTTTTAAATTTAGTTAGTATACGGTTTTTTTAAATCCAGAAACACCCTGTGAAAATTTCCCTTATAACCATCTCCTCTTTGAATGACATTCCGGCAAAGTTGCTAATTTGACGCTGGTTCTTTTTAATTCGTTTGTAGAAATATTCCATTTCGTCTTGACAAAGACGCCTTGTCTTTAAATATTGGAAATTAGTTAGCGACATATGTTGCCAAAGTATTTGCAAACTGTTAATATTAAATATCCAATTTCATAAAAAAGGATATCTAGCGTGCTCAATGTTCTCTAAAAGTAATTTTTCGATATTTAAAATATTGATTTGTTTTTCAGATTCTCAAAAAACAGTTCTGCACAATATGGTTTCATCTTTATTTTCACTATAGAAAACATCAAATAATTGTCTAAAAAAGAGATTGTATTCTGCGGTATGTCTTAACGATGAATCATACTTCTCCGGGTCTGAATTATATAGATTTATCATTGCATTACCAACAGAATAATTCATAACTTTTAAAGCATTTTTAGTAGAATATTTAATAAAATCATATATCCACATTAAACTGAAAAATGAACAATATATTATAATTAATACAAATCAAACATCGCAAATACATGTTTAATAAGCCAATAATAATAATTATTCATAAAACAGACAAGAAAAATACAACCCATTTACAACAACATAGCCAAAAATAATATTTAAAAATGTAAAAATTTTATATAAAACACTTTATAAAATCTACAAAAAAACCATAAAAAAACAGAAAAAAGCAGCAGAAAAAAACACACACTCCAAGCTTAGACAACGCGAAAATAATACAACAAGAAACCAAGTACAAAAAACGATACACAATAGAAATATTACATATAATAAATACTCCCGCGAATATACGAATAAACTATAAAACAGACACGGAAAAATGCGCGCATATTTATAGACACATCATCACAAAACATAAACAAAACAAAAACTTAGTAATTAAATGACACTCAGTGAAAGTGGACGTGCGTTACTCAATGTAAGAAAGTTTTGTTCAATGTATTCTTGTCTTATTAAAAATTGTTTAGCGTAATTATGGTGATATACTTAATGTTTAAATTGTTATAATTTCATTGTAATTTCCTGAAGACGAATACCGACGGTATTCGAAATATCGAAACAACAAAATAAATGTTTTAATAAAACAAAAAAGAGTTTTATTTTTAAAACAAAACCGGACCTAGAGCCTGAATAAATAACAAAATTTATAATAATTAAGGTCGATAAAAATTAAAATATATATATTGTAAGAAATGTTTATTGAATATTTAATTATCTTTCATTCGATATAACAATTGAATTTATGGGTTTTATTAAACGCGATATATTTACAAATATATGTGACCACCTTTTTGAAAGCTCAGTACTAAAGATATTGCCCGAAATCTCGTAAACCTATCCGTAGAATATTTTTTAATTCATATATTCAAATTCAAATAATACAAAAATAATGGAACTTACTGCGCAAACTTTTTTTCTCATTTTGTTGTGTAGTGTAATTATTTATTATAGTATATGTGATTAAAATTTAGTATATGGCTTTAAAACGCGTTTTAAATTTAGTTAGTATTCAGTTTTTTTAAATCCAGAAACACCCTGTGAAAATTTCCCTTATAACCATCTCCTCTTTGAATGACATTCCGGCAACGTTGCTAATTTGACACTGGTCCTTTTTAATTCGTTTGTAGAAATATTCCACTTCGGTCTTGACAAAGACGCCTTGTCTTTAAATATTGAAAATTAGTTAGCGACATATGATGCCAAAGTATTTGCAAACTGTTAATATTAAATATCCAATTTCATAAAAAAGGATATCTAGCGTGCTCAATGTTCTCTAAAAGTAATTTTGCGATATTTAAAATATTGATTTGTTCTTCAGATCCTCAAAAAACAATTCTGCACAATATGGTTTCATCTTCATTTTCACTATAGAAAACATCAAATAATTGTCTAAAAAAGAGATTGTATTCTGCGGTATGTCTTAAGGATGAATCATACTTCTCCGGGTCTGAATTATATAGATTTATCATTGCATTACCAACAGAATAATTCATAACTTTTAGTAGAATATTTAATAAAATCATATATCCACATTAAACTGAAAAATGAACAATATATTATAATTAATACAAATCAAACATTGATTGCATAAGATAAATTATTCTAGCACTAAATCTATTATAACATATCGCAAATATATGTTTAATAAGCCAATAATAATAATTATTCATAAAACAGACAAGAAAAATACTACCCATTTACAACAACATAGTCAAAAATAATATTTAAAAATGTAAAAATTTTATATAAAACACTTTATAAAATCTACAAAAAACCATAAAAAACCATAAAAGAGCAGCAGAAAAAAACACACACTCCAAGCATAGACAACGCGATAATATTACAACAAGAAAAAAACTACAAAAAACGATACACAATAGAAATGTTACATATAATTAATACTCCCGCGAATAAACTATAAAACAGACACGGAAAAATGCGCGCATATTTATAGACACATCATCACAAAACATAAACAAAATAAAAACTTAGTAATTAAATGACACTCAGTGAAAGTGGACGTGCGTTACTCAATGTAAGAAAGTTTTGTTCAATGTATTCTTGTCTTATTAAAAATTGTTTAGCGTAATTATGGTGATATACTTAATGTTTAAATTGTTATAATTTCATTGTAATTTCCTGAAGACGAATACCGACGGTATTCGAAATATCGAAACAACAAAATAAATGTTTTAATAAAACAAAAAAGAGTTTTATTTTTAAAACAAAACCGGACCTAGAGCCTGAATAAATAACAAAATTTATAATAATTAAGGTCGATAAAAATTAAAATATATATATTGTAAGAAATGTTTATTGAATATTTAATTATCTTTCATTCGATATAACAATTGAATTTATGGGTTTTATTAAACGCGATATATTTACAAATATATGTGACCACCTTTTTGAAAGCTCAGTACTAAAGATATTGCCCGAAATCTCGTAAACCTATCCGTAGAATATTTTTTAATTCATATATTCAAATTCAAATAATACAAAAATAATGGAACTTACTGCGCAAACTTTTTTTCTCATTTTGTTGTGTAGTGTAATTATTTATTATAGTATATGTGATTAAAATTTAGTATATGGCTTTAAAACGCGTTTTAAATTTAGTTAGTATTCAGTTTTTTTAAATCCAGAAACACCCTGTGAAAATTTCCCTTATAACCATCTCCTCTTTGAATGACATTCCGGCAACGTTGCTAATTTGACACTGGTCCTTTTTAATTCGTTTGTAGAAATATTCCACTTCGGTCTTGACAAAGACGCCTTGTCTTTAAATATTGAAAATTAGTTAGCGACATATGATGCCAAAGTATTTGCAAACTGTTAATATTAAATATCCAATTTCATAAAAAAGGATATCTAGCGTGCTCAATGTTCTCTAAAAGTAATTTTGCGATATTTAAAATATTGATTTGTTCTTCAGATCCTCAAAAAACAATTCTGCACAATATGGTTTCATCTTCATTTTCACTATAGAAAACATCAAATAATTGTCTAAAAAAGAGATTGTATTCTGCGGTATGTCTTAAGGATGAATCATACTTCTCCGGGTCTGAATTATATAGATTTATCATTGCATTACCAACAGAATAATTCATAACTTTTAGTAGAATATTTAATAAAATCATATATCCACATTAAACTGAAAAATGAACAATATATTATAATTAATACAAATCAAACATTGATTGCATAAGATAAATTATTCTAGCACTAAATCTATTATAACATATCGCAAATATATGTTTAATAAGCCAATAATAATAATTATTCATAAAACAGACAAGAAAAATACTACCCATTTACAACAACATAGTCAAAAATAATATTTAAAAATGTAAAAATTTTATATAAAACACTTTATAAAATCTACAAAAAACCATAAAAAACCATAAAAGAGCAGCAGAAAAAAACACACACTCCAAGCATAGACAACGCGATAATATTACAACAAGAAAAAAACTACAAAAAACGATACACAATAGAAATGTTACATATAATTAATACTCCCGCGAATAAACTATAAAACAGACACGGAAAAATGCGCGCATATTTATAGACACATCATCACAAAACATAAACAAAACAAAAACTTAGTAATTAAATGACACTCAGTGAAAGTGGACGTGCGTTACTCAATGTAAGAAAGTTTTGTTCAATGTATTCTTGTCTTATTAAAAATTGTTTAGCGTAATTACGGTGATATACTTATTGTTTAAATTGTTATAATTTCATTGTAATTTCCTGAAGACGAATACCGACGGTATTCGAAATATCGAAACAACAAAATAAATGTTTTAATAAAACAAAAAAGACAAAAACCGGACCTAGAGCCTGAATAAATGACAAAATTTATAATAATTAAGGTCGATAAAAATTAAAATATATATATTGTAAGAAATGTTTATTGAATATTTAATTATCTTTCATTCGATATAACATTTGAGTTTATGGGTTTTATTAAACGCGAGATATTTACAAATATATGTGACCATCTTTTTGAAAGCTCAGTACTAAAGATATTGCCCGAAATTTCGTAAACGTATTCGTAGAATATTTTTTAATTCATATATTCAAATTCAAATAATACAAAAATAATGGAATTTACTGCGCAAACTTTTTTTAATCATTTTGTAGTGTAGTGTAATTATTTATTATAGTATGTGTGATTAAAATTTAGTATATGGCTTTAAAACGCGTTTTAAATTTAGTTAGTATACGGTTTTTTTAAATCCGGAAACACCCTGTGAAAATTTCCCTTATAACCATCTCCTCTTTGAATGACATTCCGGCAACGTTGCTAATTTGACGCTGGTCCTTTTTAATTCGTTTGTAGAAATATTCCACTTCGGTCTTGACAAAGACTTTACTTTCTTACTTACTTAAATGGCCCTTACAACCGTGGATCGGTTTTGGCCGCTGAGATGAAGCCGCGCCAGTCGGATCTGCTTTGCGCGCGCTGACGCCAGTTAGAAATACCAAGCGTTGTCAGGTTGTCCTCAACTTGGTCTTTCCAACGCAGATTTGGACGCCCTCTTCTACGCTGTCCACCTTCGAGTTTCGATTCAAGCACCTTCTTGGCTGGAGTGTTTTAATCCATTCGTTCGACATGACCTAGCCAGCGAAGCCGCTGGATCTTGATGCGCTTGACTATGTCAATGTCGTCGAATAACTCATATAGCTCGTAGTTCATCCTGATTCGATACTCGTTAGCAAAGCAGATAGGGCCAAAGATTTTACGGAGAATCTTTCTCTCGAACGCTCCCAGTACTCACTCATCGGTGGTGGCCAGCGTCCATGTTTCTGCACCATAAAGTAGGACGGGCATGATGAGTGACTTGTAGAGCGTTATTTTTGTCCGGCGAGAGAGGGCTCTGCTTCTCAATTGCCTACTGAGCCCAAAGTAGCACCTGTTGGCAAGAGTTATTCTCCGTTTGATCTCCAGGCTGACGTCGTTGTTGCTGTTTACGCTGGATCCCAGATAGACGAAGTCCTTCACAATGTCGAACTTGTGGGTGTCAAAATCAGCTTTTTGTCCAAGACGCACGGATTCTTTTTTGCTTGTTGACACAAGGAACTTCGTCTTGTCCTCGTTCACCGCTAGACCCATTCGACGCGACTCTTTCTCCAATCTGGAGAATGCTGCGCTGACTGCTCGTGTGCTCCTGCCAATGATATCAATATCGTCGGCATATGCGAGCAGCATGACACTTTTGTTGAGGATAGTGCCGCTTTGACGGAGTTCGGCAGCTCGAACTATTTTCTCCATCAATAAGTTAAAAAAGTCGCACGATAGGGAGTCACCCTGTCTGAAACCTCGTTCGGTATGAAATGGCTCGAAGAGGTCTTTTCCTATTCTCACTGAGCAACGTGTGTTGCTCAGGGTCATCCTGCAAAGCCTTATAAGTTTCGCAGGTATACCGAACTCAGACATTGCGGCGTATAATCGTTCCCTTATCGGAGTGTCGAAGGCGGCTTTATAGTCGACTAATAGGTGGTAGGTGTCGATCTGTTTTTCTAGGGTCTTTTCCTGGATTAGGCGCAATGTGAAAATCTGGTCTATGGTGGACTTTCCGCACTGATCTGAAGCCGCACTGATAAGGTCCAATCAGTATGTTGACGATGGGCTTCAGTCTTTCACATAATACGCTCGATAGAACCTTGTATGCGATATTGAGTAGGCTGATCCCACGGTAGTTGGCGCAGATAGTGGGATCCCCTTTCTTAAGGATTGGGCAGAGTACACTGAGGTTCCAGTCACTTGGCATGCTTTCAACCGACCATATTCTGCTTACGAGCTCGTGCATGCTCTCTATTAGCTCTTCGCCTCCGGTCTTAAACAATTCAGCAGACAGGCCATCAGCACCTGCGGCTTTTGTTGTTTTTCAGCCGAGCAATGGCTGTTCTGACCTCGTCATGGTCGGGTGGCGGAATCTCAACGTCGTCATCAAGTACTGGGGTTGCCGGGTTTGCTTCTCTATCGGTGGAATTGAGGTCATCATAACCGGTCAGCAGTTTAGAGAAGTGATCCCTCCATATTTTCAGTGTGCTCTGGATATCTGTCACTGATTTCCGTTCTCATCTTTACAGGAAATCCAGAAACACCCTGTGAAAATTTCCCTTATAACCATCTCCTCTTTGAATGACATTCCGGCAACGTTGCTAATTTGACGCTGTTCATTTTTAATTCGTTTGTAGAAATATTCCACTTCGTCTTGACAAAGACGCCTTGTCTTTAAATATTGGAAATTAGTTAGCGACATATGTTGCCAAAGTATTTGCAAACTGTTAATATTAAATATCCAATTTCATAAAAAAGGATATCTAGCGTGCTCAATGCTCTCTAAAAGTAATTTTGCGTTATTTAAACTATTGATTTTGTTCTTCAGATCCACAAAAAGCAGTTCTGCACAATGTGGTTTCATCTTCATTTTCACTATAGAAAACATCAAATAATTGTCTAAAAAAGAGATTGTATTCTGCGGTATGTCTTAACGATGAATCATACTTCTCCGGGTCTGAATTATATAGATTTATCATTGCATTACCAACAGAATAATTCATAACTTTTAAAGCATTTTTAGTAGAATATTTAATAAAATCATATATCCACATTAAACGGAAAAATGAACAATATATTATAATGAATACCAAGGATTGAAACCGTAACCGAATCCGAAATCCGTTTAAAACCGTTTCATTTTTAAAACCGTAACCGAAACCGTTATACGAAAATCAGAAATAAACCGATATCCAAAACCGAGAAACGATATTTCCAAAACAACGGTATTTGGTCTAAAATTTGTTCTTTGTTTCATTAATCGAATTAACAACAAAACACCAACAACTCCAAGCAAAATTTTTACGTTAAAAAATAATTCAAATTTTAATAATATTGTTTTTTTTTATTTATTTTATTAGTAAAATATATAGGGGAGCTTGGGGTAAAGTGAGACAAGTTTTGAAAAGGACATTTGAATATTTTTTAAATTCTTTTAAAGGATCTATTCAATAGAATACCATTTATAAGTCTTCTAATGGATTTTTAACTGATGTTTCAAAACAGCTCAATTTCGGACATGAACAAAACAATGGTAATGCAAGAAAAAATGTAAAAAAAGTTTCAAATTTTTAACATCTCACTAACTTTTTAAGGAAATACGAAAAATGAAGTGCAAGTTCGAGAAGTTTAAACATTTCAAGTATAAGGCAGATATTTGTTTACATTAGTGATGATTAAAATATCTTGTTCTTGCATCTTGTTCTTGCATTTTTTTTGCAAGAACATAGGCGAGTACAAGATCGAGATTTTGCAAGAAAAAGAACAAGTGCAAGACTAAGACTGCAAGAAAAGGATGACTCTTGCGTTTTTTTATGAATTTAATGTATTTATTATGTTTTTAAGGTAATAATGATATACAAAAGAATTCATGATATTACTAAATATTAAACAACAAGTAACAATGGAAAGCGTGCAAAATATTTATGAACGTGAACATTAATGAAGATGTGGGTTTTTTTTTCTTTTTGTCAATTCTAAAGAATATAAGCATCTTAAAAATAAGGCCTGTGAAGCACTTTTGAAGCTTTAAATGTGCTTCAGTCAAAACAATGTTTTTTTCTCTTTTCTTCGCTACGCTAGTTCGTACATCGATTGTGCATATGCACTGTGTTATGCACATTAGTATTTTTGTTTTACTTTTATATATAGTTTTTTTGTTAATTGTAAAATCATGAAGTAATAAAAAATAATATATGAACATTTTCAATGTGTGATATATTTAGCTGATATATTGCTTTTTGTTTTTTTCTTTTTTTCACAAATCCGCTGATTCGTTTGAAAGTGCAACAACAACAAAAAGAATAAAACAGCATCCAAGCTTTTGATAGAATTTGTGGCGGGAAATTTTTTGTACATAAAGAGAACTCGTTGTTGTTGCCAACTAGAGAGCTGTGCTAGATACATACATATAACACAATATTTTTACTAAAATAACAACAAACATTGTTTAAATTACGTTTCGCACTTTACCGCAGTATCATAATTTGAACATAATTTAGCACCATTTAAAAATGTAAAATTATTTGAAAAATATGGAATAAAGAAAATTTATACAAAAACCGAAACCGTAACATGGAACCGGTATACCGAAACCGTTTTGTTATAAAAACTTAAAACCGAAACCGAAACGCGGAAAAAACCGAAACCAAAATCGAAACCGTTATTCGTTTAGGTTTCAATCCTTGATTAATACAAATCAAACATTGATTGCATAAGATAAATTATTCTAGCAAAAAATCTATTATAACATATCGCAAATATATGTTTAATAAGCCAATAATAGTAATTATTCATAAAGCAGACAAGAAAAATACAATCCATTTACATAGCCAACAATAATATTTAAAAATGTAAAAAAATGTATATAAAACAATTTATAGAAATCTATAAAAATCCATAAAAGAGCAGCAGAAAAAAAAACAAAAAAAAATGTATAAACAGAACTACTGCATCAAACTGCAAACCGCACAAATAACATATTGGTCGACAAAACCATTGTGAACATACGCACTTATCAATCGTAAGTATAAAAATAAAACGATAACCACTAAAAAACACATTCACAAATATCAATTACTATTATATATTAACTTTTAATGCACACTAAGAAAACAAGATGTTTATGAGAGTCTTGCTGCAACCATTCTTTTAAATTTACGCCTTGTAGCAAATATTCAAACATCCCATAAGTTTCAATAAAGTTGCAGCAAAACTATGAATATTTTTTAAATATGACATATATGCAGATATCAACACGTGATGAAAAATATTTCTTTTCAGAGTTTACTTTGATGACAGCATCACCGGTCGGACTTGATTCTACTAAGAAATAATCTCAAGTCGTTGTACAATTTTACCTTCGAAGGATTTATAAAGACAATGACGATGTATAACCAGGATACTGTTTTAATTCTAGAATAAATAAAAATAAATTTGATTCATTTTATTTCAATTCAATAAAAATTACTCCGCGAATTCTAACGGGGAGTACCTTTTCCAAATATTCATTAACTATCTTCCTATTTGTAAGATGTTTAATTGATGGTTGCTATAATAATAGTTTGGCACTACAGTCCTATAAGGACTTAGGCCGAGCTCTCTCACCATTTTGAGCTGTGCGTGTTATATTTGATCAAAGTGGTGGGATTGCTCATACCCACACACAGTGTGTGCAGCCGAACAATGTCCACACAATGAATTCTTTATTGAATTTTTTAACAACATTTACAGCTTTATGATTTTTTTTGATAAGTCTAAAACATGTAGAAATTGATTTAAGAATGTTTCATATTAACTGAAAAAATATTCATCATTTCATTGTTTCGTACAAATTCGAAACATTTTTTTTAACACGGTTCCACACAAATTGGCGCGGACAGACACGCAAAGTGTCAATCTTGTTCTCCGCCTCACTCAGTCGCTTATGTCATATGCATCCATTTCACCCGCACTCATTAATTCGAATTAAAGATATTGAAAACATAAATAAAATTTTAAGAAATATATTGAATGTTGTGTTTAGCAATTAGCTAAAATGAAAAAATCTAAAAATGAAAATATATTTTAAATAATTTGAATTTGAACCATACATGTGGCTCTTAATAAATTAAGAGGAAATATTAAATTTTAATTTTGAAATCATATTTTTTTCCAATGCTCAAACAAATTTTGAGACACATTTTTTTTTTATATTGTAATAAAAAAAAACTACACTAAGAGTGAAAGGGTATATTCAGTTTGGTACGCCGTTTGTAACACCCTGAAGAAAGCATCTCCGGTATGGAAAAGTATATATATTCTTGATCAGCATGACCTCCTGAGTCGATTTAGCGATGTCCGTCTGTCTGTCTGTCCTTTTGTCTGTCTGTTTAAATCACGATTACGGAAAAAGTAGAAGAGCTAGAGCAATGAAACTAGATTTAGATTGCTTATATTTCTAAGCTGTCTGAACAAGAAAATTGGCATGATCGATTTATTGTGACCTGAGAACCGACCTCATATAAAATTTACATCTACAGATCAATTTACTGTATACGTGCTTAGATAAACTTTTTTTGGTCATATATATATTGACATCATGCTGAAATACATGAAAATAATGTTTTCATGCGACACGAGTTGTGGTTCCCAAAAAAAAAATTCGAAATTCGGTACACCTACCCATTTGTAAATATGGGTATCAAATGAATGGAAATTCTTCAGCGATGGAAAGTTTGTAGTTATTTTCAGGATTCGTATACCCTGGTGACCTATATACCAATTTGAGTGGTAACCACACATATGTGTAGAGTATTTATAGTCGGCTTAGACCGTCTATAATTTTGATAATCCTAACTATCATAATAACACCTACTTTAAATTTCCCATGGGATCTAACCTTCCCAACTGGTTTAAATTGTATTCACGAAAATAAAATTTAGTTCGGATGTAGCGAGAGGGGTAGTAAAAGTCGATCTGAGATAGAAGTAGAGGACATTGGATTTGATTATGTATTAAATCTCGTATAAACATTATTGAAGATACCTTGCGTCTTTTTTTTAAAGAGTCCATATTAATTAAACAACATCTAGTGTAGTAGAATGGTCTTTCAAAATTCCAATTAAATTTGTAAAACATAAATCTGGTAAAGTCTGAATGGATTCAATCCTTATAGAGATGCTGGATTCCAAAAAATGGAGGAGTATTCCAGGTGACAAATGATTTTTATATGTTTGGGATTGAATGATTTGACTTCAAAGCGGATTGCAGTTTTTTTGTGATTCAATCTCATGACTAAATGAACAAATTAACTGAATTAAAACTAAATATTTCTAATATTATTAATATTCAGTGACTGTAACAGTTACGAGTAATATTCAAAAAAATCAAAAAAAAAAATATTTTTGAAAAAAACTTTTTTTTGTTCAGTAATAACGATTATTTTTGATTTTTTAAATTTTGTCAGAAATAAAACTCAAAATTTAAATTTTTATTTTCAAACTCAAAAATAAAAATTAAAAATTATTTTTTATTTTGTTTTGCTCAAGAATAAAGATTATTTTAGATTTATACTATTTTTTACTCAAAAATAACAATTAGGGTGCGGGGCGGGACGTTGTGCATAATTTGATGTGCAGCAAAAATAATGTCCTTACGATGGAAAGGATGGAGTACTAGAATTTGGGTGATATTAGTGAACACTTTCGAAGGATCACGTTTGCTGGTGGTCAGTATTACAATTAATTTGGTCAGTATTACAATTAATTCGATAAATAAAACTTAAAAACAAATTTCGCCTGCATCTTATTTACTGGAGCACATGTTACTACACTCAGAAGAAAATGTACCATTAAGTACTTTATGGTACGACCATTGATCTTATGGTTCATGTATTAATAGTTTTTCCTTTTTAAATCAAAAGTTTTCTAATTAATTCAATAGTATTTGAAAAATTCAGTACCATAAATTTAAATATTTCAATATTATTATTTTAAATAGAATAAATACTGTTGTTTTAGTGGTTTCCTCCTATAATAATAAACGTGGTGTAAAAAAACACAAAAACGAATACACACATGTTCGTTTTGTACGTCATTCTGCGTGTTTACTCAAAATGGTCGCATGTATTTTTCTGTAATATTCCACATTATTAAACGCGACATTGGAAAGGACTCAATGTATTTAATGTAAATAAATTATATTTACATATTTATTTATATTTATATTTATTACAGAAAATAAATAATACATCGAACTTCTAATATGGCAACGGACTCAAAAATAACTGCAGCCTTAAGTACTACAATCAATTATTGGAAACCAAAGCAAACATTAAATGTGTTATAACCTTTTGCAGCAAGAAGTGTTTTTTATGTGTGTGTTGTAAAAGTGAATATCAATTTCGACATTTAAATAAAATAATATATACAGTAAATTTACTAAAATACATTTTTGTTTTAATAAATTATTAGGAAAATGTAATTCAACTATACAATAAAATTAATAATACGTATCATTAAATTTGTATAGATTTTTCTTATTGTAATTAAAATATCACATTATAAAATGGTACAACCACACATTGTATTAACAGTTTCAATATTACTGAACTAATGGGACGCATCCTATTGACCAATTTTAATGGTATAAATTATTGTTTTTCTATTGAAATACTATCGATTTACCATGATTTTTTTCTGGGTGTACAAAAAAAGCTGCAAGTGCGTCATTGAAAATTTCATTGCGTCATTGAAGCACCCAAGTATATCATTGGTTTTTTTTCGGTGAATCTGTACCAATGTGATTACAGAAGAATCCAAATGTGTCATTGGAATTATTTTGGGTGAATCAATTCCAATGAGAAAAAAGTAAAAAAGTATAAATCAAAAAATAATCGTTATTCTTGAGCAAAAAAATAAAAATTAATTTTTAATTTTTATTTTTGATTTTTTAAACTAAAAATTGAAAATTGAGTTTTATTTCTGAGCAAGCAAACAAAAAAATTAAAAAAAATCGTTATATTTTGATTTTTTTCCCGTAAAAATCGTAAAAATCCGATTTTTTTCGATGGCAACTTCGAATTTTCGGAGGCCACATCGAATTTCCGAATTTCGTGTAAAGATAAATTGAAAAATTTCTAAGGATGAATTAATTAATTTAATTGAACTTATATACAAATGGGTTGTGTTTGTGATTCAAATTCAAAAATTGAAATTTGTGTTCAAAGAAGAAATTATTTTTTTTTTCAGATATTATTATTTATTATGCCAAAGCAATAATTGACATTATGTGAAGTTTTATTACACGATAAACATTAACGTTAATCCCTGCGTAGGATCTTTATTTTTATTTTTAATCCACACAAGTTCCCATTTTAAATTAGTTCAAGTTAGAAATAGGTAAAAATTATATTAAAAAATCAAAATTTCCTAGATTAAATTTAAATATTCTATTTTTCAAAATAATTTTAATATGCTAATTTTAATAATAAAATTCTATTTTTCACAATAGATTTCTTTTGACAAGTGATCTGAAAAATTCGAAGTGGCCTTCGAAAAAAAATCGAAGTGGCTTCCTAAAAAATCTATTTCCATTCATTTTTTCTATCAGGTTTTTGTATTCGCTACGAAATATAGTTACAGATTCTAAAAACAGATGGCATGTGCATCGCTCTCAAAACAGCTGTTTTGGCCATCGTCCAAATGTCAAATGCAGTCTGTAGAATTTTCATTTGTTGCGGTTCGATTTTAGAGTACCACTTAAATTTAATTGATTTGTATTATAAACAAGAATACAATACACTAATTAGAAATTTATAACGATGTTATAAAAGTTATAAAAGTCAAGCACTTGCAAAGAAACAGTTGTGGTTGCTGCATCGGCACAAACAACGACACGACAACGTGATGTCAACGTTCGATCTGCTGCCAAGCGCCACAACGTCTGCGTCTACTTTCCAGTTACTAAGTGGCTCTCCTGGCAACTCCCATGGACACCATCACAGTGGTAGCAACATGTGGTCGTGGTTCCGCCATCACCGCGTCTACAAAATGATTTTGTTTGTACTGCTGATACTAGTGCTGGTGCCGCTTTTTGCGCATCGCAGCCTGCTAAATGTAAGTACACCTATTATACCTATTATGTTGAGCTGTCTGTTTTACCATGATGGTTTTTCTTTTTTTCTGTTCGCAGCCCGTTACAGATGTGCCGCACTCAGTGCATCGCAGCCGTCCGCTGCTGGACGCCTATGAGGATTTTAGCACACTGCGTGCAACCGACTTGAAGATGCGCATCGAGGAAATGCTGCGCATTAAGGTGTGTTTAACATGAATCACATAGCTCTTCCGAACATAATATCTTTTTTTTTGTAGAGCACCGTCTCGGTGGAGTTGCGTGAGCTAGAGTCGCGTCGTCAGAAACTGCTCTCGGACATCGGCCGCTACAATCAGAAGATCGAGGAATTAAAGCAGGAGCTGTTGCGCGAGCAGACCGATCTGGAGCGCCTTAAGATATCCGTGGAGCAGGCACAGCTGGCACAACGCGAAGCTGTGCAGCGCAACACGCCTGATCTCGCGTTGCCGCGCGCTCTCTATCCGCAGTCACTGCCTCTCGTGATGCCCGCCTTTAACGCAGCAGCCGCCCAGCCCTGTGAAATGCACAGCTGCTTCGACCACTCACGCTGCAGTTTAACTTCCGGCTTCCCCGTCTATCTGTACGAGCCGGAT
Organism: Dryomyza anilis; assembly: GCA_951804985.1. NCBI lineage: Eukaryota > Metazoa > Arthropoda > Insecta > Diptera > Dryomyzidae > Dryomyza > Dryomyza anilis. The sequence goes on from OX638133.1 coordinate 69,285,168, forward strand.
GTACACACGGTGCTACGCGCCGGGTACGACATCGATGGCTTCCTCAAGACGACCATTAAGCAGACGCTTGGATTTAACGCGCACATTGTGCGTGATCCGCAGCAGGCGTGCATTTACTTGGTGCTATTGGGTGAGGCGCTGCTCGAGCATGATGTGCTGCAAAGTAATCGCTATACCGCCGAGGAGCAGGCGCATAAATCGTCGGCCGTGGCAGCCATAGATGTCGACAAACTGTATCAATTGCCGTTTTGGGGTGGCGATGGACGCAACCATGTGTTGCTAAATCTGGCGCGACGTGATCTAAACTCGAAGGGCACCAATGTTCTGAACAATGTCAACACTATGCGCGCCATGGTGGTGCAGTCGTCATTTGAACGCGCACAGTTCCGCCCCAACTTCGATCTGGTGGTGCCGCCAATGTTGGGACCGCCCGGTGGCGATGTGTGGCAGGAGTGTGCCGCCATGTTGCCGGCACGTCGTAAGTTTTTGCTGACATTTCAGGGCGAGCTGCGCCCACTGGATGTGCCGCTGCAACCACATCCGCTGGATGAGTTTATACTCGAGCATCTCGCGGACATGTCGCGTGGTGAGTACGCTGCAATTGAAGCAGCAGAACTTTTCAATTCGGTACATTTAATACAATTATTATAAAACGTATCTCACTTTACTAAATTTTCTGATTGAATTTGGAGAGGTCAACTTTTAACAGAAATATAATAATTAATTCAAATAGAATAAAATAATTGTATATCGAATTGAAATAAGAAACGGACAAAATTGTCCTTTTCCTAATTCAATATGATATTGACTTAATGTACCGCATAGCATAAATAAATAATTTGTCATTTATCATCTTCGACCAGGCTCCACACAGGACAAATTTTTGCTGCAGTTCAAATGTGTGCCCGCCACTGAGCAACATGATGCCAACTCGCTGACCGATTGGTCGCTCTGCGGCACAGACTCCTCCCGCAAAGCCATTCTCAAGGATTCCACATACGCACTGATACTGCCGCCGTTACAGCAGCGCATAAGCTCAACACTCATGCTCGCACGTCTTTATGAGGCTTTGCGCTCTGGCGCCATACCCGTCATTCTTGGTGCCGACGAAGTTACGCTGCCCTATGCGGAGACAATTGACTGGCGACGCATTGCACTGTTGTTGCCAAAGGCGCGCATCACTGAGTTACATTTCCTATTGCGCGCCGTGCAGGACGCCGATCTATTGACGATGCGTCGACAGGGTCGCTTGATTTGGGAGCGTTACCTCAGTTCGGTACAGGCCACAGTTGATACAATCATCGCCAGTTTGCGTGATCGGCTGGGCATACCGCCGCGGCCAGTGCCCCCGGTTGTGGCGCAAAGCGTATTCAACAACACGTTCATACCGCTCAAATCCGAACCGCCCGTTGGACTGGATGCCGAGCCAGAGGAGTCGCTGGGACCCATGGAACCTCCGTATCCCAGTCCTGCATTTCGTCGAAACTACACCATTCTGCGTGTACAATCGCGGGAGGCTTGGAACGATTGGGTACGTAAAGAAGTAGTGTTTTTTAAAGGAATGAATATTAAAGAGTTGGTTCTTAATATTTAAATTTGTTAAAAGAGTTTCTATCTTCATTACAGCGACTTGGTAATTTTCTAAACGATATTTTATAATTTATAGAAGTAGATTTATCCTTCTGTACATATGTATGTTGTAATCACGATTACAGAGACTCAAAAAGTGCTATCCCAATGAAACTCAAAATTTAGATTACTTAGTTTTCTAACATTTTTGATCTACGCCCTTTTTCTAGGTCTAAAATCAACTAAAAAAAGCAACCGCTACCCTAATAAAAAAAAAAACAATTATTGGTAAACATCTCTAGTTCTCTCAAAATACTTTTACCAACTTTACAAAATGTCTGTTTAGAAGCTTAAAGAATTAAATAGATTTATTCCTGAATGTATTATTGAATTCATAAATTCCCTGGAACTTCTAAAAAATATATTTAATTCGGTCGTACAAAAGAAGTACTCATTGAAACGTATTGCGTCAAGTATTTCGGCTAATCATTCATTCCTTTTGACTTATAAAACAATCTTAAACATTCTTCTACCGAATATAACATTGCAATATTAGTGCGGTTTTTTGTGATTCCTAATTTGAAAAAATCTTTTGCAGGTTGATCCTTTCTACATGTACCCGCAACTGCCCTTTGATCCGGTGCTGCCTTCTGAAGCCAAGTTCGTCGGTTCTGACGTTGGTTTCCGTCCGATTGGCAAAGGCAGCGGCGGCGCAGGCAAAGAATTCAGCGAGGCGCTTGGCGGAAACTATCCACGCGAACAGTTCACCATAGTTATACTGACGTACGAGCGTGAGCAGGTGCTAATGGATTCGCTTGGTCGCCTTTATGGTCTACCGTATTTGCACAAAGTCGTTGTCGTTTGGAACTCACCAAAGCCACCGCTCGAGGATTTACGTTGGCCGGACATCGGTGTGCCGGTGGCAGTGGTACGTGCACCACGAAATTCGCTCAACAATCGCTTCATGCCCTTCGATGTCATCGAGACGGAGGCTGTTCTCTCTGTGGACGACGATGCGCATCTGCGTCACGACGAGATACTATTTAGTTTTCGTGTGTGGCGCGAACATCGCGATCGAGTAGTCGGCTTCCCTGGTCGATTTCATGCCTGGGATCTGAATACGAATCAAAACTGGAACTACAACTCGAACTACAGCTGCGAGCTGAGCATGGTGCTGACCGGCGCCGCCTTCATACACAAATACTACATGTACCTGTACACGTATCATCTGCCGCAGGCGATACGCGACAAGGTTGATGAGTACATGAATTGCGAGGACATCGCCATGAATTTTTTGGTGTCGCATTTGACGCGCAAACCCCCAGTCAAGGTGACATCGCGTTGGACGTTCCGCTGTCCCGGCTGCCCGGTGTCGCTGAGCGAGGATGAAACTCATTTTCAGGAGCGTCACAAATGCATTAACTTCTTTTCGCAGGTACGATAATTTTTCTTACATCGTTAGAGGGTTTTTGACCAAACTTCTTATTAACTTAAGAAAAATGTCTGTTTAAAAGAAGAAATAGTTATCTCACTGAATATTGAACCAAGATCTATATTTTTGAATCTCCAAATTATCTGGAACTATTAAAAAATATGGTGCCTAGTTATCTATCGTGTATGAAAAATTTCGTAATTTAGTTAAGAAGCAAAAACACCGGATAGGTAAGAGAAATCTGTTCGGTAGGAACACCAATTGTCTGTGGGATATTTCTGACATTGTACTCCTCGCTGGGGATGCCATCTAATCAATAACAACGGAAATCTTACCAAGACAAAATTTTGAAGTCTGCCAATCTGACATATAAGACTGGTTTACGTATGTCTAATCGAATATTCCCAGACTGCTCTAAAACCCATCAAGGATCTGGTGCTGGAAAGTTTCTGGAATCTGATAAGAGAATACTTTACTTTGCCTTAGGTGACAATGCCTCGGTATTACCAGTCGAGGTTATTGCTATACTTATGGCCATAAGAACTACATTATAGATAACAGATGGTGGACGAGAGCTATTTCTGTGTGCATCGACTGTGCTAAGCTCCTGAACGCAAAGAACTTTCCGAGAGCATATTATGTTGGTACCACATAGTATTATCTACGTCCAACATACTCAAAAATTAGGAGGCTGATCTTTGGCACGATCAGTCGGTCTTTTACCTATGTTTCTTCTATTTTTAACATGTACCCACATAATACAGAGGTTCATTTTTTTATTTCATGGTAAAAGTATGTTTAAATCGTAACGAATATTTTCAGTCCGAATTCGTTATTCTAAATCGAATTTAAAATACGGAAATAAGCTATCACAGGATCCGTGCAGAACGACAGATCGTTCTAATGGTTTGACATACAACTGCTGATTTCGAATTTATATATCCGTTCCGCACGAATACTAAGACGCGGATTTCCGTTAGAATGGGCTTTAGATCAGAGGATAATAATGCTATAATCGCGAATATAGTTGGTCGGTACACCTACTCACTAGTAGGGGAGACCAGGGCTCAGTCGACACCAGGATAAAGTCGATTTTTGGGTACTCTAATTAAAGAAAATTGTTTAATTGTTAAAGAAAATATTTTGCAGTTGTTTTCAAGATTCGTAAACCGTGGTGGTCGCTCGACCAATTAAACCGTATTAGCGCTTTATTTAATTTCTTCAGAGATATGTAGGATTTATAAAGATGGCTTAGAGCGATTATTTACTTAGGTGGCCCTTACAACCCTGTGTCGGTCGTGGCCGCTGTTATAATTCCTCGCCAGTCGTTTCTGCTTTGCGCTGATGCTTTTTTAAAAACCCAAGAGTCCTCAGATTGTCATTCACTTGGTCTTTCCAACGCAGATTTCGACGTGCTCCTCAAGTCTTGTTTAAAGAACTTTCTTGGCTGCATCAGTTTCGTCCATTCGTTCGACATGACCACCGATGCCGTTTGTTAGCTCATGGTTCATACTAATTCGATACTCGTAGCAAAGCAGATAGGGCCAAACATTTTACGGAGAATCATGCTCTCCAACGCTCCCAATGCTCTCATCGGTGGCGGCCAACGTCCATGTTTCTGCACCATAAAGTAGACGGGCATGATAAGTGAGTTGTACAACATTATTTTTGTCCGGCGAGAGAAGGTGCTGCTTCTTAATAGCCTGCTGAACCCAAAGTAGCACCTATTGGTAAGAATTATTCTCCGTTTAATTTCCAGGCTGAAATCGTTGTTGGTATTAATGCTGGATCCAAGATATACGAATTCCTTCACAATGTCGAACTTGTGAGTGTGGAAATTAGAGCGACTATAACTTACTTTATTCTAACACCAAACTGTTTCTAATTCAATATTTCTCGTCCTTAGTATTTTTAAATGCAGTTGGTTTCATTTAGAAACCCTTAAAATATAGTGTTCATAAATTTAGAGAAAATGTATGTCCGTATCATTTCAGGAATATTTTTATTTTAACATTATAAATAGGGCAACGACATTAAATTCCCAACAATATTTTTTTCTAAACTAGCTAAAAATTGTTCATTCCCTCCCACAGGTCTTTGGCTATACGCCTCTACTTAATACACAGTTTCGCGCCGATTCAATACTCTTCAAGACACGCATACCGCACGATAAGCAGAAATGCTTTAAATACATTTAAGCACTACACTGCAACATTTGGACTGCAACATATAGTAACGAAATATAAATTAAATCATAAGCATATGATGAAAGTGATTGACGTAACGTAACAGTTTTAACTGTGTGTCATATTAGTTCTAAGTAGACTTAGGTGTACTAACTACCAACTGAATAATACAAGTTCTTTTAATTAGTGTTAAGTCTTAGTCTGTATTGTGAATAGTGTAACAAATTTTACAAACTACTATTATTATTATGTTTTCTATAGCTTATGGCTTTTATCTATTATATACTTTAAGTGCAATAATCCAATTTTATACACAAATTTATATACACAAACAAACTCACATGAATGATGCTATAAATTAGTTTTTTTTATTTTAGATTTTATTGTAATTGTAAAAAAACAAATTGATAGATTGGTTTTAAATTTTAAATAGTTGTACTTTTTTAACACGAGCACAGATTATATAAAAAAAAAGACTTGACTCTCGAAATTCGCATTCCTAAACACAGCACTACAAACTTTTATCTTTATCTGCATGAAATTAACCGACCAGCTAATACACTCCATGCACTTGACTCCAGTGGTAATAAAACAAATTTGCAAGCGTCTCTTTATCATAACTAAATCGCAGTTTTTATTTTAATTGTTAAATTCTTTACAAATGATAGTTTCCTAGATTGTTTGTTTGTTTTTTATTATTGTATATATATAATATATATGGTATGGCTTTTGCCAGTTTTTATATTTGCTTAAATTTATACATATTTTGGAATTGTTTTATTTTTACGCGAAGTACGCTGCTTAGTTTAAATAAATATATTTATATTGTATTCAAAATATATTCAATACAAATGTTTAGAGTTTATAAAAGTGATGGTATTTGAAGTTTTCTCATTTCTTTCAATAGTGTAAGTCTTGAATAAATGAATAGCCATATTTCTAAATAAAAATTAACAGCTGCACATAAACCAAGATATTTATAGTAATCAAAACTAAGTTATCACATAGTTTCATTTTAAAAGAATTTAGAATCTAATACGACGCATGAAAGAATTTGTCAAAAATCACTAAACTTACTTCTTAAAGCTTACGAACGGCGCGCTTTTAAATGCGTTCTGATTGTAACAGTTGACATTGAGTTATTAAAGCGAGAAGTTAAAGAAATATACAATAAAGCAGATGCAGATAATAAATAAAAACAATTTTTTTTCTCAATACTTAAAAAGTTTTACATACATAATTAGCTTAGAACAACAAAATTAAATACAAATAATAATTATAATAATAATAAAATTAATTTTTACAATTTAATGAATAACAATTTCTATGGGTAGAAAACAAAAACAAATGTGGTTTTCACAAAAAAGCAAGCAAAAACTCAAATACAGAAATTTTACTTTGTTTCGCAATTGATTTGGCTTCGTTTAGGATACGCTTGTGTTGAATCTGCTCAATTCTCTTGCAAACTCAGCTTCATTGCCTGCTCAATCATCTCCTGTTCGCGCCGCAACTCGAGCTCGTATTGTTTTTGATCCTGTTGGCTGAGACGTAGCGCCATTGCCAGATCGGGATCCATGTACTTGAAGCCGCCATCATCGTCGTCCGAAACGGGAGACGCAGTTTCGCGTATGGCTGCGCCGCATAACGATTCCTGCAGCACCCTGTTTGTTTTGGCGAAATGCAAAGAAGAAGAAGAGGATGTTTGTGGGGAATAAATTTCAGGTATTTAGCGATATAGGAGCTGCAAGCTTTTAAATATAAATGAATGGCTTAAAGCGTTGGTGGGAGCGACAATTGTTAATTACATAAAACACAAAAATTGGTTAATGTTTTCAAAAATTTAAGCTTTAGTCGAGCCCACGTATTTTTTATTTCATATTTGAAATTGGATGAAAGTACTTTTTTGTTCTGTTCAATCAATAAATCAAGTTTATTATTAATTGAAAATTTAAGCCTCTGATTAATGGATTAATCACAATTTTGATTAATCAGAATCATCAGAAACTGACCGTTATTAATCGGTTAATGAAGCCAGTGTGTTTAATCACACAGCTCTAATTTTGGGTATTATTTTTAATTATTAAAATATTAACTTTTCTTTTTATATTAAAATTTTCATTGACAATGTAAACAAAATTTACGTTTAAAGTAATTGTTAAATCTACTTTGTTAAAGTCCAGTCCTGTAATATTTGTATTCTTACAAGGGTCTAAAAATTTGATTGTAATATTCTTTAAAAATTAACGCGATAGCCAAAAAATGCTTCATCTTCAGTAATGACCATAGAAATAATCGTGTAGAGTAGTAGAATAAATTGAAAACATATCGAGACTTATTTGCGAAATATTTAAAAATATAAAATTGTAGTCAAAAATGAAGCCCCAATTTCTTTCAACAAACTTTAAATATACAAAAGATCTATTTAAAAATCTTTTTCATATAAGCAAGATCATTTTTGGCTTGATTTGATGGCGCTGAGGTAGAACGTCCACGTTCTCTGTTCGTCGGAGACGGTGACATACGCTCACGCTCCACACCTGGCACAGGCGTTGGAGAACGTTCTTTGCGAAAGCGTCCACAAAATGAGGGCGCAGCATTTAAAGCGCTGCTACTGCTGCTGTTCTGCGCATAAATATTGGGTGATAAACGATGGGATGAAAGGCGCTGCCGCTGATACGATCTGGGCACAGAAAATCTGGCAAATGCACAAAAGCAAAAAACACAGACAAAAGCAAAAGGAAGCCAAAGCAAGAAGGACAGGATAAAAGGGTTGGAGAATAGAGATAATTTTTAAAGTTGAAATATTAAACGCAAAAAATGTGTAAAAGACATAAAACCATAAAAATCAAACAAGTACCTTTGCAGTTGTGTATCTTCATCGGGTAGGACGGCGGCACCCTCAGCACCGACGCCCTGGCCACGCAAAGCTTCCCAGATGTCCACTTTGTCACCATCGTCCTCGGCTACGCCGCATGCGCCGCTGCTGCTTTCGACCAGACTCTGCTCGATGGCGAACTGCAGCATGTCGTCCTCGTCAAGTGTCATCTGACGACGCACGTCGGTATCTGGAATAATTAAAATGTCTAAAATATGAGTATTATAAAATAAAAATAAACGAATCACTCTAATTTTGGAAGTCATATTGAATACAAATTATGTATTCAAATTAAATATCGAAAAAAAGCGACATCATTCTAAATAGGTCGGAATTTATCGATATATAAAATTTGATATCCCATATTAAAAAAAAATATAAATAAAAAAAAAAAAAAATTAAAAAAAAATCCCTCTTAAGAGTAAATGAGTCGCAAGACAATTGAGCAAACTAAGCAATGTGTCAGCGCACTGGGGTAATGTGCGAGAAAGAGATAGAAGATCAGCGCATTAAAAACACATAAGTGCGAATGAGATGCATAGCATGCGTCATTCACGAAACGAGTAGAAGGTTCTCGAAACATGTCGAAGCTGGTCGAACTGATGCATGCCGCATCTGAGGCACAGCACTTCAGTAGTAATTGGAAAGTGGTCGAGTACGTCTCGTGTGAGAACAATGTCAAGTTAAATAGTGGACATGCAGCAGTTGTTAAAAGTTGTTTATTAAAGTTAATTGTCATAATTTAAACCAAATAAAAGAGTGTTTTTATTTTGAACACAATCCAGAGATACGAACTTGTAGAACATGCCATTTATTGGGGATTTTTTTAGTGCCCAAATATGATTGTTTTAAGAGCAATGAAGGTCTCATAAATATTAGGGTTTTTGGGCTCATAAAATGGTAGCCATTTCGGCCCTCAAAGCTTCAAAGTCTGATAAATAAACAAATAAATAAGGGGGTTAGGGGTTCTTTTATATGTGTGTTTTAGGGGTAATCAAAATTTCATTATTATGAGGGTTTTTGGGTTCATAAAATGATGTCCTCCACCTAGGAGTCGGAAGCCTTTTCGGTCTCTTTGTAATGCTCAACTATGAATATTTTAGAAGTTTTAAGTCTCATAAATATAATGATTTTTGGATTTTGAAATGGTGCCCAGGGCGCGAGTCGAAATACTTAAATTTTAGTTTAAAATTTTTCTAGAACTGTGTCAAACATTCGTAATACCTACCTCTATTGGCATAATGCGTTGGTATATCAAAACAACGATCGTCCACGATGCACGTCACTCGATCGTCTTCGTTTATCGTAGACACATTGTCCACCGGCGCAGTCATGGCAAAAACATTGCCAAATGTAATGCATGCATTAAGCACATGGAAGAGCGGAATCTCGACTTTTACTGGAAAACCGGATGGCAGTTGCATGGTGATAAAGTCTTTAAGTTTGGACACGTGTGGACTGGCCATTGTGGACATCAGGTCTAGAATGGGTAGCACTTGCTCCTGCAAGCGTATGGGAAACTCTTCGGATAGCCAGAGGTTTGCCTTGAAACGTTGAATCTGAAAAAGAGCCAAAATCAGAAATCGAATTATATAGGTAATATTGTGGGGTGCCTATGAAAGTATTGTACAGTTTATTCCATTAAATATTACAAAATAACAAAATCTTGTACCGAAATCACATAGATAAATGGAAGTTTGTGAGAAGCAGGTATAGACAAAATGTTTGGCAGGAACGAGATAGTTTAAAAACATTTTAATGGAAGATTTTAAGCATACAAAGGCGGTCTTTATATAAAAGGAGGATATGCAGCTTTTGCGTTTGTCTGCTTAAAATCATTTAAATGTTTCTAAACCAGCGGTGTCTTGGGTTAGTCTAAATCTTTCTCTCGTACCTTAGTGTTGACTTTCCTTGGTCTGCCCACATCTCTGCCATATAGATCCACCTCTGAGAAGTACTCTTCCATCGTAACCATGCGCGGCGATTCGCCAGCCTCCAAACAACAAGCGCCATTCTCCTCCACATCGGCGCCATTTTCCTCCGGCTGCTCGGTTTGCGGTGAAATCTCCTGAAAAAGACCATATTTATTAAAGCTTTCGCTAAAAAAAGCGCACATTTACCCTCTCTCTGTAGCTGGCCAACTCCTGACTGGATATGTATTCATCCTCTGCAATACCCAGGAAACTGTGCAGCGGCGTGCGCGCACTCTTAGCCTTTTTTTTTTAAATAAAGAGAATATATAGTTATTAAGTATACTCAAAAAAATGCGCATCTTACGCACCCTTATCTGATCCTCCGTCAAATGATCCATGCGCGTCTTTGTGACAAACTCTACGTTGCTGGCGCTGTAAACTTTGCAGTTGTAGCCATTAACAGCCTCAGACTTTTCGCTGCGCCATCCCCAGATGCCGGATTTGTTGCGTTCGAAGCTGATTTTCTCCATCTCAATGTTGTTCGTGATGACAGGCGCATTCAGCCGCGCGCGAACAGCACCAATCGGCGGCGGTATGGCAACAATGTCGCCGATCTCGCTGTTCAGCTGCTCCACCATCACCTCGTGCGTGTCATGATCGATTTCAATCATGGTCGCCGTATCCTCTGTAGTTACAAAAATTTAATTCTATTTAAATAATGAGAAAATGCCATCAAACTTACTGACTCCCTTGAAAATGTAAGAACGATTGCCGCGTTGCCAGGTGGAGTTGTCAAAGCCCAGCAGTGTGGTGTCGATGCGCACATTCGCGCCTCGTTTGTACACTTTATATGTATCGCTTGGGCACAGACGTGACATCAGCGGAACTGCAGCAGATTAACGCAATAAATTTAAAGTTATACTAAATGCCATCATCTATTTTACCCCATGACGTAAATTCCCATTTCATTTCAATATAAAAATCGGGTGCGTCTAGCAGATGCTGCAATAGCTTAGGCACATGCGTTACCCGCTGCACATGTCGCTGCAGGTCGCGCACTTCAATGATTGCCGTCAAGATATCTTCATCGCCAGAGCAGACAGCTTCTTGTACAACTGGAGTGGCGTCAATAATTGTAGGAAAATTTAATAAAATTGAAGTAAACAATGCAAAGACCTTTGCAAATACCGCATTACTTACTTGACCAGCCCTCATGTTCGTAGTTAGCATTGCACTTGGCTGCTAAAAGGCACTTAACACATTGCGAATACGACAACTTAACGGCGAGCATAAGCGGCGTGCGCCCGCGGGGGTCGATACTTTCCTTGTCCACCTGCAAACAGTCGCACAAAAAGGGACGAACAATTAATAAACAACCAATGATATTGTGAACTAGGTGGGGTGGCATTACACGAATTGACGATGTTATAAATTGCAATTACAGGCAAACAGAAAAATATTTGCATGTTATAAAAATATTTACAACATTGATAAGCGCTTCAGAAGACCCATAATCTATTGCTCAAATAGGGAAAATTTAGAGATGGGGGTTAGGCGAATGCGAATCTTTTCAAATTATCATTTCCTCGAATAGAAAACTATTATATTTATAAAAATAATGTAACTTAATTATAAATTATGTGGTCGTTGTAGAAGTAAAACAGGGCAATTTTTTTAAATTTAATGAATAGGTTTATATTTTTTAGACCCCTCACAATCCTAGTTGCAATTTAGACTACTAACTGTTTGAATTGCTGTAAATGCTCCGACTTGATAGTAACTTTATGTGATACCCACCTTTAGGACAGTTTTATATGGTATACATTTTAAAAATGTGGTTTTAGAGCCAGAAATTAATTAGGTACACTTGACTTCAATAGATTTGGTTGATTTGTGATTTCTTTGATCTTCATTTTTTAACATTTTGAAAAGCGATCGTTTTGTACACGAACGGTAAAGGTTCTTTTCATCGTAATGCAATATGAATTTTTTATTTCTTGGACACGATAGCATAATGCTTTGTTTCGTGTAGGAAATAAAGTGTTTCGTTTCGTGATTAAAATAATTGTATATTTTTTATCTTGGGAAACAGAATTTATCGGCCATGTTCCAGCATTCAATTCAATGTTATATATTTACGTGTAAACAAAAAATTTTGAATTCAAAATCTCAAAATTATTATCCAAACGTTCAAGTCAAAGGATGTGGATTAAATTCATAGACAGACCAACCTAAACAAATGTCTTTTAGAACCATTGTTTCGCAGCCAAATTTACTTCGAAACGCATTTTCAAAATTGGAAATTCCAATAGATCTGCGTAATTGCGAACGAAATTCAATCGAAAGCTAAAACATCCGTATTATTTTCATTATAAAAACTTGAATGTTTTCGATTAATTTGTATTCCATAATATTAGGACATATTCAAAAAATGAGAATTAGGGTTTGATTAGAATCTTGAAGTTCATGAGAATATCATATTAAGAACGCGGGTAAATTTTATTATTATTTTTTTTTTTTGATATCTTTAAAAGTTAATGTTAGAATTTTACAAATTCAAAGAACTAGATCTTTTAAAAAAGAATTGTACTAGCATGGCATTAGCAACGCATCGATCGCCAATTTTAATAAACTAACTATTCCCATCAGTGCTCCTACCTACTATAAAACATACAAAAAAAAAATATATGTGTGAAAATCAACATTTACATTTTATCAATAAACTCATCAAGATCAATAATTTAATTAACTCGACCTCGAGGTTTGAGCAGATACCACACATCACATAAATAAACTACAATATAAACAAAACGCGACCAATTAACAACAGAGCAGAGAAAGCAGAACAGAAAGAAGCAACTGATAATGTAGCCTGCCGAACCAGATACAAATAACGGTTGGTGGGGTGGGTGTGGTTGCGTTGGGCAGGTGTCGGAGAGTCTCTTAACAGGTTCCCAATGCTGTTGCTACATTTCGCATTACGACCTAATTAGATTAGCTCGATTTTTAGCCAATGTCTGCTAAAATACAAACAGCATAAAAAAAAGAGAACAACTTGTCGTTGACTATACTTGGCAAGCCTCCGGGATTCGATGCAACGGCTTCAAAATTAAAACTACCTTTTCCCCCTGCAGCGCTCGCTTCAGCTCCAGAACATCGTTGTGCCAGACGTGCCAGTGCAGCGGGTACTCGATGCGTATATCCTCCAGGCTCTTCATGCTTCAAAACCTCCCTGCGGCTTTACCACGTCTATGGGTTTGTGTGATTTTTGTGTGGAAAAGTTGCAGTTTTTTTTTTGGCGAAAACTTTAGTTTGTAGTTTTCTTGGTGGGCTGTGTAAATTGGAAGAACTACTTGGTGCACATCAATCCCAATGAAAAGAATTGTGGCCAATGCCAGTTTTATTTTATTCTATGTGATTCAACTTTTTGACACTATTAAAATTGGTTATCACTTTCGTCGGCTTATTTACGCGAAATATCAATCAACTGTTCTTTACGTTTCTCTGACTCACGACGCCGATTTAACTTTCGTTTCGTTTGGTTTGGTTTGTTGCTTGCCAATATTTTATATTTTAAAAAGAAGAAGAAAAGCAGCGCAGCACGAAACTTCAGAAGTCCACTTGTAATCGATATCGATAACGGGTGGACTTTTGACGTTTCGAAATCGATAACAGGTGGACGTCTGAAATTTCCAGTTGCGCTACATTTCTTCTTCTTTCCAATTCTACAAAATGTAATTTGCAGTAGTCTTTTTTAGTCTTTTTTAAATTAGCAAAATTTAATAATATTTAGTTAATAGTGGAAATTTCCATAAAACAGTGCGTCTTAATTTGAAATATTGATTAAAATAGAACCGTGATTTTGTATAAAATTTAGTTTTTCTTCGAGTATCTTAAAATTAAGAACAACCTGATGTCAAAAGGATTGATTTTCGATGATCGCGGTAGCATTTTAAATATATTGAAAAATGTTCTGCCATAATGTTTGAATTAGATGGTTGCGGTGACAACAACGCCTTTTATAAGACCAATGCGAACCATGCAGAATTGCTATATTTTTGTGAAGTGCATTATAGAACGAAAATGAGTTTAGCAATGATGATCTAAAAACCTTGGATTTTCTATCCATTAAATTTTCAAGAAATACATATCAAATTAAAAAACATTTTTGTTTTTTTAGTTGCTAAAAATATAGAAATATCTTAAAAATTAGTACACAATGCACAGATTTGTAAAGTATAAAAGCAGAGTTGAAGCAGGTAAAAATACTAGTCATTATTCGAGCAGCCTCTTTAAATTGTACATGAATTTTTTAAATATATTGAAAATTTGAAAGATTAAAAATTAATAATACTGACTAATTGTACAGACTTTTAGATGTAATTTTGAAATATAATTGACTAATTTGGAAACAGTTAAATTTAATAAATTTAAATTTAAATTAAGTAGATAATTCCACTTTACCGCCCGAAGCGAAAAAATGCCATCCCTGCACCGAGAGCAAAACGTAGTTATTTATAACTATGTTTTCGACTACGACGTGAATGAAAATCCTCCGACAACGTATCGTAGTCGATTCTAACTACGTTTGAAAATTTACTTCGACGTAGTTATGTTCCACTTCGACATAGTTATAAAAAATATTTTGGGAAACTACGCTATAGTCAGTTTTAATTAGTCAATAATTTTTTAAATAAAATGTCAAGATTTTGTATTTATTTGTTTATTAAAAATAAAATTAGAAACAATGTACAGACGTTTGTTGGGTGTTTACGCTGTTGCCATCAATGTTCAAATATGCAAATATGATTACTCTCGACGTCCACACTAAGAAAACAAGATGTTTATGAAAGTCTTGCTGCAACTATCCTTTTAAATTTACGCCTTGTAGCAAATATTCAAACATCCCATAAGTTTCAATAAAGTTGCAGCAAAACTATGAATATTTTTTAAATATGATTTTACAGTTGACTGATAGCAAACATCATGAGTTCTTGGTCATTTGCTGCAAAACTTTTGAAGCATTTTGACATTTGACTACCATAAAAAAGGAAAATGGCGTACTTTTTCCTGACGCTCGATTTATCCACAACAATTGAGTAAATAAAATTGTGTAAAAAAGTGCCAACTCAAATATTACATTTAAATGGTAAAAGTGAAAATAAAATTTCCTGGGATTGAAATTATAAAGACGTTATGGAAAATATTTCTTTTCAGAGTTTACTTTGATGACAGCATCGCCAGACGGACTTGGTTCTTCCGCGAAGAAGTCTCAAGTCGTTGTACAATTTTACCTTCGAAGGATTTATAAACACGATTGCCAGGATAATGTTTTAGAATAAATAAAAATACATTTGATTCATTTTATTTTAATTCAATAAAAATTACTCCGCGAATTCTAATGGAGTACCATTTCCAAATATTCTACAACTATTTTTTTTATTTGTAAGATGTTGATGGTTGCTATAAATAATCATAAATTTGAAAGATGGTTGCCAGCAATATTTATCGTATTTGTCAGATGTTTGTCACAAAGCCGATCTAAATAATTTGTAAATAACTTAATATTTTAGGCTGTAATATTTCTGGTAACCATCTTCGTTTTCTTAGTGTATGTATTAGTTTCTCATTTCGATTATTCCCATCAATTTTTGGAAAAAAATAATCGAATTGACAACCTAATACATAGAAAATATTTTAGTTTTCATATTTTACATGTGTATTGGTAGATAATAGGGTTGAATAAAAGCTGTATCTTATCGGTCGCCTAGAGGACAATTTTTCGATGATGCCTTTTAATAGTTAACTTAGAGATAACTTTTAAGTAATGTTTTCGAGAGCTAAAATACAACAAAATGACGCACATTCGGAAGCCTTTCAAATACCTTTTTGATCAATTTTACGACAACATTCGGACATCGTCAACTTTTAAAAATTAGCATAAAGTTAGGTTTTGGATATCGTTTATCCGGTTGGGTTAAAATAGTTATCTTTGAATACTATTAAATTAATAATTGATACATTTGAGTGTATGTCGAATTATAACAAAAATTAATATTTTGTCATGTTTATATTTATTCTCTTTTACTCTTTGGCTATAATATCCGTTGTTTGTGTTCGATTTAATAGACTATTATTGTCTGATAAATCACAATAAAAATATAAAATCCATTTTTAAATAATCGTTACTTGTAGCAACATGGTAATCGGTTATACAAAAGAGCTTTCGTTGAACACAGCCAATTCGATATTCGAAAATTCGAATTTCACAGCTGTCTGGAATATTGAACGATTTAATTGAAAAAAAAAGAAAAGAAAATAGCTGTCATACAAATTTTTAATTGTTATAGTCTGTCGATGTAATTAATAAAAAAATTAAAGAATGCAATAAATAATGTAAATGCATAAAAATAGTAAATGGTAAGTGACAGTAAGAGTGACTTGAACATATTAATTTCAATAGATATAAATGTTTTATCTGAAAATTGATTAGATATTGATTGATCTCAAGTGTAATAAGCCGAATAAATATTTTTAAAACAAACAATTCATATATAGTATATATAGTAAATAAATGAATCCGTAGGTACTAAACTTTAGCTTAAATATAAAAGTGCAATTTTTTATTATAAATTTTTATTGTATTAAAAATATATTGAATTATTGGTGAAATGTAGAGATAAAAGTATAAGAGTTAAAATACATGAAAGTAGTAAAACATTAATGTTTGCCCTTTAATTATAAATGCACTTTGAACAGTTGCCAAAGAAGCGCCTTGTTAATTAATTATTAGAATATTCATTGTATGTTGCGGTAGTCTTTTTGTAAACAATCAGTTTATTTTTAAATTTAATTTAGGTACACGCTGCACTAGCCGAATTGTTTGTGCATCTGTTTCACAAAACAGATGGTGAACAGTATTCAATTAATAGAATCGTAAATGTTTTAAAGTGAAACTGTGAATTTCTAGTATAAGTAGGAGAAAATCGTGTTGATGATATCGATTGAATAGCGTAGAAATTTTAAACTGTGAATTTTGAGATTTAAACAACGGTTGAGAAATATGTTTATATATCTGATAATTTCTTATCGATGTTGCCAATATTTGTAGTATCGAAACATATTTCAACATATAAAATACATCAACTGTTATATCGACGAAAATATTGCAAAATATATGTGACAATGCCACCTTGCTACACCAAGTTGCATAATGAAATTTGCAATTCCTAAAGTCGGCGACATCGTTATTGTAATCGGACGATAACCTTATATCTACAGTCTAGAAGTGTTCTTCCAATCAGCGTGCTTTGACCCAATTTGATAACACAACTCTTGTTGATTTAAGGGTGCATGGAGAGAAGGATTAGGACTTTAGATTCATTCAAATGTAATTTTCTAACAATTGTAATACTATAATAGGTTGTCGCTACAGTCTGAGTACAATTCAGGCCGAGCTCACTCACCATTCCAGCTTTGTGAGTTATATTTGTACTCAAAGTGGTGAGACCTACCGTTTAATACCGAATCCGAACGGCGGTGAGAGCTTTTCTTAGGCAATGTTTTACTCTCATAGGTTTGCCATTGACTGCCGAGTGGTAGCGCGATATAGAAAATATTTTCTATGAAAAGATTTTGTTAGCCCCAGTCCATCCTTGATCATGGAACCTTTCGCTCGCAGTCAACGCACTAACCTCTAAGCTACCGACGCTATTAATAATTATTTTATTTTAATATAACATAAATAATCATTTCCGATAACTTTAAACATACCGAAAAATATTCGAAATGCATTATGAGCAAAATATTTATGGTTCGAATCATCGTAACTGTAACACCAAAAATATAAATTATTTATCTATATGACGCAGACAATTCCAAACCTCCGTAAACAAAACACCTTTGAAAAATTCTCAACACGCCATACGGATTCGGCATTAAACTGTTACGGTACAAATACAACGCACATCGCTCAAATAGTGAAAGAGCACGGCCTGGGTTCTTTAAAATTGTTGCACAAAGTATTATTATAATTTAAAAAGGGTTATACTTTTAATTAGACCTTGAGCGCATAACAGAACCAATTTATTATTAAAATATCTCATTAAAAATTAATAAAATAAATCAGTAAATTTTTAAAAATGTAGTTTTTAGTAAAAAAATAAAATTTGTTAATTTATTTTACAAGACTGCATTTTCTTAAGTCTTTTACGTGTGCTGTTCTAGTACGTAAAAAGAAAATCAAATTCGAATCAAATACGCGTCGTTTAATTACTTCAATAAAATAATTGATTGCATATCAAATACATTGCGACTGTACATTTGTTTTGAATTTTGTTTCCGGGCGACTAAATTCTAATCGTCTGTACAACGACTCTCAACAATGTAGCAGTTGTTTTTATAAATGTTTTCCCATGATTAGTTTATTGATTTCTGAACAAGGTGGTCGCTCAAAGTAACATGCGGCAAATAAATATTTAGTAGTTTACCTACAGTCAAGTGTATCTATTCATTTTGATTATTTTCATCTTTATTACGTGGACATTTTTCCGTTAATCGAGTTTTATTTACTTTAAATGTTAAATTTGTTAATACGTGAATTCCTGTTCATGTTAAATAGGTTTCAATAACTTATTATTTAACATTTTAAATAATTTGATAACTTTAAAAGGTGACTCGTAATCAAGAATTTTCTCCAATTTTTTTTAATACCCCTTCAGCGATGCTTAAAAATTTTCATTCCAGTAACATTTTTTCAATTTAACACGAAATGTACATTTTTCCAGAATATATAGAATTGGAGTTGTTAATATACTCTAATTATTGTTAAATTTGTTATATATAACGTCCAAATAATGTCATTATTAATATTTATATATAAAATTTATTTAAAATTTTTATTTATTTTACTTTCAGACTCTGTACTTCGCCAGGACGCTACCATTTTAAAACGTGTCGAATTCGTAACAGTGAACAGTGCTCAAAATAGCTTACAACTTTTTGAAATAACTGCTTTTACTACAACTCATAACGTAACATGCAAAACTAGAAATTTCAAAATTTTGTTTAAGTTTAATTGAATGTCTAGGTAAAACCCGAGTCTATTGATAAGCTTAAATGCGCAATAAATAATGCAATAACACAGATGAAATATTAAACAAATTGTTGAATGTGGTCTGCGAAGCTAACAGAGTAAGATCAAATTTTACGCATTACAAACAAAAGGTCGAAAATCGTTTGCACATGTGTATTTTCACAAACGATTTTTTAACACTTGGCACAAACAGAAATTGAATTCTTAAAGTTAATGTTTATCCCAGTAGGCTAATCAGTGAAAGTCACTAAATATAACACAGTCCGAGAATTTCTGATTTGATGTAGTAAAAATTACAGCAATTATTGGATTTATGGCACTGAATCCGAAAATGACATCAGTTTTATCAAATTGGCAAATATAGCTCAATTTTCAATTTATCATTATTATTTTTAATATTCCAACAGAAGATAAGCGGGAAAATATCTTTTAGACATTAGAAAGAAAAACAAACCATTTTCGAAAATAATAAATTTATTACTTTTTAATCGAGAGAACTGGATAAAAATTATTTAAAATTTGTTTTGCCATTTTCTGAATTAATAGTACAAATGTATCCAAGAATTACTACAAATTCCACTGCATAAAAATGAGTGTAGGGCAGTGTAATTCGAGAATTACACTTTTTTTTAATACAGGGATCGAAATCGAGTTTTTATTAAAAATAGGCACGCCTTTATCTGTTCCTTTTTTTAGAAAATATACGGGCTTCACTTTCGATTAAAATCAAATATGTTAATAACAGCAACAAATTTTTGATAGCATTGATGTGTATGATGGAAAAAAGACATTCACCCTATTAAATTCAAATTGTTTATATTTTATATGTATTCTGCAAAGATTTTAATTATTAGTTAAAATTAGAGCTGTGATATTATTCGGTTAAAAGTAGAAATTCTTGAAAATAATTTCGAATAAGATGAAGCTTTTGGAACGAGTAAAATATCTTGTCGAGAAGAATTATGCAAAAAATCGTATTTTATTATGGAACTTATGAATAATCCTCGATTAATCAAGATGTTGATTTATCAAAATTTTGATTTATTGAATAAATGCGTTTATAATTATTAAAATAAAATCATAATACTACCGAACACGATTTTTGCCATGAACATCCCATACATCAATTCTATATAATTCGCTGTTGCTTTTTGACTACATACTCTGTTTTACGAACATTTAAAAAAAAATTGAAATTGTAATATTAAGCCGTTATCACCCACTAATTAAGCCTGAATCACACGATTAAGCCTGAATAAACAATCAACTTTTGAATCAATTTTACAAACAATTTTAATATCAATCATGTGATTGCCTAATTTTCCACACTAATATTGGGAAATCACACGATTGTTATTTAAATTATTTGAAAATTGATTGAAAAGTTGATTGTATATTCAATAGTGTGATTCAGGCTTTAGAATAAACAATATAGTTGAAAATAAGTTGATAAAAATAAAAATCGTTCACGTATTTTTTCTTTCAATGGTCCAGACTAGTTTTAATATACTAATGAATAAACTCGGAAATTTTTGACTTTTTAGTTATTTTTTTTATATGTATTACACAGGGTGTTTTGTTCATCGATGTCAATTCTATGACTAAAAAAATATAAATAAAGTGCTAAAATAAAAAATGTCTATTTTTGCGCCCAGTTTAAGTTACAGGGTGTTTAAGAAATCAGTAATACTGATAACCTAGTCGAGAAAATTTCTTATAAAGTATAATAATTTTTAACACATGTTTTAAATTACCTTTCCAAAGGTATATTACATCTTTGAACCCCATAATTTATTTCCTTTTTATACCCTACACTAAGAGTGAAAGGGTATATTCAGTTTGGTACGCCGTTTGTAACACCCAGAAAGAAGCATCTCCGGTATGGAAAAGTATATATATTCTTGATCAGCATGACCTCCTGAGTCGATTTAGCGATGTCCGTCTGTCTGTCCGTCTGTCTGTCCGTCTGTTGAAATCCCTACTACTTTTAAAATTGAAGAGCTAGATAAATAAAACTTATAACTTAGATTACTAATATACCTTGGCGAGATCGGTCCACTGTGACCTATGATCCGACCACTTATGTTCAAATACCTCATATAAAATGTACATATAAAGATCAATTTTTATGTATACGTGCTTAGGTAAACTTTTTTGGTCAAATATATATGATATCATGCTCAAATACATGATAATAATGTTTTCCGGCGAAAAGACTTGTGGTTCACAAAAAAAAAAATCGAAATTCGGTACACCTACCCATTTGTAAATATGGGTATCAAATGAATGGAAATTCTTCAGCGATTGAATGTTTGTAGTTATTTTCAGGATTCGTATACCCTGGTGACCTATATATCACTTTGAATGGTAACCACACATATGTGTAGGGTATTTATAGTCGGCTTAGTCCGACTATAATTTTGATAATCCTAACTATCATAATTACACCTACTTTAAAATATCCCATGTGATCTAACCTTCCCAACTGGTTAAAAGGTAAGGTGGAATTTATAAAAATAAAAATACAAATTTCTACTTTGTCATTGATTTTATCCAAATTTCGTTACGGATCACCCCCATTTTTTCTAATTTATAATGAGAGACCAATTCATTTCCAGTACTTTCTAACCAATTATAATGATTTTAAACTGGTAAGTTATCCTGCAGAAATAATTAAACAGTGTTGTTTTGTGATTTGGTGGTTGAAATTAAAAAAAAAAATCAAAATAATCAAGAAATAATTTCAAACATTTATTAAAATTGTAATCATTATCATATTATTTCACAGAACATATTTTCTGATCATATTTCCAAACATAATAAGTTTTTCTTTTATTTCTACCACCAAATCACAAAACCCGCCACTGTTTAATGATTTCTGCAGCATTTCTTAGCCAGTTAAAATTATTGTGATTTGTAAGAAAATACTGGAAATGAACTGATCTATCTATCCATAACGTAATTTTGAGAAAATAAATGACAAAGTCAACTTTAAATTTTTATTTTGGAAAATTTCAACTTTACGTGCATTTAAAAAAGGATTAAATCATGGGATTCGAAGAAGGTAATTTAAGGTAAGGTAATTTAATTTTCTAAAACAGGGTAAAAAATTGATATTCAATTATCAACAGATTATACTTTATAACCAATTTTCTTGAACAGGTTATGTAAATTATATGAATTTATAAACACCCTGTATCTAAAACTGGATGCAAAATTAGACATTTTTTACTTTATATTTTCTTATTTTTTTGAGTCATAGAATGACCTCCTGAATTATTGACATCGATGAACCAAACACCATGAAAATAATGTATGTTTATCCAGAGCATATACCACATTAAATATCAAAATTTCCAACTATTTCTAAATAATCTATTTTTTTAAATATGCCCTGTGAACATAATCCATTTTAAATTGAAAATACCTATGAAAGTATATTTATTTCATACATAAAGTATGCTTATACTATAACTTTAAATAGTTTTTGATGTAAATTGTGTTGATTAGGCATATTTCAAAAATGTGGATCGAATACAAAAAGTTAGTAATTTTAATTCTTAGCTTAAACTATGCTCTGCCTAACCATAAATCATTTTATTATTTATAATTAGATTATAAATGCTAAATAAATCATACAAAAATGTTCTAAAAAATCAAAAATTTCGGGTTTAGATTCAAATATCTTTAAAACCTATCGGAATATTAGTATTTTGTTGGTATATTGTAATTAATAATAATAATAATAGTTTGGCACACAGTCCTGTATAGAACTTCTCTCACCATTTTGAGCTGTGCGTGTTATATTTGTACTCAAAGTGGTGGGACCTACAGTTAATTGCCGAATCCGAACGGCGGGTGAGAGCTTTTCATAGGCAATGTTTTTACTCTCGGAGGTTTGCCATTTACTGCCGAGAGATAGCGCGGTATAGAAAAATGTTGTTAGCCCCAGTCCAGGCTTGAACCGGGGATCTTTCGGCTCGCAGTCCAACGCACTAACCACTGAGCTACCGCGGCTACTGTAATTATATTGTAATTAGACTTTTAAAAAAGTATTTTAGTTTTTAAAGAAAAGGACTGTACTTTTTGAATTCTAAAGTGTGACTGTAAGGTCCTAAAATTTCTACAGAAATTTTCTTAAAAAGTTACATTAGAGAAAAAACAGAGTATGCAGTCAAAATATAGAATGTATGTATGGAATATCCACTTGTTCTCGTTTTGTTGAGTAGTGTAATTTCTTGGATTGTGTGTTTAAAGAAATTGCTTGATCTCGTACAATGTCTCGCTATTTGATTAATCATAATTGTCAATTATTCAATTCATTTTATCAGGATTATGATTTATCAGCGTTTTGATTAATTTGAATTTTTGATTAAGAAACAAAACCAAATTAAGTATATGTTTCTTGAACATTTTAAACATTTTAAACATTTCCATTTATTGTTTTGTTCTTTAAAAACAAATTACCACACAATTCATGTTGTCAATTTTGTAAATGTGGTTTAATTTTTAAAAAATTGATTTATCAGAAAATTTGAATCGATGTATTGATGTTCGATTAAGCATTTAATTCCACAGCCCTAGTTATAAATAACAGCTCATAGGTAACTTGACAATTTTACATATACCATTTTTTATATAACTCTCTGCTAGTTATTTTAAATGTGATTTCCTGCATGGTCAGTGTTTAGTCGCAACCTAAAAAAAATGCAAATACGATTAAACTAATTGCTTCATTGCTCAGAACAGCGAGAATCTCTGCTTTGTCGTCAGTAAGTTTAAAACGATCGGTTGTGCCAACAACACACACGGAAATCTGCTTATCGATTGATCTCGTACTAAATGTTTACTTATTTATAAATTACGTGCGAATAATTTTCAAAATAAAGGAAATAGAAAAAACTTCATTATGTAAAATCTAAGAAATTAGTTAAAATTAAATCAGTGTTTGAAACTCAGTAGTATCTCGAAATCATTTCAATTTCAACTCCTCATAGTGCGTTTTGTTATTGCATTTATTTTGTTCTGTGCCTTGATTTCTGTGCATATTCTGCAAATGTTAGTATTGCGTAGAGTTTGTATTTTGCGTATTTTGTTCAATCGGAAATAATTATACAATAATTTGATACGATACATTAATAGTATGTTTAACTAATACATCTCGAATTGAATATTTCTAGTTATGCTCTTAACACGTAGGCGGAAATTCATTAAAAGGTGATTTGTGTGCCTCCCATAATTTGTCGATTGCGACACACACAACAAGATATTTTAATTTATATATTAATTATGTTACTTATTCAGATCAGTTATGATTGCTATACAAAGAGCTAACGTACATCATTTTAAGCAGATAAATAAATAATAAAGTTATTCATGCATATGCGCAACAATTAAAGTTGTCTACGCGCAAAGTTATAATTGGTTTAAATCAAATCTGTGATATGATACACTTTAGCTCTCTACGACAGACAAGCTGCAATGCGATTTTCATGGTGACTTTGGGTGTGTTTTTTTTTTTTTTTTGTAGATTTTCAATGACGACATTGCAGTCGTTGCTGATTTACTAAAATATATAGTATGTGTAATTAAATCATCTCAGTGTGTATTGTGAAAATCGTGTATGCATCTTGTGTTTAGTAGTTTTATTAGATTAGGTATTTGTTATTTGTTTTCTAAACTTTCCAATGATTATTGATTTTATTACACACAACGTAACGCATTTGTTATTAATCTATATATTCATTTTCATAACATTTTGGAATTAAAAACATTTTTAAATAGGTAAACCTATAAAAAGCAGAAGCTTGATATTGATTTTTGTCGTTCTTAATGCATTTACTAAATTATTTCTAATTTTTAAAAATAAAATAAATAATTTCGGTTGTTCGGTATTGAATTTTTTAACTTTAAACAAATATTGAATGATATAATTTTTATAATTTTGTTGAAACGAAAAATTAGAACTTTGTGCATTATTATTTCTTATTTGATTACTTAAAGGGGTATTCATTTTTGTAACATTAAATCGTCGTTGTAAAAGTGAAACTAAACAATATATATATATATATATATATTTTTTTTTTATTTTATAAATGGTTTTTGAAACATTTTCGGAGACTTTGAGTAAAAAGAAAAGGCAATATTTTGGTTAAAGACATTTTCAATTCCATTCGATATTATAAAATGAATTGACATTATTTCAAAATATTATTCCATAAACTTAGAAATTATTTTTTTTTTTTTAGAAATATATTTGGTTAGTTTTACTGTTACTGCGACGTTATGAAAAACATATGGTAGAGTCGCCAAAACAAAAAACATCTTGTTGTACACTAAGAAAACCAAAGATGGTTGGAAAGTATTAGAACCTTAAACATCTTTGCAGTTGAAAATTATTCGGGTCCAATATTTTACACTTTTTATGTTATTTAAAATATATTAATAGTTTTGCTGCAAACATCTTTTGCTTAACATCTATGTAATATGTGAATATTTGCAGCAAGGTCACCTATTTCTCTAGTATTTGCAGTGAAATTACCACTAATATGACATTTTTCGTGATGTTTATAGGAAACATCTCATAAATAATACAAAATATGTGATGTTTACAAATTACTAACACTTTTGTTTTTACTACATATTGGAATTATTGTAACACGTCATTTTTTTATGCGAATTAGTTGCAGCAACACTCTCATAACCATTCTGTTTTCTTAGTGTACAACAATACACAATTTGTTTATTGTATTTCGCGAACAATTCAATCGCGAGCTACGATGCTGTGTGGTTATGTTCGCTTGAAGTGAATACAACAGAAAACGTGTGTTTGTTGTTTGGTTCGATTTAACGCTACAGAAGCGATTGAAGAAAGCCTAAGAAACATGGACCTAAGAAACACGAGTCCAATATATTTTTTCAATCTAAATTTCATTTTTATTTATAAATATTTGAGTTGAAATGTAATTGAATGTCATCGATAACAAAGGTAGCGCAAATGTAGCGACATTTTTTCGATGGAAACAAATGGCAAACCGCTCACAAAACATGTTGCGAGCGCTGAATGCATCCATTGTTTTACAGAAAACAACTTCTGATTGCTTTTTACAACAAGACGTTTTTTTGTTGCGGTCGCAGTCCTAGTTTTCATGGTTTTGCCAGGAACTCTATTATGTTTTTGATATTTCCGAGAAATTGCATACACAGAGAAAACAAAATACTGTATTTAAGTACGAAAAAGACTTAGAATAGCACCATCCCAAATTCGACTAACATTAAGTCCGCACAGACTTATATTAAGTACGTACGGACTTAATATAAGTCTGTGCGGACTTAACTTAAGCCTGTGCGGACTTAACTTAAGCCTGTGCGGACTTAACTTAAGTCTGTGCGGACTTAATATTAGTCGAATTTGGGATGGTGCTATTCTAAGTCTTTTTCATACTTAAATACAGTATTTTTTCTTTCTGTGTATGTATATCCGTGTATCTACGAATATAAAAATGATTCAAATTTTGCGACGAAGATTGGAATCTTTTGTTGAACACGAATAATGCATTTATGATTGGAGCCTTCATATAAAACCTGTACATATTACAGCATTTAATAAATATATGTAATCGTTTAATAAAGACCACAGACCATTGGAAACTTCTATCAGTCCTAAATTAAACCTAAATTTAATGTAACAGTCTAGATTTCTTAGAAGATAATAACAAATGACCTCGAAAATCCTAAAAATGTACATGTCCTACGGTCCTAATAATAATTACAATAATACTAGTTTAGCGATACAGTTCTGAAGAACCTAGGTTGAACAGTTTCACCATTTAAACATGTTATATTTTTACTCAAATAGCGGAACTTACAGTTTAACGCTGAATCATAACTTTTCATGGGTGATGCTTTGACTCTCGAAGCTTATCTACCAAGTAGTAGCGCGGTGAAGAAAAATATTTTCTATTTATTTTTTTGATGTTGCATTCGCTGGTGTTTGAACCAGCGACGTTTCGGCTTGTATTTCAACACACTAACCTTCTAGTCACCTACATAGTATATGGTAATGCATATTTTATATCATTATTGCGTAATTATTTTGAATTTTGTCAAACCAATTTTACAAATGACATATATCAAAACATAAAAGCAACGCAATATGCTTTTGAAAAAAAACTATTTTAATTAAAAGCTTCAATTTTCGTCTAAAAATTTGAAACATAATAATTTTCCACAGAAAACTGTTTGTTGTACTAATTTTCTGTAAAATTTTGAGAACATTTTAATATTCGTTATTTAAGTAAAAATGAAATCGTATTCGTTTAAAAGTTATATATACTTTTTTTCGTAAGACAATTTTGATATAATAGTTTTTATAAGGGGCGTCGATATATATATTTAAAAAAAATATGTAACATCATTTCTTAAAAATCGATGTCGCTTTTTATACCCTACACTAAGAGTGAAAGGGTATATTCAGTTTGGTACGCCATTTGTAACACCCAGGAAGCATCTCCGGTATGGAAAAGTATATATATTTTTGA
This sequence comes from Dryomyza anilis, assembly GCA_951804985.1. Taxonomy (NCBI): domain Eukaryota; kingdom Metazoa; phylum Arthropoda; class Insecta; order Diptera; family Dryomyzidae; genus Dryomyza; species Dryomyza anilis. The sequence goes on from OX638133.1 coordinate 69,312,777, forward strand.
TCAGCATGATCTCCTGAGTCGATTTAGCGATGTCCGTCTGTCCGTCTGTCCGTTAGTCCGTCTGTCCGTCCGTCTGTCTGTCTGTCTGTCTGTCTGTCTGTCTGTCCATCTGTCTGTCTGTTGAAATCACGATTACAGAAAAAGTAGAAGAGCTAAAGCAATGAAACTTTAGATTTTATTGGCATGTCTATTGTGACCTGAGAACCGACCACTTATGTTCAAATACCTCATATAAAATGTACATATAAAGATCAATTTTTATGTATACGTGCTTAGGAAAACTTTTTTGGTCAAATATATATTGATATCATGCTCAAATACATGATAATAATGTTTTCCGGCGAAAAGACTTGTGGTTCACAAAAAAAAAAATCGAAATTCGGTACATCTACCCATTTGTAAATATCGGTATCAAATGAATGGAAATCCTTCAGCGATTGAAAGTTTGTAGTTATTTTCAGGATTCGTATACCCTGGTAACCTATATATCACTTTGAATGGTAACTACACATATGTGTAGGGTATTTATAGTCGGCTTAGACCAACTGTAATTTTGATAATCCTAACTATCATAATAACACCTACTTTAAAATTTCCCATGTGATCTAACCTTCCCAACTGGTTTTTATTTTTTATTGTTCATTTGTTTTTTTTTTTAATAAAAACATTACGTTATAAAAATAGTTATCTAAATTGGAACCTATATACCGATGAAGTGCTATAATTGTTTTAAAATGTGATATTTTCGGAATGATTTGAATTTAAAATGGAATTTATGAATTACAATCGATGTCTTTTGAATTTAAAATAGAAATTTTTAGTTATAATTTATGTGTTTTGAATTTAAAATTGAATTTCTAAATTACAATTGATGTTTCTTCAATAACAAATCGTACTTATGAACTACAATTGATGTTTTATGAAAATCAAATGCAATTACTGAATTACAATTGATGTCTTCTGAATTTCTGAATTACAATTCATGTTTTATGAAATTCAAATGCAATTACTGAATTACAATTGATGTCTGTTGAATTTCAAATAGAATTTCAGAATATGTTTTCTAAATTACATTTGTAACTAGTGTGAATTTATAACGAATTTTGAATTATAGTTGTTGTCTTTTGAATTCCAAATGCATTTTCTGAATTACAATTGATGTCTTTTGAATTTCAAATAGAATTTCAGAATTGCAATTTATGTTTTCTAAATTACATTTGTAACTAGTGTGAATTTATAACGAGTTTTTGTTAAAAAATATTACGTGATATGAAAAAACAGATTATTAAGGGTTGAGTTATGCTTGGTTTTCACTGTATTTTGAGTCATATTTGTTTTATTTTTTCATTGACCATGTCAAACGAAATAAAAATTCTAACATGTTGGAATTTTTTCTTTAACTTTGACTACAAAATTGAGACATTTTCGAACATAAAACTGATAGAAAATAACAGTGAAAATCAAGTATAAGGGTGGTGATATAATTATTACATTAAATTTAACTAAAAGTAAACGAAACCCTCCAAAGTGCACATAATTACTTTTCATTTCAAAGTTGTTTGTACTCAGTATGACTCATATTCACAAACATCACACGAAATATAATTATATGAATAGCATTTAGTTGTGTTCAGTTTTTATCTTATCATTGCTTTATGATATCCGAAATGATTTGTATGTTAACAACGCTCAAGCACGTGTTTCTTTAGTTTAGAATTTATTTCGAGAATGCAACCTTTGTAGAGTTATATTATAAACACACAAAAAAAAAACACCATTCACATAAAATACACTTAGTGCTATGAATCAGTTTGCTTTAATTGACCAATGATCGGATTTGCCCACATCAAATAGATACATTTTGCAAACATCAAGCATTTCAATTACTATCAACTATTTCAATTAAAACAATAAATCTCTCTGACTACGAACTTGAAATTGAATTAAAATTTCGATGTTTTTTTGTTTCATTATCTTTTGTTTGTCACAATCTATAATTGTTCATTCTTATCATATATTATATATATATTTTTTTTTTGTAAACATTATTGTTTAGTGTTTAATTCGCTTTGAAGAGCAGACAAAGTAATGGCAAATCAAATTTGAAAATATTAAATTGAGTGAAAGTGAAAACAAAAGTATATCATCCATTGAGAAAACAAATTTTATATCGTTAACATCATCCATATTCGTATAGAGAAACATTGCTCAGTTCGTATGCTTTAAAATTCGTTGGAACGCGCTAAATATACTCGTTAAATAATTTATTCAAACATTTGAAATTTATCACCAACTCAACTGCAACAATCTACTACTACTACTAAAAATAATATAATAATACTACCTAAAGAGTACAAATTCATTGAAACGTCGTCATGTACGAAACTCATAAATTCTTAAATCTAATATTTCGTGCTACAATCATTCCTGGAATTTTTATATTAACATGGCTAACTGGGTTGTAAGTATCCTTTAAAAATTGAAATCATCATCAACCACATCAAGCACCAAAATTCCGAATTATAATTTTTTTTTAACTCATCCAAATACTGACGATGTATATTTTTTCAAAAGCATGTTTTTTTAATATTTAAATATTTAAATTTAAGTTTTGTAAATAATTTATACATTTTATTATCAATTTTATTTTTGACTCTTTTGAGTTTTATTTTTTTATTTTAGTTTTAGTAAATTTTGACGAATATTTTTGAGAATTGAAAATTTTTAATTTAATTTGCTTCTCTAATGTCGAACGATTCATTTGGAGTCACTTTCACATAGAGACCTTTACGTTTCGTTAGCACTTTCGTACGATTCGTTTATAAAATTTAAAATAACCTCCCTCATTTCGTAAAACGAAACGTGATTCGTCAAAAATTCCAGTGACAGCTTTTGTTTAGTTGTTTATTTCGTCGTCGTTTTTATTTCATTTAATACAAAAAAAGCTGTCACTGAAATTTCTGACGTATATTCGACGAATCACTTCGCTTCACATCACATCGCTTCGTTTTAAAAATAAGTAGGTAACACTACTTAACAAAATGATAACAATTTTTCATATATATATATCCCATACATTAATTCTATATAATTCGTGAATGCTGCTTATGACTATTCTGCTTTTTTATATTACGTAGTATTTTTAAGAAAGTTGTTATCAACATTTTATGCCACTGAAATGACTGAAAAATAGAAGTTTTTAATAAAATTTGTGTAAAAATAAACTGATTAGTTTTTACCAGAATTTGTGTCAAAAAGGTAACGAAATAGTATGCAATAGGAATAAAAGAATACTTTAAATATGAAGTAATGATATTTTTAGATTTCATGCATAAGTAAATGAGTTTCAACATAATATTCATTGATCATATTTTAAAAAGTAGAATAGAATTGACGTTAATTTGGACTGTAAACATTTAAACCTAAACTTGCTGATTTCTAGTTTTAATAAAAAATCACATTCTGACACTGAGTTTAACCTCCTTATAACGTAAAACGAAACGAAAATGAATTCGTCAAAAGTTTCAATAACAGTTTTTTTAACATATTCAATTCGGCGTCGTTTTTGGTTTATTTAATTCAAAAAAAATTCTGTATCTGGAATATTTAACTTTTTTCTTTTTTTTGTTTCGTTTCGTTATACGTAATAACAGGGTAAATTTGCTTATTTGTACATCTCAGTCGGTGTTTGGGTTTATATTTAATTCTGTCACTCGAATTTCTGTCATTATTTGACGAATTCATGTTCGTTTCATTTAACATTATTCAGACGTAATATCTTCACTATCATGCCAAAGGGGCGAATGAGTAATTTTAGACATTTGCATTTTAAAATGTAGATTTTCCTCAAGTATACTGTACCAAAATCGCGTGTGGTTTTGTTGGACATTTCTAGTCACAAAAGACAAAACCAAAAGGGCGAATTCGAAAAATTGAAAATGTTGTCATGCCAAAAAGGCGAATCTTTTCGTTTTTTTGCTATACATTTTCATTGGTATAAGATAAAATAGTGGTATAAATTTTATCTTGCGTAAATACAGACCATGTAAACAAAAATTTACGTTTTGGTCAGGATATAGCCTCACTAAAAACGTATTTATAATTCAGTCAGTTGTCTAGATCTAAAGATATTTTATATACGTTATAATAATTGATGAGTAAACCAAAATAACAGAAAATATTGTAAAAAAAAACTAAATTTTACTAATTTTTAAAGCACTTCAAACTTTAAAATTCGATTTTCCAACATTTTTAAAAATGCACATTCGTCCCTTTGGCATGACAGTGACGATATGATTTTACTTATTTTGTAGTGATTGTTTATGTTTTCTACAGATTTTTTTAGACAATCTCATTTAAAGGAGAGAATTTGTTGTACATGTCAGTAGGCCTGAAAACCTGTAATAATTTCATAACTTTTAATGATAAGGCTTATCCTTTCTTTGCACTATAAACATCAAAACACGATAAATCAAAGTTTTTATTTTTGTATATATATTTTGTTTATATAAAATTATTTATTAATAGTATCTAAAGTTTACTATACAAAATAAAATTTTTTTTCATTTGATCATTATCTCTTTTTGAATTGCATTTTAATTTATGTATGTACCTCGTTTATGCACCGCACTGAAGCGACTTAACCTTTTGACTTTCAAATTATATACAACATTAAAATTAAATTTCAAATATAATTAATAATAATTAATATTTATAGTAAAACGAATTATAAATGACATAATGACTTGACACAGCTATTAAGTTTCTATTGAATTTTTTTATGAGTTACTGCACTCAAATCAAATTTTAGTAACAGCGTTTTAATGTGTTGTATAAACGAGTTAATAGTTAATATGATTTGGAAAATATTTAATTAACTCTTGTTACTATTATTTCATTTCAGAATATCACTGGCTACAGTGCAAATATGTCTACTTGTATTTCTCATAATATTTGTATTATTCCCATTAATATTTCGTTATTCGATCACACTGCAACGCGGCATACTTTTTCTAACATTTAGTAAGTATTTTTACTAAATGAGTTTTGACATTTATTTTAAATAATATTTTGATTTTGTACAGTAACGTATCCAAAAGATCTCGATCTTGCGAACCCCAGTAGTATTGGTCTGTTCGGCACTCGAAACTTTTATCTAAATGTCAAGGACTCAGACCTCGACAACGATGATGGCATTAAAATAGGAGTGTGGCATGTGTTGCCGTTGCCATTGACGAAACGTTTCGCCAAGCAGCTGCAACTCGAAGAGGTAAAGTTTATTCAACTCACAGATCTCACAAATTCGTTAATATACATCGATTCTAATTTTTACATACAGCATATCACCGAAGAGTTACAGAATATAACCGCGGTACAAGATGATCGTCTGGATCGTATTGAACCCATTATTAAAACTGAATTTACCGAAGTGAACCCTGAGAATGAGTCGTTTTTCTACGAGCGCCTATTGAAAGTACCCGGTACCGTGGTACTTTATCTACACGGCAATACGGCGTCACGCGGTTCAGGACATCGTGCAGACATTTATAAGGTTCTGCGAAAACTTGGCTATCATGTGTTCTCCTTGGACTATCGCGGCTATGGAGATTCAGATCGTGTTTCGCCCACCGAGGAGGGTGTAGTACGCGATGCTATGGCCGTCTACAAATATATTACAAACATTACTTCGAGTCCAGTCATAATTTGGGGCCACTCACTGGGAACTGGCGTATCGACTAATCTGTGTGCCCAACTGAATAATATGGGCGAGCAGGGACCGCGCGGTGTGATACTCGAGAGTCCGTTTACGAATATACGCGATGAGATTAGAAAGCATCCATTTGCAAGAGTGAGTAACAGCATTAGTAATTTTATTTCAAAACAAAAGCTCAACGGTTGTATAATATAAAACTGACAATTTGTTTGTAGTTATCATCTCTTCTATAAAGTAATATCACGTAACATTTACGTTTAGTTTTATCTGTCATTGCATAGCATTTTGTCAATTTTACTTTTCAGAGATATATGTCAAACAAAAGCGCAAATAAAAGTAAAAACATATCATCCAAATTGACGCAAATTATTAATTTTTTTTTACTTGTATATTTAGTCGTATATTTATTTCTTTAATATAATAAAAATAAATTCTGTCACACCAATGACGTTTTAGATTCGTTTTATGTAATAAGGGCACGGACAAATCTCATTGTTGAAGTAACACCAATCAAATACATTTTAAAAATTTGAATTGGATTATAAACTGTAATTATCCAATCAGACGAACGATAGCTTTTAAAAGTTAACGATATTCGTATGTCGTAAGATAAATTAACCGAAAGGTATCTAAAAAGCCTACGAATATCGGCCTTTTTATTGACTTTTGGCTCTTGAAAAGATAACCGAAAAGTTATGTTTAAGTCAACCAATAAAAAGACAAATTCGGAATGTCGCCTTCTCAATAAAAAACAACCAACTTGAAAGTATGAAGTTCAGACGTACCACTATGAGGGATTATATAGATGTGTATACTATGACAAATTAACATAAAAAGTGGAGGAGTTTAATAATTCAATTTAATAATTAAATAAACTTTAATTATCACAATGTTTATAGTGCTTTTCCTGACATATACAATAAACTTATTTTATTCTGTAGTAATTAGTAATTACACGTTTCGTTTGCAGCCCTTCAAAAATCTGCCCTGGTTCGATCTGACTATCGCGCGACCCATGTACAGCAACTCGCTGCGCTTTGAATCGGACCAACACATCAGCGAATTCCGTCAACCTGTGATGATACTACATGCCGAAGATGATTATGTGGTGCCGTTCCAGCTTGGCTACCAACTGTATCGCACTGCGCTGGATACACGCGGTAAGGCATGGGGACCCGTGGAGTTTCATCGTTTCGATGGAGCGCTTAACTATGGACACAAATACTTGTGTCGTGCTCCGGAATTACCGGAGCTGGTCAAACGTTTTGTGGATAATTACCGCAACGAAATCTTCTAAGTATCGTTGTACTCACTCAGAGATCGACCGACCGACTGGCTATGCGATGAGGCAATAAACAATTTGAGAAAAACCAATTGATCATTTAAATGCAAAGCATATTTTTAAGTGCATTAAATTTTAAATTAATTAACTGTTTTGTAAAAAATATAAATTTATTTTATATCTTTTTATTTGTATATTGTTGTGCATGCATAGCAGCTATTTTATTATTTTTGATAATATTTCATGATTCATGATAAGGTGATAAAAATAAAAGATTTGATTGTGTTTTACTATCAAATTAGTCCACATTTGTTAATAATTTATAATGAAAAAAGCATATGAGATTTGCATTCTATTTACAGTAAAAATACATAAAATTTATGATTTTAATTTTTTTTTGTGCTTAGTAGTCATTAGAATTTATAAGTAACTTTTGGTTTACAAAATAAATCGGAATTGACTTGGTGCTAGAGCTGAATTTGCACAACTCTCCAGCAAAAATAAACTAATCGCAGCAAAACCAACGATACGGGCTACATAACTGATTCGTTCACAGTTCCGATTCAGAGTTATCGATATATGTATTACAATATTTAAACTAAGTATACTAACGTAATTATATGTTTGTAATAATTTGAATGTCTCAAAAATAAAAACAATGCCTTTTATATATTGCGATTTTATTTTGTTTATATTCTAATGCTCGGCATATTTAAAAATAGATGTGTGAGAGTAAAACATATTTATCCCACGGTTTGAAATGTAAACTAATAACGCTTTCGTTTTCATATTAATTAATAACGAACTTACTCCCTGACTAATTAACACAATTGGAAAAAACATATTTAATTAATTTTTCCCATACACATTTTATATTGAAAATTAAAATCCATACTAAAATTTATTAAGGGTAAATACTTCGTAGGATATAAATTCATACAATAGATTATTTGTATTAATAAACATATGTGTTAGCTTAAAAAAACGACATTTTTTATTTGAAATGATTGAATCATTTTCTTTCATTACTGACAGTTATAAATCGATGTAGTCAATATGTATATCAAATGAATGGGAATTTAACATTTAATTTCAGTTAACTCGAAATGTAAGTTTCAATAAAAATGTATTTTAGTTTCCTGCAAAGACGATTCGAGACATAAATTCTAAAATTTAAACACCCCTCAATTTAAATAATATGGCAACTGTGGTTATTTCGAAATTCGGTATTAAAGGGTTGCTAATATCCGAAATAAAAAGTATTAAATAAAAATAAAACATTTTTGAGAATACCGTACGAATTATTATCTCAACAAATTATCTTTGTTCAGCTTGTTTAGAGTTTCAAACATCAGAGCGATGTAATGTGTAATAAAAATCTGAACAAGGCCACGGACATATTAATGACAACAAAATTTCTGTACCAATAAAAAATATAGTCAGAAAATAATCGCTCATTTTTTATCACGTCACCCTCTTTAATTACTTATATTTTAGGACCATGTAGTTCGATTGTAGTTTTCTCTTTTACTAAACATAGAGCTACGTACGATCGTAAACAAAATAGGTATTTCGTAAGTTCAAAATAAAACCGTACCCCAATCAGTACGAAAGTACTTAAGAACGAATCAGTTGAGGCAACCGTCTTTTTTTGCCAATCGATTTATTTATAAATAAATTAAATTATTTATAAATAAATTTATAAGAACTATAGTTCTGTCAACTTTAGACTGATTCAGTTGTTGCTGAGTCACACAGCCAAAAATCGGAGATTTTTTAGTTGTGGTAGTCAATTTAAGTACACGTCGTCCAATTTACACGAAGTCAACTGCACAACAATTCGTCGGCAATTTCCGAACTTTACATACTTTATCGGAAATTGTCGATAACTCGTTGTGACTTCGTGTTTGCAACGCGTTGGAGCGCTAGAGCGGCATGTGAAAATAAAACAGATTGAAACCAAACACCAAGAATTCTGCAGAATAGTATTGTTGAATAAAGTGTATAAAAAAACTGAACAGTAGGATATACTAGATAATACAATTCAAAGTTTGTTTTACACGTCGCACGCGCTGTACGCACCACAAAAATACCATTGAAATATCTGATGCTTGTTCGACTGATGTTGTCCGGTTCTAGAAATGTTTTTCTACAGCTTATTTCGTAGTTGAATCAAATAAATATTGGTTGCAGCAACCTAATGTTATATCATTTAGTCAATATAGCCAACAATCTGTTATAGTTATGCCTCATTTTAAATTTAACTGTCATAGCAACGGAAATAAAAAATGTAAATGGATAAAAAGTTTGTTTCCCCAATAAATGTTGCAGTAGCTTCAACTAATTGTTGGTTACGCTTCATGCTATTGTTTACCACAAATGATTTTTTCCATCGTTTTCCATCAAGTATCCAACGATTATAAATCTTTAGTGTGCACATTAAAACCGGGCTTAAGTGGTTACAATTAATAAAATTTCTTAAATGGTAGTAAAATCCAGATTCTTATTACAATTTGAATTTAACGTTTTATTTTTAAATGGTGTTTTATTCTCTATCGGACGTTCAAAAGATTTAATTACATTGCCCGATGCAGTTAAAAATATTAAAAATTGTAAAATGTGTGACCACAATTCTGAAAATAGCGTCAGTTTTGTGAATTCGGTATAGTTTATGAGTAGTCCATAATCATAATTTAGCTATTTTTTCTTTTCGTTGCCGAGATTTTGGTAAAATTTAATTTAATTAATAATTTAATTTTAACAAGTACATTTTTTTACTTTTTTAATAAAGTGTCCTTTAATTCCTAATTTATATTTTTAGGTGTCATTTTAAAGAAAATATATTGCATTACACTAAAACGCATTTTATTCATCGAACTTTTCGCAAAGTGCGAAATTTGTTTGTCTATATATCTTTATAAAGTAATTGTTATTTTCACAAACATCATTTTACTTCTGAGCAGCACAAAATTGCAAAACGAAATATTAAAATAACATGCATATGAAAATTCAAAATGCATATTTTAAATAATACGTGAAATGTAATAGATTTCGTTCTAGGTAGTAGAAATAAAAAGTATCAGATCTGCTACTTTATAAGTAAAATGTGAACACTGGTGTTTGATAAATAAAAAAAGTTTAAAAAGTACTAAAAATAGTACGAAAAGTAACAATTTATGCAGCACTGTTCAGCAGCGAAGTTCCAAAAGTACGGCAACTCCGTGGCGCTTCAACTTCAATCAAATATGGCTGACTGGACGGTGGTAGTGACGGAAGGTATAGTTGAACACTCGTCGGTTTTTAATTAAAATAAATATGAATTAAACTGAATTAATTAATTTACGCCAATACAGTGAGTAGTTAAACGATCAAAGCATTGAATGTGCTGAAAATTGTGTGAATTGTGCAGCAAGTTCCTAGTGAAAAAAATCGAAAACAAAATTTAGATTTTTTTGTTTGTAAGAAGAAAATTCTCTATTCTACAAATAAACGCAACAAAAAGAGTTACAAAAAATAATAATTTGTGCAAGAAATAAAAGCATAACCAAATAACAATAATAAAAAAAAACTGCTAAATGCAAAACATAAAATAAATACTTCATGAAAAGTTAAACCCTCAACCCCAATCCTCCCAAAACAAAAAAAAAATATAGCCAAAATTGTGTATCGAAAGAAATAAAAAATTGTTGAAGGAAAATCGCCCTTTTATCAGTTTTCCTATCTCCCGTTTTTCGCCTTTGTCTGACTGCTGCGGACAGATGCTTCCTCGTCTTCGTGCCGTCCGTCGTTTATTATAGTGCAAAAGTATCGAGGGTGTGTGTTTCACTCCGGCAGGGATACGAATTGGGCGACTCAAGCGAAGCGCCGATAATTATCCCGAGACAGGCACTGCACAGCGGCCAAGGATTGTGTGGAATTTTGCGCAGAAAACAAACGTGTGAAAAAGCAAACGGGAATTTCGGAAAATATTGGAAAATTGAAGGAATATAAATAAATCGCATTAATTGAGGAGTTCAAAACTGCAGTTTGTCGATAATTATGTGGTGAGTACAAATTATGTTTAGGCAAAACAGAAAATTCATTTACAATAAATTCACATTCAGAGCTACACCCATGTTCAAGTTGTTACCCGCCTCGCCTTTTCTGGTGTTTTTGTTTTTTGCCATCATCTGCCGAAAATCGCGGCTACCTCTTCCTGGTTTTTGGGGCCACATTTGCTGTGCGCATGTGTGCTCCATCATCATCATAATCCAATTGCTCTCTTTTAAGTACAAACAGCCTCTTTAGCTGCACGGCACTTGCAGTCATAGCACAATTTTAAATATTTTTAACTTTTATTTATATCTTTTAACTGCACTTAAACCTTCAACAAAACCTTTGGGTTCGTAACAGCTGTAACTACGATTCCTAATTTGCAAACTGGTTTTTCCACTTGGCAGCCAGATGTTTCTACTACATTGTGCTGCATTGCCTGCTCTCCGCTTGCGTTCTCTTTGCTCTTCTTGCTCCGATTTCGCGTTCCCGGTTTTCCCTTAATTCTTCTGCAGCAACGCCATTTGGGCCTCTTGGCACTGCGTCTGCAGGAGCTGCTCTGTTGGCGCACATTCGAGATGAGCGCATACATGCAGCTGCTGCTGCTTTCCAACGGGTGGGGTTTCATATGCTTTAGTTTGTAGTCTTTGTTATTTTGGTCAAACTATGTTTTTTTCTTGGGTTTTATATGTATTTCTTATAAAGTCCTCTATAGTGATTTATTTTATAATTATATTAAGCAAAAAGTTAGTTTTAACTTTGTTAGTAAAAACTACTCTCCACCGCTGAGTCATTTCTTTTGTGTTCAGCAGCCCTTCTTGTTGTAGGCCAAAGACCTGCCGACTGTTGTCGTTCCAAACGTACAGACGAAGTTCGAACTCAATTGTGCTACAAAAACAAACAAATCACGAAATGAAACCAGTTAAAACCAAGGCTGCCAGATGAAATTACTAAAACTTTTATTATATCCACGTTGTAAAACAAAAAACTATAAACTTTTAATTCATTAATATTATAAAAAAGAGTAAGTTGATAAATTTCTAAAATTGGGAGATGTTTTTAAAAATGAAGAAGAAAAAAATAAAGAATAATAAAAAATTCAAAATAATTTAAAACAAAAAAAAATTTAATAAAACAATTTTTTTATTACTTAAAATAATATGTTTCTTACGGCCGTTTTTACCATCTTCGGTTAAGCACTAACTGCCATTTTAACTCAGAGTTACCAATAGAATATATGGAATTGAAACATTTAACTGGATATTGTGAAAATAGTCCTTAATAGAATATATCGTGGTTGTAGAGCGAAAAGTCACCAAATAAACGCCAAATCAAATCAAAACGCCAAATATTCATTTACAAAAACCTTTATAAATCTGTCAATTTTTAATCGATGATCTCAATAAGAAAATATAAATCTATCAATTGATGTTTCAACTTTAAAAATGCATAAATTACTTTTTATAATATTAATCAACAAACTCGAAATTTAAGTTTTTCATAAAAATGTAGTTGGTGACTTTTCGTTCTACATCGACGATATATTTTTTGTAAAAATCTACCTCTGTTCAGTATAAATTAAAACTACGATTCAACATTGTCGGGTAATTTCCAAAGTTCGATCGAATTGCATGTGAAAAACGGTTTTTAATTCGATTTCTCAATATAAAAAATAGTTTTTCAAACGCATACAAATCGTCCAAGTCAAAGCAAATGTATTGAATTCAATTGAAAAACAAATTTTTGTACTGAGACATCAAATTCAAAATCCTTTGGTCTTTTTATATAAAATTCGATTGGAATTTGATTGAAATCTGGTACATGCTCGTATATTTTTCATTCATAGAAGAAAGTTAATGGTCAAGAATTAATACACAAAAAAAAAACATAAAACAAAGAATTTGTGATATGTTTAAACTAGTTATAGATATCTTTTGTATTTTTGGTTTACTAAGAATTTGCAAATCTAAAAATCATATATAATTTATGCATATTTAAACTCTTTGTGGAGCATAGAAATTGTATCAATACGACTTTTACTTTTCTATATCTATTTTTTTTTTTTTTTGTTAATTTGAATAATTTGAGATACCTCGATAAATTTTAGCAGATATTTGCAAGTCAATAATAGTTCAGTATATCTCTGATTAACATAATTTAAGCCATAAATTCAGTTTTTACTTTTTCGTTTCGCATAAAATTTAAGTTTGTTATACTCTAAATTGTCCTTTCGCAGTAGATTATGTCATTAATACCTTTTTTAAAACTACAATGACTAACTGAAACTTAAAACCGATGCATGATTCATTCATCTTTCCATTCAATTTCGATGGAATATTGTTTAAAAAAATTCAGTCACAAGATTGTTAAATGAAACCAAAACTACCGCTTTACTCAAAAAATTATAATTCGATTAAAACCTATTTTTGGTATTGTGTAATCGAATTTAAATGGTGGTTATTCAAGATGTTAATGCAAAATCGATGTGAATATCCTACTGAAAACTACAATATTTATATTTGATAAACTTTTTTATAACTTAATCATATTCAAATGGTATCATTTGAGTTGGTAAAATGCATTAAATCCTCTTTTATATAAAACTAGCTGGACCCGTGCACGACTCGTGCCAAGATTTGGTGAATGCAAGGATATGGAGTGATTTTATTAATATAAAGAACATATTTATTATTCATATCTTCCCGTAAAATTCTTCCCAGTAGAACGCTTTCCCGTAGAATTCTTCGGTTAGAATTCTTTCCCGTAGAATTCTCCCCCGTAGAGTTTTCCCCAGTAGAAGTTTTAGTGTGGTGAGTTTAAGTGTGGTGAGTTTTAGTGTGATGAATTTTAGAGTGGTGAATTTTAGTGTGGTGAGTTTTAGTGTGGTGAATTTTAGTGTGGTGAGTTTTAGTGTGGTGAGTTTTAGTGTGGTGAATTTTGGAGTGGCGAATTTAAAGAATTTGGGATGGTTGGTATACCCAGGTGTGAAATATTTTAAGATCACTATAATATCTGTTGAAATACACCATATGGAAAATGTACCTTATATGGGGGGTGCCACGCCCAGACCGTTTAGAATAGTTCTATATAACGCTGACCAAAATTTCATTAAATTTGCTATGCTAATTGCTGACATAATGTGTGTTTAATTTTTGGGTTATATGGGAGGTGCCACGCCCAGTCCACCAATCTCACCGAGATATAGCCTATACTCTGCCCAGACCCAACATACATGTTGTGTCAAAATTTGATTCAATTCGATTCAGCCGTTTTGACGCCTATTCGGAACATACAGACAAACATACATACTTAAATTCGCAAATATATAGTAGATAATTTCATAAATTTATAAAATAAATTTTAAAATTAATTGTTTGGTTTACGATATATCATTGAAAAAAAAAAATTAATGACAAAATTCAACTAAAAACGAACTAAGTACAAAAGTATTGATGAATTAAAAGATAATTTTTATTGTTAGTTTACCTAGTCTTATCATTTATATTTATTCATTCAGTTAGTACACAGCATAAGTGTTAAACTAACTAACGAAATTGTTTCCATTAATTTTTATTTATCGATTGATTTAAAGAAAAAAAAACGTAATGAGAAATTAAAAAAAGTGTGATAAACATGTTCTAAAATATGATTCAGATCAAACAATTTATGAAATTTTTAAGATGTATGTTCGATATTCAAGTTGCCTTAAAGCCATTCTACATTCCTTGATTTGAAAAAAAAAGTTTGTTTGTAAAATGCAGTGAAGAATGCAAAAATCATAAATTGCATTTTTCTAAAAAACGTTAACGTAACGTATCAGCACATTTAAATTTTGTAGAAATGATATGAATGAAGACAGGGAGGAATAAAAGTGCTCTTTTTGCCGAACAGTGTTATTAAGCATTTCATATTTTATTCAACAAAATAAATGAGGCGTTGAGATCAAAAAAGAAAATATTTTCAGAATTTTACATTTTTAACCCCGCAAATCAAAATATAGATAACTCGCAAAAGTTTGCATATAAAAATGGGCGAAGTCCAGAATCAAGTATCAAAAAAAAAGCTCTACCCATTAAGCAATTTAGTAGCGCTCTGAAATTGGAGTCATAAAGGAGACCAATTTTTTAGTGTTTTATGAGCCCTCAGAAAAATGACTCTTAAAAGTATCTCAATTAAGACTGTTTTCGGAGCTCTCAAAAATATTGCTCATAAAAGATAAATATTTAGGAGTTATTTAGGAGCCCTCATAAAAAAGACTCCTAAAAGCATCAAAAATAAAATTGTTTCTGAGCGTTCAGAAAATAGACTCATAAAAGTTCTATATTTTAGAATGTTTTAGGAACGCTACAAAATTTGACTCATAAAAGAGTCCCATTCATGAGCGTTTTAGGAGCCCCCTCAAATCAAACTCATAAAATCATCAAATTTAAGAGTATTTTAGGAGCACTCAGAAAAGGGAGTCATAAAATTATCTCATTTATGCTGGCTTTAAAAGGCTACTGTTTAAATAAAATTGATAAACTTGTATTCGTTTTGAATTAGAAATCAAATGAAAATTAATAAAATCTTAGTGTAATTTCAACAGACAAACCTACATATTTAATGGGTTTTTGAAATTAATGCATTTTCTAACGAATGTCTGGACTAAGATAAACATGTTCATGTACTATGTTGGATTCATTTCAGACACATACTATATTTCTGAAGAAAGAAATACTCCAAAAATGAAGTAATTGTGGTGTCTGAAAATTCTCAAAAATGTGAATATTTTAAGAATATTTTAAAATGATCAAAAATACGCGGATTTTGCGCTCTTTAAAGCGCAGTTTCTGTAGCTTTTTTGGGATCATTTTAGAGCTTAAATATGAGTGTTTTAGGAGTTATGAAAGTGTCAGAAATATGAGAGTTTTTGGGCTCATAAAATGGTGCCTTCTACCCAGGGGTTGGGAGCCTTTTTGGGCTCTTTTAAGAGCCCTAATATGAGTGTTTTAGGAGTAATAAAAGTGTCAGAAATGTGAACATTTTTGGGCTCATAAAATGGTGCCCCCTACACAGGAGTCGGGAGCCTTTTTGGACTCTTTTAAGTGCTCATATATGAGGGTAACACTCATAAATATGACACATTTAGGAATCTTAAAAGACTCAAAATGTTTGATGGGTAATTTCGATATTTTTAACATAATATTTGTTTTTTAAAACATTTCTCTAACCTTTTTTTAGTGCACAATTTTCTATGTCGCAAGGTGTATTATTATTATTTATCCAATAAATAAACATGCATTGTTTTTAAATAATATTTTTCCTATTGATGGACATTAAAAACATAGAAGTTGGTATAAAAATTGGCCTAAAGATCAATACTAACTAAGTTCCTATTTAAAACCTTTATATCTTCTAGTTAGTTTACTCTAATTTGGAGAATATGTTGTACAAAATGTTAAATTTTATTCTTTTCTGAATCCTTTTGACTTTTAACATTTTAAATTACCATTTGATTAATACATGTTTTTCGTGCTTTTCTCAAAATACCATAGCATGGACTTAGCAAGTTTTGATTTCCAACGCCCCAAATATTAACAAAAAACTTGACTTAATATTATGATGCTACTTTTCTACATATTAATGTAACGAACTATATGTATTTCGATATGTATTTCGATATGTATTTCGAATGACAAAAGTCAAACTACACAGGATGCAAAAAGACATTGCGGCTGACGTAAACCATGTCGCTCTGCTTCAGTCCCCTTCACGTCTTCTTTTTGTCATCGTCCTCGTCGCAGCCAGTCAACTGGCTCTTTGTGAGTTTTTGTTTTTGTAGTTTGTTTTGTTCATGGGAAAGACAAAAGGTTGGCTATATGCAAACATGTTACCAAGTGGTTACACTCGCTGGCTGCACTCTGGCCTGTTTTAGCTACCAGTAGGTAACCGAATACTACTGATTTTTCTTCTCTTCTACTTCTTCGTATTGTTTAGAATCAACGCTTTTAGCAGCTACTCTTGCAGCGCACTAACGCTTTAAGCACCAACTCTTCTTGACGGTTGGTTCGTTCGTTACTTTTAATAAAGTTGAGCCTTGTGTGTGTCTAGCATTACATTTTAAGTTAATGTCAGCGTTTTTTAATAAAATCATATTTTGCAATTTTCGACGACAAAGCGAAGAGCAACAAAATAAACTTACTAAAATTATAACAAAATTTGTAGTCTTTAGTTTTTTAATATTCAGTTTATTTTTTTATATAAAGATTTTTATGAATTGGTTGAGCAAGAACATTATAAGGGAATTATGTCCGAAATGAAAAACTTGGGTATAGCAAAACCACATTTAATATTCAATATTTATAATGCAAAGCCTTTGAAAAACTTGAATATTTTTCATATTTAAGATTATTATAATTTTTTTTTTATATTCCAAATAATAAAATTTCATTTGCCTCTTATATACCATTTTATATGAAAATATGCATTAGAAGTTAAAATCTATGTTTATGTTACTCGCATTTTGAATACAAAATTGGTATCAATTATTAAGATCTTGTCTAGCTTTCAAATGGCATATCAACTTTTAAAGTTTATTAAATATTTTTTAAAACATTCATCTCCCCCAGACAAAATTTTTGGCAGGGTCGAGGGTCGAGCTCAGAAACATTTCCTCGACATATTGATAAACAGACAAAGGCTGAGTTTGTATCAAAAACTGTCTCTTTTCTGCTCGTTCCCCAAATATGGCGTGAATCTGCCATAAAAATTCCACAAAAATTTACAATCTGCTATACACTTCCCAAAATATGCCCGAAATATTCTAGAAAAATGCCAAAAATTTTGTCTCGGGATTCATCTCCCCCAGACAAAATTTTTGGCATGGTCGAGGCAGTTCAGAAACATTTTCTCGACATATTTCAAACAGACAAAGGCGGAGTTTGTATCAAAAGCAGTCTGTTTTCTGCCCATTCCCAAAATATGGCGTGAATCTGCCATTAAAATGCCTTTTAATTTTACAACCAGCTTCCCAAGATATTCCATTTAGCTGTGCGTTTCTCGAAAATATGACCGAAATATTCCAGAAAAATGTCATTTTGTCTCGGGCTATAACACATTGAAAATTTATTTTTGAAATAAATGTATTTATTTAATTTTACTTTTAAACGACGACATTAATTTTAATTTACTACGTGATCCATTGCAATGACGAAATGCATTTGAAAATATAAATAATTAATTAGTGCACCCGAAAATGCGCTATAAGTACCCGATAAGATAAGCGACACAATTTGTCGCTAACTTCAACAGTTCATTTGAAAAACAATGATGATTTTTTGGCTTTATTTCACTTGAGTAATTTTAATATTTTATTGATAAACAAATGAATCGATCGTAATGATTAAGCTTATTATTTAGTCACCTTTTTCTATGTGCAATTTCAATGAAAAGTAAACAGTGATTCAGTTACTGGTTTCTATGAAAGTAATAGATGATTTTAAACAGGTTTATAGGGTAACTTTGTTTTATACTTAAATTGTTTTTTTTTAACGGTAACATTTGGGGTTGTGTTTAGCAAGAAAATTCAATAATATTTGAAGAAAAAGATTTCTGAAATTATTTAATTCATATCACTATTTAAAAATCAAGTTTTTCGTAGAGGTAGAAGTAAAATTAACGTAAAACATTTTAATAATTTAAATAAGTGATTTGTGCAAAACTTTATTGTCATATATTAATAATTACTGATTGATGATGATAATTTTAAGTGTCAAATAAAACTTTTTTTCTGTCTTTTATTCGGTTGATTAACATTTCATATTTTTAAATGCGTTATAAACTTTTAATATTCATTTAAAAAAAGAAAAACTTATTTAATGTATTTCTAAATAAATCTAAAAACTAATTACCTACAACATTGATTAATAAAAAATAATAATACTTTTATAAAAATCATTTTAAAACCAAAATAAAACTGAGAACTTTATATCGGTTTTGGTTTATTTCAGATTGTTGTATAACGGTTAAGAATTTAAATAGGAAATTGACATAGGTTTTAGTTCCTGGTTAAATCCCTGTACAAAATAAAAGAACGATACCCCTAAAAAAAACACAAAATTTTCGCAGTATAGTCATTTTAAGTACACAAACTTTTGAATAGTAAGGAATCTGAGTAAGGAATCTGACTTCAATATCACGGTTTGGAATTTCAATATGAAACGGATATTGGATTTTGTTGCGGGGTAAATCCCTGTACATAATAAAAGAACGATACCCCTCAAAAAACATAAAAATTTCGCAGTGTAGTCATTTTTAGAAAGGAAACTTTTGAATAGCAATGAATCTATGCGATGAAATGAGTTTAATATCAAAAACTGGAAACCTAGTAAAAGGATCTATGCCTAAGATTTCTTATTACCATAAATATATTCATAAATTAATAACTTATTTAGTGACACTTAACTATTGTCTCTTTGAAGAGCTCATAAATAAACATAATCGTTCCAAAATCCCATACGTTTCCGTAAACTTATTATGCATTGTCTTTATTATCTCGCAGCACCATAAAACTCCCACGTCAATTTCTCTAAAATAAAAATAAAATACAAAAAACGTACTTTGCAGTCTCACCCACTATGACCTGCCAAGTGCATTGAACTTGTGCAGCTCCTTGTTTCGAGTTCAAAGCAAAATAACCAAAAAAAAAAGTAAAAATGCTGACCAACAAAAAGTCATAATTTCTGGACACAACAGCTAAAAGCACTGATTAAAAATTACTAAACGAAACCTCAAATAACTATGTAGCCGCCTCAAGCAGTTTTAGCATAAAAACATAATAAATATTTCCGATAATAAAAATGACAAAAAAAAAAACAACTGCAGTTCTGAAATCACGTCTGGAATGGCGCTGGATGAGTGACTCATTTCAAAAATATTCGCTACAATGCGGGAAGTTTTATATCACATTTATTTAATTTTTTCAGAGCATGTGGCACTCAACGTCTTCGGTAACTTTGTCTTCGATGCAAGAGCAACAGCAGCATCATCATCAGCAACAACAATATTGCATGGAACACATGTGAAGGCGGCACAGAAGTTGACAATGTCGTTCGTCCGTCCCTTCGTACGACTGTCTGACAACCAGCGACAATTGTGATGACGGCGCCTGCAACGATGGTCAACAGTGCGTCATTATGTAGGTTGCAAGCTGTTCGTTTTCTTTTTTTTTTGCTCTTGGTTTTTGTTGGTTATACCAGTATGGTATCCTAACCATACTTTAATCCTTAGGGATAATTTGTTTTTCGCACTCGTGCTGTTATCACGCTTCAGCAGGACCTGCTTTGTGTTTACATAAAACCAAGTTTTGTAGAGACTCAACCGCATGATGTATATACATATGGCATAATGGTATTATTTTTTGAGTTGATTAAAAAAAGCCATGTTTATATGCTAATATACTGATTTGAAAATTGAAACAACAATATGTTTCTCTGCGAAAAACATAATTATAGTTATATTGTTCCAAAACTGGTTTGTTGTTTGCTTTTTAATATATTAATGTCTCGCTTAAAATAATCTTTGTTTAGATGTAATAATAATTATGTTGCTATATACCTTTTTAAGGTGAAATATCAAAATGTTTTCGTATATTGATATGCAAACATAATGTTATTCAGAGCTCAATGCAATATTTTTAATTCTCATTACCACACTGTTTGTAAAAGATTTATCTGACAATTATAATTATGTTAATTGCAACATTATGTTTGGGATATCCATTTTTTTTAAAGCGATTATTGCTTAAATTTAAACTGCATGCAGAGAAAAAAAATGGTTGAGGTGATCATATTTAAAGGGCATCAGAGTATGATTGGTTGTTGGCAATCATATATGTCCTCAATGACAGTATTCCACATGATCCTAACATGATTGAGATAACAAAGTACTATATTAAGATCAGTCAATATCATAGTATGATTGGTATTTACCATATTTTGTTCGTGGCAGTGTTTATCGTAATCATAACATGGTTCTTATTAATCATATTTTGGTTTTTGAGAAATACAGTCATATTATAATAAATTGTCTACTATAATATGATTATAACGACCTTATTATTGTTGAAATAAAATTGAAAATACTACACTTTGATTGTGACAACCATCTATGATTGTAAAGAGCATAGCGTGGTTGTCGCAATCATATTATTTCTCCGCGTGTGTAGAAATAACTATAGTTTACATTTTGTTTTCATTTTCTTGAGTCGTGTTTCTATTAGGAGTGCCCTATAGTTGATTATCTTTATATCAGACTTCAAAACCAGACTTCATAGTTGCTTTCTGTGTTGGCCATCGTCGACTTGTATGCCTCTACTGTACTAGTCTTTGCTTCGACCGAACGACCCACTTTAGAGTTGCTCCACTAACTAAGCGTCAATTTATTATCTTGTCCCGCTGTAGAGCGACGTAGCACACGACGCCCAAGACCACGATGATGATGATGACGATGACAACGACGAGGAGGAAAAGGAGATCGTGTTATCGTTGCTGCAACAAACAATCTGCATTTTTTTTGTCATGTCATCGCTGATCAATTACATTTTCATTGATTGAATTGCGCGATAATATCTTTTTATCTGACATATTTTGTAACTCGACGACCAACTCGAACCCGACTCGTCGTTTGTCGTCGCACCAAAGTGTCGACACATTTGTAGCTCGCGGTTATGCAGACGAGAGCAAAAATAGAGATTGAGTTTGAAAGTGGCGCGGTTTGCGATTGTCTGTCTAATCGATTTCCTACTTGAGCTCCACTCAATTTTATTAACATTTATTATATATTCTTTGTATTCATTTATTTATTGGAAGTTAGTTCCGCGGAAGACTGACAGGCAGCTGCGGATGCGTAGAACGTGCGGCGCTTTATAATTAACGCGTGGCGACAATAAATACGACGAAATTTTCATTCATTAATAACTGTGTTAACTTGATGGGAAATAATTTGAGTTAATGCAATTTTTCCTGAGCCACAAATATTTCATTGTACACTCAGAAAAAATTAACATACAATTAATAGATTTTTGAAATTACTTCAATTTCTATAATATTCGGTAAATACCATACAAAACTACAAAAAATCAATAAATTAATTTTGAGTTTATACAAAAAAAGGTTACACTGTTCTGCAAAATGAGCACACTCATTCCTTCCTGGCTCGATCGAACTGCGTTTTCAGTTTTTTCCCTACACGGAACGTTTTTGGGGAAAAACGGCATTTTATATAATTTTTGCATTTTACACACATTTTTTTTTAAAAGACTGGACGGATATTGAATTATATAGAAATGATATGAATGAAGACAGGGAACATTCTCTGCAGAACAGTGTAATATTAGTTTTCGTTAATCTTATGTTTTTCATATGTGTTCTGTTTATTTATGTGACTGGTTTTTAACATAATAACGTCCATTCGTCCGACATCTGTTGGAATTTATTGCCATGAGTACTTAGTAAATGTTCTTTGCTTATCAGTTTTTAAATAAGAAATTATAATAATATTTGTTGACTCATACATGGCATCTGTATTTACATAACATTTATCGATATTCGACAAAATTTCGTATGTGCCAAACAGTTAAATGTTCAGACAACACAAAATCTTTTTTTTTTGTAAATATTAGTTTATATTGTGTTGTAGGGTTGGAAAGAATTACCTACTGTTCATGGTGAACTTTGATTTATGAACCGGAAATATCTTTTTTCGAAATTAAACGATTAAAAGTGTAACGTGTAAAAGTGTCCCAAGAATTGCTCATACCCCGAGTGGAAATTGGTTAAGGTTTGCCTTATTTCGCATCCGTCCCTGATCAGAATACGATAAGGCATCCCTACCATAGGTCACCTGAAATGATAATGATCAGGGTCGTCTAGGGTAATCCTAATTTCGAATCCACGTAAGGCAACCTGATCTAACCTTCATAAAAAATACTGATCTAAAGTCTATTTAATAAAACCTGATGTGACACTTATGAAAAAACCTGATTGGATACCGTAGGTATTAATGTAATATGATCGATGTTATTAAAAACCCTTTATAATAAAATTGTATAGCAAGTTTATTCTAATAAAATATTCTAATAAATGTTAAACTTAAATGCAAAGGAAATACAAATTCTCAACATTTTTAATAATTTGAAATATCTCATAGACTCAAAATCTCGTAGATTAAAAACATTGACTTTTTGTCCGTTTTGGAAAAGTTTATTGAGGTAACTTTGTTCACAAAACTATTTTTTGTTTGAAAGGTCTCAAATTTGTAAACCAATTTAAGAGGAATTTAAATATACATTGAATTGTATAAGGTTAGGATATGGGTATGATCAGGAAGTCTTATCAGGCAACCTAATGAAGATTGCAACTTCGAATAGAGTCACGTTTGATGATGAAAACCACTGATCATTGCCTGATTTGAAATCTGGCTGCCTGAGCAGACAATGATCGCATCCTGAACTAACCCCCAAATCATGTATCTTTTTATTATCGTGTGACTACGATTCGTTTCTAGTACTCTTTGTCTAAAATTTGTATAACGTATTTCAAATGTTTCATTCGTTTCGCTCTTTGATTTATATGCTGGTAACAAAAAAACTCTCAAAACGAGCGTAATCAACGTTTTGTTTGATACATGAATCAAAAATTGTAGTCACACGATATTCAACCGATATTCAAACGAATTGTAGCCGATATCGTTGTCACCGGGAAATACATCATCGACACAATGCCAAATTATGAAACATTTCAAAATTTCGAACATAAATCATTCTTTTTCACAGTTTGCTTTCTCCAACTAACTTCGATAAAAAGTTCAATCTCGTAGCTTTATCGTCTCTACTTTTTGAAATTTCCCGTACATTGAAATTAAAGGACACGATACGATACTTAAACATTTACCACATCAATATTGCAATATTATTCAAAGCAATTTCGTACTTTGAATATTTGTTTCATCGATATCGTACTGATTTCGTTAAATTTATCGTACCAAGAAAATGTTGATCGAACGCATCAATATCTATCTACCATGTAGGACCAATTTGTCGTTCAATATTGTGTGATTTCGCCTTATACACGCATCGACTTCTCCATCTACTCGCAACGGTATCGAAAAGAATGGCATATTGGGTCTATACTGCATAAAACAAAATTTCAATCGCTAAAATATAGAGTAATGCGAACCAGTGATGATTTTTTCAGTACAATTGTACTTTTTTCAGTACAATTTTCATATCAAAAGTACTCTGCAGACCATTTTAGTACAATTCCGTTGTAATAACAACAGACAATTTGAACCTACAACTTAATTTAATGTACCGCATATCACATTAATTTTTATATGAAAACTTCTACAAAATTCGATTTAAATTTCAGTTCTAGGTTTATTCTGACTATAGTTACGAGAGGAATACTTTAAAACAGTTATTATGATGCTTAATTTTTAAAACCGATACTGTAACCTAATACGACGGGGAAATTAACAGGTATTAGACTACGAAGTCTGTATTTTTATATGATATCAGCTGGCATGGTGTTGTCATAGGGAAGGTTAATAACCACCTCATACAGACCTGTAGATCTATCACAGAACTGGTTTTCAAGATTCTGTCCTTATTTGGTACCTACTAGAACAGCGATATGTCCCCTTTACACCAGTCACGTTATAGGAAATTGTAGAGCAATTGAATCTATTTTCCCGCAGGGAAATTTATACTAAAATCAGAAGTACAAACATTTCATTTTAGTAATTTTTCTAATTTAATATTTTATTAAAATTATAATTCCAATTTTTACGTAATTAAAATTGGAATTATTATATATAATTAATTTTTTTGTAAAAATAGGCCTTTTCGTCCCTACAAAATACAAAACCTAAATCCGGTATATCAGTATATTTCAAAAAAATGATAAACATTGAAATGAATATCCCTTTTCTCTATATATAAATCGGCACCTATATAAGTATGGACATTTTTTAAAGTCAAAAAGCATGAAATTTAAATAATATTGACGTCATTTTTACATCGTTACTTCATTGTTTTCTTTTGGAATACAGAAAGAGGCTCTTATTGCATATTTTTGATATTTGTATATTGAAAAAAAGATATTTAAATTTATGAAAAAAGTTTGGTTCCATTTAGTACAATTTTTTTTTACGATAAGTTACAATATCGATATTTTCAAATATCATCCCTGATGTGAACAAGAGTGAATCTGATTGAGTTAGTAAATATGTTTTGCGTATACGTCTTGAATTATTTATGGTTATCTGACTTTTTTAAATATTCAAAAATTGTATTCAATTTATTTTTTGTTAATTATAGTTACCACTTTACATATTTTACTAATTGCATTAAATATTTCATTAGTTCTTTTCGGTTACAGTGTTTTAATTGAATTTTTAATCATAAACCAACAAACAATACTGTGATCAATTTAATTATTGTAAATATAATAATATAAACAAAAACAATATCCAGCAAACAAACATAAAAAAAAACATCTTCATCTAGTAATCGAAGAAAATCTAAAATTAAATCAGATATTCGCACAGGCAGATTCAATTCAAAATAAATATCATTTCTATCTTTGCATCTATTTGTTTCGCTTTATAATCGTTTTCTGAAAAGTCGTTATAAATAGCAAAAACAAATTATGTATGTGATCTTCTGCGAAAATGTTATTCTTCTGGAATTATAAACATATTTGCACGTACGTAATTATCAGACCGTTTGCAAAATGTCTTAAAACAACTTGAGCTATTCATAGTTTTTGCGCTTCGAAAGTACAAAGTTCGTGAATGATGATAAATAAATTATGAATGATATTAAAACATAAATTATCAGTTGTTTTTTAGATTTTTATTGTGTATTATATTGTTATACAGGAATGTTTACTTTTTGATAATTATATACATACTTATATTTTTAAATTTACTATTACCCCCTTCACGTGGAATTAATAAATCTCTACTGGAAATATAAGTCAACTATTCGCAAATATTTTTATATGAGTGTAGGTGGTGATCAAAAAATGCAAGAACTAGATCGACCTACCTATGCAAGAACAAAAACGACCCTGCAAGAGCAAGACTATCATGTCTTGTTCTTGCATTTGCATTCCTGTATTCCAGTGACATGAACCTTAATATGGTAAAATTTAATTTAAAATGTTGTACTTTAAATTGAACAAGACGTTAAATTAAAGTGGGAACTTAATGTCATAATCTGGGCTAGGGACTCCATCATTTAATAGAATATTAACAGTTTTCTGAACATTCACGTCGACGATAGCAAACCTCCAAGAGTAGCATTATCTTGAAAAAGCCTCTCACCCTCTTCAATTTTTGATGTGACATTAAGCTGTAGTGCCCGGAATTAGAGAAAAATCATAAAATGCAAGAGAGCGGTCGCACTATGCTCTTCAGAGCTGTTATGTCAACCTTATTATCATTATTACATTTTGTTTCTCTCATGTTTTGTTTCAAAGATTAATTGCGATTTCAGTGACTTTATTCTCAAGTGATTTAAATTCTGTTGCAGGCTTAATTGAGCTTGAGTTGTGGGCGTTTGTATCAGATATTCAAATGCGGATATATATATTTCTCTTGATATTTTCTTAAATTGTGCTTTTAATCTTACACTACAAAATCGTAATTTTTGTATTATGAATTATATGCGCAACATCCGTTTATTTTTTCTTGACCTTTCCCTACATATAAATTTCATTTAAAACATTAGGAATTTTATCTAATTATTTTTAAATTAAAAATTTATATAATTTTCAATAAGTTATTTTGTATTTGTTTTTGCGTTTAAATTGTTTATCACAGTTTTGAACAAAAAAAAAAATAAAAAACTTATGTTTTAAATATTATTTCAAGTAGTTCGGTTGTATAATCGGTTGTTAATGGAACTATTTCATGTTTTACGCGCAATGAGAAGAGAACGTGTATTGTGAAGTATTTTCTTATTCCTCCTCATTTAATATTATTGTCGCCCTATGGTGTATTTGTACGTATTATAAATAATTGAATGGAATCACTTGCTGTGTTCTTCTGTGCAAAAAGACTTTCCAACTACACCTAACTGAAGTAGTCAACACTTGAAGTGCTTCCGGGTCAGTTAGCTCTGGTCCGTTGCTCTGGAGTACCTATATTTTTTATTTACTTCACTCGTCAAAAGTAAGTTGTGTTTTGTAAGATTTTTTTCATATTTATTTTATTCTATATTTTATAAAATAGATAACTTTTTAAGTATTTTTGCGATTCGTTATATACAACATAAATATAGTGCAGCTCCTTAAAAATGTTTCACGACAGAGTAATCGTTATTAGAACCGTGGTCAAACCGGCTACACCACCAGGGAATGTTACAATATTCGCACAAACTTAAGGTACCCCACAGTACTAGAAATGTGGTTCATACACTCATAGAAATAAATATACTGCCACCAAGGATAAGTGTAATAAAAATAGTATGCCACAAAGAATTGCAACCATGGTCTTTTTTTATTATAGTAAGAACCGTTACATATAATATACTGATATTGTTGCTTGGTTTTTTCATTTATGTGCAATTAATTAATCGTGTGGAAAGAAAAAAATATACTTCCAATTCGTAATTTTTATTTAATTACAAAATTTTCTGTGTACATATTAAAAAAAAAATCAGAACTAAAATTAGTAAGTATTCTTTGTCTAGTGCGTTATAATCCACGTTATTAACTTCTATTTAAAAATATTTCCTGCAGTAATACCACGTGGTAAAACATTCTCCATGGAAGAGATTGGAAAAATCATGGCTTATAACGAGTGAGGGTTATCCAATCGTGCTATTGCTCAATAGATCACATATTGGCGTTGCTAACGTAATTAAATTAGGACCACATTATGCAAAAATAAAAAGACCGGGTCGACCACCAACTCTAACTCCACGACAAAAACGCGAGATGGTTAGGAAAGCATCCTCCAAAAAACTAAGTGCTTCCGAAATTCGACGTGAATTACTTTTAGATGTTTCCACAAGACGTGTAAGTCCAATTTGACATAACTCAGATAATCTTATCTGGATTAAAAATAAAGAAAACCTGCATTACAAAAACGTCATCTAAAGTACGTTATGACTTTGCGATGTCACATTTATCATGTACCGATACATGGAAGAAAGTTATCTTTAGTGACGAAAAAATGATGGTCCTGATGGTTATCGACGATATTGGCACGATAAAAGAAAAAAAAACCGAGGTCAGTTTGCACAGAAACTTTCAAGGAGGAAACATCTTGGTTTGTGCAGGATTTTGCTACGCAGGAAGAACTCCAATATGCTTCATATCCAATAAAGTGAATGCCAATGGGTACTTAAATATGCTAGATGAAGTCCTAGTACAGTTTTTAGATGACATTGCCGAACGTAATGTTATTTTACAACAAAATAATGCGCCTATACACCGCTCTGGTGTTGTGTCAAATTGGTTTAATGAAAACAACATTGAGGTAATGAATTGGCCTGCACTTAGTCCAGATCTAAATCCGATCGAGAACCTTTGGGAGATTATGGCTAACAGAATATACTCAAGGGGAAGGCAGTATAATAATTAGGTGGATCTTCGATCGGAAATAAATAAAATTTGGAAAGAAATACCCACTTTTAAGCATTCAAACCTAATCTCTTCAATGCCTCGACGAATAGAAGAAGTCATTAATAACTCCGGAGGGCAAACGCATTATTAATAACATGTATTTACCAACAACCCCTATTTTTTGGAATATTTATAATGTGTTTTCAAATATGAAAGTATAATTATTTCTAATTAATTAATCTTTTAAATTATAAATTTATATGTTAAACAGAAATATTTACGTTAGTTTACAGATCAATTGTAAGAAATATATTAATATTAATTAAAAATATTACAATACTTAAAAAAAGTAAGGTACATTCAAAAAAATGAATTTTATTTGCTTGAAGTATATTTATTTCTATAAGTCTATATCAATTGCAAGTTCTTCAACTTTACTTAAGTACTATTTCTAAATATTATAATGTACCAAATAATGTTTCTATTACATTTTAAGTCTAAATAAATCAATGCATTTCATATATAATTTGTTCATAAATGCAGTCACTATAAAAAAAAAACATTTTAAACTCCTAACAAGTCAAAAAACTACATATGTTTGAAATGTTTTGACAGGAAATCCATCCGTTAAATTACAACGAGTACATTGTACCGTAAAGCGTAATTAACAAAATAGACCCAATACGAACGACTTCAATGAGTCATTGCCATTAAACTAGAAAAGGTAATAACATAAAAATGTTGTACTTGTTTTATCGATTGGTTTAACTATACAAACATTAAGAAATCTCTCTTTTTTTAAATCAATATTTCCTTATTATTTCCATATATTTCCTAGAATGGTTTCTGAAATCATAATCATTGAATATTTTTAGTCATAATGTCAAGTGACATTTTAAAATTAGCTTTGTAAGGGTTGTATAGTGTTTTTTTTAGCTAGTTAAGAGTTATAAAAGTTAGTTTATAAGTTAAACAAGCTCTTACAAAGCAATAATTAATAAAGAAAATTGTTACATCGATAACTGTTAAATTACGCTATAATGTTTGTGGTTTCACAAGGGTTCTAGAGTAATTTTTGCAGCGTTAAAATATTTTTTGTTCTAAAAAGTTGGCCAATCTCTTTTACTACATTTAACAAAATACATTTATTTGTTACTTCTTGAATAAGTTATGACCACTGGCTTATTTATTTGACACCATAATTATGTGGACTTACGGTTGATTTTTGACCTTCGTCAAGCATTATAATTTGACCCTAATTCGTTTTTTTTTAAAGCTGGGCAACGATACCGGTAATTTCAAATAAAATCTAGGTAAACAACTTATAAATATCTCTTTATATTTATTTCTAAAAATCATGTTGCATTATTATGCAATTAATTTACTTTATTTTGTATTATTATTGTTTACGCCATTAATAAACATTTTACGCACTTCATTTTCACTCATTTTTTATCAATTATTCCCAATATGCGACGTTATACATTTAGTTAATGTCCACCATAAATACAAATGTCTCTAAACCTCATGGGCGTAAGCGACTCGAGACTTCTTGACCTCAGTGCGCGTTGGCGGGCAGGGTAATGTGCGATATGCGTCTCAACAAGTTTGATTGAAATTATGATTTTTCTTTTTTTTTATATCTCTCTTATGATATTCTGTTATGATATTCATTGCAATGTGAATTATATATTATATTCCGAGTTCTATTTCATATGCAAACAAATCTGTTTTGATTCATACAAATCTCCCCTTCTGTTTAGCAAATATGGGAATCTTTCTGCTCTTTAGAGATGATACTTTTTTGTCAACTTTATTTACTTTCTTAATTAACTTGAACTTAACATCATCAATTGTGTAGGCGACAATTGACAGCAAAGTAATTTTTAATGGGCTGTGTGAAATTTTATGCTGGGATCTCCTCATCAGTCACTGGACAATTATATTGCTCATTACTAATTATATTGCATGTTTAACTGAACATTTTCCAATTAATTATGTCAATAAATTTCATTTAGCTTATTTTCATTTATTTCAATATTAATTAAATTCTTATTTTGTTTCTTTTTAGGTGAGTATTTCCCGTGAATTTGTTTGGCAGTAAGTTTGAGATTGATCGTGTTGATATTAAGTAACAAAATAACTTGGCTGTCAAAAAATGAATAAAGAATAATCTTCTTGAGATGCAGATGTTATTTTTGTGGCTATCGACAAACAAGCACGTTATATTCTTCTGGATTGGAAGAAATTAATTCAATGATTATGTCAAAACGAAAACGTTTGAGTATCTAATAGTTTTAATATTATTGTTTTTAATTGTGACACAAATAATTGATTTATTATTATGGATACTTCATTTTAAAATGATTAAGAAGCTATATTTCTTAATATGAAGCTGATACATTTTGTAGCTTTAGTAGAATGTATAGGATATTAATGAAATTCAACTATTTTGCGAGAAACTAGTTTTGCGAGAAAACATCAATATGCGATCGTTCTTAAGAAAATTGAAATATGCTATTTTGAATTT
Organism: Dryomyza anilis; assembly: GCA_951804985.1. Taxonomy (NCBI): domain Eukaryota; kingdom Metazoa; phylum Arthropoda; class Insecta; order Diptera; family Dryomyzidae; genus Dryomyza; species Dryomyza anilis. The sequence goes on from OX638133.1 coordinate 69,343,946, forward strand.
TGTTTTGGTAAGCAGGGTTCATATCAATTACACTAGACAACAAATCAGGGCTGGGTTATCCACACCACTACAAGTGCATTTTATTCACTTAAAAAAATCCATGATTTTTTGACTTTTTTGATTTTATTGATTTTTGTACATTTTTAGAATTATAACTTAGTAAATATATTTGTGGTTTTCTGAATACGATTTTTTTTTTTAAATTTGATAACAACCACCAAATCGAAAAAAATATTCGTACCACTGCTGGATGACATCTCTGTTTTCAACAAAGGTTATACAGCAGTTGTCGGCAGCGAAATGGTGGGAAGGAATAACTTTTAAAACCGAAAAATCCTATTGAAATTATCCTATTTATAAAAATCCAAAAAAATCCAATAAAAACCAAAAATATCCGGTGGAGTGGATTTAAAAAAAAAAACGCATTTTTTCCAGCCCTGCAACAAATTGAGGCCTTTTGTTTTTATCCACGATCTTAGTGTGATTTTCCGATGGACTTTAAGATTCTAATCACGACGTCATACTCAGTATTTTTTAGATTGCCTCAAGTTTTCGAGTTATTACGTAATTCAAATATATGGCAATTCTCGTGTTTTTCTACATAATTTGGACTTTAACATTTTACAGATTTGAGTTTTCGATCATATTTCTTTTGTATTTCATTGAGAATACTTCAGCTAATATTTTGAAATAAACCGCATTCAATTCCGATTGTTCTGTCCAATGTTATGACCATTTAAACACAGGAAATATTAATATTATGGTGTACCTATTATTTATTGTATAACATATACAGTTTTCATTATTCAATAAATAATTGTATAAATCCTCTTACTTTGTTTTTATAATTTACTCTTTAAATTTTCCGATTAAATACAAATTCTCGTATTCGATTTTTCTTATTCAAATTTTCTTATATGATGCTTATCTTAATCAATATAATTTTTTTGTCCATTAATTATTCAAAAAAAATTGAACAAAACCTTAAACCAGTAGAAGTCAACTTTGCATAAATGTATAACTTTTAATGGGTTTGCCTCAGAATCATACAATAGAGTCAAATAACGAACACCTAGATTTTCATATTTTTGAAATTAAATAAAATATTTTCCTGCTTATGTTCATATCGACCAAAAAAACGTACATTGTTGAACCGAATTTGTGAATTTCTCTTTAAGCTCTTAAAGAGTGATTTGCAAAAACAAAGTAAGAGGCAGCAAATAATTATAGATCAAGTCTGATATAAGATATATAATAATAATAATAGTTTGGCGCTACAATTCTATAAGAATTTAGGCCGAGCTCTCTCATCATTTTGAGCTGTGCGTGTTATATTTGTACTCTGTGCGTGTTATATATGTACTCAAAGTGGAGGGACCTACAGTTTATTGCCGAATCCGAATGCGGGTGAGAGCTTTTCATAGGCAATGTTTTACTCTCGTAGGTTTGCCATTTACTGCCGAGAGGTAGCGCGGTATGGAAAAATGTTTCTATGAAAAGATGTTGTTAGCCCCAGTCCAGGCTTGAACCGAGGCCCTTTCGGCTTGCAGTCCAACGGACTAACCACTGAGCTATAAGATATATAGGCATAAGATATATACTTTTATTTAATTATGAAAATCATAGATGTTATGCAATAAATAAAAGGTACACCTTAAATTTTTTATTTTTTGTGTTTGACTGGTCATAACTTTAGTCAGATCAATCCGAATAACATGTGGTTTATTTCAAAATATTAGCTATATATGAAATATAAAAGAAATGTGATCGAAAACTCAAATCTGTAAAAAGTTAGAGACCAAAATATGTAGAAAAACACGATAATTGCCATATATTTGTTTTACGTAATAACTCAAAAACTTGAGGCAATCTTTAAAAAATGAGTATGAGGTAGTGATTAGAATTTTGAAGTCCATCGGAAAATCATAATTAGTTCGTCGATATTTTTTTTTGTTGTGCTGTGTTATTTAAGAACAATTAGCAATAGACAATTGATCAAAAATATCTAAAATGTAGTATGTAAGAAAGCCATATTATTAAATCTCAAAATCTTGTGAACACAATTTTAAAAATATTCAATTTCTACAGACACACCTTATCTATAAAAATTAACATTTTAATTATAACTAAAAAAAAAAAGAAAATCTATCCAACTCAATCATCTTTGGCAATAATAATTTCCTAAATATTAAATAGAGCGAAACCTATTCATGCGTCTATACATCTAGCTATTCGTCTATCTATCCGTTCGTTTGATAGTCTATTAATTAGTCGCTGACATTTCCACCACTCCCCATAGTTTGCGCTGTGTCTTTAATAACCCTACGTGTTTCATACATTTTCCTTTGTGCTTCAAAGGTTTTCTTTGCGAATGACTTCATTTTTTATTTGGTACCAACCTATGTAATAGTTTGAGAAAAGAGCCTCGATATTAGGCCATAGCACCGATGTTACAGAGGGCGTGTGTAGGCCAAATTACGGGTTGTGTTTTCGAAGGTGTTTTTATGTGTTGTTTAGAGTATGTCGCGGCGACAGTGTTACGTACTTCTAGGTAACTCATTAATAACAACGTTTTTCTCATGCAGTTATTATTATGCGCCACTGTTTATGCTACTAAATAATTTTCTGAAAATTTCACATTTTTGAAAAATATACAATATACGTTGAAAAATATACAAATTATCAATTCACCTAGGGGTCTTAATTAACGTACAACATTATGGTGTGTTGCGCACCAGTGACCCAGTTATAATTTGCTTTGTCATCTGCAGTTTTTATGATGCTCATAAGAAATTGGAATTTTGACAAAAAAAAAAAAACAAAAAAAACAAACTAATTAGCCTAATTGACAAATATTTGCAAATAATGTATAATTATTGCATTTAGTTAGTGGCGCTGTTTGCTTTAAGACAAGTTTTTCGATATTAAATGAGATTTATTATAAATTGTTAATCCTGACCTAAACGAATGATTTATACAAACAATATATGAAATCGAAAACAATTTTACGAAAATATTTTATGAAATAATTCGTACATAACTTCTGACACCTGAACTCAATTTTTTTTTGATGATGATTTAAAAAAATCACGTGACATATAGAGTTTTAAAGCGAATAATCTGTCTGGCCAGTTCCCAGTCTGATATTTGTTTTGATATCGTTACGAGATGTAGGAGAATTAGGATTGTTTTTGTCTGAGTTTTGACAGTACGACACATTTTACGAAATCGAATCGAAAAAAATCAAAGTTAGAGATTGCTTTGAAAAATATTGCCTTAAATATCATTTTTTCCCTTAAAATATAAATGTACGAGACATTTTTAAAATCATAAGCGAAAAAGCTAAGAGATCGAATATTTTTATCGAAGTTAGTTCGAGCAATTTACGAGATATCGAAGGGTATTCCAGTCATGACAGACTGGGTAGTAAATGTAAATTCAAATTCATTAAAAGTTGATAAGAAATTGTGTAGTTTTGCTAAAACTGTGCGACGATTAGTGAAGTCTTAATTAAATAATTACACTACCCAACACGATTTTTGCCATAGACATTCCATAAATCAATTCTATATAATTTTCTGGAGCGGAATTTTACTGCATACACAATTTTTTTTTCTATTACGTATCGTTTTTGAGAAAATGTCAATAGTATTTTTAAGCCGTTTTTGCCAACTACTTAGAATAATAAAATATTGTTTTGTGGAAAAATAGTGTAGCAAAAAAACTTAAACACAATATTTCTTTAAATTGTCCAGACTAATTTTAATATACTAAAGCTTATATTCTAATATTCCAATACATTTTTTAGATAATTGGATATAAACTCGGAAAATTTTAATTTTTTTAGAGAATGTTTTTTACCATTTGGGATTTAGTGATAAATCAAAAAAATGTTTATGGTTATCTAGAGCATAATCCAAATTAACTATCAAAATTACTAACATTTTTCTAATTGATCCACTGCTTAAACTATTCGCTGACAACTTAATTTTGGTATTCTTTTATACAATAAATTTTCAACAAAAATACTAATACCCCCAATCTGAAAATATCATTACTTCATATTAAAAATATGCATATTCTTAATGCATACTCAGTTTTTTTCTATGTTTTTCAGAAAAAATCGATTAAAAACGGTTATTTTTCAGTAATGTGTACATAAAATATACAAGCATTTTAAATTTTAACAGTTTTTGAAGCATATTTTAAAAATGAGAACTGATACAAAAAAGTTCATTTTCATCTTTATTTCAACTATGTTCCGCATAATCATATATCATTTTTTTATACCCTACACTAAGAGTGAAAGGGTATATTCAGTTTGGTACGCCGTTTGTAACACCCAGAAGGAAGCATCTCCGGTATGGAAAAGTATATATATTCTTGATCAGCATGACCTCCTGAGTCGATTTAGCGATGTCCGTCTGTCCGTCTGTCTGTCTGTCCGTCTGTCTGTCCGTCTGTCTGTCTGTCTGTCTGTCTGTCTGTTGAAATCCCTAAGACTTTTAAAATTGAAGAGCTAGATAAATGAAACTTATAACTTAGATTACTAATATACCTACGCTGTATGTGCGAAAAAATTGGCGAGATCGGTCCATTGTGACCTATGATCCGACCACTTATGTTCAAATACCTCATATAAAATGTACATATAAAGATCAATTTTTATGTATACGTGCTTAGGTAAACTTTTTTGGTCAAATATATATTGATATCATGCTCAAATACATGATAATAATGTTTTCCGGCGAAAAGACTTGTGGTCCACAAAAAAAAACACTAAGAGTGAAAGGGTATATTCAGTTTGGTACGCCGTTTGTAACACCCAGAAGGAAGCATCTCCGGTATGGAAAAGTATATATATTCTTGATCAGCATGACCTCCTGAGTTGATTTAGCGATGTCCGTCTGTCCGTCTGTCTGTCTGTCCGTCTGTCTGTCTGTCCGTCTGTCTGTCCGTCTGTCTGTCTGTTGAAATCCCTAAGACTTTTAAAATTGAAGAGCTAGATAAATGAAACTTATAACTTAGATTACTAATATACCTACGCTGTATGTGCGAAAAAATTGGCGAGATCGGTCCATTGTGACCTATGATCCGACCACTTATGTTCAAATACCTCATATAAAATGTACATATAAAGATCAATTTTTATGTATACGTGCTTAGGTAAACTTTTTTGGTCAAATATATATTGATATCATGCTCAAATACATGATAATAATGTTTTCCGGCGAAAAGACTTGTGGTTCACAAAAAAAAAAAAAAATCGAAATTCGGTACACCTACCCATTTGTAAATATGGGTATCAAATGAATGGAAATTCTTCAGCGATTGAATGTTTGTAGTTATTTTCAGGATTCGTATACCCTGGTGACCTATATATCACTTTGAATGGTAACCACACATATGTGTAGGGTATTTATAGTCGGCTTAGACCGACTATAATTTTGATAATCCCAACTATCATAATTACACCTACTTTAAAATTTCCCATGTGATCTAACCTTCCCAACTGGTTTTTATTTATCATTGGATTGACAATGCTAAAATAATCGTTCAAAAATAGTCTAAAAACATCAATATTTTTCGAGTTAATATTCAAGTATTTTAAAAACCTATCGGAATAATAGTATATATCGGATATTGTAATTAGTCTTGACAATTGTAAGAAAAATTACATTTAAATTTTTTTTCGAAAATTGGTTGTGCTAGGGTTTGTATTTTTTGTTTCTAAAGCCTGAAAATTTGAAAGCAATTTTCTTAAAAACGTCACGTAATAAAAAAAAATCTTGAGTATGCAGTCAAAAATCAGAAGCCGCGAATTATATTGATCTATTGGGATGTCCATGGAAAACAATTTTACTCGTTTTGTTGATTAGTGTTATAGTTTCCAAATTCCACAAATATTTACACGACGATACATTTATATTACCAAAAATAAACTTTCGTATTGTGAAATAGATCCCAATAGTCCAGGCCTTGCCAGTAGAATCCCTGCTATACTCAATACACATTCTGCCATCACTGAAGCTAGCACACCTTCTAGAGAATCAGCCCCAATCGATTTGGTGACTATTTCTAATATTTTTCAAATACAAAAGCTCACCTTCTAATGGAATGCTAACAGTAATGAGTCAAACTATTTTTGGAGACCTTCTGAGAGCCGTTCTCTGAGAAACGAATACGGAAGTCCTGCAAAAATGTTCATTTCATAATAAAAAAGAAGAAAGGAAATCATTTAGTCTGGATGGTGTTCTACCTGTTTGAGAATCAGTGCTAGCATAGCTTCTTACGCCTGAAATTTACTACTGAGATATTTTTATTTTATGATGAATTTTTCTCTGTGTACACTCAAAATAAAAAGTCTGCTATTAATAGCAAACTCTGAATGCTAAATTTTAGCAAACTTTAAATTGCATTTACAGCATACTTTTTTTTTTTTTTTTTTTACAAATTAACCAACGCTCAGGGGATGCCCCCTATTCATGCAATGCATGGAGGGAGGAAAGATGGAGTAGTGTCGGTGAATGTTTGTTTTGAACTTGCCAATATCAAAAATGTCGGGAAAAACAGACGCAGGGAGATTGTTCCACAAACGTATCGTGCGACTGATGAACGAATTCGCTCGGTAATGCGTGGTTCTATTGAGAGCCGAGTGAACTACGAAGGGGTGGGCTTGGTTCGATGCCCGAGTAGAACGAGAGGACACGCGACCTCGTGGAATCAGGCCATGTATTTCCCTCGAACACTTACCATTGTAATACCTATAGAACAGGCTTACACACCCTACGGTCCTTCGGTGCTCAAGAGAACCAATAGAGGATGAAATATTTTCATCCCCTATTAAATATATTGCACGCTGTTGAATTCGATCCAGGAACTCCAAAGAAGATTTTGAAGCTCCTGCCCATATGTGCGAATTGTATTCCATCTTATGCCGAATATAGGTGGTGTAGACAGTGCGCAAGTCAGCAGGAGTGAAGTATGTCTTACACCGTTTTAAAAAACCGAGGCACTTGGCCGCCTCTTTCGACACGTCAAATATGTGATCATTCCAACGGAGATCACATTGAATTGATATGCCCAGAACGTCAAGAGCAGCTGACTCTGCAATATCCACAGCACCCATATTAAGGGGAGGTAGGGTTGAATCCATTGTTTTAAGGTCATTATTGAGTGTGTCATTCATAGTGCGTCTTTTACTCTCAATCTCCAAAGAGGTTGGGCGCTTTTTGAACGAGTATGAATGACAAATGTTGCTATCATCTGCAAAGGAATGGATTGTGTTCTGGGTCAATGACAGAAGGTCATTGATAAATACCAGAAATAGGGACGGGGATAGGACCGAACCCTGCGGAACTCCAGAATTGATGAAATGTTGTTCCGAAAGAACACCATCCATCGCAACTCGTATTGAACGACCCTGGAGAAAACTCGATATCCATCGAGTAAAAGATTCACCAACACCATATTCAATTAGTTTTGAAACGACGGCTTTATGCCACACTCGATCAAAAGCCTTGGAGATATCAAGAGCAACAGCCTTGCTCTCCCCGAAAAGGTGAACACAATTATTCCACTTTTCGGAGAGGACCGCCATCAAGTCACCTGTGGATCTGGTCCTACGGAAACCGTATTGTCGGTCACTGAGCAATTCGTTGTGCTCAAGATAGTTCACAAAGTGGAAGTTAATTACGCTCTCCGCAAATAGCGAACTGTTTTCTGGGAATCTTAGTTCTGCTAGTGATCAAGATCGTGCTAGTGTCACTGGTGTGCATATCGCTAGAATAACTAACCTGCACTAGATGGCGCCATAGTCACGAGACGCTGCAGCTAAATGTGTCTATAATTCGTAGACTCTTATTCGACAACATGTTTATTTAAAAGAGATATTTCTTCTATGTATTAATAACGCACGCATGCAAGGTAAAATAAAAAAATAAGATAAATAAAAATAAATAAAATAAATAAAAATAAATAAAAATAAATAAAAATAAATAAAATAAATAAATAACAATAAATCCAGCGCTTTCCTCTTTACAACAAACATTTTGTCTATATTGGCAACCTTTTTTGCTACTGTTACAGACTTTTTATTTTGAGTGTAGTACTGAGTAATTTGAGTAATTTGCTTGATATTTACGAGTATCGTGAGCTATAGCCGGTAGCGTTTTTCTACACTTAAACTAAGCTACACATCATCCTCATCACTATGAAGCCAGTCAGTCAGTCATTCAGTCGTTGTCGTCGTCTTGGTCGACTTCTTGGTCATAAATAAATGGGTTTCTGTTTTTGTGCCACCAGAATGCGTCACACCTGGATGGTTGGATACTTTTTGTTTGGAGTTTTTTTATACTCTTTACTTCTACATGATCTTTTCATGGTGCCTTCTTATTTTGAGTGGTCGGTCGAGCACATTGTGGGGCTGTTTGGTGTTCTTCTTCTTCGATTTTAATTTATCTTGTTGCCACTTCTTTTCTAGTAATTCATTCGTTCGTTCGTATTTAGTTGTGAAATTTTACCCACTGTAGCCTGTGGAGCTGCAGGAGCCTCAAATAGGTAGGTACCAGACAAGTTTCTTTCTTTACCGAGACCGACATTAGCGAACAATGACTTTTTGTGGTTGGCTGGAATTAACTGGTTTTCGGTTTTGATTTTTAGCAAAACTGAAAAAAAAATCTTAACTTAATATATAATATATATTTTTGTTGTTAAAATACAGAGAATAGTTGTGCTCAAAACTACACAAAAAGTGTTAAACGCGTTACTCTTTAGTATTGTTTTTTTATGTTGACAGAAGTCACAGACACTCTTCATTCTTTTTGATGTATCGAGGTCAATTTTTAATGACACTGCTTGTGGGCAAAACGTGCTGCAATTACCTAGGCAGGAAAGTGACTGGTGACGAGATTTATTTTTATTTTTCGGTTTTGCTCGGATTCATCCCTGAATTCGCATGAATTATTTTGCAACAAACATGTTTTGAATATTTTTTTGATTTATCGTCAGTAGAGTCAACAATATATTTTTTTGATAAAGATTGTTGACTCAACTATTACACGATTAGTAGAGACGTTAGAGTGTTAAAGTATTTGTTTTAAGTAGTTCTGTATACCCTTTCTAATAACATAAAATTATATATATCGTCGTTCTAGAACGAAAAGTCACCAAATACATTTTTATGAAAAACTTAATTTTCGAGTTTGTTGATTAATATTATAAAAAATAATTGATGCATTTTTAATGTTGAAAATTCAACTAATAGATTTAAATTTTCTTATCATGTGGTAAAAAAATTGAGATCATCGATTAAAAATTGACAGATTTATAAAGGTTTTTGTAAATGAATATTTGGCATTTTGAAAATATATTTGGTGACTTTTCGTTCTACAACGACGATATATAAAAACAACAATAACTTAAGTAGTTCATATTTATTATACACGTAAACAACAATATGTTAATGACATGATTGTGGCAAACAATTTTAACTGTTATAATTTCTGTGTGTGAAGTTAAAAAGATCGCTAATTTAGCAAAAATTTGCTATAATTTTTTATTGGTGCAAGTTAAAATAGTGGTGTAAAGGTATTAATTGTTTGTTTTTAAAGCACCTATCGATTGGCATCATTATTCAAAAATATTTTGCCAAACATTTTTTCCTGCAAAAAACAAATGGCAAATTAATGTTTGGCAAAATTTTAATTAATGATGCAGATGATAGGTGCTTTAAAAACAAACAATAAATGCCTTTACATTACTATTTAATCTTGTACCATTAAAGAGTTGTAGCAAAAAAACGAAAAGATTCGCCCCTTTGGCATGACAAGATTTTCAATTTTTCCAATTTCTTCGTTTTTTGCTATAATTTTTTATTGGTGCAAAATAAAATAGTGGTGTAAAGGTATTAATTGTTTGTTTTTAAAGCACCTATCGATTGGCATCATTATTCAAAAATATTTTGCCAAACATTTTTTCCTGCAAAAACAAATGGCAAATTAATGTTTGATAAAATATTTTTAATTAATGATGCCAATAGGTAGGTGCTTTAAAATCAAACAATTAATGCCTTTACATTACTATTTTATCTTGCGCTAATAAAAAGTTATAGCATAAAAAACAAAAATATTTGCGTTTTGATCAGGATATAGCCTCACAAAATCCGTATTTATAATTCTGTAGGTTATCCAAATCTAAAGATATTTTATATACGTTATAATAATTGACGAATAAACCAAAATAACAGAAAAAATTGAAAATAATATAAATTTTGCTAATATTTAAAGCACTTCAAACTTTAGAATTTGATTTTCCAACATTTTTAAAAATGCACATTAGCTCCTTTGGCATGACAGTGACGATATCATTTGAAGGAATGTGTTACCATGAAAGTGATAAAGTGACTAATGTGACCAAAATTCTGGAGTTGTACGAATTAAACATAGTTTGTTAGAAAGGTCCTTTCATTACCTATCCAATGATGCCAAGCACTAATAACGCATTTTAGATTATACGAATACGAGAAAGGTATTTCTTTTTAAGTGACCGTTGAAATTTAAGTTCGAATTGTATTAAAATGAAAATGATTATTAATTGTGGCAATCAAAAAGTGTAATATTAATGGTTGCCAGAACCATGATACAATTGATATTATCAGCATCCAATAATTTTGTATCTGTAAATGTTCAAAATACGCACAAATGAGAGTTTAAATAAATATTTTTTTTCCGACATCAATTATTTTATATATTTGCCACAACCATAAACACTTACCGCTTTCTAACAGGGTACTAAAAATTGTATTATTTGCACTGCACTGACGCATCATTTTTTTATATTCCAAGAATATAAAAAAAATGTTCGTGCTTTTAAAAATTTGCGTTAAAGGTCATGATTGTTTTAAATTTCTGCAAAATTCCAAACTAAACTCACTTCTATTTTTAACAATTGCTGCTGACAAATACAAATTGTCACGCAATATTTACATTATATGCGACACATAACTCTTCCTACAATTCACACCTCTTTACGCATTTCATTTGAAAAAGTAGTTGGTGTTTTCAACACTTTCTTTGAGCATAGATTAAGTTAATGTTTTAGATCTATAAAAAATTTCTATCTGCTTAATGGTCTATAAAAAATCAATTTAGTAAAAACATCATCACTGACAACACAGAATATGTAAAATTTATACGAAAAGTTTTATTAAAAAAATATATTTATGATACTCTTCGTCTGCTGTGTGTTTTTAATCATGTTTATTATATATTATTAGTTTTTGCACAAAATCCCTGTATCCTTAATATATAACATTTTATATTTTCATTAAAAACATCGCTTTATTGTACGTGTTTCTCATGGCATAGTATAGACGAATTTTGTAAAAATATTTTAGCTTTTAACAAAACGACGACTATCATGGCGGACATAATATTTTAACCCTAGCTGAAAATCCTACCACCCCTTCCACTTCCCACACTATATGACACACCCCTCAATGAGTTGGTAGAAAAACATTGAGTCAGTGTGGTGTTTTCATTAGAAATCCACTTACACATAAACATGTCTGCAAAATGACAAAAACGTGCGAAAACAAAATTAACCCATGACTTGTGCGCCGTCATTTTACCACTCTCTGAATCTACCAGCCATTGTCATAGAAAAAAATAAAAAAAAAACAAGAAAATCAATTTTGTGCAGGACTACTTCATGCAGTTCAGAGTGAATTTCATTAATACTGCTAAATATTTAAAATTTTAACTTTTTGTTGGCAAACAAATTTTGTACTTACACGTAGAAAAAATGCTTTGATTTCAAAATAACCATATGCATATTACGACTAATATCAAATTATTATTTTAAATAATAAAAATTAGTTCTTTTAATTATGTTTTCAATGAACATATATTTTTTTTACGGTGTGACTCATAATAACTGTCAGTAAAGTAAAGTGCAATAAAAACTAAAGTAGTCCATGAAATTTGACAAATCTATACCTATCAGTCGGGCTTTGAATTGAGTAACAGTTATTTATTTCCTAGTACTAGTTTTACTGAGCAGATAGTTCCAAACTCAAAAGTCCAATTAATTGAAACCTGGCAATGTAGATGACATTTTTATAATAATAATAATAGTTTGGCGCTACAGTCCTGTATAGAACTTCGGCCGAGCTCTCGCACCATTTTGAGCTGTGCGTGTTATATTTGTACTCAAAGTGGTGGGACCTACAGTTTATTGCCGAATCCGAACGGCGGGTGAGAGCTTTTTCATAGGCAATGTTTTACTCTCGTAGGTTTGCCATTTACTGACGAGAGGTAGCGCGGTATAGAAAAATGTTTCTATGAAAAGATGTTGTTAGCCCCAGTCCAGGCTTGAACCGGGGACCTTTCGGCTCGCAGTCCAACGCACTAACCACTGAGCTACCGCGGCTACATTTTTAGGTTGATATAAAAACGACAAATTTTGTCAACACCAGTCTTTAGTACAAATCATAGATCCCAAATCATAATTTTTCGTGTCATTTTGAAATTAATCCACTGCCAATTTATGTCTTGAGAATGTCTGTGAGACTCACTGAACGATTATTCTGTTGATTATAATTATCCTGTATCCATGATTATTCTGTTGATTATAATTTTCCTGTAGGAGTAACATTTTTCATCCGTAAATAAAAATTTATGTTCTTCAATAATGTTCTTGCATATGTTCTTTGCACTTTTCTACTCGAAACAAATTTTATTTGTCCATGCACTGGTTGACTTTGATGCCTAAATTGTTTTTCAGTGTTCTCCGCATGGATACACTGGATATTTGCATGTCCTTTTCCATAGAAGCTCCCGACATTCGCTGAATTTTGTCGAATTCTTTCTCTGACGTATATCGCTGTTCCATTCGTGAGAACTGTAGGAAATCCCATTAAAAGTCAATAGGACAATTATGGATTTAATAGTACACAAAAAAAAATATTTTCATATAAACTCAATGGCAATGTGGCAATGGTATTTTCTAGTATTTAATGGTATTTTTCGATTAAAATATTTATAATAGTAAAAAACTGTTATTTATATAGTATTTTTTTTTGGTTGTATCCTTTGAATTTTTGCAGGTTATCGTTGAGTTAATGCATTTTACTGTCCAGTATATAAATATCTTCGATTTCTTACGATTTAACTTTTTTTTGTATATCTGATGTTTTCATTTATTTTAAATATAAATTAAAAAATATGAAATAAAAAATAATTGTTACTATAAAACGTTTTTAATGTAAACTTTAATGATCCAATAGATTAATTTATCTACCACCCCACGTTATATTTTAAATTATACTAAAAATTCACTTTAAAAACATTTTATATTTAAAATTATTTTTTATTTCATATTTTTTATTTTTCTGTTTTTTGTGTCAGTTAGATTTTCGTCTGACAGAATTCGAAATGCCTATTATTATTAAAATTAAAAATATGCATGTTAATATGGCGATAGAACCATAATGAACCGAATGGCAAGAACCGATAATATTGCATTGTCTTACAGTTAGAGGCAATATTTAAAATTTCAAGTCTGTAGCCCATCGATCAATTACAAAATTTGTAACGAACGACAAGAAAGAAACCTAATAAAAACGTTTTAAAATCAGCTCCCTTTGGCTACCATTGCGATATTGCTCTTAAAAAGGTCTATAATGATGTTTTTGTCCAATTTTCCCAATTGCTAAATTAATTTTGAAAAAAAAATGGCATACTCAAAAATTTTGTAAATGAATATTTCGCTGATTAGGTTCAAAAAGGTATACAAATTGTTTGTTTATCGTTATTCAGTGGGAAATGGCATTGTATAGTTTCATTTAAGATGTCTTAATTGACAAGTCATCAATGATGGACGAATGCTCATAGAGTCATTGATATATCCATGATGGCATATTGTGTATGGCATCTTTAATCAAATGAAATAGTTGCAGACATATTCATCATTTACGAAATATCCTTGATTGATCATTAATTCCCTTGTCGTCAACGATTTCAATTCCCGATGTTAAGTAAATACAGAAAGCAGTCAAAATAAATGCTTAAGTAGTATTTTTTGTGAAGTTTAAATAAATATAGAATGTAGTAAAAATAAAAGCATGTGTATTTTTTTATACATTTATCTTAAAGTTATTTATTTACAAAATGTCGTCAAATTACATATAGTATTTTATCTACGTATTATTGTAGAAAAATAAATATAAAATTGAAGTTTGGAAATTGCCCATATTTTGTTCCGTGTACACTCAAAATAAAATCTGCTTAAAATACACGAAATCGTTCGTATATTTTACGAAAAAATTCGTGAAATTTATCCACGAAATATTTCGTAAAATACACGAAATAACTTTCGTAAATTAATGATAAAATTACGAATATTAATTTTTATTTTACGAAACTATTCGTAGATTTTATCTACGAAAGCCATTCGTACATAATACGAAAGATTTGTAATTTTTATTCGTTATTCTATGATTTTTTTTGTTTTTTAAAAATATATTAATAACTTTTTACGAATATATTCGTAAGTTTTACGAAAATATTCGTACTTTTAACGAAAGCATTCGTACATTTTACAAATGTATTGATAATTTTACGAATATATTCATATTTTTACGAATACATTCGTACTTTTACGAATATATTCGTAATTTTTACGAAAATACTCGTAATTTTTACAAAAATATTTGTAATTTTAATGAATACATTTATATTTTTACTAAAACATATGAACGTTTTACGAATATGTTCGAACATATTACGAAATTATTCGTATTTTTTTTTATCTTTCGTAATATTACGAAATATTCGTAAATATCGTGAATATAATTGGAATGTTTACGAATATATTTATTTATTATAGTATTGTATTCGTTCTTTTACGATTATATTCGTATTTTTACCAAAATATTCGTATTTAATGTGAATATATTCTCATAATCTGAAATAAAAGCATAATATTATTGTAATATAAAAAGAGACATATGTACAGTATATGTATTTGTATTTTGATTTTAAATTACACATTTTTTCATATAATTTTAATACAAACATGTAACACAGTTAACAAAAAATAAAAATTAATAAAGAAAACAATTTCATTTTTTAATATAAAAAATATTCATTGCACAAAAAAGGATTTGTTAATAATTAGTTCATATTACAATCTGAAATAAATAGAAAATCAGAAATTAGGGATGTACATACAATTAGAAAAAGGTTTTAAAATTACCTTTTATTGCTTTAAGAAGCATATGTGTTATTGGATTCACCGGCTCATTGTCATCAGGCAGTTTGTAAAAAAAAATTATTTATGAACTGCCACATTGGTGCACATGCTTGTGGGTATTCTATATTGAATAGATTGTACGCCTTAAAGCATACATCCAAGGCCTTCGGTAAACTGTACAATTTATATCGCATGTTTTCTAAATCGCACATAATCACCGACGGCTTAAATATATCTCCTATTATTGTGATGTATGGGGGTATGGCGGATTCATTTCGAACTTTGCAGTCAAAATGTTCTTTGTACTCCACTTCTGTACCGCAAACAAAAATGAAGGCATCACGTGATTCTTGGATTGAATAAACTTTTTTCTTCTGATTAGGATCTTTAGAGTGTTTGCGCGATAATCGCGATGTAGGCAATATTGACTGAAGTAAATAAAATACAGAGGCACATATGCCATCTATAAATAAAAACAATATTTAGTTTTAAAAACGATTAGATTTTGTAACATACATACCTTCAATAAAATCGTCCTTACGTTCAGTCAGCATCTGCAGCAATTTCTCGTCTTGGGTATCCGAATACAACTTGGATTGTTTTGGCAAAATTTTGGATGTTTCGAAGCTCTTATTTTGTTCACTTGCAGATTGTGCACATTGATGAAATAAATTACTCGATTCTAATATTTCATATTGAACTGTTTCGTCAACAATTGCACTATCATACCCAAGCGATTGAACTGACGATTGAACACTAGCTAGTTGAACACTAGGAGATTGAACACTAGTCGATTGATTTGGGGGATGATTCTTCTTTAAATGCGTATTAAAATGTTTTATTAATGCACCAAATCTTAAAAATAATTGGTTACATTCACCACCAAAAGTGCACTTAAAATTATCTTTTTGCTTTAATTTATGCACCAATCTAAAGTGAATTGACATTCACTTGCCGAATGCAAATATTCGGTACAAACGAAACAGTTCATTGTATATATTATCACAAATAGTTTAATTTTTACAATAATATATGTTACACGCACAAACGACAAAATTAAATTCACTGCGCACGCGACAATGATTAAAAATGAAATGAAATGCTTGCGCGTATGTGTCGTCGTTGCAAAAAAAAAACAGTTAGGCCGTTACTGAAAAAAAAATACGAATCTTTCGTAAAATACACGAATTATGTGTTAAAAAAACGAAATATATTCTTATTTTTTTTTTGATTATTTCGTAAAATATCAAATGTTTCGTAAAAATATAAAAGATATTTAATAAATTTACGAAATAACAAAAAAAAAAATGCAAAATAACGAAAGTTTCGTAATTTTAACGAAATATTTGTAATTTTATTGTTGTTTTAATTTTACGAATATTGATTCGTAATATAAACGAATCGTTCGTAAATAATATTTTGGGAAAAAAAAAGATATTACAAATGTTTCGTGTATTCTACGAATTATTCGTGTATTTTACGAAATTAAAAATTACGAAAAAATATTTCGTAAAATGTCCTAGAAATTATTTTGAGTGTAGTGTCTACGAGTGTAGTAGTAATGGGTGCCTTTCAGTTGTTGGTGCAAGAGTGAATTGGGCGTTACTGATTGCAGGCTTAGTCATTTTGCAGTGTTCAAATATCTAAAGGGATTCTTTAAAAAAGAACTTAAAGTGTAATTCGAAAAGATATTGGGATATTTCTTAATGGTGGTTTAAAAGGACATATCAGATAAATTCCATTTTGTGACTCTGTGCGTTGGTTGTTTTTATAGGGTAGATTATGCAATTGAGCAAAAATATTTGTCAAGCACTCAGACTCACACACACAGTGTGTATTACAGTTTGTATTAAATCTAGTGGGGTGTATGTCAAACAGGATTAAGCGGTGTTAAATACATTGGACTGTGCTATCGCAAGCACAGGGTAATTTGAAACTTTTCCCTATGATTCACATATGATTCTGCAAAATTAGGTTGAGTTTAGTCACTTTGAATAGGGGATATACATTTACAATGGCACAAATTTTGGGTTGTTTAATAGAAATTAATATAATATTCTAATATATATTAAGGATATTCATTTCACTTCATATCTACTGCGTATATTCGTATGTCGTAAAAATTATAAGTTTCGTAATATACAATTTTTACAAAATACGCATATGCGCCGGCAATACGAAGTGAAATGAATGCCCTTATTATGTTTACTTTTTAGTAAATTAGGTAAATAAGGTTCTTCCGAGGAAACTAAATAATTTTCGGTAAAATAAAGGATACTATTGAATCTGTGGTATATGCAATTGAGTTTACTAAGTATAATAATTGCTTCGTCGTGATGAGTATAAAATGCATCAACCTATGTAAATACAAGAGTGGTTTTTAATTAACGGCGCCTGTTCGACCGTCTCAACAACGCCGATGACATCAATGAACCACTGCAACCAACCATCCACCCCCAGGCTAATTACTCCACTCGCCATGTAAACAACATAAAAGAAACCCTTCAAGCGCAATAAATCTCAATTTCATTGTTTTGGATCCGCTTTTAATTCCTGGTACGCACGCACCGCACCATGTACGACCATGATATGCAGTACCACAAATCATACCATATGTAATGCACATTAATTGTACGAAGTAATCACAGGTAGCTGGTATTTTTTGTAACCTATTTAAGGTTTACTTCGATGGGAATTTACTATAGTGTTTTTTATTGTACAATTTTTGAAAATAAAGTTTAGGCAGAGTTAAACAATTCTCACTATACTCAACACTGTAAAAAGTCAGCACACTTAACTTTTCATACTAAGAACTCAAAAAACTAAACTAAATTACTACGGGAATATATTAACCGACAATTTTAACATGACGTTGTCATAGGAAGAGGTTAATTAACCTCTTCCTCATGTAGACCTTAAGACTTACCACTGAACTGGTCTTCAACATCATGTAGACCTTTACATATCACTGAACTGGTCTTCAATTGGAGAATTTGATTACGTTTAATTGACGAGGGGAATAACTAGGACCGATTCATAATGTTTGCACTTAAGGTTCTCTTTAACTCATCTCACACAAAAGATCTACATTATACCATTGTTAAACTATTCCTGAAACTATCTGAAACTATCTGAAACCTACCACAATTAACTTCAAGCCACGAAAAGCACACAAAACCTTTAAATTGGCAAATATTTACATCAATCCACTTATATAATTTAATTGAAATGTGCGCGACGCGACCACCCTATTTATTCCATTCATCATAATATTTATGGTAATCGTAATTGAAGTAATTAACACTTTCATAAGCAATTTGTTTTCTACCATCATCGTCATCATGCTATGCTGTAGATGGTGCTAAAATTGTTCAACTTTTAATTAAAGTACACTTCAAAGAGTTTTGTGCCATATTTTCGCGTACACAATGTTGTTGGAAAATAAAACTATTCTCTGAAATCTACGCAATGAGTGGAAAATTGAGAAAATTCTGAGCATTAAATAATCCGTGGCTTAAACCATCGTCTATGCAGCATTTCACGAAATAGAGACAGAAAGTTTTTATGTGTTTAAATGATGTTGTCAAATTTTACCAAGGGTTCGTAATATTTAGTGCTTATTTTTGACAGCCTTTACTGCATATTCAAATTTGTAAATATCTTATTTTGTAACGATTAGTGTTATTTCCTTTTTCCTATTAACTACTTACAGAAAATATAATCGATGTTAATATAGCAACCGACATTAATAGCATTATTAATCCATCCAGCAATGAAATTCACAAATTAATGAAAAATTTGCTATTATTCGTTAATTCAGCAATTCCGTTTGCTAGTATGAATATATGTGCGTCAATGCAGAAAATTAAATAGCCGGCGCAGTTTCAGCAATTATGTTTGCTAAAACTGCGCCGACCAAATTATTTGCTGCATTGACGGAATTGCTGAATTTTCGAAGAATAGCAAATGTTTTCATTAAATTAGTGAATTTCATTGCTGGCTTGATTAATGAATGTAATTAATATCGGTTGCTATATTAACGTTGAGTATTTATTTCTGTGCTGGTTCTCGTTTATGGTGTACAGATTATAATTTTGGTATAATTATAATTTTTACTTTCACCCAGAAAAAAATACTATATAAATAATAGTTTTTTACTATTAAAAATAGTCAATAGGGTAAATTATTTTTTTAATCGGAAAATACCATTAAGTACTAGAAAATACTATGACATTGCCATTGAGTTTATATGAACAGATTTATTTTTTGTATACTATTAAATCAATAATTGTCCATTGACCAATTTTAATAGAAATTGAGGGAATTTTTTTCTGGGTGTTAAAACATTGTAAAGTTTAAATATTGTTTATACTTTATAGACTTTCAGTCAAGATAATTCTTATATTATAAAAATTTTAAGTTTAAATATCAAGAATTAATATTCGAAAGGGTTTGAAGATTTACAAAACTAATTAGGTGTTCGTTTTGTAAATCTTCGTACACCCAGAAAAAAATACTATATAATTAATAGTTTTTTACTATTAAAAATAGTCAATAGGATAAATTATTATTTTAATCGGAAAATACCATTTAATCGGAAAATACCATTAAATACTAGAAAATACCATGACATTGCCATTGAGTTTATATGAATAGATTTATTTTTTGTATACTTTTAAATCAATAATTGTCCTATTGTCCAATTTTAATGGGATTTGAGTGAATTTTTTTCTGGGTGTAGAAATTATTCTATGGTTGATCATTTTTTTTTGTTCCTTCTCAGATCTCGACCAATTATAAAATGATCTGGTCATGATAATGTCTAACGTTTTAGTGTAAGTTTTTACTAAATCCACAATTTAGCTTGCAAACTTGATAAGTTCAACTTTTCTTTCCTTATTGATATTAAATATTCAAAAAGTATTTTTAAATTTCATTCATCGATTAGTTTTGATTGGTGAAACATTCACCTTCACTTACAACAACTCAAGAAGAAGGGTCAGAACAATTCTGTTTCTTCGCAATACATTCCAAGCTCAATTAACTTGAAGTCAATCGATTCATTTTTCTGTTAACTAATTCATTTACTTTGGCCTTGAAATGCTACAAATATCTATAGGTATTATATATAAATACTTCCGTCAGCAACAAACGGTAAAAAGTATTGATTTTATGTTCACGATTTCACCGTTCACTGAAACTATCCTCCCTTCTTCGTTCATCGAAACAACAAAAATGTAATTGTACGCTTAATTGTTTTAGAAATGTATGCATTTATTTAGCACAATGTTCCGTCTACCCATTGTCCGATTATCATCTGTCATATATGGTATCTGTGGACACCATTATCACCAACTTGGGCCTCCGCCTTAATTGTTTTCTGGCAATAGTAGCCTACATTTTATGACAAAATTGTAATAATTGTCGCATATGTTACAATCCAAATGGTGAAAATGTTTATTACGTTGCATAAATCGGGGTCATTCTACCCTTGTACTGTATTATTTTGTTTTTATTAAATTTGTATTAAAGCTGAAGTTATTTCAGAATTATTTATATCTGACTTATAATTTTTGAACTCTAATTCAGATATTTCTTGGATTGAAATGGTTGGAGTTTGATAGAATTTTAGTTTTAAATCGGACATTGCAACAAGTAATTGTGATTTTTATAATTATATGATCAAAATATTACAATTTATATTCAAAATAAATAATAAATAATGTCAACTAAAATTCTTTTTAGTGAGATATATGAAATTGATTCACAGACCATCCTCTAACTGTTCATAATCGATCTGGGATTTCACAGGATAGGCACTGCTGGCCGATTATGCAAAAGTGCTATATGATGCATACTTTTTGTATAAGAAAAATATAGAATATATAATATAAATCAGGGAGAAATAACTGGAATTGGGATAGTTTCGATTTTTGGAACCGGAATTTTTATTTAAAAACATGTGTGGAGCCGAAACTGGAATCGGAACTCATATAATTTTATTGGTTGGAACCGAAATCGAAACGGCTATTTTAAAAATCTAGGAACCCAAACCAATATTTTAATCAAGGATTGAAACCTAAACGAATAATGGTTTCGATTTCGGTTTTAAGTTTTTATAACGAAACGGTTTCGATATACCGGTTCCAAGTTACAGTTTCGATTTCGGTTTTTATAAAATTTCTTTTTTCCTTATTTTTCATTGTTTTCAACAAAAAACCTGGTGTAATGTGGGACATGGGGTAATGTGGTACATGGGGTAATGTGAGAAATTGCAATTTGTCGACATGTTTTTGCACTTAAAAAGAGAAAACAATTGTCAAGTACTTCTTAATATGACATCAACTTTTCATCCATGGTTATAATCAAATTAATATCTTTTTTACTGCATATCGAAAACAATTGTCCGAAATTAAGGTATTTTGAAAAATCACTCAAAAATCAATTTAAAGACTTATAAACGTATTCAGTTAATGCAAAAAGGTAGACCATCTATGGACCCTTTATAGACCCTTTAAAACAAATTAACTTTGAAACGTGTCTCAATTTACCCAAACTCCCCTATATATTTTACTAATACAATAAATAATCATTAAAATTTAAAACATTTTTTTACATTTAAAACATTTTACGGTTACGGTTTCGATTTTAAAAATGAAACGGTTTTAAACGGATATCGGTTTCTGTTACGATTTCAATCCTTGATTTTAATCCCTGTCAGGGACTGCAAGAAGCGGAATTTTATGTATAATGCATTTCTTTTAAATAAATTGTGTCCTTACCAATGATCAGTGGCTTTGGATTGAAATTAATAAACTTAAATATATCAATTTCAATAGAAAACTTTTAAATTATTATGAAAAAACGATTAATACATGAATTAAAAAAATCAATGGTCGTCCCATTAAGTTTTTCAAAAATTTATCTTGGACCCAACCATAAAATTTAGTAATAATTGCACCGATTCATTATAAAATTCCAAACATTTTTAAAGACTTTTGAAAAAATGTTTGAAAAAAAAAATATATATTTTTAAATGCGATGAGTTTGAAACACCCTTTATACATTTATTTACATATAAAAAGCAATTTAGCCACATTTCCGTCATTTTTGCGGCATGACTAACTTACATTGGGTTTTCCTGACCTACTTTTGAGTACAACTGCAACTGCAGTGCGGAATTTGATGTGGATAGGGGGAACCATATACTTATTGTGGTGATGATATTTGCACAGCTGAAAGTTTTATTAATGCAATAAGTTAAATATTTATATTTTAATAAAAGTAGATCATAATAAGAACGTACTGGAAAAGTGACATTTATCTTTAAAAAAAATTGCAATATGAAATTGTTTGAACACTTTGGATTAAATGTGTCAACCAATTCGTTTTTTTAAATAAGATTTATTTAATTCTTCAAAATGCAAAATAAATATTTCAAGTTATTCAAAATAAAACCTTCAGAATCTCTTAAAGATTTCATATAAATTATTTTGAATTTTTGAGGTAACTGACCTGAAAATTATTGTCAAGTCTTTCTCACTCACATGCATTTTTAATGCTTCATCTGAATCATACATAAAACATTCCGAGCATGTTGTTTATGACGGTGTTGGCAACGCCGGATGTTGTAGGAAATACGTAAAAGTTTGATTAAAATAAAACTTTACTAAAAATGTATGTGATGTATGCATGTAAAGAAGCGAAAACAAAAACCACTCAACTAACTCAATTTCCACATGCATTTCCATTGATTTTCTTCCACTTTTTTTTCGCAATAAAACTACCTGATCTCCTCCTGCGATGTTCTGAACTTTTGTCCTTTCGCACATAGTTAGTTACCCCGTGTTTTCTTGCAGTCCCCTTGCCAAAACTACCCTTGAAGAAAATATATATTTAAGTCAGGCATTTGAACTATGTATTTATTCATTCGGAAGGTGGTTGAATTGCATTTTCCAAATCAAAAACAAAACTGAAAAAGAACTCGCCTCGCGGTGAACAAAAGTGTGCCGTCAGTTGACTGGTCGGGGGGGTTTATTTCATTTTATTGCATTACAAATTATAATTTAAGTTTTTGGGTGGTGGCTGATGCTGCTGCTGTCGCTATTCTTTGAATGAATGCTGAGATTTTCGGTATACTTTGGCGCAGTGCTGCCATATTTTCTCACAATTCCTCCTTTCATTCAATTCTTATGGTTTAAAGGATTTTTAAAACTTCCATTACTTTTAGTTTTAGTTCATTCTATTGAATTATTATTTGTTTTTAAGAGGTCTGTTTTGTTTTGAAGAGGTAAAGTCCGACACTTCAATATTTCTGTTAGTTTTAGCATTACATTATATAAAAATATAAATTATTAAACACTAGTTCCCTAGTACAACTGATCCATTATCGGGAACTGGTCATTGTATCTTTCCCAGTAGAAATTGTACACAGAAAAAATAATCGACGTAATATATGAATATTTGTACGTCAATGCCGCAAATAGTTTAATCGGCGCAGTTTTAGAAAATATATTTGCTGAAACTGCGCCGACTAATTACCCTAGTAGAAATTTGCCCGATGCGCCATCGGGAAATGATCGGGTTTTCGTTGGATAAGCCCTATTAGAGAAAATATGATCATTGCCTTTGCATGCCCTTATTATGCTTACAATACCAGGGTTTACATTATCTAAATAGTCAATGTTCCCGATCATAGCAACATTATTTGTTCTTCATAACGAAATTAGCATCAGACAATGATAGAGATTTAATGAGAGAAACCCTATTATGCTCGGGCTCTGACAAGGTAATTATCGGGTAAATAATAAAATGGTGAATTACCCGATCAGTACATGATCATGGCCTGAGGTCAGTACGTGATCAGGACACTACGTTACAAGGACATTATGGGCCTCGTCATTTCCCGATCATCTCAAATAATGACATGATCACTTCATGACCAGGGTAATTTGCTGCATTGACGTACAAATATTCATATTAGCAAACAGAATTGCTGAATTAACGCAGAATAGCAACTTGTTCATTAAATTAGAGAATTTCATTGCATTACTGAATGCAATTAATGTCGGTTGCTATATTTACGTCGATTATTTTTTTTCTGTGTGCTAAGGTTATAATCAATTTCCTATCATTGTTTTTTTGGCTTTCTCCCAACTCACTAGCAGTGTTCTCATTCTACTCCGATCCGAGTAAATTACTCCTTTTCATTTAAAAATCTACTCTACTCCTGTAGGAGCATTTTCTACTCCTTTCTTATAATTTTCTACTCCTTTTTACTGAAATCTACTTCCTTTACAAACATTGAATAAATTTTTTAATTTGATGATAACATTTCTTAGCGTTTGTTTGGAAAATTTCTTAGTGCACTAAAGAAAATGTCAGTTTTGTAATTTTCCTAATAATTATGATCGATTATCTGTAAAATGAATGCAATATTTTTGCTAGAAATTTTAAATTGTAGTAGTTATTATTAAATTTACGTTTGTATCAACTTTATAAAGGTGAATTTTAATAACATCATGTATTTCATTGGGTGTTCCAGATACACCCCAACTCTAGAACGGACCACCCTGTAAACATCAGCATTGTAGAAAATCCGTAGAATCAGGAATTAATAAAAATTTTAAAAATTTACATATCTATTAGTTTATTAAAATCTAATTAAATAATGCATATTTCAACTCCCTTTTCATCAAATTTACTCCTACAATTAATTTTCTACTCCTTTTACATCACATCTACTCCATTTTACAATATTTTCAATTCTACTTCTTTTTACTCATTTCTACACTCTAAATAAAATCTGCTTAAAATACACAAATCGTTCGTGTATTTTACGAAAAAAATTCGTGAAATTTATCCACGAAAAATTTCGTAAAATGCACGAAAGAACTTTCGTAAATGTTGGATAAAATTACGAATATTAATTGTTAATTTTACGAAACTATTAGCAAATTTTATCTACAAAAGCCATTTGTACATAATACGAAAGATTCGTAATTTATTGAGTATTTGTGTACCTTTTCACTAATATATTCCTATACGTATACGAAAGTATTCGTACTTTTGACGATCGCATTCGTACATTTATGAAACATATGAAACATTTTACGAATCTTTCGTAAAATCACGAATACTTTGTTAAAAAAAAAACTTAAGATGGAAATGACGATTCATAAAAATATGAAAAATAAGAAATATGATACTTTTGAACTTATGAGACAAACAGAACTCACACAGAACACATTTTAAACCTTTTTGTAATTATAAATATCTATTTGCGCCTCAAAATTACTAAAAATTTACTAAAATTTAGTAATTTATTCGTAAAATTTAGAGCACATTCGTAAAATATGCTATTCTTTCATAAAAAAATTGTAATAGAAAATAATATAAAGAAAGTTTCGTAATTTAAATGAAATATTCGTATAGAAATCGTTCGTAAAAAATAATTTTGGAAAAAAATATAAATTACAAATATTTCGTGTATTTTACGAAATTAAAAATTACGAAAAAATATTTCGTAAAATATCCTAAAAATTATATTGTGTGTACTCCTCAACTTTTCGAAATCTACTCCATAGTATGAATTCCAGTTGCATGAATAACATGATCATCAATGATGATGTCTTCTCTCTTATATCTTTGATAAGTAATCATTAAAGTCTTTAATAACACTACTCAACATATTTTTTCCTAGGGAAATCCTTACATTAATTTTATATAAATCCCGGTTGCCAATTTATTCTAATTAATCTTGACGTTTAAAGTTTTTTGAAAACTCTGTTGTGTTATAAAAAGTTTCTTCGATGTACTCTTTTGGAAAAGCGTCGAAGTATAACTATTTGCTATAGAAAGTACTGGAATAACATTGCATATTCTTCTAAGAAGTGGCTAATAAGGAACTAAAATTTAGATTTCATTTACTGTATTTCATAATAAAGGTACCGAAGCAGTACTTTCAAAAACCCGTGCCTTTTAAGAAGGCAAATAACACTATGTATAAATAGAATATTTTTAAAGATTTTTTATTCAAAATTGTTCGGGAAAGAATTATCTCGGTTTAAATATGACTCGAAGAAGGATTGGCTCGGGGGGTATATTGTCTTGACAAAGAATTGTACTTTTTAGATTTGTTTTTGGAGAAGAATTGCAAATTTTCATCTTTCCTCTTCAAAATGCT
This sequence comes from Dryomyza anilis, assembly GCA_951804985.1. Lineage (NCBI taxonomy): Eukaryota > Metazoa > Arthropoda > Insecta > Diptera > Dryomyzidae > Dryomyza > Dryomyza anilis. The sequence goes on from OX638133.1 coordinate 69,370,383, forward strand.
TTGTTTTCATCACGTTGTAAATATTGTGATGAACACTCAGTTATGCATATCTTTTACTGAACTATTTACGTTGTAAATGGGTTAAACAAAAACCTCCTACTATTCTCAATTCCCACTGCGCTATTCGACCTCAGAGTAAGAATGCCAACAGCAGCAAAGTCCGGTACCACCCACATTATGCAATTGCTTCCATTATCCTTTAGTTTTCGCATATAACGTCGCTCGTTCTTCCCCCTTTTTGTTTTTATTTTTTTAGCTGTTCTTCATTTTGTTGTTTTTATTCTCTCCTTCTCCATTACTTTCTCATGGCGAAACAACAATTTGTTTTAATTTGCATGCGACAAAGTCGTCCCTTCGTATTTTCAATTCCGCATTAAGTAAATCTAAAACTTTTTCGGTCATTGGCAGTCGCCACATTTTGGTGGCTTCACCGACAACACTCTGAAACCTAGTAATTTGAAAACATGTTGTTTGTCGCACCAACTGAGTACCCCTTAAGGAATTTAACTATGTATTATGTTTCGTTGACATTTTAAATTGTGTCCTTTAGTTAATAAATAGTTTACTAAGTTTTTGTATCTCTGTAAACGAAAATTAATCATTTTTAAAATCCATTCTTCTCTTTCAGATCTCATATACCATTAGTATAAGGATATTGTCTCTGGATATATCCACATTTTAGCAAAGCTAAACATCAATTGTATTTAGTGTTTATAGAAATATATAGAAGTTACTTCAAGCGTCTAAGACTCCACTCCATTCGCAACTCGCGCTGATTTTAAATTCAACGAATAATTTATAGTCAACAAAGCGGATTTTTATACCTTTTACTACAAAATGACGTAAGTATTACAAGCACTATTTTGACGAAGAAATTGAGCAGAATATATAAATCTTTAAATTGGCCAAATAAAAGAAAAAAGTTTAACAATGATGTTCAATAAAAGAATTATCATTTTTATTGTGCAATATTTAAGTTAAGTTTTGGGTCATAATTTTAAATATAACTTTAAAAATCTCGTAACATGTTAAATTGTTGCTTTAAAAGTAGAAAGAATTTGTTAGAATTTGTACATTCTGAAATATCGTTTATTATTACTCAAGGTCATTTCTCAGACCCCCGATACAGATTCTAACATAGTGCACATCATCGACCTATAACAGTTGTGTTGTAATGTTCTGCATCGTTGCAAAATCTATATTTTATATATATATAACATAATCATAATAGCGAAGGAAATGCATTTAAATGCGTTTCGTCTCACTATATGCATTTTATTTCATATGAAAATTTAGTTTTAGTTACTATAGGGTATCATTGCATTTACGCTGATGTCTGCAAAATGATTTTGACATAATTTCTGCTTAGGCCGTCGCGTTTTTTTTGTAATTTGAATGTATTATATGTCATATGATATCCGAGTAATTTATGATACAAACTTACATTTAATATGTCGGCAGGAATTGGCAACTTTTATGATCAACATATTTATGAAGACCATTGATGATCAAGTCTACATAGATTCCATAAACGAAATGTCACACAAACATATTATACATATAATGACAACATTGATGTATTCAATAATTCTTTGAAATGTCATGTCTGTCATGCCTGACAGTTTCAATGAAATATCATGCATGAGGATGTCAATATCATGTCAAAGGTCTTGACATGATATGATGAAAATTTCCACTAGGGAAATAAAAAAGTAAAAATTGAGCAATGATCAGTTTCCTATCATGACCCATTACAATGTGGTACCTGATTGGGTAACTGCGTTACAAGAACATATAGCTTTCGGGATGTCCGATTATCTTAAATAATGTCATTAATAATAATAATATTTTGGCGCTACAGTCCTGTATAGAACTTCGGCCGAGCTCTCTCATCATTTTGAGCTGTGCGTGTTATATTTGTACTCAAAGTGGTGGGACCTACAGTTTATTGCCGAATCCGAACGGCGGGTGAGAGCTTTTCATAGGCAATGTTTTACTCTCGTAGGTTTGCCATTTACTGCCGAGAGGTAGCGCGGCATAGAATAATGTTTCTATGAAAAGATGTTGTTATATTCAGGCCATTTTTATATTCATGCTATTTTTATATTTAGGCCATTTATTTAGAATCTCCGGCGTCGATATCGGCTCACGAATTGTCAGAATTCGATATTTGCTACATCGCTTCTAATATTCTGTGAATTCATCAGCGGCTATATTTGAGCGGCTATTGATACGGCCAAAAAATATTCCACATGGCGTTTCGAAAATATAAACACAAAGCATAATGAAAAAATACAAGAAAATAACATACATCCCAGAGTTGCATTAAAAAAAAAAATAAATCAAAAGCAACAAACAATTGTTGTAAATACAATAAATCATTTTATTGTATTCACGTTATATTACATTTACTTCTATTAATATTTATAATAAAAAATGTGTGATTACAAAAAAAAAAATAGTAAATACGTTCATATTTTTAATTGGAATACGTTTTTGTTTTCTATTAATACCAATTGTTATAAATAAGTACAATATTTTTTTCTGTGTACTTGACATTTGTTGACTGCAGCTTTGAAAAAACAGGATATACAAATCCAAACTTTTTTTTGTTTAGCACTCTGATAACTTGCACAGAAAAATTTTGTTTACGGATGACAAATGTTTAAAACAAAATGATAGGGTATATGCACAGTCATCTAAGGAAACATCTGGACTTAACCATTCCCTATTTCAAAACGAGCCGTGGACTTTCCAGCAGGATTCTGCGCCGTCATATTTGTCTAAAACGACTGGGGCTCTATTCTCGTTTGATGAGAATGGAAATGAGATAAACAATATTTTCATATTCTGTTTATAATATAAAAAATAGTTTTTATATTATTTTTATTCTCATTTTATACTTCTCATCAATAGAGAATAGCTTCAAAATAATTTTCCAGCATTTATTTACTATGATGAATGTCCCTCTGGCAGCTCTGATCTGAACCCACTCGTTTACAAATTGTGGACAGTTTTAGAGGACATGGTTTTGCCACAAAAGATACCCCAACATTGATTCTCTGAAGATTGTTTTGATTCGAGATGAGGTGAATTAAAGCGTTTTCTCTACCGGACAAGCCAAGCCTCCTTCTGTGTGTTACAAACGGAGACCAAATTGAATATACGCTTTCAGTTTTAGTGTAGGGTATACAAAAATAAGGCCCCTTCAAATTATATTTTAGCTGTTACATATGTGTAGGTATAATATACTTATTGTAAACAAAAGCTAAACTACATTCTAAAGCTGAAACAACCTACTAAATGAATTCGTTTCGGCCATTACTTCAAACTGGCCATAACTAAACTGACCATTACACACTGCTTAACCTGATAACGAAACGATAGTAGGCACTCACAATGAACCCTGCATTGGGTGAGGTTCCTTTTAGTGTCTTACTGCGATGTAGGTCTGTTTGGCCAAACTAATTTATTACTTTCTTTTATAATGGCATCGTTCTAAACGAACGTATAATAATAATATAAATAATGTAATAAAAGCAAAAGCTACCAGGATGGCTGGCTGGCAGGTGTGTCCATCATTAGTCCCGTCGGACTTAAAATTTAATAAAATTAAGCAGTGTCACTTCACCTCGCTCGGTCGGTCGGTGGGTCGGTAGGTCGGTCGGTCGGGCGCACAACAAACAACCACAAGAGAGAGACACAACTTGTTTACGCATCTAGGACTCACTCAGAATGAGCGCCGCGTGACTGACGGACGGGATACGCGATACGACGCGTCCAAAAGAACTCAGTGCGGTCGCCTCATTAAATGGGTAACATTTGCCAACCGGAGAAGTAAGTTTCGTCGCGTTGCGGTTGCCGCTGTCTTTTATTCAAAATTATATTAAAATAAAAAGTTTTATTGCATTGTGAAATAGTTTGTTAAATATTTTAACAAGTATCTACGAGATAGTTGTTCTATGCCACAGGCACATTTTGCACAGCTGCAGCTACAGATACGGACGCAGATACTCAGCAATTATATTTGTAGATATTTGCTGCCACATCGCCCGCCTTGTTTGCCGTGCTTTACCGCTACACTAAGTATCGAGCACAAAAATGAAAAAGTTTTTATTATTGTTATTGTGGCTGCTGTCTGTCTGTCTGTCTGTCGGCGGTGCTGAGGATGCGCTGATAAGTGAAATTAGATTCAAATACTTTGAGTTTGCTGCGGATCCCCATGTGTATCCCATGTTCTACTTGACTGCTGGTGCATCAAACAAGCAACATCCAAAACGCAACACCAGCAAAAATGAAAAAAAAAGAAACGAAATATAATAAAAAAATGTATTAAAAAAAATCCAAACATTTACCCGTAAAAGTGCTTAATTCATCAATTTGTTCATGTTGTGAAGTGAATAAAAGCGCGCGAGTTCATTGATGCATTCCATTCTATTGCAAGTGATTGAATGCAATGATGCAAAGATGCATCTTCCAGTTGTGAGATACATAGATACTTTGTGTTCAGATGCCTAGATAATATAGTGTGCGCTGCGCCAGTGAGTAGTGGAATTTTAATTAATGATCGCAATTACCGACCAAAAGGTTCTTAAATTTCAAAGATATCTATCTGGATGTGGCAACTACGAACGTTTTTGTGCTGCATCATTATTATGTGGGCAACTATGGAAAATCAATTCTTAGCACCATTTAACAGGTTATGGGGTAATATCCGTCTATATAGTAGGTCAAGCGCCAGTTTAATGGTATTTTATTGAATTATTCATTTGATTTGTTTTTATTTTTAATGATTTTGTTTTAGTTCGTTCTACGACTAAAATATTTTGATGGAATTGCTATAACTCATATTCAATTTTAAATAAGTCGGTACTCTCTTAGATATCGATCGGTCAGTCGAGAATTTACTGTTTTTTTGATTGTTCTTTTATAATTTATATATATATAGATACAAAAATTCAAATCTTATATAGCATACGTCCTCATTTTAGGCAATTTTTAAATTATTCATAAATGCAGCAAAATCAGGTGTCCTCGTATGGGGACAATGTGTGTAGAGGAATTAATCGATTTCTAAACCTCTTTGACTCTGGAAGACATTCACATGGACCAAGATCGGAAACTGATCAGATGATATCCCTACACTACAAAGTGAAAGAAAACACCTCCACACCTCCTAGAAGGAGGTGTGGCCGATATGAAATCGCGATTATAAAAAAGTATATAAACTAAATCTAATCTAGAGATGGGCGTGTGTCAGATTTTGATGGCAAGGTGCACGCCGATAGGTGACACACACTAACACGATCCCGACGACTAAACAGAATAAACGCGCGAAGAGCACGATAAAGCACGTAAAATCTCAAAAATTTCGAACAACGCGAACAATATACACATAAAATTATAAATTATGATGGGTCTATTATATTCATTTAAATTCATAGGTAAAACTAAAATAACACATTTTTAAGCCAAGGTTAACAAACGATCGTGACACGAAAAATGCATGGCACGCGCACATCTCTAATTTAAACTGTCTGGTATTGAAAATGGCGTGATCGAACTGTGACCTGCAACCCATTCCGCCCCCTTTTTGTTAATATACAGCACAAAAATCTACAATAATATTTATATATTTTTTTAACCAAAATAATTTCTGGTGCACAAAACAAAATTTGGTACACATACCCATAAGTAGATCGCTGCCAGTAAAACTGGTCAAAAACTGGTCTGTCCCCGGTAATACTAGTGGAAAACTTGTCGGTTACTGGTAGGAATTTGAAGAGTAGATTTCTGTCAGTAAAACTAGTCAAAAACTGTTCGTTTACTGGTAAGGATTGAAGAGTATATCCCTGCCAGTAAAACAAGTCGAAAACTGGTAGATAACTGGTAGGGATTTGAAGAGTAGATCGCTGCCAGTAAATCTTGTCAAAAACTGATCAAAAACTGGTCTGTCCCAAGTAATATTAGTCATAAACTGGTAGGTTACTGATAGTAATTTGAAGAGTAGACCGCTGTCAGTAAAACTAGTCGATAACTGGTAGATAGGGATTTGAAGAGTAGATCGGTGCCAGTAAACTTGTCAAAAACTGATCAAAAACTGGTCTGTCCCAAGTAAATTTAGTCATAAACTGGTCGGTTACTGATAGGAATTTGAAGAGTAGATCGCTGTCAGTAAAACTAGTCGGAAACTGGTAGATAGGGATTTGAAGAGTAGATCGGTGCCAGTAAACTTGTCAAAAACTGATAAAAAACTGTTCTGTCCCCAGTAAGACTAGTCAAAAACTGGTCGGTTACTGGTAGGAATTTGAAGAGTAGATCGCTGCCAGTAAAACTAGACGAAAACTGAAAATAACTGGTAGGGATTTGATCGCTGCCAGTAAAACTTGTTAAAAACTGATCAAAAACTGGTCTGTCCCCAGTAATACTAGTCAAAAACTGGTCGGTTACTGGTAGGAATTTAAAGAGTAGATCGCGCCAATAAAATTTGTCAAAAACTGGTAGATGACAGGTAGGGATTTGAAGAGTAGATCGCTGCCACTAAAATAGTCAAAAACTGGTCGGTTATTGTGTGGAAAATGCTCCAGAAACAGAAGAGTTTTACTGGTTAGTTTCTGGTCGGAAAGAGTGTGACATCGCTTAAGAGTTACTGGTCAAGCTAGGACAACTGGCTGGATACTGGTAGGAATTGTTATTTTAACATGAAGAGTACATTTGTATTAGGATAGGAATTATTAAGAATCTAAAATCACTACCCTAAGTAATCTAATAGAAATACTCCTTTAAACATATTCTTATTAATTTACTTTACTCGAGTTACTCAAATCAGAAGAGATTTACATAGTTTGCTTAATTAATTTTATTCGGTTTACGTTAAACGAATTCTATACTCGTAATGATTTATTCAAAACGGTTTTGTGACATCTTGCGTATTCTTTCAATAGTTCCTAACAGAACATCGAATGATTAGCTTAATTTCTAAATTTATCGATATATAAATATGTTCCATTGCATATTTTATAAAATATGGAATAATAGAACCGCCTAAACTTTATATATCTGTACGTATCCTTCTAAACAGATGTTAAGATAATGTAAAAAGTATGCTGTGCATAAAAATCAGTTGGTGCCATGGTTCCTACTGTTTTGGTTGGTAGGTGTGGTTGATTATAAACAATTCCTTACCATGGGATATCCTTGATTTCAGCCGTCACACCGAGGATTTTATGATTTCAGTTCTTTATTTGACGTCTGCCTGCCTTTTTTTTGCATTCATCCAACGTGACTGGAAGTCATTCAACTTTGCTGAAAGTACTACCTAGTTGAAAGCATATCGTTCGCTTTCGCCTCGTCAACCTCGACAACCTCGTTATCGTCGTCATCATTATCACGGTTGTCGTTAACATCCTTGCATGTCGTCATCAATTCAGTTGGTGCGGAAAACGGAAATCAGTGCTTAATATCCGGTCACTGGTTAAGGATGATGTTTGGTTGACGTTATCGTCAGCGTCATAGTGCTCGAATCCTCGTGTTTCGTGACACTTTATGTTGTACCTACTTCTTTTGTGGTGGTATAGTTCACACAATAAAAATCTATTCAGCGGTTTTATTTTGTTAATTTTTTTTTGAAGAAGCCCTCAATATTATTAAGTTTCAGCCTCACCTTCTTTAGATGGGTGTGGTGGGCCTTAGGCGGCGCTTTTGTGTGCCTATGAGTGGATCTATTGTTTGTAATTAAGTATTTTCCCAGTGTTTATTTAAGGTAAAACTATATCCTGATTTAGAAGCTCTTTTTGGTGGCCCGTTTTGCATTTTAATTGAAGTTTATTTCTATTTGTTTTGTGTAACTTTGCAATGCCATATTTAGGGTCGGGTGTATCGTTAATTGTTTAACTTATTGGATTGTCTCAGAACATGGTGCACTGCAAAAAGTTTAAGATTTAAAACTTTATAATAAACATTAACTGAATTATTTAAGTTTTGCTCTATTTTTAATTTATCATAAACCACGTCTGTTTTTTGTTTCTTGACTGTTCGTAATCTCTCTCTGGTTTTGTGCTATTCATCAGCACAAATACCTTGAATCACCATCCGTCATATGAATTGCTCTAAACAGCACTTGCTAATTAAATGCGCTGCGAAATGTTTTTCAATTCGAAGGACTCCAGCGTAATTCGCAAGTAAATAAAAACAGCTTCTAAAAAGCTATGCGTCAGTCAGCAAATACCATAAAAACAGAAGCATTTTTTTCATGCACTTATTTGATTTTTTATTCATTCATTTTTATACAAATATTTTAGTTTTTTTTTATTTATTTATTTTGTTTTATTTATTTTTTATTTTTATCTATCTTTTATATATAATAAAAATATTAACACTTACTAAATTAAATTCAGATATCTTAGTGGTTTTTTATATATTTTTTTTTTTTTTTTTTTTTTATATTTTTTTTTTTATTTTTTTATTTTTTATTACTTTATTGCATATTTTATTTGTGATTCGTATTTATGTTATCTAAAAAAATATATAAATGACTACATTCTTCTGATTTATAACTTCTGGTATTTTTTACATTTTAATATTTGTGACTTACAAACCTAAGTACTAAATTGCTTACGAAAATTAATTTATCAATTTCTATCAGTTGTATTCATCCATATCCACATTAAATAAAAGTACTATTCCCTACCAAATCGAACAAAAAACGTCGAGATTTTACCTTTTCGATTTCAATGAATTTTGGGCAACTGATAAAGAGTATCGAGATACAGTAGTTTAAAGTTACAATAAAGGGTAAAAAAAGACATTTGTATAATTGTTCATATTTAAATATCTCCTGAACGGCAAATGTCATTATAAATGCAATTCTAATTTCATGTCCTTAAAAATGACCTTCTTAAATATTGTCAAAAAAAAAAATCGTAAATTTTTATATTAAATGTTCTTGACAAATTAGAAGATGGGATCTTATTTTAAAAAATAATGTTTAACATTTTTTGAATTTTTGTATGAAAAAAATTGTATTTTGTTGTAAAAGGAAAATTGCAGCAATTATTCAAAATATTCGTAACGCAAATTTGAAAATGGCGTCAGTTTCATCCAATTGGCTGGCTGACACTCAAAATAAAATGTTTGCAACAGTAGCAAAAAAGGTTGCTAAACTAGCAAAAATGTTTGCTGAAAAGAGCAAAGCGCCGAAATTTGCTGAATGAGCAAATGGCAGTTATACAGCAGTTCTCGGCAGCGGAAGGCTGGGAAGGAATTACTTTAAAAACAGATAAATCCAATTGAAATTATGTTATTTATAAAAACTCAAAAAAATCCAATAAAATCCAAAAAAAATCCAATAAAAAAAAAAATACCGGTGGCGTGGATTTTTTTTAAATCCGGATTTTTCCATTCCTGATTAATTCGGAGATGAGATTAAATGTTTCATAGTACAACAAAGCTTCGTTGCAAGAAAATGTTGATCTTGAGAACAAAATGTAAGACAAGATGTTTTTGATCATCTCTAGTGCAATGTTATATTCATTTTGGTCATCTGTTTGTAACACCCATTATAATAATAATAATAATAATAGTTTGGCTCTACAGCCGTGAAGAACTTAGACCGAGCTCTTTCAATTGAATTTTAGCGGTGTCCGTCTCTCTATCCGTCGAGAGGAGCTTGAAAACTAATGCAAAACTAACATTGAATTTGATAGAACATATCTAAATAATAGTTAACTCTATCATCATGAAACTTTTGCCGATTATATACTAACTTTATATACTTCAAACTTATCAAAAATAATTTGGTAATATATACATTTTACAGGTAGATATAACGGTTTTAAATTTCAACTTTACTTATTTTTATCTCCATAACCATTAAATTGAAAGTCCAATTTCAAAACTTAAGTTTTCTCAAGTTTTTTTTGTATAACACTTTTTCAATTTTTTAAATCGGTTGAGAGGTTCCGAAAATACTGAATTACACCCGATACACACTAAGATTAATGTTGCAATCATAAATTTTCTCATTTAACGTATGCGGAATGAAATATGAATTTACGCATTAACTGTAACAAAAGCATTATTTATTTTTTTACAATATTAGTGTTAATATTAGATTAAAGTTTATAACTTAAACTAATTTAACAAAAAATTCATATTCTCAAAAATTGTCCTACCTTATATTTTGCCTTCAGAATTCCCTTTGTATTCATTTTGGAACAGCTCTCTTTGTATTTCCATAAGTAAACAGCTCGTATTTTCGAGTCTGTAACCCTTTCCATAAACAATTCTTCCTAAATTAGACCAACAAGTTTGAATGATTCTTAGCTGTTGATCGTTTGGAAGGTTTTCCTGCTTACGTACAAATTTTATATATAAATTTTCCAAAGTAGGCTGCGTGGATCTGACATAAATAGTCGACGCCAGGTCCGGCCGGAATATGGTCCTGTCATCCGTAGGATACTTATGGATAAAGTGTTGAAGTACAGGAAGAAATTTATCAATACACACATCAAAATTTACAGATAAGCCCGATTTTATGAACACAGGCTCGCTGACTCCACGTTCACTTATCGCCAGCAATATTCAAACCTTCTACGGGAACTTTCTTTTGGTAATATAAGTGACATTAGCAGGTGAATTAGTATTATGTAGTAGAGATGGGCATGTGAGCGTGATTCACGTGAATCACGCGTGATTGTGATTGAATCCTAATTTTGCTCACGTGATTGTGAGTGAGTGTGAGTAGACCAAAAAATACCGTGAGTGAGTGTGCGTGAGTAAAATTTTTTCGTGAGTGAGTCGAATATTTCCTTAAATTAAAAATCTCACTTTTAATTTTTACGATTTTTCTATATTTTTGCTGAACTACAGAACATGTAGGGCCACCCCTTGAACTCAGATGGCTTTGGGAAGGCGACTACCCACTATTTAGAACTATAATAAATCAAACCGACCGTCAGATACCCACCCTTCTTCAATTCAGAAAAGTTGGCGGATTTCAGTCAACAATTGATCTAACCTGCAAACCGGCCGTACTTAGTATGGTCTAGTCAATTTTTGTGGGGTCATTTCAATAGTTTTTGCTTGGTTTCATACGACCGTTCATGGAAATGGACATAGAACGCATTTTTCTTGTCGATATACCCATTTTTTTAACAAGTTGTATTTTCAATTTCAACTATACATGATAACTCTGTATTGACTTTCATTTGTTTATTAAGTTTAGTTTGTTCCAGAGGTTCGTGTGGGGTCCAGATTTTTATTCGAGTTATAAATGTAGTAAACAAAAAAATCGCTTCAAAAATAGTTGTTCACAAAGTCAATTCATCCCTTGTAAATTTTACCCCGGACTATTCTTTTATTGATAATTTGTTTTCCAGACATCATTTTTCCAGGGACAATTCTCAAAGATTTTACACGAATTCTTTACAGGAGAATTATTTTTCGAGGTAATTTTTTGGTTTTTATATGAACACAACTTCGAAGGTCTTTCACATATCCATCTCCGTTAAAAATTAAGATATATTTTATTAAACTCCCTAACATCATTATTGCGGTTTAAAGATGTAGATTGTATTAGAGGTGCCACGCTCGGTCGACCAATCTCACCAACATATACAAATGAAATATGTATTTTTATGCATTCTGAGCACGTGATTCAGCGTGAATCACGCGTGATCAGACAGAACCGCAGTTTCTTTTATACGATGTTGCACTCTTGAAAGCCTTATTTATTTTAAAAATAAACGTTTTTTTGAGTGTGTATTTCAAAAAAAAATGATGAAATATCTCAAAGTTTATTTCGAGTGAATTATTTTCACAAAATTTAAAAACTAATTTTCGAAATTGGAACTCTGACAAAGATATCATTGCGACAAATCGGCAACAACCGAACTGATTATTGCAGGAATAGTCCCGTAACTTCTCTCATATTTTGTTTTAATATTGCTTTTTGTATTGGATGTGTAATAATGGTTTGAAATCAGTTCATATTTCATTCCGCACACGTTAATTGACGACTATTTTCAACGTGCAATGCATAATTTCTAAGCTTTAGAAGGAATGTAATAAATTCAATTTTAATTACGCTAAAACATTATTATTTTAGTTATATAGCAGCAAAAATGTTAGCACTGTTTTGTTACAAAATGATTGTTACGTTACCCTTGAGGTAAATTATTCAGATAAAATATAAAATAATATTGAAAATGCTCCAATGAATAAATTTTACTATAGATATATTATTTCATTACTTTTACGATTAGAAATTCAAGAAGTTCCAAGAAATTGACATTAAATTATTATTACTTGAACTTATGGTTTCGTTTTTTTTTCTTCGTTTTGGTCCATATTTTTTTTATAAGTCTAGAAATCCTAAAAAAATTGTTTTAAACATAATATGATGCCTGCAAAATTGATTGTCCCTGTGTATATCTTGCACTTGTAAGAATAGGTCGATATTTGTCTTACTCTTCCAAAAAATGTAAGACAAAGGTAATTTTCTCTAGTAAAAGGTTTTATTCATTTTTATGACCATGATTTTAAGACCCAGATGAAGTGTGTGGAGGTATATATATTCTTGAAAAGTCTGACCTTCTGATTTGAAGCGATGGGTATCTCTCTACCTATCTGTCCATCTGTTGAAAGCACGATTACAGCAAATCAAGAATAGAATTTCAAATGGAAAGTCTTGAATTTACATTGATATTTTCTGAATTGATGATCTCTTTTATAAAAATAAATACTTATGCCCCATATAGAATTAAATGTTAATTTTGAAAGTATAACTTTTCATTAGTGATGGTCGACATGAATAGATTGCAAAGAAATTATAAAAATAAATTCCATTGGAAAAATCGTGCTGAGTTATTTGTTATTTGTTCTGTCTTATATTACACAGAAAAAAATAATCGACGTAAATACAGCAACCATAAATAATTGTGTACCATTAACTGATCAAGCAACGAGTTCTACTGTATTTTGCAAACACATTTGCAAAAAAATGTAATTTGCTTCCAAAAATATACCAATTAAGGATTTGCATAAATAGCAAACTATTTAATTGGTAATAAATATACTTTTAAAACGTCGACCATCGTTTTAAAAGTATTTTTATTATCTTCACAGTCTTTATAATTCTCATTCAGATAATTAAAAAAGAATGTTATAAATTCTTGTGAAAGTACATAACATATACTTTTCTGATGATGAAATTGGAAGCATCATTTAATATGTAACTAATGCCATCATCATCATTTTTGACGACCACTTAGACTATGCTCAAGCTCTATAAGTGTATATCTTGACATATACCAAATGGGAATAATGTGCGCCCAAAAATTCCATCCTTGCGTCGTGTGATCAGCAATGTCGATTGTTAATGCAATGAATTCAATAGTCGTTTCAACAAATTATTTAATTGTATTTATGTAACTTTTTGTTTTTTTCTGTTAATTATTAATTAAGATGATTAAATATTTAATCAATACAGTTAATTCCATAGTCGTTTCAGCAAATAATTTAATTGTATTGATGTAACTTTTGTTTATTTTCTGTTACTTTATTAATTAATATGATTAAATATTTAATCAATTCAATTCGACCGGCGATGAGTAAATTAAAAATTAATTGTATTGATCAAATGTTTTGCTGTATTTACACAAATATTTTGTCTGTGTATGTACAATAATTATTAAAAAAATATACAAAGATTTTGCATAATCATGCTAAGCAGTTCTTTTACTGCTCTTCTAGCACTCATTATTTCCCCAACATTATCCATCACAGTCCAATTGAATGTAAAACCCCATCATCGACAAACAGACTCAATCAACGCGCTCGACATAATTACACAGTAATTTGACTTTTACTTCTAAATCGAATGAGTAGTATCTAACTAAGCGTACGCATATTTATCTACATCCATGAGATACTTTTCTACAGCTGTTGCTGCTTTTTTTGTTGTTGTCTTTCGTTTCGTCTGAAATTAATATTTTATTGACTGCTGGAAGCCAAGTCACTCTGGCATTCAGTCAGTCAGTCAGATTGTCTGTCGGTCGTCTGGCCGATCGGCTAGCTCAGCTTAACGCCAAATGAAGTCTAGTTTTAATTCGCATCCAGTAGATACTTTTTTGCTGCAGTATCTAGCAACAGGCATATGTTGCTGTTGTTTCTCTCATTGCTGTTGTTGATTGTAAACTTTTGTTGTAGCTGTTGCTGCTGTTGTTGTTTTCTTGAGTTTATTTATTTTTTTATCTGCAAGATACTCGAACAACTCGTACGAACGCCTCTCACACGCTTCGATATCTTGTTGTATTTATTGTTCTGCTGCATGCTGTTGTTGCTCTTTAATTTTTATTTCATATTAAATAAAAATTGGACGCCGCCAGTAGTCCGCGTGAAACCCCGCGGCCTTCTCCAGCGAGGCAGCGAACGAGCGAGCGTCAATCGAGCCAGTCATCTGAACGCCTGAGACTTGGTCTCGGTTTGCGATACTTTTAGTCGTTGTTGTTGTGTTGCTATTGTCGGTCGTCGGTTTTATTGTCGCCGGTTGTTATTATTTTTTTCTGCGATAGTTGTTCTATATTTTAGTCTTGCCAAAAATCGGATATTTTTTGAAATTATAAAAAGATCTAGATTGTGTTGTGTGCTGAAAATCATGAAAAAACTGGTTGCAAAAAATTTCGCATCCAATAAAAAAACCAAAAACAAATTAAACAGCGCCGCCGCAACAGATGGTCAGCTGCAGCAGCAGCACCACCTACATGATCAGTCGCTAATACTCGCCTATCAGGCGCAGGATACGACGACGCAGGATGTGCCCGCGAAAAGATTTACTTTTCAGTTTACGCCCTCCTTTCAAGCGCCGCAGCAGCAACAACAACATCCACTCAACGATGACGACGTCGACGGCCACAATGCGTCATTTGCCATGTTGCCAGCGCCCTTTCACGACGATCCACATTATTACTACTCCATAGCGGAGCTGGAGAATTTGCACTTTCTGGACCATCGCCATCCGCAGTTCCATCAGCTGCAGCAGCAGCATTTGCTGCAGCAACAGTTGCAATTGCATCAGCATCGTCAAGTGGTGCTGCAGCTGCCAAGCATCGCTAATACTGCGCCGATCTGGAACTCAGCCGCAGCGGCAGCAGCTTCACCCATCTATGAAGCTCCACAAATTGTCACAGTGTCTGCGCCCTCGTCGGTCAATAACACAACGAGCTACAACAACAACCTCATTAACAATATTATGCGCGATTCTAATGTCATCGACAACAACGACAATAACCACTTGTTGCTGATGCAGCATCAGCATCATGGTTCATTGCCCACCGAAGTGTTGCGACATCCGACAACAGCGGGAGCAGCAGCAACAACAATAACAGCAGCAACATCGACATCGCCAACATCAACTGCTGCCGCCTCTACAACCGGCACTTTTCGCAAGTGTCGCACTCTGTCGCATACAAATTCAATGCCAGCAGCAGTACGTACGCCGGGCAGCAATTTGTTGCGACAACATTCTCTGCTGCAGCAACATGCGGCGGCACAACAGCAGCAATGTCATAATTCCAATCAATCGTTGTACGGCTCCCCATTGGAAGATGCGGAGTGTATTGTGTATGTTTTTGAATTTATATCTTCATTTATTTGAATTCTTTAGGTCTTTGTTTTTCGCGATAGTTGATATGTTTGTGGAAACTATTTTTCAATATTATTTTTATAGATAAGCTCAAATCACACGATTGAATAAACAGTCGACGTTTGAATCAATTTTCAAATAATTTTAATATCAATCGTGTGATTGCCCAATTTTTGTATGGAAAATTAAGCAATCACACGATTGATATTTAAATTGTTTTGAAAATTGATTCAAAAGTTTACTGTTTATTCAATCGTGTGATTCGAGCTATATATATATTTCTCTATTAGAAATTGTACTAGGGATATCATCGTGAACTGATCAATACATTTTTATCTTGTCATAACCAGTTACATGACAAACATATTCCCTAGTATGGTAAATTGCGACAAGGATTTTATCAGATGTCGCAATTCAAGATTTCTATTCGTTTGAGGTTTGATTCCTGAGTGTGTTCAAGATGTCTTTCTTCGCCTTTGTTTCCAGTTGAGCTCGGGTAGAACCGGAACTGTTACCTTAATATCGAGTTGGAACGAGAAATTTTGCTGTGTGTTTCATTTTTAATCATAATCATCTGAAAAAAGAATTCGTTGCTTAATCGACATGTATGTTTTGAAAAATCTTAAAACACTCGAGTATAGTAAATTTATTGCATTTTAAAATGAGGAGAACAGTAACATAGTTGTGACGATCTCGAGCATTGGGTTCGTGAAACCAGAAGCATTTCGTTTCAATACCCTCGGAAATCTTGTTTTTATTTTTGTCGAAAAAATTTTGTTTTATTCGAAACTTTATATCCATAAAAATTACATTTGATGACAAATTCACATTTATGTGCGATATTTATTGTTTTGCAAAATTATCGCACAACTCAGGAATGACTAATTTATATATACAAATTTATATTATATATATATTACATAGATTAGTCACACAATTTCATGATTGTCGATATAATTCACGATCTCGGATCTGGAATAAGTGATTCTATACTCGAGTTCGTGCTAGATTTCTCGAACGACCTAGACTATTGGGTTCAAGAACCAGAACTGAATATACCGTACCAAGATATTTCACCGTACTTTTGGCTACAAACATGACTAAATCCTATATATTCGTAAAGTACGCTAAACTATAAAATATACTTCTTTCCCAGTTTCTTGATCAATTCGTTCAAAATTTTAAATGAATTTTAACGATTTACTAATATCACTCATACGACCCGACCCGTTTTCCTTATGATATAATTAATTTACATCCCGATCATGTATTTCCCGGTGACAACGATATCGGCTACAATTTTTGATTCTTTTATCAAACGAAACGTTGAGTACGAACGTTTAGAGAGTTTTATTGTTGACAGCATATAAGACATACGCAGAAAAAAAAATCTTCAATTTGATGAATTTATTCATACATATTATGAATTTTTTCACCAACTACCAGATTCATCATATTGATACCACCGTTCATTAAATGACATATTAATGAATGCATTCATTATATATATGAACAAAATATTTAATATAATGAATTTGAATTGTCATACCGATTAATTTGTTCATAATATTTTTTCACAATTTTTTTTTTATAAAATTATACGAAAAAAAGTATTGTAAAAAGTACATTTACAAAATAACAGTACAAAAACTTGTCGGACAAAAAAAAAATTCCGTAAAAAATTTTCACAAAAAAAAAAATTTGTTCGAAAAAAAAATTTTAGAAAAAAAAAATTTAAAAAAAAAAAAATTCAAAAAAAATTGTTCAAAAAGAAAATTTGTTCGAAAATAAAATTTGTTCGAAAAAAAACTATACTCTTTATAAATATAACTTTTTATTAAGACATAACACACAAGAACTACTTGAGAACTGAGAAGTACGGCAAAAAATGAACGAAAAATTAATATTTTGATTGAAATTTGGTTTATTGAACAGCGTTCTTCAATATGAAGAACATATATTTTGGTTCATTAATATGATGAAACGTATTCTTCACAAACAGTTCATCATATTGAAGAACACTTTTTCGACAGATACCAAGAGGAATAGTAAAATTATGTTGATGCAGTTCTGATACATATTTTCTGGGAATTCAACTTGTTTTATGAATTTAAAAAAATAGTGCATTTTTTACTTTCAAAAATGCAGTTATAAATAAAAACATTTTTTTCGCGGAATGCATATCTTTTTTTTTTTATTTTTTTTTTTTTAAATACCGCCAGCATTTCCCTATAATTCTCTCATAAATCATGAAATGCGATCTCCACTTTTACAATGCGAATAAATTTCAAACAATATAAAATATACAGGGTGGTCAGCTTAGGGATGTTAATATTTTATGGGCCGATTCCTTACATCATTTCATGAACAAATTGTTCTACAGTTGGGGTGTATCTGCTGTACACACTGATAAACTGGGTGTTTTCATAATTTAATTTATCAAAAAAATTAAAACTGGTTTTTAGTCTTTTATTAATGAAATACTTTGAATTTGATCATATTCATCTAACAAAATTAAATTAATTCATCATATTAAAAAAGAGAACGGGATATTAGTAAAACTTGAAAGACACTACTACTATCATCCGTAAGTCTATGCGACTCGTAGATTTGCAGTGCTTCGCAGAATATTCCTTTTCCTGTCCCTATTTCCATCTTAGAGCCGTCAGTAACGACTGGGCTTTCGTTTTTTAATAGTTGGTCTACTTCGTATTTTAATGAAGTAGTTTGTGCTTATTTCCACCTGTGGTACAGTCTATTTTTGGGACTTCATTTATGTTAAAAACTAAGAGAATAGACGTGTGTCAATACGAAAGTTTCTTCCTTAATCCCGATTTTCTAAGTCGTATCGCATTCCTTGCTGCTGTATTTCGTATGAAGTCGTCTACTGATGAAATATTGTGCATAATTTCCATCCCTTCTGGGGAGTGGATTTCATTGCCCCTGTAATGCTGGTGCATGCCTGACTTTGTTTTTTTTTCATTTGACAAATGTAGGTACTCTTTTTTAACGCTTCCCACCGTACAATATAACCGTACGTTAGTATGGGTCTGACGATCGCCGTGTACATCCAATGGATTATACATGGGCTCATGCTTCATCGTTTACCGAATAGAAAGCAAATAGTGATTCTTCGAAGGCTTCAATTCGAAGCTTCTATTTATTAAGGATAGGATATAAAATAAGTTTATTTGAATTTCATTACGCCACTTTTTTATGGTGTATAGTCGGTTTAATTAACTCACAATTAAAGCAACTACATAAATGTCTGTGTATTTCCGCCTTCCATAATATCAGTTAGGCTTTTTAGCAGTAACGTTTTATAAATTCAACCACTTTAATCAAATCAATTTTAATTATTAATACATCTTTATTTTGTTTCATTGGCCAAACACTCAAATTGTTGGTTATTAAATTGTTGCAGATTTTTCAACTCGTCGTAACAAAATAATTTTCGATTTTCTCCGTCTTTTACATATCAAAACAAATTAAAAAAAACACAATATTTTCCACATGACTGATTTATTTTCACTTGGGCAAGAAATAGTTTTGGCCATGCAAATGATTTTTACATGAAGTCTTTGAAATTGTTATAATAATTTAAAACTGAGATTTTTAAATTTTATCTTATTTTTAAAATTTTATCTTATTTTTAAAATTTTTCTTTATTTTTTGCAACTATTTTGTCTTTTTTCCAAACACATCTTATCGTCATCTTTTGCTCAAACAAATTACCTCAAGAGCTGCCTGATTCACTTTCGTTTCATTGCCTGAGGCAAAGATACTCTTTCGTAATTGTCATCAGCGTCATCATCCACAGCACTGGCACCGCCATCGTCACCTCTCTCTCTCATCATCAGCAAGCAACGTCAACATGGTGACGAACGTTATGTAAACTGCAGATGATCTGCCCCTCGTTCGCTGCCACTTTCCTGCAGCACTTTCGACGGCACTCGGCTCAGAATCTTCTTTGGATGTTGCTGTTGTTGTTGCTGCTGTTGCTGTTGATTCTCATCCATCCATCTATCCATTCGCATGTTTGTTTAAACTAGAAAAAGTACTCGTTCTTGTTTACTTATTAAAGCCATAAAAGCAAAGTGTTTGCAATGGCTTGGCAGCAACAACAATCACAGCAACATGAGCAACAACAACTCCAGCACCAACAAATAACAACAGCAGCAGCATTTATGTTGTTTCCGTTGTTGTTATTATTATTATTATTATGTTGCTGTTTGTTGAACTAGAAACATTTGAAGCGGCAGCAACATTCTTTATGTTGCTGTCTCGCTTTCTGTATATCTGTCTGTCTATCTGTCGTAGTAACTTCACTTCACGTCTGTTTTTTTTTTCTTGTTAATCACTTCAATGGAAGTCAGTGAAAATGCTTCAAGTAGTTGGCTGCTGCACTTTTTGTTGCAAATTTATAAAAATGTTAAAGGTTTCCATATTATTCTCATGATTGCTACTACTTCTTTCAGTTGCCGTGATTCACTATTGATGTTGTTGCTGTTTTTGGTTTTTGATATTGCCACCGTAGTTGGCATGACAGGTGTTGCCATATTATCGTTCATTATGATGAAACTCCTAGAAAAGGTTACTTTAATTTCCGGTCTCTTAATGGTTTCAATCAGAGTTGGAAAGGGATGCATATATTTTTTTATTTAAAAAAGGTCCAACCCTACAAAACAAGATTCATTTTTGTTTTATAAGAAAATTGCATTTTAAATCCACAAAAGTAATTTTACAATTACCTAGCTGATTATAACTGCATAGTCAGTTTGTTTTTATCGCAAAGTATTTTGAATTCGAAATTAAATTCCATATAAGACAAGTTATAGGTCACATGGACAATTTTGAAGTCGGAACATTTTGATACAAGGTGTAATGATTACTTCATAAATTGTGAAAATTATAGTCGCTCTAAGTCGAGGTCACAAGGGTAAACAATTCCTCAAAAAATAAACATGTAATCATGAAAGGATATTCCTTTATTTGAGTACCCATATGTTTGAGTACCGACTTTCGATTTGATTTTTAGAACCCTTGTGTGTGGTTTGTTTTTATATATATATGACAATAAAGTGGTTTTGAAAAGGTTCAATACGGCCGGTAATATGAAATACTCGCGTAGATTTTAGTGCTATATAAAGTATATTTACAAGAGTGAGCGGATCGACTAAATCGACGATCGATCACGCCCATTTTCAATACTCGGCATCTGAGATTTACAATTAATCTTAAATCTGAGTTTCATTGAACTAATTCTTCTGATTTTCTTGCAATCGTAATTTCAATAGACATACAGACGGAAATCATTTTTCCATACCGGCCACGCTTTATTCTATGTGTTACAAACGGATGACAGAATTAAGTCTAGGTCGATTTTCATTAAAAATAAAATATTCTATTAACTTTTCATGACATTTGGCATCAATTATTGACCATCAATGATTTATTTATCATAAAAGCTTGAAACCCAAACGATTATCATTTTCGGTTTTTGTTTTCTCCCTTGTTTTGATTTCGATTTTTATTTCTTTTTTCACAAAAAACCAAATTATTTTACGCATACAAGAAATAATTCCCAATCTCAAATTTTGAAATCTTATTTTAATAAAAAAAATGTTAAAAATAGATAAAAATTTCAATTTGTTTGACTAAAATTTATTAATTTTCTGTTTGTATTCCATATTCAATCAATTTTTGTGTAACAGTTTCGGTTTTAAAAATTAAAGGGATATGGATTTCGGGTACGGTTTAAAAATATTATAAATTTATTCTCCCCGAGAAAAAATATTCGGCAGGTTACTGGCAGAATATCGATATATTTCTGTCAAAAGCGTAGTTTACTGGCAGATTTAACGCAGGGCATAGCATGTAGTTTGTATTTCATCAAAAATGCCACGGTAGATTTATGAAATATTTTTGGAATTCAAATTTCAAAAAGGCAGGTTTTGTAATTTTCAGAATAGCATGCTTTGTAATTTTTTTTTTACAAATTTGCATATTAACATAATATTTTTATAAAAACTCAGTTTACATTAAATGTGCACAATAAAATCTCAAAAACCGTTCACAATTATGAGTTATTTTTCAATAAATGTTATACAGATAACTGGATGATTATTGCAGAGAAAAAATAGTTTGTCCGACAGCCGCTTTCGAGCACCTGCCTATTGGCTGCCGTCTTCCGTATTGTTCTAGGGCAGACAACAGGCTGATTTTGCTACAAGTTCCGCCTATGAATGCCGGAAACCTGCCTATAGGATGCCGTCTGCCGTATTGTACTAGGACAGACAACAGGCTGGTTCTGCTACAATCTCCGCCTATGACTGACGAAAATCTGCCTATAGGCTTCCGTCTGCCGTTTTGTTCTAGGGCAGACAACATGCAGGTTTCTAGCATTGTGAAGCAGGCTACATTGAATACGAAGGCTCATTGCCTTCACGTTTTATAATTTGCCTATAGGATGTCGTTTGCCGTTTTGTTTTAGGGCAGACAGAAGGCTGGTTTTGCTACAAATTCCATCTATGTCTGCCAGAAACATGCCGATAGGCTTTTGATTACCAGCTTAAAAGCTGCTGTGTTGCCTGCCTGTTGTGCGCCTGTTACCAGCCGTATATTTTGTCTGGGGTCGTTTATCATAAAACATTTATAAAACCTTTTAAAATAAAAAGTATTAGTTAATTTTATCTGTACAACGACGTTACATTGGTTTTCTGTACGGCAACATTTAATTTATTTATATAATTCAAGCCAACATTTTCTTATTATAAATCAGTCCGGAAATGATCGTTTTCTAAGCAATTATATGATTGCATGCACGTGTTTTCAGTGCATTAGTCATGTTACAATAGTAATCAGCATGTGTTTCCTTGTTATGATGAATATAACAATTATTTCATTTACATTTTATGTGTTATTTGTTTTTTAAAATTTTATATATTTTTCGATTTTGATTTTTCATATAACTCAAACAAACAAAAATGTTTTCCCAAAACATTTCTTTTTGATGAATTTTGCTTGAATAAGTTCCGGACGCTAATCAAGTAACTTATTCAGTTAATACTCGCGATATTTTTGTTTCATTTACATTAAAATTTTTTAAACAATTCTTACATAGTGCTAATTAACTTTTGTAAATTTACGAACGATAAATTTAAGAACTATATATCCATATTTAAATTTGCTTAAGTCTCGTATGTTACGAATACTGTGTATTTTTTTTAGTAAGAACTTTGTATAGATTGAAATATTCAATTCCTACACTAAGAAAACAAAGATGTTAACCAGAAGTATCCCAGCCCGTCTTTGAGACAACCATCTCTCAAACATCCCATAAATATTGCTGGCAAATATCTTTCAAATTTACGATTATTTATAGCAACTATCAATTAAACGTTTTACAAATATGAAAATGGTTGAGTAATATTTGGAAAAGGTACTCCATTAGAATTCGCTGAATAGTTTTTATTGAATTGAAATAAAAGGTATCAAATGGTTTTTATTTATTCTAGAATTAAATCAGTATCTTCAGTATCGCCATCGTCTTTATTAATCCTTTGAAAGTAAAATTGTACAACGACTTGAGATTTCTTCTCGGAAGAACTGGCGCTGCTGTCATCAAAGTAAACTCTGAAAGAAATAATTTTCATCACGTGTTGAAAATTTCAATTCCAGGAAATTTTATTTTCACTTTTACCATTAAAATGTCACTTTTTTACACCATTGGATTTACTTAATTGTTGTGTTGCGTAAGAAAAAAGTACGCAATTTCCCTTTTTTATAGTAGTCAAATGTCAAAATAAGCCAACAGTTTTGTTGCTAAATTCCAAGAACTTAGGATGTTTGCTGTAAGTCTATCGCAAATATTACAATTTTCATTACTGCTATGGCAAACATCTTGTAACTATCTGCATATACATTTAAACTAATATTTGTAGCAAGACTTTCATAACCATCTGGTTTTCTTAGTGTACATTAGGCCGGGTCGAAAAAAAATGTTGGAAAGTCCGCCCCTAAAATGAAAGCTTACCTCGTAGAAGTGTCAGAAATATATTTTTTATTTTTTTTGGACCCCGTCAAAAACCGCCAAAATTGTTTTTTAGTCATAACTTCTTTAATTGATGTCCGATTATCAAGTCGATGAGTCACATCACTGGTTTCAGACTTCTACCCCCCTAAATGCAATACTTAATGAACGGACATCAAATAACAAAGCTATAATGATAAAACTGTTTTGGCGGTTTTGAGCGGTTTTGAGCGGGTTCCAAAAAATTTTATTTTTTGTTTTTGACAATTTACGAGATAATCTTTCATTTTAGGGGCGGACTTTCAAACATTTATTTTTGTATGGAGACCGACCCGGCCTAGTGTACATTTGAATTGAAAAACAACATTCTAGAAATCGGTTTTGCTTTAATGATTAAATTCAAAATATGAAAACTAATGTCCAGTTAAGTTAGGAATTCTATCTGCATGGGCATCTAGAATTGTCAATTTCAGGTAGAATAGCTACAGCGGGATCTGAAATCTTAAACCTGACTATACAACTTCCAGCAGATGTGAGTTTTTAAAAATTTATGTTCGCAATCGTGGTTGCTTTAATGCATAATCAAGGAGGAATATATGACAAACATGACAAACATGATCTGACCACGATCATGTCTTCCCATAAACATTTGTTTATTATTATTAATAAAATTCTCTAAATCTCGAATAAATTAAACTTTTTATTTTTTGTGTATGACTTTTACGGATATAAATCATGAAAATTAATGAATCAAGCACAATATGTCCAATGATAATACAAGATGTGTTATTTCTAAAAATAAATTCGTTAAAAAACTACCAAAATATTGTAATTTATTTATTTATATTTTGTAAAATCTTTTTTTATTTTTTTACAAAATTCAAAATACAAATGTTGTGTAATATAAACACGCAAAATATCGTCATGAGCAAACAAATGAATGTCAAGATGTGTTGTTTATGAAAATTAGTTATTTGTAAAAATACGAATTTAATGTTATTTTGTAAAATCTTTTTTAAACAATACAAAATACGAATGTTGAATGTTGTGTAATATATAAACACGCACATGGTCGGTCGTTGTAAAATCTTTTTACACAATTCAAAATACTAATGTTGAATGTCGTGTAATATATCACGTACAATTTAGCATCAATAAACAAATGACATGACAAGTTGTTTGTGAAAATTAGGTTTTTGTAAAAGTACAAAAATGTTGTTATATATTCTTATTATAATTTCTTAAATTATTTTTGCAAAATTTAAAATACAAATGCAGTGTAATAAAAGATACAAATTTCAGTTTGCATTCATTATACGAGTATCGAGTAATATGTAAGAATGAAATAGGAAATAAAACAAAAATTAATTGTCTATTTACGAACATTATATTAACGAAAAACCATATCATTTTCTAATGGCTGGTATTTATGGTATTTAAACGTTCAATTTATACATTTTAAATTTATTTTATACACATTTCTTGTTAATAATCCGTTTGATATTTTGGTAGGTAGTAGATTTTACAACTCTTTAGTTGTCGCACTAAATATTTATGGAATTGGGATATTGATTACTGCAAAAGATGCTTCAAAATAAACCACCGATCTCCAGCAACTAGTTAATTAAATACACATTTTACGGTCCACAGTTTAAAATTAGTTTTTCAATATAATCCCACACTATTTTTGTATATTTTATGTCAATTTTCGATTAAAGTCAAATCGAACTATTTGTATAAGTTTGTGCATAATTAAATATTCAAATTAGTTAGTGTCTGCTACATTTATCCAAACAGAAAAATGCACATTTGACCTTTTTAATAGTAGAACTGCAAAAATTAAAATGTGTCTGCCATATTCTGCTTTATTATTTCTATAAACAAAACGTAGGAGTGGAATTAATTTGTTCACCCACGATCTTAATTTAAACAAGTGTTGATTATTTTTAAGTAGCCACATTTCTGCGCGAATATAAATATTCACTGAGTATGCTGGTTTCGTTGAAATACATACGAGTATTATTTATACAAACAACTAATGTTTTGTTAACAGACAACAACGATCGCTTTAGAACGCGTACTTTGTTTTGTTAATAGAACGAAATACGATTGAGTTGTTGTTTTCTCATTAATAGCTTTTATATTTATTATAATTGTGCATTTCTCTTTGCAGTGAACAAAGTATTATCGGAGCTAGAGCCTCCGTCATGGTCTACGATGATAACCAAAAGAAATGGGTACCATCGGGATCGTCATCTGGTCTCAGCAAAGTGCAAATCTATCATCATCAACAGAATAACACATTTCGCGTGGTCGGACGCAAGCTGCAGGACCACGAGGTGGTCATCAACTGTTCCATACTCAAGGGACTCAAATACAATCAGGCCACGGTAACGTTTCATCAATGGCGTGATTCGAAATGCGTTTACGGACTGAATTTCTCCACTCAACACGACGCAGAGGCCTTTGCGCGCGCTATGATGCATGCATTAGAGGTGAGTTTATTGAGATGATTATGATGAATCACAATTTTTATCATGATGATTACTTTTTTTGTTCGTCTTCAGGTGCTCTGCGGACGTGTGGCAAATAATGCGGGTGGCCAGCCAACTAATGGCAATGGCTACGAGGAGGACATGGGTTATCGTACGATGACCAGCGAGGATGCGGCCATTTTGCGGCAACAACAACAGATCACTGGGCAGGTGACACCATCGGCACAAACACCCACATCGCAGACCAATCAAAATAATATACCGCAGAGCCCACCGACACCACAGCAGGGACATCATCGTACAAGCAGGTTGGTGGTTTGGTGATAGTTGTTTCTCTGTATATTTCATTTGTGACCGCCTTGGTGAATGTGTCTAAACGCGTAAATGGTGAATTAGACGGATGTATGATAAAAAAAGTGATTTTTAAATGATGAGTGATTGAAAAGTGTTTGAAACTCGTACATAGTTTTGTATTTAGCTAGAACATTAAATATTTTACTCTGTATTCAGCATTACGTTTTATTTATGAGGGATCAGTGATTAAAAATATTTAACTTAAAGTGAAGCTAGTCATGAAAATGCTTGCGCAGATTTTTGGAAAAATAATTCATATCAAACCATTTTAAAATTATTAGTAAAACACTTTTAAGTTACAGTAGTGAGACATAATTGAAAAAATAAAACGCTCTAAAAAGTGGTGAAAGTAATTATTATCGGGACCACTTAATCGATTTTTAAAATTTAAAAAATATACTATAGAGAATTCTTAGGAGAACTTAGGTTTTGAAATTGGACATTGTCGTTTTAAAGGTTTTAGAGATAATAACTAGTACAGTTGACACTTTTTTTTAGCAAAAAATTATTTAAAAAAGGTCAAAAATCCGAAAATTATACGATATTAAAAATTCTTTTATTTTAGAATAGCTTACATTACGATATACAGAAAATGCGCTCACTTGAAAAAATATATTTTTTAGTATTAAAGATGTAAACATGAAAACGATTTTATTTAAATCAATTTTGAAGACTACTCTACATATTTATGTTCTGCTTATAAACTTTATCACAAAAGCAAAATATGTATATTGGCCTTTTTAAAAAATGAACACATAATTCATAAACTGAAAACCGTTTTAAAATATGTGCATATGTGGTTTAGTATATGGGTGAAAATTTGTCAAGCGTACTCGATTTATTTTTTTTTTTGCTTTAGATTTCAATGAAATTTTGTGAACTTGTAATATAAGTGAACCGCATTAAATCATGTTAGGGAGGAAGGGCTAGTATGTCGGGTTGTCGAGTTATTGGGGTTCAAAAATGGCAAATTTGACCGCGTTTTTTTCTTTTGTCTATTTCTCGCAAACCAAATTTTTTACATGTAAAGTAAAATTTTGTATTTTAGCGCAAGGTTGTCCGTGTCTAATGCAGAAAAGATGTTTTCATACTTGTCATTGGCTAGAATATTAAAAAAGTTACAAGAGCAAAACTATGAGAAAATAAAAATGTGCTATATCTCAAAAACTAGAGCCAATAAGAAAAAACCGATGCCATTTTCGGAATCAGCGTAACAATTTTAACTAGAATTGATGCAATTTTCACTGCACTAAAATAATTATAATAAAAATGTCTACGACTTTATTCAAAATTGAAGTAAGAACTAATATTCGTTATTAGTAGGCTTATATTTCAGAAATAGTACGTGTTGGAGATTTTAGTTGTTTAGAGACTCTAGCTTAATTTTAATGACGAATATTTTCCCCAAAGACTTTATGATAGTTTTCTGACTTATTCTACTTGTTATAACTCCTTAACGTAATTGTTAATAGAAAAACCATTAAAAATAGTGGTAAATCGTTAATATACAAACTTAAAGTGTTCCGTGGAAATCATCCTTAGGAAGTTCCCTATTGAAGCTCCTTAGACATCAAAAACGTACTATGAACCATTTCGCTACAAAATGACGAACTATATTGATTATCCTTTGAACCCTTTAGGACCCCATAGCGCCTAACACAGACGTGTAGGGGTAAATGTTTATACTACACTTTTTATCGGTAGACCACATAGAAGCACAATATAAAAAAAAATTGAGTTCAATTAAAAAATATGTCTTTTTGCCGCACGGTGTTATTTATAACTTGTATAAGAGTGGCTCAGTTGTTAACATCTGAGTACAAGTATTTTTTATGAGTTTTTCAATAAAAATATTTATTTTGGAATAAAAGAATTTATAAACCTAAATTTTTCAATTTTAATAATGTTTTTGCGTTTTTTTTTTTTGAATAAACACCGATTTTATTTTTTGTTTTTGCATTTTTATACGAAACCTTGTCATTTTTTTTTTTCAAAAAAAAAAGATATAAACGGAAATATGATGTGGAGTATTGAATGTACTACAAAAGTTTTAAATCGCAAAACTGATGTTTTTCATTTTGTAAATAAATACTATGCAACGTCTATTACTCTTTAATATACTTAAAATCAATTAAAACAGTACTGAAACAGTGCTGAAGATTTCTTACTTACTCTATGAACACTTGTGATGCATTGATTTTGTTTTGTTCCTGATTAAAATTAAGTTACAATGTAGTTTCTGTCCATAATCAGCAGCAAAAGTTTAGACATTATTCGTTCATCATTTGATAATAGGTAGCAACAGTGATAAAATAAATTTTAACAATATTGTAAATATTTGTTGGCTGAAATATAAATTTTTAATCATTTTAGATTTTTTATATTTTTTAGTAAAGAGTGTGTGTTATGTCCTATAGTTAATAGTAATTGTGTAATAAATAGTATTATGTATCAATTTTATTCATAAAACATAAATTGCTTGTCGTACATTGCCATGATTTTTAATTTTACGTATTTTATTTCTTTTTTCTTTCTTTTATGTTTGTTTTTGTCTGCTCTTCAAACAATCTTGTCTATTGTCACCTCACCACGTTGCATCAACTTTACTCAACACTCTGCTCACCATTCTACTTACCACTCTTAAACACAACACATTAAAACTCGCATTGCATCCTCACCTAATGTCTAATTGCATTATCCCGAAATCGTTTTTATTCTTTATTTTATACATCCTCATTCAATACTCCTTACTTCAACCTCATCCATTCACCAATCACATCATCCTTAAAACCTTTAATTCGAAATGCCTTCGAACAAAATTACAAACACTAAAGAAATTCCCTTAGTGCTCCACCGGCTCCACAACCACAACAAATGTCAATGCCACCACAACAACAGCAACAACAGCAGCAACAGCAACAATTGTATGCTCAGACCGGCAATGGACCAACGCAGAATGGTATGCTGCAGCAACAACAACAGCCACAGCAACAACAGTCACAAATACCATCTGTGCCGCCTATTCAAACGCAATACCATGCGCCACAGCAACTACAACAACAGCAGCAGCAACCGCCACAGCAGCAGCAACATCACCCGGTGTATTCATCACAACAATCGGTGAATCAAGCTTATCAACAGCAACAACAGAATCAGGTAAATTTATTTAACTATTTGTAATACCAGTTTTAAGTTTTCCTTTATTTTTTTTTTAATTCGTCTATAAAAACACAGTTGAAATAAATTTCAATTAAATAAATATTAGTCTTAATAACTAACAGTTGAAATTATGAATGAAATGATCCAGTAGTTATTTCTTATCATTAAATCAATTTTAGTTAGTTTGAGCTAATTTGTTTGAACAAAAACTCAACTTGATCTCAAGTATAACGTTTTGTTCAATATAAAAATGGCTTACAAGTCTTATTTGATACAGCTTTTATTAGTACGACAGCACATTCGTTGAATTAATAGCAATATAATTCATGAAATTCATAAATCAAAACATTCTGTCAAACTCATGATGGTTATCAAATCTACATAATTAAAAAAAACAACATCAATATTATACCCAAGAAACTAAGCCTACAAAGTATCCGTCGGAGCAAAAACGAAATCGGATGGTTGATTTCGTTTACAGGGTTGCCCGAATGAACTGCAACTTTTCAAAACCCTGTAATTTGTTATATTTGAATCTCAATTTTATAGAATCTTTGAAGAAAAGCATCCCGAGTGGAAATTGGTGAAGGTTAGCCTTATTTCGCATCTGTTCCTGATCAGAATACTGCCTTTTCGTATTCTGATCAACCAAAGGCCACCTGAAATGATTCAGATAAGGGTCGACTAGGGTAATTCGAATTTCAAATACACATAAGGAATCGAATGGAACCAGGTCGTATTACTATAATATGATCGAGATGTTATTACAAACCTTCTTTTAATAAAACTGAATAACAACATTTTTCTAATAAAATATTCAAATAAATAAAAGACATTAAAATTCGCAACATTTTTTAACATCCGAAATACCGTCAGGTTGCACTGATGTGAAAACCTGATCATTACCATATTTGAAATTAGGCAAGTCTGATCAGACAATGATTGCATCCTTAACTAAATTTCCACTCGGGTTTCTTAGTGCTGATTTGACATGCAAAATGCCCCATACAAACGGTAGTACATAATTTCTTTCTGGTGGACAAACCAATATGCAAATCTTTCTCGTAAGTAGACACGATCAATTCGTTTTTTTACGAATCGCTTAATAGAGTCCCATCAAAGAATACAAACGCAACAGCTCTTTAGATTTATCGAGCCTAACTTTTACTGAGCATCTGTGAAATCCTGTCCTTTTTGGAATTTATAAGACTTCACTTTGAGTTCGTTTTTCAATATTCCCCAGGTAGGAATTTCCAGGCTGCAACAAAAGGGCCAGGATTGTTACAAGCTTGATTGCCAAAGCTTGGTATATCGGGCCAGACACAAGCCTGGCACAATCGTCACTCACACACTCCACACTGGCCTTGATATACCAAGCTAGACACAGGACTGGCACATTTGTCATTCCCAGATTTATGTTAGTTTATGTTGGACACAAGCCTGGCACAATTTTCATTCTCGGACTCCACACAGGCCTCGGTATACCAATATTGACACAAGGCTGAAACAATATTGAGCCACATATAAAAATTGTCAAATTATCCAAACCGCCATATGCTGAAGGAAAATCCAAATTCCTTCTCGATAACTTTTCGTCCCATGCCTAGTAATGCATGTGTACCGACTTTATCTTGAGTAAATTAATGTTTACTATGGTGACATTTTTGTGTTGTTTCCATGTTTAAGAATACTTATCTGATGATTTTTTTTAAACGTCAAAAAATATATTCGAGAATCTCAACTCTTTGGAGTTGTCTGAACAATAAGACTTTAAATTAACGTAAGTATTAGTGTTAAATTGGTCCATGACAAATTATTCCCAATGATTCTCGCAAATTTGGGGGCACAGGTCTTGTTTCAAGACTGAGTCGCAAGCCCTGGTACAAGCCTGGGACACAAGCCTTGGTACAATCCTGAATTACAGGCTTGTAACATAGTTATCATTCCAGCCGTGACACAGTCTTGGCACAGTCCTTAAACACAGTGTTGGCATTAGACTGAGAATTAAGTCTGGCACAAAATTTGTCAACGAGCCTGGGTACAATTCTGGGCTACAGTCTTGTAACATAGTTATCATTTCAGTCTTGACACAGTCTTGGAACGAGCTTGGATAACAACGTTGGCACAGTCCTGAGTAGCATTGTCAGGCTTGTGCCGGTCGTTAATTCCTACTTGGGTCGATGTAAGGTTATTTTTGAAATGTGCAAATTATAAGCTATGTTTCAATCACTCCTTCGAGGATTTCGTTTAATTCGAATCTTCACTTTGTAAACCACTTCTTGCGTTTTTTCGAACACCTCCATAACGTTTTACAGCACTCGCAGTAACGGTATAACGTGCTATGATTCAGATGCAAAAGATAGATTCGAGGGCTCTAACAACCCATTCGAGGGCTCTAACAACCCAGCCTGTCACTCGATTCAATATCGCTTCAAGACTGTTCCCATATGTTGGGGAATTCATTCGATCTTAGTTACGTTTCTCATATCTTATATCATACTACAATTCGTACTTAGATGTACGCAGATATCGTAACGAGATAATGAAGTTTTCTCGATACGAGAATTATTTCTAAATCGAACCGACTATAAACCTCAATTCGTATTATATTCCACGGACAAATCGAATCTTTACAACGAGAATGGTTCGACTAAACACTCTATATCACAATAGTTAGGCATCTCCGAATATTTGGGACAAAATTTCATTTACGAGATATAGAAAAAGGAAATTAAAAAAAAACATTGATTTAAAAATATCTTTAAAACATAACTTAAGATAATCAGTGCAATCATGAAGCCCGTCGTAGCGGATATCTTCATTCGGATTCAGATTTATCTATCATTGGATCGGAATCGAATTCGATTTATGG
This sequence comes from Dryomyza anilis, assembly GCA_951804985.1. Taxonomy (NCBI): domain Eukaryota; kingdom Metazoa; phylum Arthropoda; class Insecta; order Diptera; family Dryomyzidae; genus Dryomyza; species Dryomyza anilis. The sequence goes on from OX638133.1 coordinate 69,402,938, forward strand.
CATCACAGGTTCCATTGGAACGGATTTTTTGACAGATTTTTTTGCATAAATAAAATATTTCAAAGTGGTTTTGAAACGTTTTTGTATATTCTTAAATACGTTCTAAAAGAAGCGAACGTGGAACAACATTTTATCGGAACCAAATGTGAAGTTGTTACCGTTGTTATTCAGTCAGTAATAGGAGACACATTGTTCTAGAATCAGTTGCTGCAGAATCGTGTGAAGTTACTGTTCGCCGTTATATTCTTTCATATTCATAACTTTCGAGTGGTTCCTATAATTTTTTTTTTCTATAAGCGAACGTTGAACGGTATTTTATATTTGCATTTCTAATAAATGTAGTTCTAAAAGTGAACAACCTGCGATAAAATTATCTGGGATATGCGGTATTTCCATTCTGTACACGGCACTTTTTGTTTCTTGGGTACAGAAGTTATTATTTATAAAATTAAAAAAGTTTTCTAAAAACCAAAGAAATTCACTTGTTTTCAACTTTAATTAAGTTTTAAGATTCAAAAACAACGACTTGACCAAGGTGCATTTATCATCTGAGTTAATACGCCTTGGATTTGCCTTCAACTCGCTATCAAGTCTTTGAAATATTCTGCTTATAATAAAAACTTCAAAAATATTTAAGCTGTCATTTTGTTTTTTTTAGTAGCACCAAATTTCTTATTAAATCTTTTGTTTTGTTTTGATTTATTTTGCTCAACAAAATTCCTGTTTATTTTCATTCTTGCATTTGTTTTTCTCTCTCATTTCATTCCTTCACAACCACCACCAACCAATCAACCTGCTGCTCTGCCTGAAACGCTTTATCCTTCCACAAATATACAAAATCAAAAACATCCTTGTACATATTGGTGCTCTACACAATCTCCAACCGAACCTCAATCAACAACTCGAACTCAAATCGAACTCAAAACCATCTGCCACTTATCTATAGTATCAGCAACCCCACTATGTTCTCTCAAGTTCTAATCCGAATCTAAATCTGCATCAATATTCGCAACAGCAGCCGGGCGCGCCACAGCCGCCGATGCCACCACCGCATCAGCAGCAGCAACAACAACAACTGCAGCAACCACAGGCGCCTAACGGAGGCGGCCCCATTTACGGTGTAGCACAGCAGCAGCCGCCTCCACCGCCGCAAGGCATCCCGACGTCGGCGAGTTCTAACAGTGTAGTTTACGCCAGTCAACAGCAGCTGCTCGGTCCAGGCGGTGCTCCACTGCCGCCTCAACCGCCACAGCCACCGCAAATGCAGAATGGACCGCCTCCACCGCAGCCACCACCTGCTGTTGGTGGCGCCGCAATTTATGGTCAGATGAATGGACCGCCACAGAGTCAGCAAGAGAATTTGTACGGACAAATACCAATGGCACCGCCCATGATGCCGCCACAGCAGCAGCAACAAAGTGGCGTGCCCATGCCACCGCCGCTCAATCGCATGAGCAGCGGCGCTGTTGTCACTAGTGGTCCAGTAGCTGGCGGTGCTCCGGCTGCACCACCGCCACCACCTGCATTTGGTGGCGCACCGCAAATGTTCAATGGCAATGCGGGCACAGGTGCACCGCCGCCACCACAACCACCGGCACCGCCGGCGCCACCTGCAATGGGTGCAACGGGTCCACCACCACCGCCGCCGCCACCAATGGCAGGCATGATGGCCAAGAAAGACGATCCAGCTGCTGATCTGATGGGTTCGCTGGCGGCACAGTTGCAGCAGGCCAAACTGAAGAAAAAACAGGTAAGCGTGGCATGCGTCTCATTCTAATAAGAGTTTGAACTAATCTGTTTTGTTTTCATCTTCTCTTTAATACTCCGTTGCGCATTTTCATTACCTTTATAAATTCTCACAGTCGGCAGCGCCAGCCGTCGAAAACAGCGGCAGCAGCACCTCCAGCGGAGGCAGTGGCAATTATGGCACCATTGGGCGCGGTAGCGGCACCGGCATGGCCTCAATGATGGACGAAATGGCCAAAACACTGGCCCGCCGACGAGCACAAGCGGAAAAGAAGGAGGTATGCTGACTAACAGACTTTGAAAATTAATTTTTGAAACGTATTCTTTTTTTAATGAATTCACAGCCTGAACCCGAGCCAGAAGTCAAACAACGTCCGTGGGAAAAGTCGAACACGCTGCCACACAAACTCGGCTCGAACTCCAGCAACGGAAATAACAGCTCACGCGACAATGCATCGTCGAACAGCGGCAGCGAGTCGCCGCGTCCCATGCGCAAGCGCTTCGGCAGCGCAAGCGAGGAGACGATACTCAAGGTTAGTTAAATTTTTTGCAGTTGTGTTATCGGCTAAAAATTGGCATGATGCACCTGGATGAACATTAAACAAGAACGAGGAATGTTTCAAACGTATTTTAAATATAAAGTTCAGGGCAGAACTTTTGAGCCATAACTTGTGCTTTACAATGTCGGAACGATTGCCAAACATTCTGTAATAGTTCCAGTTCCTACCCCTGATAATTGTATATGGAAAACAAATGTTCCTTGTGATATTATATGTGTATCAATTTAGTCGTCCGTTTGTAATATCAAGAAGAATGCGTGACCATTATGGAAAAGTATATATCGTTGTGGTTCAGAACGTTTTACAACGTTCAAACTCTTTCTTTTTATGAGGTGATTATTTTTGATGAGTTTTTTTGATTGGAAATTGACTAAATATGATTATAAAGTTTGAAACAAACACACGTTTGAATAAACAATCATTTTTTAAATCAATTTTCAGAACAATTTTAATATCAAATGTGTGATCTAGGCTTAAGATACAAAAATCCGCTGTATATTGAGCCAAGCACGAACTTTTTTTGTTTGTTTATGGATTTGGAGTAAAACCATTTTGTTTCAAGTAAAAAGTTTTTTTTTATTATTATTTTGCATATTTAGTAGATACTTAAAAAATCTTTTTTGATATATTGACCCTCTGAAAAATTTATAAATTGTTTTCTCACTTTGAGTTCTAAAATCTGAGCAGGTTTAGAAAATGTTGCGCCCATATAACATTTTTTTAAATACTGGATATATTCTCTGTATTTCTCCGAAAGAAATGATTATATCACTTCTATATTGTGTATGCTTTGAATGGTATATAAAAAGTCTATTTAGTTCAAAATGTCTATTTTGATCGTTTACAACTAAACAACTTTAAAAGTATTTGAGCTGAATTTGATTTTAACATATATTTGTACACCGAGAGCAAAATGTAGTTATTTCCCACTACGTTTTTAACTACGGCATGAATGAAAATCTTCCGACAACCCAACGTAGTAAATACGTAGTCATTTCTAACTACGTTTAAAAATTTCACTTCGACGTAGTTTTTTTAACTTCGACATAGTTATTAAAAAAGTTTTACTTCATCGTAGTGGATTAAAAATATGTCTTTTTTTTTTGTTTATTTAAATAAAAGT